>JARGCV010000112.1:152500-752500 GCA_034064705.1 Bothrops alternatus | reverse complement strand
CACCCCTACAAATAAATCAGAAATAAGCAGCCTTAAGGACTGCCCTTATCATTTTTGTTAGAATGAATTAGTAGTGCACAGTATTTATATGAGTATGACTGGATTTTTTTTTTTTTTTTGAGAAATAGCAGTTTCTTTGATGTACTTATTTTAGGGCTTCTACTTGTGTATCAAATCTCCAAATGGCAGGCAATTTTGCTCTTATTTTTGCTCACAGGCAGAAATGGCTCCAAGAGTTACAAAAGCAGGACTCAAGATCTGCAGAGGACCATAAGTTGCCCACTTCTCCGTTGCTGCCCCAGCCCTCTGGAACCAACTTCCCTCAGAGGTTCGTACTGCTCCCTCCCTCCTAGCTTTCTGTAAATTGCTGAAGACGCATCTATGCCGACAGGCTTGGGGAGTATGAGCTGTGCTCTGCCCCTGGACCCTAGGAAGGTCCCTCCATCAGCGACTGTGAGCTGATTGTGTTTGTATGTTGTATGAATGCAATTAATTTTTAAATTTTTTTATTGTATTTGTTGTAAGCCGCCCTGGGTCTTAGGAGAAGGGCGGCATATAAATTTGAATAATAAAATAAATAAATAAATAAACTTCTGAAGTAAAGGATTTATTCTGTGATGGTCTTTCAGACAGGAAACTCTACCCAGCTACCCCTTCAAAAAAAAATCCCTATGGTGACCTCAGAAAGTCTGCAATCAGTAAGTGACACACTTGGATAAGAAACCAGTATGTTCCATTAGCATTATGGAATGAGGTGCTCACTGAACTTGATTATTTTCTTGTGTACATTTCATAACCAAACAAGGTAACATCTTCAGCATCTGATGATATGACCTAGTTTGGGTAATGAAACATCTGCAAGAAAACAACCAAGCTCAGAGAGCACCAAAAAACCCTCATTTCAACCCTGAGCTACTGTACAAATATTCTCCTTTATTGGGATATACATTAGTTCTTGAAACACTGTTTTAAGAACAATCATACATCCAGCCGAGGAATTTCACTACAAGATTTTTCTCAGGGTTCATTTATGCGATGCAATAAAAGGCTACTGTGTTTCTTCCTATTTTTGAAAAATATAGTGCTTTATTGTATTGTTGTTTGACTTGTTTTATGGAATTTCGTTGTTTTATGGTAAATTACCTACCTTAGGTGATCTTTTGCTAAAAGATCACTGCTGTTATTTTTTCAGATTTCTAATGTATACTTCCTAATCCTACTTTGTTAAGTGAAATTTCTATATACTATTTTCTCTTAATCGGATGTTTTCCTATGCTTTGCGTATTATCATCTGTTTCAAATGCTTACTTTCTAGATAATCTTAAATATGTCGAGACTTCAAAATAAACTCAGCTGTAATTGTTCCCTCCCCCATGAATGACTATTTTCCTTCCTTCATATGCTGGCAAAAATGTCCTGAGGAGAATTAAATGAATGTGTTTCATTTTTTTTCTTTTTTAAAAAAAAATCAATTACACTTTAAGTGTAAAGCAAATGTTTTATGCTGTCTGATGGTCTGCTGAAGACACAAGAATTTTTTCAACTCTTTCATTGCCTTAAATTATTCAGGATCTGTAAAATCTAACTTTAAATAAAGGTTTGACTTCCAAAGATGATAGAAATACTACCTACAATCTCCTCTCCTCTCCCACCCCTGAACAAACCAGACCAATATAGGCAAATTTGAAAAAGTTGAGAAGAGGCACATTTAAGGGAATGATGTGCGTATAGGAGAAAAAGAAGCAAACAAAACATACTTTCATATAAACCAAGAGTTGTTATCATTCTTCATCTGAAACTCTAAGTCACGGGTGGCAAACCTATGGCACGGGTGCCAGAGGTGGCACTCGGAGCCCTCTCTGTGGGCACACGTGCCATTGCCCCAGCCTTGCCTCCCCCCACAACCCCCTCCTCTCCAGTGAGAGAGGAGGGGGTTGTGGGGGAGAGTCGCCCTCGAGCGTGGCCCACACGGACCAGTGCAGTCAAGGACATGGCAGCCAGGCAGCATAGACAAGACTCTGCCCTCACACCCCATCATGCTGCAGGGCGCGGGCAGAGGGTGTGGCTGTCATAGCGCTGCTGGGCTGCCTGGGCAATCTGCAGCGGGCCCTGGAGATGGTGAGTGGTCCTGTAGGCAGGCGGGGCAGAGGATGGGGGGCAGAGCAGGGGGCAGGGGGGTGGAGTGGGGGCGGGGCTAGCTTTTGGGCACTCGGTCTCTAAAAGGTTCACCATCACCTGCTCTAAGTCAGCCTGATCAATTTTGGGCAACTGAATACAATAGCCTAGGGGTCCCCAACCCACAGTCCATGAAGCAGTACAGAGCTGCAGCATGCCAGCAACCGGTCCACACAAACAAGCAAAGCCCCATCTGCTGAATTGAGGCAGCACACAAAACCGGAGCCCTCCGGTCCACGGAAAAACCTCTCTCCGTGTAACCGGTCCCTGGTGCTGAAAAGGTTGGGTATCTCTGCAATAGCCCCACAAGAGCAGAGCCAGAGACTGTGGTGGAAAGAGGAGCCAATGAATGAATCAGCTCCCTGAACTCTTCTCTGGATTAAGGAGAGGACCTGGGATCACCCATAGTACGTTATACAGATACTCCTTATGATGAGACCATAAAATAGCAGTCTCTGCTGAGTTTCAGAGCTCTGATAGATGGGAGAGTCATCTTTGCCCAAGCCAAGCTTCAAAGCCTTCAAACAGATACGGTACTAGGTTCACCCACTTCCTTTCTTAGTCACCTTCTCTGGAAATGGCTTGTAAATTGTTTTATTTGGGGGAGGGGGAGATATTAGGAGTCTTCAGAAGGATAAATTTTATTATACTGGGTTGTTTTTCCTTCAGTCTTCAGCAAAACAAGTTCCCTGTACTTTTAAGAACTTAAAGAAAACCTTTGTTATTTGGAAATCAGGAGAAAAGGGGTGATTAGAATATTGATTTTGGAAAGTTTTTAAATAGATTAATAGTTTATGAAATAATTATAAGAATACTTTCTATGATTTGTTTAAAATCCTATTAAAATAGATGATGATTTTAATAAGTTGACTGTTTTTTTTTAAAAAAAATATTTTCTCCGTGAAATGAAAATAGCTTTATTCAAAGGAACAAGTTAGATCTGGCAAAAAAAAAAAAAAAAAAAATAGGGAATGGGAATTCATGTTGTGTGAACTGACGCACAAAGGAGTTTCTCTTCCTTTGAATCTGCTCTATCAAAATTGCTATCAAACATCTAGAATGCATGAAAGATATAGGGAGGAGAATGAAGAATCACACTATTGTCATTTTCCTAATAAAAAGAAACCTTCCAAACTGAATTTTTCATCTATTGTTCCTATAAATTATGTTTAAATTAATCATTATCATTTCTCTCTCCTATAAGGTACAAGTCATATCTCACCTTTTCATAAGGACACTGTTATAGTTCTATTTCTATTGGATAGATAGATCCATTATTATTCAGAATTGTATATTTCAGACAATCCTGCAATAAATGTTTTAATACATCAGATACATCAATGCCATTGAAGAATCCATCAGGACTGAACTTCTAGATTCCATAATTTTCTTCTATTAAATGAGTGCATACAATAAGTATACAACATTGGTAGATATAATAGGGGATGCACTGGCCTAGCAGTTAATATACTGGGCTTGTTGATTGGAAGGTTGACAGTTTGAGACCCAAGCATCATGTGGTGGGGTGAGCTCCCATTTCTTGCCCCAGCTCCTGCCAATCTAGCAGTTTGAAAGCATGCAAGTGCAAGTAGATAAATAAGTACCACTACAGTATGGAGGAAACAGCGTTCCATGCACCTTGGCTTATAGGCATGCTGGTCACATGACCATGGAAGCATCTTTGGACAATGCTAACTCCCTTAGCTAGAAAATGGAGATAAGCACCATCCCTCATGGTCGAACACAACTGGACAGCGAAAACCTTTACCTTCTTTTTCATATTAATAGAGACTCCAGTGGGATTACAGAATATACAGCTATGGAAGAGTTTAAACCCAGATTTTTTTTAAATGTTAATATATTGCCTTCTGGAAAATATCCATCCACACTAGGAGAAGTCAAATTATAAATACCAATACAGTGTCATTTCCAATTATTTCACTGGAAGTGAGGAGGAATAAATGAGAAGTTGACTGAGTTCCAGTAAACTCATTCCAAACATTTACAGGTTATTTCCAGATCTTCTTGAATTAGGCCTCAGTCCCAGAGAAAGACCAGGTCCCATATCTTCGTAGCAGCAACATCATGACTTACCTTTTGAGAGGGTGTGAGCATTCAAACTTCGTAAACAGCATTCTGTGTTAACAGAAAGGAGAAAAGTTTGATTTGTGAGAAGGGAAGTAAACATTTAAATCCCTTTGATTATCTGCAAATTAAATGTCAAAGACTCAGCTTCCTAGAAAGGAACAATAAATCTCTAGTTCCAAACTATGTTGGTTGTTAAGGAATTTGTAGCCACAATACAATGTCTATATGAGCAAGGCTACACTGCCCAGTTCCTGTTTCTGAATAGCACAGATTCATGTCTAAGTGATATTCCCTGGTGCAAAGGGACCTGGTTCTATCATGCGTGAATGGCATTTGATGAGCAGTTGAATATATGAACAGAAAAGCATTATCCGTGAAGATACAGTACTATCTGACTTGTTTCAGATCATGTTTACAACAAGTCATTCAAATGATTTTTATATGCTCTTTGCATGATACTTTTAGGTTTTAATGTAATTGTGTTTTATGAACTGTACTGAATTTTATTATGTTGCAGGGGAGAAAAATCTTGTTAAAAAACCAGAGGAGTTATTTCCTCTAATGTCAACCCTTTGAAAATGAGATAGTATCTGGATATTTGGAACATCCATTAAACAGGCAGAAATAGTGAGTGAACGTTTTTCTTTACCCAAAACTAATATATGCTTTTTTAAAATGGCTTTTATATGGTTAAGCCCTGCCTGACAAGAGTTTGTGAGCTTTCAAAATGCTGATGGTAACTGAAAGAGATAGAGGAATTGAAGGCTGATATTCCTTTTCCTCTAGAGACTATATATATTTCCATAATGGAAATTGTTCCAGATATCAGCTGCTTGTGAAATGGAGAAGTTTGATCCCCATAGTGGAGAAAGAGAAATTGCCACCTTACTTGGAATCATAGAATCAAAGAATTGTAAGGGACTTTGGAAATCTTCTAGTCCTACCCTTCCCCCCACCCCCCAGCCAAGGAGAGTCCTTATACATTCCCAGACAAACAGTTGTACAATTTTTCTTGAAAACCTCCAGCGATGGAGCACCCACAACTCCAAGCTGTTCCATTGATTAATTATTCTCACTGTCTCACATTCCTCCTTAGTTCCAGTTTGACTCTTGAGGTATCCCACTGCATGCTCCCTTCCATGAAGATTTAGTTCTATTGATGACCACATGCTGAATGTGTTTGGTCAGCCAATTGTAAATCCATCTGGCGGTGGTACTGTCTGTCCTACATTGTTCTGTGTTACCAAGAAGTAGGTTGTGGTCTACTTTGTCAAATGTCACAAATCTGAAGTCCAAATATATTATGTCCATCTGTCCATCATTTTTCTGTATAACTTTAGTCACTACTCTTAGTAGTAAATTCATTTTTATCACTGATATTCTACCAAATAATGATACTTTCACATTTTCCCAATTTATATTCATGTTTCTTTGTTTCCTTCCATAATTTAGCATAGTCATTTGCATGATCACAAAGTCCATTGCTATCTTCTGGCCTTTCCAAAAAGTCAGTGCTTTTTTTCTAAAAAAAAAAAAAAAAAAAAGGTGCCAGAACTCACACATGTCATACAACCCACCTTGCCTACCCTACAAGGTTCCATCCAAAAAAGGTGCTGGAACTCTGTTCTGGGCATTCTATGAGAAAGAAAGGCCTGCAAAAAGTTAAGTGGGACTAACAAAAGCTTATTAAGCCATAAGGTGTTTTTATTTGATTTTGCCTTAGTGTCTTGGGTGAACTCAGACTTATATTTTAAAAAGCTTCCTTTTTGTGACCCCATAATCTTTTAATTTGGGATAGAATCAGGGAGACTGGATGGAACTAAGTGTTTGCTGGCCGAATGCCCTTCCTGATGCCATGCAGAGTTCACAGCATCCCAGGAGAGAGAAATGTCTGACACTACCTAGGATTAAACTCTCAACCTTTGCAAGCACAAGGTAAGTTTATGCCACCACACCACTCTGAACATAGACTTATACAACTGTATATAAATTATTTAGCCAACCTTAAATTTACAACTTTGATATCGTGGCAGACTGTGGTTAGCAACAACTGGGAAAGGAAAGGAAATTCCTATTATTTGTAGCCATACCTACATATAGTCTTTTAAAAGTTGACAATGAGAGGAGAAGAAAGAGGAAGAGAGAGACCACCAAAAGCCATAGGTTCAGGCAATCCTTTTTAGCATTTAAATGTCAGCCCAACAAATCTTATGAATTCTGATTAATTTTAAAAGAAGTGATTGACAGACGATTGTCTAACATGGAAGTTTGAATAGCTGCTATTGTGTCTTGTGACACTTATTCCCAGGTAGGTCTATACAAAACTACAATCTAAAAACCTCTGAAGTTTTTTTTTCCATAAAAGACAAGTGGACTTAAAAGAGCTTCATGTGGGCAAGGATTAAGGCCTTAATCTTCCTTGAAAACTAGTAATGTGCAAAAGAAGAAAAAAAACCAAACCTTCCTTCCTTTCTTTCTCTCTTTCTTTCTCTCCTTTCTTTCTTTCTTTCTTTCTTTCTTTCTTTCTTTCTTTCTTTCTTTCTTTCTTTCTCTCCTTTCTTTCTTTCTTTCTTTCTTTCTTTCTTTCTTCTTTCTTTCTTTCTTTCTTTCCTTTCTTTCTTTCTTTCTTTCTTTCTTTCTTTCTTTCCTTCTTTCTTTCTAAAAAAGGGCTAATTGTACCAAAGTGTTGCATTTAAAAGAAAAAAAAATAGGTGCATTCTCTTTTCAGATCTCCAAATGTGAGTGGCGGGATGGGGAGGGAAGAAAGCAAAGCCACCCATGTGACATTAAAAAAAAGGAAAGCAAAAAAAAAAAAGCACAATAACCTGGATGTTTATGGTGCCTTTGTGTCGCTGTCACCTCCCCCTAGCCTTGTCTGCCTTTGTGGCTGTTGTCCTCCCCCTGGCCGGATGATACCATAGCTCAGCGACTCATCTTAGGTACAGTTGGAAATGCCCTAGAATGCCTCTTTGTTGGTTTTTGCCTGTGCTAGAGCGCAATGTTGCTATGAAGTGAAGGGCTATTGAATTTGTTCACTCGGGCAGAACACTCAACAGGAAGGAAGGAAACAGACATTCTTTCTGGTCCTATTGTGTGACCACCAGGCTTAAGCAATCAAACAGCTCTGCAGCCTCTGTTGCAATGCCGGCTGGGCTGCCTCTGTTAGGGAGGGGTAGGGGGAGGAAGGCAGGAGGGAAGTGGGCCGTTGGCTTTGTTTTTTGATACACCCCAACTGCATCTTTTCATGGCTCCCAGCCTCAGGTAGCTTTCCTCCCCCTCTCCCTCCCCATCCCTTGCAATTTCTGGATGGAAAAGCTTTTGCCCAAAGGAGGCAGGGATGGAAGCAGATGGGAGACAGAGCATACTTAAGCCACCTCTTTCAGAGAAGGCTGGGAATATATGAAAACATAGGTGTTAAATCTGGAGGGGAGGTGGAAGTCAAAGGTAATAAATGGCAGATCAAGTCTAGATAAAGATAGTCACGATGTTCGTCTCCCCAAAAACACTCCTTTCTTAAAGCTGTTCTTTTATAAAGGTGGGGGCAGAAAGCACCTGCTGTCAATCAGAGAAAGCTGCATTTTGAAAGCTAGATCAGAGAGGGAAAGTGAGATTTGGAATGATGGAGTTCACAGCCCTATGCATGTATACAGTGGAACTATTGTAAGGTTATATTTGGGTGCCACTCTAGTCATCATTTATCTCCTGAAAGAAGTGATTTACAGCATCAATCTAAATCAGGGGTTCCTAAAGCCAGGTCTTAGTGTACAATGCATATTTTGGGCCTGATAAAGCATTTTATACTGTATTTTTATACCTACCTACCCCCGCCCCCCCAGTCAGTGAATATGACTCATGCTATCCAGAAATAGTTTGGCTTGCCACGTTTGATTACTGAAAAATATTGAAGACTGCAGAATTGAAATTTATACTAGTATTACAAAATACTGAAAACAGATTAATGTCTGTGAGGTTTCAGTTCATTGGGGGCACAATTTAAGATGCTGATTATGGATTCTGGCCAGTTATAGTGTAGGACAGTGATGGCGAACCTTTTAGAGACTGAGTGCCCAAAAACTGGCCCCACCCCAGCTTCACCCCCTACCCCATCCCTGCTCCGTCCCCCGTGCCGCCTGCCCACAGGGCCACTCACCTCCTCCAGGACCCGCCACAGATCGCCCAGTCAGCCCAGCAGCACCACGGCGGCCACCCCATCTGCCCGCATCCCACAGCATCAACTGTGCGCAATGGGGTGTGAGGGCAGAGTCTTGTCTATGCTGCCTGGCTGCCATGTCCTTGGCTGCGCTGCTCCACATGGGCCACTCTCGGGGGCGACTCTCCTCCAGGGGGGCTGCTGAAGAGGAGGAGGTCACGGGGGGAGGCGAGGCTGGGGCAATGGCATGTGTGCCCACAGAGAGGGCTCTGAGTGCCGCCTCTGGCACACGTGCCATAGGTTTGCCACCATTGGTTTAGGATTTTCAAAGCTCAATGATAGCTTGTTTGGACATATACCTGTCTGAAGTTTGAAAGTTTATGGGCCCTACTCTCTTCAAAAATGAATACAATAGCATCTTATGAGTTATGACAACATGTCATGTGCTCCAATAGCAAATTCAATTTCTGTAGAGTGTCATATAGTTGAAGCTACTTTGAGAACCCCCTTGGAGCCAAAGACCATTAGTAAAATTCAACTTCTAAGGACTTATTAGCCAATATTAAGGAGGTGACTTGCCACTGCTTTCTTCCAGAATGATTCATTTTAGCAGTCTCAAATACAGGTCTCATGATATCCCATCCATGTACTAATCAAGTTCGATCCTTCTTAGTTTTGTGGATCATTAGTCGATGTTGCAGAGGTACTGTCATCCTTTTCTAGCAAAGATCAAAAAAGAAATATAGAGTGATATAAATATACAAGTACTTTATATAAAATATTAAGGTGGAGTTTGTAGCCATTATTGAAAGCGCCTTGTAGTAACAGTTCAGTTTTGGATCCTAGAGTTTCTACCAGAGATGATCCTATTTATTACTCTAGAAAGAGTGCAGAGAAGAGCAACACAGATGATAAGGGAATTAAAACACATGAAGAATGGTGTCAGGGAATGGGTATGTTGAGTTTAATGAAAGGCACTGTACGGATGACAATGTAGTAGTGTTCCAATATTTAAGGGGCTGCCACAAAGAAAATGGGGGTCAATCTATTCTCCAAAGAAGGCAGGACAAGAAGCAATGGATGGAAACTAATCAAGGAGAGAACCAACCTAGAAATGAGAAAATTCTTGACAGAACAATTAATCAGTGGAATATTTATTTATTTATTTATTTTTGCGATTTCTATACCGCCCCTCTCCCAAAGGACTCAGGGCGGTGTACAGCCCAATTATTAAAAACATCAATATACAAAAAGTAAAATGATTAAGAATAGATTAAACATTTAGGCCCTAAATCCTTTTAAAACCCAATACATTATATCTTAAAAAGCTCAATCCCCTAAAACAGTTATAACCTTGTTGGTACCGGAGCTCCTATCCCAGGCTGGCCTGTCGAAAAAAGTATGTTTTCAGTTCTCGACGGAAGGTACGTAAATGTGTTATCGTACGGAGTTCGGGGGGGGAGCTCGTTCCAAAGCGTTGGAGCTCCCACAGAGAAGGCTCTCCCCCTGGGGGTCACCAGCCAACATTGTCTGGCCGACGGCACCCTGAGGAGACCCTCTCTGTGGGAGCGTACTGGGAATAGCTCACCTTCAGAAGTTGTAGGGCCTCCATCACTAGAGGTGTTTAAGCCATTATTAAAAGCGTCTTCTAGTAACAGTTCAGTTTTGGATCCTAGAGTTTCTACCATAAATGATCCTATTTATTACTCTAGAAAGAGTAATTGGACAACCACTTGCCTGAAATGGAATAGGGTCTCCTGCTTGAGCAGGGGGTTGAACTAGAAGATTTCAAGGTCCCTTCCAACTCTATTATTCTGTTATTTTTGAAACATATTGTCAAGGACATTAATACTGCTTACAGATTTCAAAGAGGATAAATGACTATGCGTGTCAGCCTTGTTTGGGTTTAATTTGTCCTTAGTATCTTGGGTTTCTCCAAATACTGAGCCTCTTTTGCTTCTTCTACCTTTGCTACTTTCTATTTTGTGACCCTCACTTGGCTGAAGGGCTCTGAATTTTACACCTAACTCAGCTGAGTGCACTATTGGAACTTGAACTTAGACAGTTTGAATGCTGGGAACTTAATGGAAGCAGTAAGTTCCATCTGCCTTTGCAGAAACCCCAGTTTTACATTTGCATTTATCCTAGCAAAGAAGCCATGGGCAATCATTAGCTACCCTTGTGATTAGGAGAGAATGGGAGAGAAAGAAGACATTAAAGTTCTTTTTTTTTTTCAGCTTATGGCTATTTTCTTAGAATAGAAACCACCATTATTTCCCCCCACTGCCACCCCAGAGAATCTGTGGTGCTGTGAAAACAGTCCTACTTAGAACTAACTTCCAGATTTGCTAACATAATGCTTGCCTTTAAACCTATATGAACATTGGTTTTAAAGTGCAATTTTAGTTTGGGGGGATTTTGAAACAAAGCCACTAGGATGTGGTTTTATGGCTAAGTATATGGTACTGTTAAACGACACAAAGAAAATACCACTCATGGAACTTGATCGTTGGATTGATATATTCAGTCATCTACAAATAGTTACTGAAACATCGGTAGTGAGGATTAATTTGCAAGCCACATGCAAGCATCTATTTGGAAGGTCATATTTTTACTTCATTGCAAGTAGATTGTTTGCATGATAAAGCTAAAACTATAGAGATTGGGATATTAACACAGGTTTTCAATGTGTGTTCATGTACACAGTGTTGGCCTTGACTAACCAAATAAAATCTAGTATATCAAGATTACAGAAACTGTGGATAGGCTATAGAAAAGAGAAGCACCAATCAAATAAATTGTAACAGGTGTATAGTTGAGGTTTGATGTGAGGAATGAAAAATGCTTACCAAACCAGACGTTTATAAAGATTAACACTTAGTGATGTATACCAGGTGCTATGAAGATCGATACATATTATGAATTCATGTTCAATGCTGATTGTATGAATGTAGATAGACCATATATAAGAGCTGTATTTTCAGGTCCTATGAGGACAGCTTATTAATATGAACCCAGATTTAATGTTGATTGCTTTAATATTGGAAAAGCGTACTGAATTTCTACCTCAGGATAATGAATTTGTACCTCAGGACCTTTTTCTAGGGATCATAAAAGATTGCACTACTACTGAGACGAATTTACAAGTTGTATTGCAGGATATATGATGGCTGCTTTTTGGTATGAACTCATGTATAATGTTGATGGTTTTAATAAAATAATTTTTGATAAAAAAAAAAGATTACAGGGATGAATATTTCTAGAATAGATTTATAATTCTGGATTTGCTTCCATGGACCATGTGATCTCATGACTGAATGTTTTTCTAGATACAAAAATCCCTTGGTTTCTTAAAAAAAGCAACCCAACAGGAAGTATGGCAATTTATCTCTTCTGCAATCAAAATCCAGGAGATATATATATCCAGGAGATATATATATAGAGGTTAATACAGCTGCCTAACATGCACACAGCCCAGGTTCAAATCTCAGAAGGGTATGTCTGGCTGAAGAGAGTTAAGAAGCTCGAAATAGCTATTCCAGTTCTCCCTTTATTCTTTGTTAGCAATCTTATATGGAAGATGGAAGAAAACAACAGGAGCAGCTATGAGTTAGAGGTTAAGGTAAGGACCAGGTCTTACATTAGTGTGGTGTCTACAATGAGATTCAGTATCTATTCTGAACCACATTACCTCATGTATGGGAAAGAGCAATTTCCCTTTCGCTTAAAACAGGCATCTCTGCCTTACACCCTACTAGGCATCCTTTGTTGTTGTTCAATCATTAAGTCATTTCCAACTCCTCATGACCCCATGGATCATAGTATGCTAGCCCCCCACCCTCCACTCTCATTCTCCACTGTCTCCTGGAATTTGCTCACATTCATGTTCATTGTGTCAGTGACACTATATAACCATCTCATTCTCTGCCTTCAATCTTTCCTTTTGCCTTTCATCTTTCTCAACCTCCTGGTCTTTTCCAATGAATCCTCTCTTCTCATTTGGTAGCCAAAATATTTGAGCTTCAGCTTCAGTCTCTGTCCTGATTGCCTGATTTAATCTCCTTGAAGTCCAAGGGACTCTCAGCAGTCTTTTCCAACACCACCATTTGAAAGCAACTAGGCATTCTACTACCGGTAGTATGTTTCATTAGAATCAGTTGATAGGAATTGTAATCCCAAATATCTAGCCAGTACGATAGTAGATTGTGAGAACTTTCTATAGGATACAAAGCAGGATGATTCACTTAAATTCTCAACTTTGCAATTGCAAAAGAGAGGTCCTGAATTTTATATCACATGACGTATACTGAATTGCCTTATTTACATATAAGATTTAGCGGAGGGAAAATTCTTTTGTAAACTTATTTCAACTAGGAGAGGATAAAGACATTTTTAATGGCTCCTTTAAGTTATATATAATTAAAGCAGTAAGGATACTGGTGAACCTCTACTAGTGAGAATGTTCACCACTGGATAAAGCTAACACATCTGCTCTGCAAAAATCTTGATTCCTTGCTGTCATCTAGTGGACACCCAGAATTTTACAGCCTAAATGTTGTATTTTAGTAGACAATTAAAAGATGATGGCCCTAAAACAGGGGTAGGCAACCTTAGCTCTTTTATGACTCATGGACTTCAACTCCCAGAATTCCTGAGCCAATAGTTCATCCAGTCAGTTCAAATGAGGCAATCCCCAGGTGTTAGGTCTGCTGTGGGAATGAGACTGATAAGATTCTGCTCCCAAGGCTGTGAAAACGTTGTTGAGTCTTCCACACCTTTTTTTCTGCAGAGAGATAAGCCAGATGCCCACTCCAGGTTGGCATCAAGGGGGAATCAGTTCAAAGAGCAAGCAGATAGAGCAGGGGTAGGCAACCTTGGCTCTTTTATGACTCGTGGACTTCAACTCCCAGAATTCCTGAGCCACCATGGCTCAGCATGGAAACCTCTCCCTTTCTCCTCAGCATGGCTGGCTCAGGAATTCTGGGAGTTGAAGTCTACGAGTCATAAAAAAGCCAAGGTTGCCTACCCCTGCCCTAAGATGTTATCTACATATTGTGCAGACATCTTTGGCTTTTCTGTGGACAGAAAAAAGAAATGGTGGGACAATACAAGAAAATGACACTACTTGGCCATTCATACAGATGGGGATTGCAACAGGACAGTTGTAAAATAAAAGCTTCTTCTGGAAGTTTGCATAATCTAATTTTTACATAAAGGCACTTTCTAGTTTTGTGTATATCAGTGGTGGTGAACCTATGGCACGGGTGCCAGAGGCGGCACTCAGAGCCCTCTCTGTGGGCACATGCACTGTCGCCCCAGTCCTAGGCCTTCAGCTGGTTTTATAAAACCTTTTCGCTTTAGGCTCCACTGCAGTGTGCAAAAAAAAAAGGTTAATCAATCAGTCAATTTCAACTTCTTGCGGGAAAAAAATCTTGCAAAGTTGGAATTGATTGATTTGAACTTTTTAGACCCACTCAGTCTGCCGTTACCAATGGGCCATACCCACCCTGCACCTGACGATGTATAAGTGGGTTTGGGTTGCAATTTGGGCACTTGGTCTCTAAAAGGTTCGCCATCACTGGTGTAGATCACGATATATTAAAATTTGGTTAGAGGCCTATGAAGCTATGGGTATAAGCATGTAAGCTGAACTAGCAAAGTCTGGAAATTATCTGTTTTTCAACCTCTGGTGTCAATTATATGATTTCCATTTTCACTACCAACTGGTTGACAAAGTGAGTAAAAAATGGAGAATAGTTGAGCTTGAGAGAGCTGCTTCACCATCATGCCATAGTAGAGTTAATTTCCCAAGTGGATCAGACAAAAGAACTTGGCAACAGTAGGCCAAAAATGTTCCCCTCTACACATACACAATTTAGAGAAGAAGAGCTTTCATTTAAGCAGTGGTCCTTAGTATGCATGATACTTAGTGACAAACTTAACACTGCTTTCCCACTAGCATGCATAAGCGAGAAGTAGAATTTAGCTCCTTTTGTCTATCTTTCATGATGTGCATTTTCCTGGGTCTACAATTTCTGTCTTTTATTGCTGACGATTCTTCCCCCCCCCCTCTCTCTCTCCCACTCTTTCTCTCCCTCCCTCCCTCCCCCACCCCCACCCCCCACCCCCCACCAATCACCAATTCTCTTTGGCCAAAGCATTTCTGAATGATTGCCAGGCTATAAACTATGTAAAGCCTGCTGCATTTAAGAGTTGGACTCCCATTACTGAAATCATGACCAACAACCCCAAAATAGGGTGCTTTGTTATTTTACAGGAAAAAAGAACAGAGTAGAGGGCTTAAGAATAAACTGAAAAGTCAAGAGCAAAAGGTCAGTTATCTTATTCTATTCTAAACTGTTATACACTCAAATACACACATGAAGTGAGTCATTCATTTGGCTACAGTTTGCTTTAATGGAGAAAGCATTATAAAATATGCAGTAGTTGTGCCAAAACCTACTGAAGTCTCTTCAGTGGAAAGCAAATCAGGTTTAATTCTTGAATTTAGACATCTGTAATTTATGATGTTAGAATTCTTAGAGGAGGGTGAATTGTGTCCTTACCTCAATTCATTTCTATTCATGCTGGCCGATTCAGGTTTTTCTAGAGTTTGGTAGCATTTATGAAATTGAGGAGAGATTCCCAAGCTTGTTTGACAGGATTCTTTTCTAGAAGAGTGATCATGTGATCCCAAATATTTTATACAACTTTACAACTGTGTATTATGACTTGCAGATTCTTGATAAGTTCTCACCCTCTCAGTTTGTCCTCCAGTCCATCCTACTCGGTTTCAGACACTTAGAGAGAAAAAGAAAATTTTATCAAGTTCAGTTCTCCAAAGCACCTGAAGACAGGTCAAGAAGCAATGGGTGGACACTAAGCAATGAGTGAACCAACCTAAAACTAAGGAGAAATTTCCCGACAGGGAAAACAATTAATCAGTGGAACAACTTGCCTCAAGAAATTGTAGGTGCTCCAATATTGGAGGTTTTTAAGAAGCGATTGAATAATCATTTGTCTGAAATGATAGATGGTCTCCTGCTTGAACAGGGGTTGGACCAGAAGACCTCTAAGTTCCCTTCCAAATCTGTTATTCTGTTACTGGGTTCTCATTTGGGGTTGATGAATTAAGTTCAGATTGATAGCTAAAACTCTTAACCCCCGCCCCAGCCCTTTTTAATGGACAAACCATAGAAAGTAAGGCTGAAGTAAAAGTTCTAAGAGAAGAATTTTCCATTCAGAATTGGAGATTATTGTTTGGCATTACTATTGTCCCATATATCTGGAAAGCAGCAGAATGAGAAATACGTTATCAGTACAGGGTTAATTCAACTGACTCCACATTAAATACGTTCTAATTTCCAGTTTCAGTTCTGACTTCAGGTTTGAATGATGGATCAGAAAAAAAAACAAATAAACAAAAACAAAGCCACAAGCAGATAATAGCAGATTGGGAGAAGAAGTGACAGACAACAGCCTTGTACTTTCAATACCACATGGTCCGTGCTTTAAATCACAGATAGTGTTGCTTATCACATATCACTAGGCATTTTCTGAAACTTACACTTTCCCCATAATATTCAGTAATGAATGGTCATTTAACTTGGCCCAGAACAGAGTGAGAAGCCCGATGCTGAAAAGTCATTTATATTTCAATAAAAGTCTCATAATGATTTTCCCTCCTTTCAGCCACACTGCCCAGCTTGATGCCAGGATGGATTGTTTTGTTGTTGTTGTTGTTGTTGTTGGCATCTGCCAAGCAGATCTTGGAAAGTGCCAGTTCAAGTGCAGAAAACTTTCTGCTCATTCTCTACAAATGCATTATCTGATATTCCACTGGTAATTTTTCAGTAAAACCAAGTAAACAATCATACGTAATATTTACTTATTTTTAATTAGTGAAGGCTTCTGATTCTCAAATCTTCTAGTCATGTCCTTTTGTGCCATTGATTTCAACAGATTGTAGGCACAAGAAAGTATTTGGTGGGTGTAACACTATTTTCCTTCAAGTATCTAAATAAAGTCCTGGAACCTACAGAAAGTTTGCGCTGATGTATAAGGAGGGGAAGAGAACCTTCCATGAACTTGGCAATGGTGTGTCAGAGAATATATCAGTCAGTCTGAATATTCTAAATTTGGAAAATTGTCTTCATAAGTTCAGGATATCTCACAAACATCATGGAAGGCCTTGTTTTGAACTAGGGAATCTAGATTTGTTTTAGTTACCAAATAATAAATATTACATTCCCCCCACCCACTACATCTTGTATCTCTGCTCAGTTTTCTTTACCATAATCCTGTCATCTTCTGTTATTTCATTTCTTAATTATATTTAGAGAAAAGCATGGCCAAGTTGGCTAGAAAACATGGGGAAACATGTTAAATGTCCTGGGTCTGTTGTCTTCACCCTGGCAACAAGGAAAACAATGAAAGGGAAACTGGAGAATTGCAATGGTATCTGCAGGGCATGGTTCAAAAAGTCAACATGATGTCCACAATAATGAGTTCCAAATTCTTCCCATGTTTATGTGATCACACATGGTTCCATCTTGACTTTATGGACCATACTCTGAGACACCCCTGGTGACTTCCATTAAATAGATTTCCATCATAGTGACTGATTCAAGATCCATAGTCAAATGGGAATCTGACCTTTGTCTTCTTGGATCTCAAAGCATATTACTGTTGTCTGTATGTTTTGATAAAAACCTGATATTTCATAAAACAGAGCACCAGGAAAGAATTATTTGAGAAATTTCTCAAGGTAGCCATGCTGAGAGCATCTTGTTTTTTCTTTTGTTTGGTGGATATCAGATTTGAGTTAAATGAAGTTATAGGCTTAATTTTCCTTCAATATTTCTGCTGAACGTGCCTTTTCAAGTTCATTCTTTGTACAGGCAAGTCTGCTTAATGTATCTGTTTTGAGTCAACCAAGGCCTTCATTCCCTTTGCAACCATATGTACTTTGTTCCTTTTCCTCTTCTAAAGGATTCTTTCCACAACTAACTTTCTGTCAATAATTCTCACAAGAGACTTCCTCTCCCAGCTGTGATATCAGAAGGATAAGAGCCAAACAAATATTTACCATGTAGACATGGAGGAAAAAAAGCCCAGCTGTTTTTAATGTCTCCTAGTTTTGTTACCATCTGTTCCCCTTGTACATCAGAATAGGTTATCAGTTCTTTTTGATGCATTATGTCCATGAAATTGTTGGGCCTTGCTTAGAAAATGTAATGCATAATCAGACATGTCAAAATCGCAATGTCACATGATGTCGCGTGACGTATCGGAGCTTTTTCTCCATTGCTGGCAATGGGGTGGCCGCGGTTTCCTGGTGACGCATCTGGCCCACGGGCCAGCAGTTTGACACCCCTGGCATACATACTAGGCTCCCCTTTTAGAAGGATATTGGGGATGGTGATTAACAAAAAGAAACAGAAGTGTTGGACTAAACTGTCAGCAAACCAGCTCTTTGGCTGCCAGATGGGAGGAAAACAAGACATCATAATACTGAAGCCAAGTACAGTACTGTCACTTGTTCAAGAACAACCTTGGCCTGTATGGAAATTGCTAAATATACTGTGCACCAGGATAGGAAGATCAAAGGATAATCTAAGAAAATGGGGCTTCCCTGTAGAATCCCTATCAGATTCTGTGTGATAGAACAATCCATCCCACATATGCTATGGTGCATATGATGTCCTTCAACATGTAGGGAGGAAGACCCCCATACTGGTGAGAGAAAATGCTGTCAACATGGCCCAATACTGGGAAAATGTCATTTAGTTTTAATCCTATTTATACTGGAATAGAATAGCTAGTGTTCTATGACTATCACTAAGTGTTGCATCTTATGATTTATGACGAAGTGTTATATTTCACGATTTATGAGTAATGTATTTCATGTTGTATATGATCATGATTATCACTATTACTTGTATGTACACTGAGAGCTTATATACCAGAGACAAATTCGTTGTGTGACCAGCCACACTGGGCCAATAAAGAATTCTATTCTGTTCTGTTCTATATATATATTTTACATGTATATATAATGTATATAATATATATATATATATATATATATATATATATATATATATATATATATATATATATATATATATATATATATATATATATATATATATACACATATTATATAATAATTTACATGTATATTTCAATGACTTTTTCTTATGCCTATTTTATTTTGCTCAGTGTTGAATGTGTTATGTTTATAACTTGTAGGCATTTCTGACATGAATAGAGAAACTGTAGTCAAGTCAGCACAATTGACTTACTGTATATCCAGTGCTGGGTGGTGGGAGTGATAATAAAATGTTAAAGGACAAGACCTTTCAGTGTAACACATATCCTGTTTTGTGTCACTTAAGTCACCTGCCAGTTTCAGATGTGTGAAGAATAATGGCCAGTTGCAGTATTGATATGCAATATTCTCAACTCTAGTCTAACCAATTTCTCCATTCATTCATGCATGCATGCATTCATTCTCTACCCCATCTTTCTTTTTTTAGGGTCCTTCCTTTGGATAACTGGGTGAAGAGACATGTTTTATCCTTCATTAAAAATAGCAAGACAGAGCTGGTTCTGTTTAGAAGGTCATTCTTTCATTCATTCATTCAATCAATCATTCAATCATTCATTCATTCTCTACCCCATCTTTCTGTTTTAGGGTCCTTCCCTTAAATAACTGGGTGAAGAGACATGTTTCATCCTTCATTCAAAACAGGAGGACAGAGCTGGTTTTGTTTAGAAGGTACTGTAAGTGTTGAAAAGCTCAAATTTCCCCCTCTCTTGTTTGTACCGTATTATAGGTTATACTGCAAATGTGTCTTAACTTCACTGGACTATAGCATTTCCTGCCATCACTCTGCACCTGTGACTACTTTAGGAAAGTGTGGGGAACAGGGAGCTATGAATCCACATCACACTTTGGTGTTATTATAATTAGAAAGAACCGTGTATCATCAGTTAGAATTCCACAAGACTGAAAGCATATTTAAGACTTTCATAAATAAATATTACTGAGAAGGACGAGAGATGGGGAGTTCAATTTCAATGGGAATTCATGTTTTCAATGAGAAGACATTTTGATTTGTGGACATGAGATTCACCAAGAAGTCACCTGTGCAATTTCACATTATGTTATGTACATCGGGGCAAAGAACCCCAATTATACTTACCAACTGATGGGGACCAAACGTTCTGAGGCAACCCAAGAAAGGGATCTTGGGGTTTTGGTGGACAGCTCAATGAAGATGTCAACCCAATGTGCAGCAGCAGTAAAAAAAAAAAGCAAATTCCATGCTTGGCATGATTAGGAAGGGAATCGAAAATAAGTCAGCAAGTGTTGTATTGCCTCTGCACAAATCGATGGTGAGACCACACTTGGAGTACTGTGTAAAATTCTGGTCACCCGCACCTCAAGAAGGATATAATGGAACTGGAAAAGGTGCAAAAAAGGGCAACAAGAATGATCAAGGAAATGGAGCGCCTCCCTTATGAAACCAGATTGCAACGCCTTGGTCTCTTCAGCCTTGAAAGACGGCGTTTAAGGGGTGACTTGATCGAAGTGTATAAAATCATGCATGGGATAGAAAAGGTGGATAGAGAAAAATTCTTTTCTCTATCACACAATACCAGGACAAGGGGGCACTCCCTAAAGCTCATAGGTAAGAAAGTGAGGACAAATAAAGGGAAATATTTCTTCACCCAGAGGGTCGTTGGTTTATGGAATTCACTTCCAGAAGGGGTCATGACAGCTGTCAGCCTTGACAGCTTCAAGGCAGGGCTAGATAGATTCATGGATGCCAAATGTATCGGTGGTTATTAAAACGGATGTCCATGTGCCGCCTCTATGTTGGTTGAGGCAGGCAGGATTCCCTTGAGTACCATTTGTTGGGGGTCAAGGGAAAGGGAGGGTTTTGCCTTCTCTTTCTGCTCAAGATCCCCATGTACAATTGGTGGGCCACTGTGTGACACAGAATGCTGGACTCGATGGGCTTTGGCCTGATTCAGCATGGCTCTTCTTATGTTCTTATGTTCTTAATGAAGAACCTAACTTTCCCAAACTGCATTTTTGTACAAGTTTATTTCATCCCCTAAATAGTTAACCTTTCCTTTTAACCATTTGTCATATGGGCCAGACAACTTTCTTCTTCTCTGAATTTCGATGTTTTGAATTACTGCATTTTTATTTTTTTTTGCCTAAAGTGGTATGAAAGAATTAGACTTTCCATTGTTTCCTTCCTGCACTCTGAAGAACTGGCAAGAGAACAGCAGGATATCTAAAACTGATGGTGTGGTACATTTGAGGGTATGGTAAATGTAATTGTTCCATTATTATCTTTTCAGTCAGCTATCAGGACACAGAAACAAAGTCTTGGGATACAGTATAAAGAGTGGGAGACAGAAGCATGCAACGGTATGAGCAGGTCCCTCTGTGTTGTCATAGGTTACTGAAGTCATAGGGGAACTGATTCTGAAATGAAGCAAGCTGCCAAATATCCATGTTTGACAATACTGTCACATTCATCTTTAGTCATGTAACAGGTGGGAAATGCATGTTGTGTCATTCTCAGTCAGCATGGTCAGTGGTGGGGAAAACTGGGACTTGTAGTTCAGCAGGTTTGTAGGGCCACAGGTTCCCTGCATTTGCTGTATAAGAAAGCAACCCTTTATGGAGAGAGCCATCATGGTGTTTTGGTTAAGTAGTTGGACTAAAAGCAAGGAAGGCAATTATGGAAAACAGACAGACAGACAGACAGGCGGGCAGGCGGGCAGGCAGCTAGATTGGCAGCTAGATAGGCAGCTAGATAGGCAGATAAGTAGATGAAAACAATAGTAATAATATTTAGACTTATATGCCATTCACAGTGCTTTACAGCCCTCTGTAAGCATTACAAAGTCAACATATTGCCCCCAACAATCTGGGTACTCATTTTACTGACCTTGGAAGTATGGAAGGTTGTAGTCAACCTTGAGTTGGTCAGAATCGAACTCCTAGCAGTGAGTAGAGTTAACCTGCAATACTGCATTCTAACCACTGTGCCACCGTAGCTCTGATAAACATTCATGCTATTAAAAATAGCAAGACTTTTGTTTGATTGATTAAGATTCTTAGGAGTTTTCTTAAAACCAAAATTCAAACATATCTACATGTCTATCCTGTTTTTTTCAAGGTCCAAATTCTGCTTCCATAGAAGATCACAGGCCATACCAATGCTATCATTATTCTGATCTTTGTAAGGAAATGCAACCCAGCAAAGCTTACTAGATAGTAAACTTGTGGGTTCTGTTAAGTATTGTGGGTAACCAAATGTACATACACACCAGATAGATAGATAGATAGATAGATAGATAGATAGATAGATAGATAGATAGATAGATAGATAGATAGATAGATAGATAGATAGATAGATAGATAGATAGATAGATAGATAGATGAGAGAGAAACAGATGGATAGGATAGGTGAAAAAGATAGATAGATAGATAGATAGATAGATAGATAGATAGATAGATAGATAGATAGATAGATAGATAGATAGATAGATAGATAGATAGATAGATAGATAGATAGATAGATAGATGAGTGAGAGAGAGTTGCTTCAATGGAAAATGTTGAATGTGAGACATAAATAGCTATGCGAAAATTGTCTGTGATACAGTTATATGAAAAAATATTCAGTCTCTTTTACGTTGTATTATTTTTTTTACATAACTTTGATACTATTATCAGAGTTTCAGGTATGTTCTTAATACATAAAAAAAATAAATTGCACAAAAAGTTGATGCTTATTCACTGATTTCATAAAAAAGCATTCTAACATGCAATGGGCCACTGTCAAAAAAAAGTCATCACACCTCTAGCAGAATTAGTTCAATAAAGGAGAACATTTGTAGCTCAGGGATGAAAATTGGATTCATAGAGGACAAAATGGTGCAAGTCATATCTCATTAGGAAAACATGTCAAATTCATTTTTTTAAAAAGCACCTTGATGACATTTCAGTATTCCAGAAAAATTATCCATGAGTCAAAAGTAGAATTTTTCAGACTACACAGCAGTAGTTATGTCTGACAGATACCAAACACTACATTCTACAATAAGGACTATATACAAATGGTTAAATACGGAAGAATAGTGAAATATTGTCATAATTTGGGAGTGCTTTGGCATCTCATGACCCGGAAGCCTAGCCGTCATTGAAGAATATTAGACATTTGCCCATCAACTGAACTTAAGTAAATCATAGAGGAAGACAATAATCTAAAACATATATAAGCAAGCATACAAGGAATAAAGAACAGATTCAATGTTCTGAATGGCCAAATCAAAGGCACTTCTAATCCCCATAGAAAAATAAGACTTGAAAAGAGCAATTCGTGTTAGAAAACCCTTGAATGCTACTGAATTGAAGGAATGGGCCATAATTTCCGCCCAGAGATGTGACAGACTAATCATTAATTAGAGGAAGTGTTTGGTTGCAGCTAAAGTGGGTGCAATCAGGACCAAATCTAAGGGAACAATTAATTTTTCCATACTAGCTATTGGCTATTATCCAGAAAGGGCAAGTGCTAGCGGGCTACTTGTTTTCTTCAAGCTACATAGACCAGGGGTAGGCAACCTTGGCTCTTTTATGACTCGTGAACTTCAACTCCCAGAATTCCTGAGCCAGCATGGGGGAACTATAACTCCTTCATGACTTGTGGACTTCAACTCCCAGAATTCCTGACCCAGCATGGCTCAGTATGGAAAGCTCTCCCTTTCCCCTCAGCATGGCTGGCTCAGGAATTCTGGGTGTTGAAGTCCATGAGTCATAAAAGAG
Source organism: Bothrops alternatus (assembly GCA_034064705.1). Lineage (NCBI taxonomy): Eukaryota > Metazoa > Chordata > Lepidosauria > Squamata > Viperidae > Bothrops > Bothrops alternatus. The sequence goes on along the minus strand of JARGCV010000112.1, from coordinate 729,232 downwards.
CCAAGGTTGCCTACCCCTGGTATAGACCTGCAAGCAAGTAAATATGCCTATTTTTATGGTGTCCTGATGAAAACTGAAGATCATAAGCAATCATAACAGTACAATTCAGTCTCTAGTACCTTCAGAAGATACTTAGATGATGGAAGGGTGGGTTGTTTAAAAATTCCCTCTGTCTTTCTCTCATTGCTATTTTCTACCCTCATTCTTTCAGAAGAGCATTAACAATACTAATTTGTTGTCCAACATGTTTTGGACCTCAATCTAGAGAAGAGAGATTTAGTATTTCCCTATGATCTGCTCTATGATTTTTTGTTTTGTTTTGCAATATTTAGAGTTTTTACAAATAACACAAGTAGGATTCAGCATTGAATGGGATATAATGGCATTTTATACGTGCATACAATCTCAGACCTTGCAAAAATTATGTTTCTACTGTTCATTGCCTCAAATTTTCCATACTAGTGGTATTGGACTGTAAGGCAATCAAACCGGTCAGTCCTAGACTACTCTTTAGAAGGCCAGACCCTGAAGTTGAAACTCAAGTTCTTTGGCCAGCTAATGAGAAGGAAGGACTCACTGGAGAAGAGCCAAATGCTGGGAAAGATTGAGGGCAATAGAAGAAGGGGACGACAGAGAATGGATGGATGGAGTCACTGAAGCAGTAGGCGTGAGCTTGAATGGACTCCAGAAGATGGTAGAGGACAGGAAGGTCTGGAGGAACATTGTCCATGGGGTCACAATGGATCAAACATGACTTCGCATCTAACAACAAGAGTGGTATTGAGCCACTATGTTATCTTTTTTCCACATTGCTTTGGGTGAGAAGCCCACAGTGCTGCGATGGGGAGATTATTCAAGGGAAGTTAAGTAGCAACTTAAGATCATCACATTTTTTTTTAAAAAAAGTCTTTGCAATATAAGGAAATGTGCTAAAATGTACAAGAGGCTCTCAGTAAGATTTCAACCAAGAAAACAATTAGTCTTTACCTGCTTCTCTTAGGAAAGGCACGCAGGGAAGCTGCTATATTTTCCCACTTTTCACAGGATTGTTTTTAAGGAAAATCAAGCCAGGAACATTAAGAAACATGACTGGCAGATCAGCACTGTTTCTTGTACTGATGGGTAATTTTGAGAATTAGAGGAGGGGACTGAGTTGGAGAAAGCTGCACCCCTGCCTGAGAAAAAGACTTTGCTCAAATAGGCATTATTATACAAGAAGATATCTGCACTGAGTATTAGAAAATTTCCCTAGCAAATATTTCTAAAAGAATGCAACGTTTAACAAAAAAAAAAAGTCAAGTAAAGGCCTGAAGCTCAGCTTTGGCAAGATTGGGTCTTTGGTTATATTTGTTATTGTGGCATCCTTTTTTGTCATTTCAGAACAAGCATGGTGTATTGCAGAGGTTCCCAATATTTTAAACAACAGGGATCGGTTCCGTGGAGAGAGGATTTTCCGCAGACCAGAGGGGGTGTGGTTTTGTGTGCTGCCTGCATCCTATGGATGGGGCTTTGCTTGTTTGTGCAGACCAGTTTGTGCCAGTCCACGGACTGGGGGTTGAGGACCCTGGTGTATTGTATTTATTCCCTCTATTTATACATTGTTTTGTTGTTGTTGTTAGTTGCGAAGTCGTGTCCAACCCATCGCGACCCTATGGACAATTTTCCTCCAGGCCTTCCTGTCCTCTACCATCTTCTGGAGTCCACTGAAGCTCACGTCTACTGCTTCAGTGACTCCATCCAGCTACCTCATTCTCTGTCGTCCCCTTCTTCTGTTGCCCTCAATCTTTCCCAGCATTAGGCTCTTCTCCAGTGAGTCCTTCCTTCTCATTAGGTGGCTAAAGTATTTGAGTTTCAACTTCAGGATCTGGCCTTCTAAAGAGCAGTCAGGGTTGATACTTGGGAGTTAAGCCCAACATTAGGATCAAGAAACCAAGGTTTTCAAGTATTTCTTTATTATTATTATTATTTATTAAAACCATCAACACCAAACATAAGATCATATCAAAAAGCAATTATCACATAACCTGCAATACAACTCTAAGGATCAGTCTTTGTAAACGTCTGGTTTAGCAAACATTCCTCACTCCTCGCGTCCAGCCTCAACTATACGCCTGGTACATTTTATTTGATTGGTATTTCTCTTATACATGGTCTATCTACTGTTTCTAGTCTAACACCTGTTGTTCATTCGAGCTTTAGAAGTAAATTCATCTCAGTAGTAGTGCAATCTTTTATGATCCCTAACAAAAGATCCTGAGGTAGAAATTCAGTATCCTGAGGTAAAAATTCAGTACGCCTTTCCAATATTAAAGCAATCAACATTAGATCTGGGCTCATATTAATTAGCTGTCCACATAAGACCTGAAAAAACAGCTCTTGTATATGGTCTATCTACTATATCTAGTCTATCACATATTGTTCATTCGCGCTTTAGAATTAACTTCGTCTCAATAATAGTGCAATCTTTTATAATCCCTAACAAGAGATCCTGAGGTAGAAATTCAATAACCTGAGTTGGAAATTCAATCCGCTTTTTCAATATTAAAGCAAACAACATTATGCATAAGATCATATTAAGAGGCAATCCTCATATAACATAAAATACAACATTAGGTATTAGTCTTTGTAAACGTCTGGTTTGGTGAACATTCTTCACTCTTCATGTCGAGCTTCAACTGTACGCCAGATACATTTTGTTTGATTGGTGTTTCTCTTGTATATAGTCTATCCACTGTTTCCAGTCTGTCAAATATTGTTCATTTGAGCGATCTTTCAAATATGCCGATATTTTCGCCATTTCCACCAAATTTATTACTTTCAAAGTCCATTCTTCCATAGGTGGTATTTCTGGATTCTTCCAGTATTGTCCCACCAACAATCTGGCTGCTGTGATCAAGTTCAGAAATAAGCTCGTCTCTGAGGTAGTGCAATCTTTTATCATCCCTAACAGAAAAACCTGAGGTAGAAAGTCAATACGCTTTTTAAATATAGTTTGGAGTGTCCACCATATCTTCCTCCAGAAGGCTTTGATTTTTCTGCATGTCCACCATACGTGAAAGTATGTAGCCTCTCCATCGCCACACCTCCAGCACTTGGGCTGGGTGTCTGGATAGATGTATGATAGTTTTTTCGGGTCTAGATGCCACCTGTAAAACATCTTGTAGAAGTTTTCTCTTAGCTGTTGCGCTTTCATGAATTCTACATTTCTCACCCAGATTTCCTCCCACGTTTCCATCGTGATCGGATGTCCAAAGTCTTGTTCCCACTTTACCATACAGTTCTTGACTAGCACCGTTTCAGAGTCCATTTCTATTAGTAAGCTGTACACTCGTTTGATATGCATGATCCCCTGCTCTCTAATCGGTTCAATTAAAGTCTCGTCAGTCTGGGATAAGCCCTTCTTCTTGTCTTTATGCCACCTTGACTGCAGTTGTAGGTATGATAGCCAGATACCTCCTATTCCTTCATCTGCTAGCGTTGTTTGTGACTTTAAGGAGAACCCATTTTCTTCTTCCAGTACCAGTTTACTGTAGGGCACTTCTCCCTGCTCTTGGGTTATGTTTACATCCCCTATTGCATGTCTGGGGATCGTCCATATGGGGATCTTATCGTGTAGCAGGTATTTATGTTTCCTCCAGACCCACAACAATGGGATTCGTAGTGGGTTCTCCTTGAAGTTCCTGTCTGCCTTTTTGTCGTATACCAAGTATGCGTGCCAGCCGAATAGTAGACCATGCCCTTCAACATTCAGTATTCTATCATTCGTCATATTGATCCAGTCACTCAATGCCACCAACGTCGCTGCATAGTAATATAGCTTTAGATTAGGCATTTTTAGTCCCCCTCTCTTCCTCGTGTCCTGGAAGATTTTTAGTTTCACCCTCGGTCTCTTGCCAGGTTTTCAAGTATTTCTGTTCCTCTCACAGCATATGCCAAGTAATTTTGTGGAAATCTTCAAGGAAATTGATTTTGCGTTAGGGCTCAGCTGGGGTGGGAGGGGAGCCTGACCACACAAGTGGTGGACCAGTGCACACATGTATATGCAACTTGAGTTGCACAGGCAGCGGGCTGGCACGCTCACATGTGTGTGCAGCTTGACTTGCACAAGTTGAGCTGTGCGTGCACATGCATGCATGCATGCCAGCCCACTGCTCGCACAAATCGAGCTTCATGCTCATGCACATTGGCCTGATGCTTGCATGACTCGATTCCAAATAGACCATGGTCTGAGAGTGGGGTCCCCTGGCTTAGCAGATATACATGTTGTATGAATAGATGCAAGAGACAAGTTGACCCCAACAATGAAGGGGATAAAGTGTTTTACTGCATATTGAATTCGCTCAGAAGTATAAGTCCAGGGCAAGGCCAGTGCCTTGTTAGAAACTGAAGTTATGTAAAACCCAAGAGGCAAATGATCTGAACATCAGAGCACTTAAATGAACTCATGAGAGCTGCCTCTGTTGTTGAATTCAATGAAGCACCTATTGACTTTGGAAGTCTGCCTTGTTTATACTTTATAGTGTAAGACGATTTTACACTTCCTTGTATATCCACCCTCTCGGCATTAGAGAAACACTGTGGTAATCCATCATTTCCTTTTTCTGTTTGACAGATGCTATTTACAACTTTCTGACCCCACCCCAAAAGTGCACACGTAAGGTACAAGCACATGCCTTCATTACTGAAGAAGAAAGAAAACACCCAAGTCCAGCTATATTAACACAGAAAAGTTGTTTCCTGTGTTGCTTAAACCACTGTTATCCTTTGTGATGGATCCATTTGTATCCAAACAAGAATAGGATTGCTATGCAGGCAGTTTCACATGATTAATGAATATGCATGCACATGTGAAGGCTACGTATGCAGGCATTCCTCAATGCAGCAATCCTAAAATATTTTGCTGCAGGGAACAAGATTATGTCTCTTCTCCATGCCACATACAGAAGGAAAAACAGGACAACAGCTAGTTCAGACGAAGGAGGGAAAACCATGTAGCATAAAAAGCTATCTTCTAATGCCTAGAAATCCCTAGAAGCCATAACTTCTATCATTATAGAATCATAAATATAGGTGTGATTGTGCAACACTTTTTTTGCTTCTTCTAAGCAGTAGCTTTCTTAGCATGCATTCTGCCTCTCAAGCACGAATGAAATTGTACATTTTATAGAACTTTTTATTTCCCCTCTACACCTATACCTATAGAAAATGATGTTTGCATGGGTGCAATCATGGATGGGTCTGTTCAGATGTTAGTCCAGTTACTTTAAGGAGTTTTATATGCAGCTAAAAAGGCAACAAGGTGAAGCAGCATCAAGCCACACTTACTACAGCCTGGCAATCATCCTTGATTATTACCACTAGATGACTACTGCTTCTTACCCTAGATCAAGGGTAGGCAACCTTGGCTCTTTTATGACTCGTGGACTTCAACTCCCAGAATTCCTGAGCCAGCATGGCTCAGCATGGAAACCTCTCCCTTTCTCCTCAGCATGGCTGGGTGAGGAATTCTGGGAGTTGAAGTCCATGAGTCATAAAAGAGCCAAGGTTGCCTACCTCTCCTCTAGGCCATTGACTTGAGATTCATGGATTTCTGTATAAAAAGAATACCAGTTTGTGAAGAATACCAAATGGACAGACTTTCTGTTAAACAGAAGAACCCTGACACTGACATCCCCTAAATTCCACTGAAGACGTTACCTAACCTGGTAACAAAACATTTGGAAACCAACCCTGAAACTCGGAAAACACCTCCACCTTCATCCTCCACCCCAGCTAGAGATACTCACCACTACTGCAATACCAGTTTGTATTTGCTAAGAAGAGGAGGTGATGAGACAGAGTTGATTTACTTTTTTCTCCTTTGCTGCCATTCCCTGCACTAACTCACCTGCCTCTTTGCTTTCGGTTTTTATGTCCTTTGTGAATGGGCAGGTTCTAGGAAGGCCCTTAGGAGAGGACATTGGCAACTCACATCCATCAACAGAAAGTCTATCCATTTCTATTTGCGTTATTTTTGCATATAGGCACTGCACTGCAGACAATTAACTATGTTGTCTGCAATAGCTTGTGCAAAAGATCTCTACCAATCTGAATGGCTACATTGGGAAAACATGTTTTTGATTTTTGAAACCTGCACTTGTTATCTCGCAATGATCTGATATCTATACATAAAACATTTCATACTTTCGTTTTAATTATCTCTTCCCTTTGGCTATTTGTTCCTGTGCTGATTCATAACACTTGCTAACAGGAACAAATATGATAAGAAAACGAGGCTTATATAGAGATTTATTGAGAAAGACTTTTTGGCTGTTGTACAATGCTTTTTGTGATGTTTGATGTGACTTGCATCCAAGGGTGATTACATTGTACTTATTCTGGAGGAACAATGAGCTATTATTCACTTTTTTTGTCTTAAAACAAAATGATATAAGCATGCTTAACTATTCAGATTCTATTCAGATTCCCTTCAGATTCTCTACTCTAAGGAAAATCCATGCTTAAAATATATATTTTGCCCATCTTTTGCTGTGTAGGGAGCACATAAGGGTTTTTTTTCCCCACTTGTTTCTAGCATTATCAAGATGGGAGAAAGAAATGCTATTTGGAGTTAACACAGTTGCTGTAATTACACTGAATCAGAAACAACTTTATCAACATTTATATAAATATAAAATATTAAGCTTGATTTCTTGTGGCATCATGGATGTGTTTATATAATTTTCCTGGCAACATATGGGAGTGGTTTGCAATTAAGACCATACGATAACAAAGCTACTTTTCCAAAAGGCAACTGTCTTGTTTTTTTTCTTTGAAAACATTTCTTGGGTGAGGAGCAAAATATTTTCAAAGAAAAAAAAAACCAAGGAAGTCCAGTTGCCTTTTGGAAAAGCATCTTTGGGACCGTCTGCTGCCCCATGAAACCCAGCGACTGGTTAGGGCCCACAGAGTCGGCCTTCTCCAGGTCCCGTCAGCCAGACAGTGTCGCCTGGCGGGGCCTAGGGGAAGAGCCTTCTCTGTTGCGGCCCCGGCCCTCTGGAATCAACTTCCCCCAGAGATCCGTATTGCCCCCACCCTTTCCGCCTTTCGCAAATTATTGAAGACCCATCTTTGCTGGCAGGCCTGGGGCAGTTAACTCCTTGCCCCAGCCAGTGTATATATGTTTGTATGTCTGTTTCTGGATGATTGCTTGTTTTTAATTAATGGGTTTTATAATGTATTTTAATATTAGATTTCCTTATGTTAGTATTCATGTTGTGAGCTGCCCTGAGTTCTTGGAATAGGGCGGCATAGAAATCTAATTAATAATAATAATAATAATAATAATAATAATAATAATAATACCGGTAATAATAATAATAATAATAATAACCTGAATGATTGAGAATCTCCATAGACATTTTCAATTAAGGACTTCCGGGATTTTATCTATCTCTTTATTTGTTTATTTATTTGTTTGTTTCCAAATCTAATTTAGACCCTGGGATTCCTTAGGAGTCTTCCTAAACTGCAAGTACTAAACTTTTTAGATCAACCAATCTCAGTTACGTACTGGGAAATCAGCAATTTCTGTATCTTGAGATAATCAGTTGAAACATTTTATGTTTTCAATTGAAGCATCACGTTTTATTCCAAAAGACTATTCTTTATGTCAGTCAACAGAGAATTGAATACCAAAGTAACGAATGCACCAGAATTCCTACTGCTTTTACTGAATTCTGGAATCCAGGGAAAATAATTATATAAAAATGCCAGGAGACCATTACTGGATCCAACCAAAGTATACTGTAGATTGGGGTCCCCAACCCCCTGTCTGTGGACCAGCACTGGTCCATGGCATACCAGTAACTGGGCTGCACAAACAAGTGAAGCCCCATCCGCTGGATGCAGGCAGCACACGAAACCACGCCCACTCTGGTCCACGGAAAAATCTTTCTCCACAGAACTGGTCCTTGGTGCTCAAAAGGTTAGGGGCCTCTGCTGTAGATAGTCCTGCTTTCTGTTATTTACACTAGCAAAAATCCAAATTGCAGGACATGAACTCTCAAACCCCTGTCCTACATAGATCCATTCTGATTTGTAGAAACCCTATCGCATATTCAAATAATTTTTCCAATTTGTAAAATTCCTGGGTTAGTCTTAAACAAGTAGTGATTGGCATTTTTTTCTCTAGAATGGTAGAAAGAGTTATCTCCAGATTTTGCTCAAACTTCTGTAGCTTCAACCATGCCACATCCAGACGTGCATTCATTTTGTGCCAGCTCACATCAGAACTGTAGATTATCTTTAATATTGAAAAAGCGGATTGAATTTCTACCTCAGGTTATTGAATTTCTACCTCAGGATCTTTTGTTAGGGATTATAAAAGATTGCACTATTACTGAGACTAATTTAATTCTGAAGCGCGAATGAACAATATGTGATAGACTAGAAACAGTAGATAGACCATATATAAGAGAAACACCAATCAAATAAAATGTATCAGGTGTATAGTTGAGGCTTGACATGAGGAGTGAAGAATGTTTACCAAACCAGACGTTTACGAAGACTAATACCTCATGCTGTATTTTTATGTTTTATGAGGATTGCTTCTTAATATGATCCTATGTTTAATGTTGATTGCTTTAATATTGGAAAAGCGTACTGAATTTCTACCTCAGGTTATTGAATTTCTACCTCAGGATCTTTTGCTAGGGATCATAAAAGATTGCACTACTACTAAGACGAATTTACTTCTGAAGCTAGAATGAACAATATGTGATAGACTAGAAACAGTAGATAGAACATATATAAGAGAAACACCAATCAAATAAAATGTAACAGGCGTATAGTTGAGGCTTGACGTGAGGAGTGAGGAATGTTTACTAAACCAGACGTTTACAAAGATTAATCCTTAGTGTTGTATTGCAGGTTATATGATGATTGCTTTTTAATACGATCTTATGTTCGATGTTGATTGTTTTAATAAAAGAATTTTTTACAAAAGAAAAAAGAAAAAAAAGAACTGTAGATTATCTTCTCACACCATCTTTTTAAGACTTTACTTTCCAGCAGAAGGAGGAATAAGTAATCACAGTTCATAGGGCCCTGTGGCAGGGCTACAAAATAACAGAATAACAGAGTTGGAAGGATCCTTGGAGATCTTCTAGTCCAACCTGCTGGTCAAGCAGGAAACCCTATACCATTTCAGACAAATGGTTGTCCAGCCTCTTCTTAAAGACAGAGCCAAGTGCATAGAATCTACACAGGAAGGTTTGGTTTGTCTACAGATTCTGATGGGAGGCAAAGAGGTTGCAGAAGTTTGCCTCTTAAGGTCAACCATTGCATAGAGGTCCTTTACTCATCTTGAACTAAATTGAAATCAGTCTCTCAACCAACATCGGATTTCCTCTCCACCTCAATTATGTCAGGTTGTGCAGTGCCAGTAAACAATTTCTCTCCCTGCCCAGAATTTCTCTGAGCCAAACAACCAACAATCCCACAAGGCAACCAACTCTGGCCAAAGAGGGATGCGCCTTTCAGTATTCTGCTAATTGAGCGAAGGGGCAAATGATCTATAGGGGAAAAGAAGTTGCATCATTAACTTAATTGAGGGCAAAGCCTAATTAGAAGGGAAACGGAGGAGACAGAGACAGAGACACAGCAAGCTTTCACGTGAGATGTCAACAAACAGACATTGTAACCAAAACCAGACCGCAGCAGCGGGGGCTTCGTTTACATCATCAGTTTCAATGCAGAACATTCATCAGGAGAAAGAAAAAAGAACATGAAAAAGAAGAGAGATCACAACTGAAAGAAGAGCTAACGCTGCATCTTTTTGGGAAATGGGATCATCTAGCTCCATTTCTCTTAAGCGGGGAGGGGAAACACATTTTCTGGTGCTTATTAAGTAGACTCTCTGCTTTAGATCTTGCTAAATCTAAATTTCAGAGCCGATAGAAAGCTTTGGTACTGCAGACTCATCAAAAAGGAGGTGCACCTATCCAAGATCCAGCCTGAGTAGAATGAGACCGATTCGCCACTGGGCAATTCAACCAATCCAAAAGTTAAGTTAATTTCAATGGAAGCCTGGTCCATAATAAAATAATTAAGAAAGTCAATCCAGAAATACTAGAGTTACAATAATTTTGACAAAAACATGGTCACTACTAATAAAAGTAACTGAGTGAAACAATCAATAAGACACTGTTTTGTCCATGGCAAGTTGTCCCATGGTGCGTTAGTTATGGCATTGTCCCATGGTGTGTTAGCTATGGCATTGTCCCATGGTGAGTTGGCCGTGGTGAGCAAGAGCATGTTCCAACAGATCTTGAGTTAGATGGATCCACAAAGCGCAATGGTAGAAAATGTGATTTATCTTGGAATATAGTTAGATTGATCTGCATAGTATGTCAGATTATAAAATAAGGAATACTGGGTAACAGAACCTGGGGGAGGGGATAGTTTACTGCCATAGTTAGCAAAATCAGTCTGGACTGTATAAGGTAACTTTGCTAATACAGCTGTCTTCAAGCAAGTGGCAGTGAACATGTTAAGGCAGAGATGGGGGACTTGTTACTCTCTAGATGTTGTTGAATTACAACTCCTAATATGCCATTGTCTTAGCTTTATGGTCTGCTGTTGCTGCTGTCTTGAATTAAATGGGTTTTCTAGGAATATGTTGGCTATCTACCAGCAACGTAGAGTCCAGAATCGATCATGTTCCTTAGTCAATATTCAATTTATGTTAGCCTGAAGAGGCTTTCATTTGGAGAAGAAATGATGGAGTTATGTTCATAAGAAAAACAGAAATATACACCAACTGCTTTTAAAAAAACAGCTGTTTTGTTAAGATGGAGAATGTGATCAAATTTCTTTCATTTTGCTAACACTGAGTATAGAAAGGCACTAGAAACTCACAAGCTATTGTTTCAGCTAGGAGTTGGTTTATGTTTAGATATTTACATATTACAACTGCATTAATTTAAATTGAATCATCTGACTTCCAAATGATTAACTAAGTGAATTGCCTGATTATATGGTCCTTTTAGATTCTGAAGAAGGTGCATGATTTTTTTAATAGATACTAAAGGAAAGTCCACTTTTAAAAGTATTTTTCATTCCCCACTTGTAATAATATTAAACTAAAATAAGATTACTGGATAAGCAAAGACTCTTTTAAGTCAGTTTGTTTTTGCCTGCTTATCAGGGCTTATCCAAATGTGGTCATCAGCCTAATTGTAAAACTTTCCAGTTCAAATCCTTATTAAGAAAAAAATCTGTTCTTTCACCATCACCCTAGTTTTGTAAAAATGAGGAGGTCAGAAGAGACCAGAAAAAAACAAAGTGATGTCCAAGACAGAATGGAGGGCAAAGCCCATCTGATTCCTCTCATCTGAAGGTAAACAAAAAATGTTTTCCCTGGATGGTCAATGAATTATGTGAGATCTGTTTGGATTTGCCTACTTAGAAGCAAATCCCTTTAATTTAAAATCTGCTGATTGAAAATAACTTTGTATAAGATGGATGGCAAACTTTGACTTCAGGTTGATACATTTATCATGTCAAGCTTGTCGTTCTAGTTTTCCAGTATTTCTGGACCATTGCCATACATTGATATTCTTGCTATGAGATCCCTTTTTGTGACTGGCTCTTGATGAAGTGGGTAGAGCATGCAAGGAAATGAAGGGATAAAATAATAAGTAATGGGTGTTATATCTTGTGACATACAACTTCAAATGCCTGCTATCAATTTCAAGGGGGGAAAACACACTGAAGATGATACAAAACATGAATAATTGAAAAAAAGGTAAACTAAGTTTGTGTTAAGTATGTTCTACTATATTAATACATTTGGCTATTCTACATCAATGTGGTTCCCTACATCTATGTATCTGATTAATATCAGTACTATACTGCCTACTGTCTTAGACATACGACAGCACAATACTGTACAGTCTTATGTCTAAATATGTAATATGTAGTATGGCTGTATTACTACTATACTTCTCATATTTTCTACTACTTTCTCTTATTGGTACTATTATTATTATTATTATTATTATTATTACTATTATGTTATTTTTCATGTACACTGAAAGCTTATGCACCAGAGTCAAATTCCCTGAGTGTCTAATCAGAATAATAACAGAATAACAGAGTAGGAAGGGACCTTGGAGGTCATCTAGTCCAACCCCCTGCACAGGCAGGAAATCCTATACCATTTCAGACAAATAGTTGTCCAATTTCTTCTTTAAAATCTCCAGTGCTGGAGCACCCAGAAGTGTAATCACTTAGGACCAAATAATATTCTATTCTATTCTGTTCTGTTCTGTTCTGTTCTGTTCTGTTCTGTTCTGTTCTGTTCTGTTCTGTTCTGTTCTATTATATTCTATTCTTCCCTTATTCTATTCTATTCTATTCTATTCTATTCTATTCTATTCTATTCTATTCTATTCTATTCTATTCTATTCTATTCTATTCTATTCTATTCTATTCTATTCTATTCTATTCTATTCTATTCTATTCTATTCATACCTGTGCAGGGACATGTGTGACAGGGATGGGGGAATTGTGTCAAAAGAGCAGGCCTGACTGGGTGGTCCTACTCATTTTTACATACATGTGATGGTATACAACTCACATTTTCAATAATTCAGACACACTCTTATCATGCTGATAATGCAAACCCTCACATTTTGGAGCCTATTAATGCAGCTACATTCGTATCTGAGGCACTTTTATTTACAAGAACTACACTTATCTGTAAGAAGCTGCTTTCCTCTCATGTTTAAACCTTTGTGATGGTCCCAATGATTTTAAAATAGAAACCAGCCAATTTGTTCTTCAATTTAAATTTGATTGTATGTTGTATTAATCAGACAATTGGTAAAGCATGTTAATAACAAGGCATTGATTGGCAAACAGTCCCAATCCCACTCTTCTCTTCTACTGGAAAACTGTAAAAAAAAAAAAAAGGTTACATTACTTGGTTCAAAGCCTGAAGCCAAGTTTTGTCATGGTCTGTATAAAATGGCATCACCTATGTACTTCTGAACTTCTCGCAAGCTCAGTTTTTAAAATATATGACTAGTTCAGCTGCAATTTGACCTTTCATTAACAGTGTTGCACTCATTTGAACCACTGAAACTCCTGTCACCTCACAGGAAGAAATGCCAACACAAAATGAAGAGGCCAGTCTTGCAGAACTACAGTTATATCAGGCTGAGCAAAGTTTAACTGAATGACAAACTTTATGATGCTCAGATCTGTGATTATAACTTATTATGGTATTTAAATATATATCAGTACAATTCCTTATCAGATTCTGGGGCACTTCTGTGACATGGATATTCTACCATGCCTCATTCTATTCAGTATACTATGAAGGTAAATCAGGGGGCATGACAGCTCAGTGGTTAAAGACGCTGAAATTATCAGCTGGAAAACTGACCACCTGGGTTTGAGACCCCAACGCTGCATGACAGGGTGAGCTCCTGGTTCCTTGTTCTAGCTCCTTCCCACCTACCAGTTCAAAAGCATGCAAATGCAAGTAGATAAATAGGTACCACTTTGGTGGGAAGGTTCTGTGACCTTTTGGCATATAGCCATGTTGGCCACATGACTACTGAAATGTCTTCAGACAATGCTGATTCCCTCGGCTAAGAAATGGAGATGAGCACCATCCCTTAGAATTGGAATAACTGGACAAACTTTTGCCTTTACCTTTATGAAGGTAAAACATTTTTTTTAACTGGGGATTGAATTTTATGTATTAAGAAAAAGTCCTCCATAAAACGGTATCACCCTGAAGACATTTGTGGAAAACCAACATGTAAATCATAAGTATGGTAATCAATTATGAACATAAGAACATAAGAAGAGCCATGCTGAATCAGGCCAAAGCCCATCAAGTCCAGCATTCTGTGTCACACAGTGGCCCACCAATTGTACATGGCGATCTTGAGCAGAAAGAGAAGGCAAAACCCTCCCTTTCCCTTGACCCCCAACAAATGGTACTCAAGGGAATCCTGCCTGCCTCAACCAACATAGAGGCGGCACATGGACAATAAAATGTTATTTGAGGATTATAGGACTGATCAATTTCCTACAAGCATTACAGGGTTATAGATATCATATCATATCAGTGTCATTTAATTAATTCTTGGTGTGTCACTATCCTTGAGATGTCCCTGAAAATGGCATTTAGTATAAGGATCTTTCATTCTGGTCTATGCAGTTGGTATCCAAGTGTTACAATTATACATGCAGCAAGGGTCAGGGATAATTGTCTACAAGATGTGGCATTGTTACCTACACATGACTTTCTTGGAAATGCTTATTGAATTACATGTAGAACTTCTTTAGATGAAGTGGCCTTGTATGAACTGTTTTTGTTTTTGTTTTTCTTCCACACCAACTGTTCTGTGCTTTATTGACAGTCGGATGTTTCCATGATTCTTGATGATCCATAAAATCTTGGAACAGACAAAATATCCAGTTCTGCAAATGAAATTTGACTGTGATTTAGAGAACCCTTTTAGATTAAATTCATAGCTCCCTTTCCCATGCTGCTGATGAAGATATCCCAATGGATCAGAATGTCATGACGGGGAGCGGTCATTTGAAGGCGAAAGAAGAAATAGTTGCATATATAAGAGTCTTTGGATCTTTGTCAACTGTTTTCATATGTATGGTATTTAGAAACTGCCCAGTCCTCTACAATTAATTAAATTGGCAACAGTACAAATGGTACAATTAACTGTTTGATACAAGCAAATCAATCTTAATACGGAGACCTGTATACAAATCAAATACAGGTAGTCCATGACTTAAAACAATTCATATAATGATCATTTGAAATTACAACACCACTGAAAAAAGTAACTTATTACTGTTTTTTACACTTACAACTATTGTAGCATAATAACAATTTGGACACTTGGCAAATGGCTCATATTTATGACGGTTGCAATGCTCCAGAGTCACGTGAATACCTTTTGTGAACTTTTAACAAGCAACATCAATGGGGAAGCTAGAGTCACTTAACAACCATGTCACTAAATTAACAACTGCAGTAGTTCACTTTGTCAAGAAAGGTCATAAAATGGAGCAAAACTTACTTTCTCGCTTAAGCAACGGAAATTTTGAGCTCAATTGCAGCCTTACGTCGAGGATTACCAGTAATATTCTAATTATTCACAATAATATTATTTCAGTGTTATTTTGATGACTTTAGTCAGCTCAAACTACTAAACAGAATATTAGATGGTCTGTTGTTGTTTTTTTCATGATGTGCATGACTGCTAAGAAACAGGAAATGAAATAGCGTTCCAAAGAAGTGGTAATTAGTCAAGCTTCAATGACAGGAAAGTTCTCAAACCAATTTACCAAACATTTCTCTGTCTCATTTTATCTCAAAGAATATTTATTAAATTATAGTGTTCGGATTTAGTTAAGTTTGCCATGCACTGCAAATCATAAAAGATGTCTTCCTTGTTGACCGAAAGTTTGCTTTAAATTTACATTTTATGGGAAGTCTTACTTGGAGCAGACATTAGTACAATAACCGAAAAGTTAACACATTTATTATTGGCTGTCACTTCACTATGAATGCATCTTTGTGAACACACTTAGATTTATTGCACTGGCATTAATCACTGCTCTGAAAAGGAAAAGGAAAATGCTGGTTAATTATTACTTCGTCAGACTGGGAACAGATCCATTGAAATCAGTGATACTTAGCTTTCAGTAAGTCTGTTTTATTCTCCTCAAAATTTGACTGTGTTTGAATCTGCTCATTGTATTTAAAAAACCATCCTCATCACCAGATCAATTGTCAAATGATACAAATGCCTAACTGAGCCTGCAGTTTTAAAAACATTTTTTTCAGCTTCAACTCCATGGAATTCAACTCCATGGACATACTTATTTACGATTTCCCTAAACGATCTTCTTAAATTGCTCGTGACATTCGCAGAGCCTTCCTTCGAGATTCTGATAATATCCAAGACAAAATATGACACGGTGACCTTTCTGTACCTTTGTACCTTGGCGTATAACAGAAGAACAAAGTTCTACTTTGGAGGTCTTCTAGTCCAACCCCCTGCTCAAGTAAGAAACCCTATAACATTTGAGACAAATGGTTGTCCAATCTCTTCTTAAAAGCCTCCAGTGTTGGAGCACTCACAACTTCTGGAGACAAGTTGTTCCATTGGTTAATTCTTCTGTCAGGAAATTTCTTCTTAGTTCTAGGTTGGTTCTTTCCTTGATTAGTTTCTACCCGTTTCTTCATGTCCTGCCTTCAGGTGCTTTGGAGAATAGATTGACTCCCTCTTCTTTGTGGCAGCCCTTCAACTATTGGAACACTGCTATCATGTCACCCCTATCCTTCTTTTAATTAAATTACTGGTTGACATACCCAGTTCCTGCAAGTGTTCTTCATATGTTTTAGCCTCCAGTCCCCTAATCATCTTTAATCATCTTTAATTTCTTTGAACCATCTTATATCTTTAAAATGTCTTTAAATCATCTTTACATCTTTAAAATTCTTTACTGCATCTTTAAAGTATAATTTCTTCTGAAGTGGGCTAATTAATATTGCTTCCTTGGTGAGGGCTTTTAATTACATCAGCATTCAAAATGTTGTTTTTTTTCTGGGCATTGTTTGTATTACCTGAGGTGACTCCTTAACCATGATGTTGATGTTACACTTTCTGTTCTATATCTACACCCATGTAAGGTCCAGATCCATTTAAATTACAAGTTTTAGACCCGTAATGAAGGTGAATGTTATTGGAGAAAATCCAATTGCTTGGAAGAAAAAAAAAAAGAACAGAAGTGGTGAAATACTATACCGATGACACAAGCATGAGCTTCCAAGAATTGAAAGAAGTAACTACTGACAGACAGTCCTGATGAAATGATGTCCATTAGGTCACAAAGCCTTGGAACTGAGTGAAGTGTTAAACCAGGGGTCTTCAAACATGGCCCTTTTATGACTTGTGGACTTCAACTCCCAGAATTCCTCAGCAGGCACGCTGGCTAAGGAATTCTGGGAGTTGAAGTCCACAAGTCATAAAAGGGCCAAGTTTGAAGGCCCCTGTGTTAAACAATAGATGGTAATCTTGTCAGCCCTACTAGATAGATCAGGCCAGAAAGTCACTCCCCATGAAGAACAAAACTGTTTTGTTGACCTAGGCTATATTAACAGAATGATGATTACATTATCTCACCCCTTCTTCTTATACAACATTTCTGTTGATAAGTGAGACATTTGTTAAGTGGGTTTTGCCTCATTTGATGACATCTGTTTTATTCTCTCAAGGTCTGAATTTTTGCAGTTCAGATATGGTAGGCCTAGCATTCACTTATGTCTGAGAGTAAAATTGCAGCCCTGATCAAGCCAGTTGACAACCAAAGGAACTGTCTATTGTTTCTTCCTGAAAAATGTTTTTTCCCCCCTTGTTTTTTTAAGGAATAGAGTCCGGCTGACTCAATGCCCTCAAAAATAGATTCAGGGAATGTGTGTCTTATGGCTACAGAATGGATATTGTACCTATAGTAGGACAAGATGATACTTGAAGTCAACGTATAATATAAAATCTTTGCTGGGACATACAAATTATAGGTAGAGGTAAAAACCTATTGATGAGGCTGCCCAGAGTGCTATGAATACCTTTTAACAAATAATAAACAGTTCTACCATTTCCCTTTTGATTTTACTATAAGGGAACATGTAGAACTCTAAATATAATCTTTCCTTCCTTCCTTCCTTCCTTCCTTCCTTCCTTCCTTCCTTCCTTCCTTCCTTCCTTCCTTCTTTCTTTCTTTCTGATATCAGCAATTACAAACCAAGATGAATTCTTGATTATGTTTATAATTAAAATATTTTCCACCTAAAGTAAATTTCAGAGGAGCAAGATATTTCACTTTGCAAATTATCAATTTCATTATGAGGGAGGGAGGGAGGGAGGGAGGGAGAGAGAGAGAGAGAGAGAGAGAGAGAGAGAGAGAGAGAGAGAGAGAGAGAGAGAGAGAGAGAGAGAGAGAGAGAGAGAGAGAGTTCATTTCAACATCTGTGATTTATAGTGAAAAGCTCAGTAGTTTCCACAAAAGCTTCAAAGGGGGAATAATCAAACAGTAGGTCAAACCTTCATTCACATGTTTTGTAATAAAAGGCTGACTGTAGACTTTGAGATGTGCTTCCACTCACAGACAATAGTAGCTGCAAAGCAAGACTAATAATAGGATTTAGCAAAAAAAAATCCATAAAGGAAGTGAACAATTGTACTGGCAAATAATTAGTTGAGGGAACTTTTTTGTGGCAAGATCAAGATGCCCCTCTGGCTTTTTTAATCCGCTTTGGCTGATGTAATGGTGATCAAGAAAAAAGGGAGAGAAAGAAAAGAAGAAAGCAGGGGGAAGTTTAGAGTAAGAGCAAATATAGTAATTGTTGACTTATGAAGATCTGTCTCTTTTTCTCTCTCTCCCTTGTAGATGAGCACAGTGCTCTACTTCAGTTTCAACAGCAATAAGATGCTAGGGATAGAAAAGTTCTTTCTTCTTTTCTTTCTGTGCTTAATTGCAAGGTGGGTTAAGTTTATTTTGCATGCTAATCAGTGGATTCAAAGCAATACTTTGATGGCGAACCAAGGTCAGACTCTTAAAGTGGAAAGCCACCCTCCATCCAGTAGAAAAGCTGATCTGCACTCACAAATCCAACCTAATGCACAAAGGCATGTCAGAATTCCTGTTGCGGCTCAGGATGGCTGGGATGCAAGTTAAGATACAAGCAGACTTTTTCCAAAGATGAAATGATTTTTTTTTTAACAGATGCTTCACATGTCACTGTTTTTGAAGGCAAATTTGGAGGAATAGGGAACAATAACCAGCATTCTTATACAAGTATGCTTGAGCTGGTGAAAACTATTTTCTACGCATTTGATAGGATTTACTCATTGTATACCTTGCCCCTCTCAGAGTCTTGTATTAGTCGCAAATATGGGAAATATAACAAATAGAAATTCATCATGGAGAAATAGGAGAGAGGGAAAATGAAAAAGAAATGTGGGTTTGTTTTTGATTCCTGACATTTAGAGCTCTGGTTTCCATATTTGGGTTGGCCTAGATCAGACAATTGACTTTATGGCCCACAGGTACATCAGCAAAATAAGTGCTTCCAATACTCAACTTACAAGCATTTGTTTGGTGTCTGTTCAAAGTTACAACGGCACTGAAAAAGTGACTTAAGACCATTTTTCAGACTTCCAGATGTTGCAGCATCCCCAAGATCACATGATCAAAATTCAGATGCTTGACAACTGACTCATATTTATAACAGCTGCAGTGTCCCAGACTCATGTGAGTTTTGCAAACTTCCAACAAGCAAAGTCAATGGGGAAGCCAGAATCACTTAACAACTGTGTTACTAACTTAATAGCTGCAGTGATTACTTAACAACTGTGGAAAAGAAAGGCTGAAAAAAGGAGCAAAATTCACTTAACAACTATCTGGCTTAATTTCTCATACTGTTAGACCAGGGGTGTCAAACTGCCGGCCACACCCACCCTTGCCGGCAATGCAAAAAGAGTTGCGATACGTTGCGACACATCACGTGATGTGACGAGTTTGAAACCCATGTGTGAGACCTATCAAGGCAAGTCCAAATTAGGCCATTCCCCTATAGACTTGGGCAACATAGCTAGAAATTCAGTCTTCGTGGTTTTCAAGGAGGGCTGCCGTCACAGTCAGTGGGGTTGCATATGTTACAGAATCACACTCCTCCTTCAGATTTAGTAGGTTCCTTTGCCACACTTCCCTGCAGTAACCAACTTTTAGCCTTTTCTCGCACTCATTCCCAGAAGGCCTTTGAATGTTTACATTTTCTGAATTCCAATTCTGATGGAACCCTGATGCGCGCTTCTTTCAATGTGCAAGAGTTAGGAATGCCTCCTTCCTGTCCATTTTTACACATATTTGCCATTTCGTTTGGAGGAACCAACATGAGCAATGGAATTCTACTGGAGAAGTGACAGAAGTATGGAACTTTGTTCCTCAATCTACTATCTCCCCCATGTCTTCTGTGCCAGGATCTAAAAAGTTCTCTATGGACAATTGGAGCTTACTGTCAATCCTGCTAACGTCAGAAGTTCTTGCTTTGATAACATATGGAGATGCAGCCATTTCCCTTCTTATGTTTTACTCTTAGGATTAGAGTTAGAATTAGATGATACTGGGGGGGAGGAATGTGCATGGGACTTTAGTTAGACATAACAATATTGTAACTAGTATGAGAACCAAGGTTATTGAAATAAGAGATGATAAGAATTGGCGGGATGGAGAACTGGAGGGAAAGCCTGCATTTCAAACTAATTGGAGAATGTGATTTATGACTGTTAATTAGAGGAGGGAATTATACTTTGATACTATGTGCTCAGGGGAGGGGAATTCAGATTTTGGCTTTGCCTAGGTACATGCCTATGCTATGCTACTCGAATAAAGATTCTTTAAGGTAAACAATGCCTCAAAGTTCTTTGAAGAGTTTCATCTGTCGGAACCATGACACGTACATTTTGAATTCAGGGGGAGCCAAACCAGCATAGGGATGCTGATTGGAATGGAGCAACTGGCAGGGAAAGCGTTAAAAAGATTTTGCCCCCATTGCTTTTCCAGTTCACTATCTCTCCTGGGAGATGCTTTTCTTTGGGAAAATGTACTATTGTTCTGTTTCTGATTAGCGGTCCTTACTACACCAAGATTTTAATGCATCTTCAGAAAATCCAGAGAATATGTGCTGCTCCAAAATAAAATGGTGGGGATGGGGATCATAAGGATATACTGTCATCTATCTGTAGGAAATTGCTAGCCAGCTTATAAAATCTAGCCAAAGATCCTTGCCCCCTTTCTAGGGCTTAATGGGGAACTGGCAGCAATTCCCTGTTAAGAGTCATTGTTGGAAAGAAATTCAGTAGCAAAAAAATATAACAGCAATAAAAACAATAATCAGGAAATAAAAAGGGTATATATGAAATGCTGAATCTGAAAGAAGGGAGAGTAGGAAAAAAAATGAAAACACATTTCCTTTGTATTTGTTTTCTATAGATCGTCTTTGCAGATTAAGTCACAAAGCATATGTTTTGCCATATGCATTGTATTTAAGATTGATTAGTGCAGTAACAGAGAGCCTCAAGCTTTGGCTTCCTTTAAAACTTAAAATAGTCTACAGGAAAAACAGCAGGACCAAAAGGCTCAATGTAATACTGTCCTCCCATCATTTTAGAAAAGGAACAATTTTCTAAAGTTATTAGATTTCTAAAATTGCTTCATTTTGCCCCAGGTGGGAACTGCAAAAGAATCCAGAATTCTAATACCACAAGACGAATTGGATACTCTGTTCGTGTGTGTGTGTGTGTGTGTGTGTGTGTGTTTGTAAGTCAACATCTGCATCAGTTGGAAATAAGCTTAGTTTCTACTCTACTGCCAGTTTTCATGAAGGGACAACTTTGTCAATGTCTGGTAGGATTTCAATAACTGATTGAAAGATTGTTTGATTTTATATGCACAGTCATGGTGGCTCACAGCAAAATTATAAAATCGTAAAATATACAGATCATAAAACATGCATGACAATTAAAACAACCATGGTAAGAATAAACACCCACCCTATTTATAGGAATTCAGAATGAAAGTGTGATCAACATTATAAGACCCGTCATACAGAAGAGCATTTAAAAAGCTCCCAAAATTAGAAATCAGCCCACCAGAATGGATTTCTATCAATTGCCAAAGGCCCTTCAGAACAATTCAGGTTTTTAAGGCTTTCTAGGGGGTTAACAGAATAATAGAGTTGGAAGGGTCTTCTACGTAGTCCAAATAGGAAACCCTATACCGGGGGTAGGCAACCTTGGCTCTTTTATGACTGGTGTTGGCTCAGGAATTCTGGGAGTTGAAGTCCATGAGTCATAAAAGAGTCAAGGTTGCCTACCCCTGCCCTAGACCATTTCAGACAAATGGTTGTCCAGTCTTTTCTTAAAAACTTCCAGTGATGGAGCATTCAGAACTTCTGGAAGCAAGTCGTTCCATTGGTTAATTGTTCTGTCAGGATATGTTGGGACAATTCTGACAATTCAAAAAGAAAGCCATTCCACAATATTGGAGCCATACCAAAATAAAACCCTTCAACTCTCTCCTGTCTTCAGCTTCTTACTCTCAGGAAAATGCAGGATCATCAAAAGAGAATATTTGTAACTCGGGGTTGAAATGAGGGGTCCTTGGTAGTTTCTGAGCTGGTTGTTTTCTTGCGGACGTTTCATTGGCCAAACTAGGTAACATCATCAGTGCTAGTCGTGTTACGGTACTTAGTTTGGGTAATGAAACATCTGCAAGAAAACAATTAAAGTCAGAGAGAACCAAGGACCCCTCATCAAAAGTTTTTTTTCTAAGACAAACATGCTGGATGGAACAGTTCCAATTGGAGAAAACAGTCATCAACGTACTTTGCTGCTAAGCTATGAAAGGGTTTAATAAGTAAAAAACAGTATGATGATTTTTCACTCAGAACCTAAATGGAAACCGTGCAATCTGTTCCTGGATTCTGCCAGTACATGTCACTGCATTTGTACCAACTACAGCTGGTGTTTACATACAGCAGATTGCAATAGTCTAACATGTGGTAATAAAGACATGGCTTTTTCTAATGAAAGAGAACAGATTTTCCCACAGAGCAATTTGCTATCTATTGAACCATTTCTATGGTAATTCCATGCCAAGAGCTAGTTTGACATAGTAGTTAAGTCATCAGACTAGAAATTATAAGACCCTGAGTTCTAATCCCATTTTAGTCATTCATTTCAGCTGGGTGACCTTTGGCCAGTCAGTCTCTCTCGGTCCTATGAAGGCCGTAATGGCAAACCACTTCTAAAAAAAAACCTTTGGCAGGAAAATTTCAGTCATCAAGATTCAAAAAGTAACTCAGAGACACCCCTTTTCCCCAAATTAATTCCATCTCAGGAAGAAAAAAAAAACTCTCTTTCTTACTTTTTCTGGCAGCCTTCTGCTAATGATGTCAGAAAAAAATACGATATGGGGTAGAAAGGGAAAGGTATTCAGAATGTAGAAAAAGGGATGTTTCTACATGGAAATGGGATGGGAACTTATTAAGGAGAGAAACAACCTAAAATTAAATAGAAACCTCCTAACAGTGAGAACAATTAACCAGTGGAGCTTGCCTTCAGAAGTTGTGGATGCTTCATCACTAGAGACTTTTAAGAAGAGACTACCTATCTGAAATGGTAGTGGTGGCGAACCTATGGCACGGGTGCCAGAGGCGGCACTCGGAGCCCTCTCTGTGGGCACACACACCGTCGCTCCAGTCTCGCCTCCTCCCATGGCCCCCTCCTTACCAGCAGCCCCCCTGGAGGAGAGTTGCCCCCGGGCACAGCCCATATGAAGCAGTGCAGCCAAGGACATGGTAGCCAGGCAGTGGGGACAAGACTCCACCCTTGAGCCCCACCACACACAGATGATGCTGCAGGGCATGGGCAGAGGGTGTGGCCGCCATGGCGCTGCTGGGCTGCCTGGGTGATCTGTGGTGGGCCATGGAGATGGTGGGTGGTCCAGTGGGCAGGGCGGAGCAGAGATGGGGGTAGGGGGCAGTTTTGGGGCACTTGGTCTCTAAAAGGTTCGCCATCACTGTGGTAGAGGGTCTCCTGCTTGAGCTGGGGATTGGAATAGAAGACCTCCAAGGTCCCTTCCAGCCCTATTCTGTATTCTATTCTGTATTCTCATTTTACAACTGAAACCTGGCTGTCACAGATTCAAGAAGACTAAAATTCCATGGCAATAAAGTTCCATCTTACTCTGTGGCACCTCCCACCAGCAAGATTAGCAAAAATGTTTAAAAATATGTCAGATAGATGTTGGAAATGTAAACATAATATAGGCACGTATGATCATATTTGGTGGACATGTGGGAAGGCAAAGGCTTATTGGAAAAATATACATATGTGGTTAGAAAAAATATTGGATGAACAAGTGGATTTTAAACCTGAACTTTTTTTACTAGGCATCATGTCTGAAAAGACTAATAAGCAGAAATTATATTTAACCCTACATCTTACCACGGCAGCAAGAATAATTTTTGCACAATATTGAAAGAATGAAGGATTGCCATCAGAGGAAGAAATAATCAGGAAGATATTGGAATGTGCAGAGATGGACAGATTAACTATGAGGCTGAAAGACAAAGAAGATACAGACTACTATCAAATTTGGAATTTATTTTATTCTTGGTTAGAGAAAAGAAGGAAGGATTAGGAATTGAACATGTATTAGTTTAGCAAATTTCAGACAACTTGTTGATTGGAAAAATTAACATATATTGACGGAAAAAAATTAATAAAAAAGATTGGGAAAAAAAGTTCCATCTTACTCTGGAAATCAGTGACGTGCCTATGTTGGTTTCCAAGGTGATTCCTTCTGAGATTATCTCATCCCCACACAATCTCCGTTCCCTCCACTTCTTTCTTTAGCCTTCATAACCATCTGTCTGGTTATGAAATGATATCAAAAGGATTGAATTCCGTACCATGCTAGGCAATGCATTTTCAAGTCCTTGGAGGAAAGAACTTTATTCTCAGTTGGCCAGTCAGAAATTCCATCATGGCCTAGTATGCCTTTAGGTCAGTGATGGCGAACTTTTAGAGACCGAGTGCCCAAATTGCAACCCAAAACCCACTTATGTATCGTTGGGTGCCGGGTGGGTGTGGCCCATTGGTTGGGTGTGGCCCAGTGGGTGGGTGTGGCTACAGTGGTAATGGCAGACTGGGTGGGACTAAAAAGTTCAATCAATTCCAACTTTGCAAGATATTTTTTTTCCCACGAGAAGTTGAAATTGACTGATTGATTGAACCTTTTTTTTTTTTTTTGTACACGGCAGCAGAGGCCTAAAGTGAAAAGGTTTTATAAAACCCGGCTGAAGGCCTAGGACTGGGGCAACGGCGTGCGTTCCCACATAGAGGGCTCTGAGTGCCGCCTCTGGCACCTGTGCTATAGGTTCACCACCACTGCCTTTAGGTAATAGCATTTAAGCAGAAAAATAAGAAAGCGGAAACACCTTCCTTAAGAGTTATATATAATATCTAACATGAAGGCTAGTGGGAACCTTGCTGAAAAAACATGTGGCTTCTTTTGAAGCCTAGGCAGGAAAGGATGGCGGCCATTGAAACTATACATCATGTCCTGCTATACTGCATCTTATAACTCACAGACTCAATTTATAGCACCTTACCTAATAAAACATCTCAGAAATATTGATTTTTTTTATGTGTGTGTGTTGAACTACTGTTATTGGATCGGTAGAAAGTAGTCTCTTTGAATGTGGCCAATTTCGTTACGCTATATGTAAAATTAGTCAAATTGTATCAGCCCACTGATAATCCACCACCTACCGCAACACAGGTAGTCCTTGACTTATAACCACAATGGAGCCCAAAATTTCTGTTGCTCAGTGAAACAGCTGTTCAGTGAATTTTGCTCCATTTTATGATCTTTCTTGCCACTGTGAAGTGAATCACTGCAGCTGTTAAGTTAGTGACATGATGGTTAAGTGAATCTGGCTTCCCCATTGACTTTGTTTGTCAGAAGATCGCCAAAAGTGATCACGTGACCGTCATAACTATGAGCCTGTTGCCAAGCATCCGAATTTGGATCACGTGACCAACAGGGGATGCTGCAATGGTTGTAAGAGCGAAAAAGTGGATAAGTCACTTTTTTCAGTGCTTTTGTAACTTTGAATGGTGACTAAATGAACTGTATATTATTCTAATAATAATAATAATAATAAGTTGGAAGGGACCTTGGAGGTCATCTAGTCCAACCTCCTGCTCAGGCAGGAAACCCTATACCATTTCAGACAAATGACTGTCCAGTCTCTTCTTAAAAACTTCCAGTGTTGGAGCATTCACCACTTCTGGAGGCAGGTTGTTCCATTGGTTAGTTGTTCTAACTGTCAGGAAGTTTCTCCTTAGTTCTAGGTTGCTTCTCTCTTTGGTTAGTTTCCATCCATTGCTTCTTGTCGTGCCTTCAGGCGCCTTGGAAAATAGCTTGACTCCCTCTTCTTTGGGGCAGCCCCTGAGATATTGGAATACTGCTATCATGTCCCCCCTCGTCCTTCTCTTCATTAAACTAGACATACCCAATTCCAGCAACCGTTCCTCATATGTTTTAGCCTCCAGTCCCCTAATCATCTTTGTTGCTCTTCTCTGTACTCTTTCTAGAGTCTCAATATCTTTTTTACATCGTGGTGACCAAAACTGGATGCAGTATTCCAAGTGTGGCCTTACCAAGGCATTGTAAAGTGGTGTTAATACTTCACGTGATCTTGATTCTATCTCTCTGTTAATACTGTGTCTGCCTTTTATTTTTTTTTACTATTGCTTTGAATGCTTTTGTTTGTGGTGCTGGTCCATGACCATAATAAAAAGTGATTAATTGAAAAAAATCAACAGTGATAGCTGATTGGGGAGGGGGGAGGAATCAGCAAATGTACAATAAGACAGGATAGTGGCCCATTACAAAAGGTATCTGTTTTATATGGACCCACAGAATGTAATACACAGAATGTATTTTTACGTAGAAGTGCAGTATATAATGTCTCCAAATTCACCCAGCATAGCTGCTCCTATTGCAGAAAAGACTCCCTCATTTTCCACTGGCTTCCTTCCAGCAAGCCCTTGTTCCAGGAAGGCAAAGATTTGCTCTTTTAGCAATAATTACAGAGGAGTATTTCCTTTCAGGAAGGGCTGTATCTAAAATGTGTATAATCTGAAATAATATGGTTTCTTTTCTGATTATATCTTGGGGAAAGAATTGCCAACACGGCTTTCCTGGAAATAATTTATCACTGAGAGGTTATCATAACCTCAGCAGGGCAAAAAGATTTGAATATCATATATGAAAAATATGTTATTTACATCTATAAGTAGATGTTGCTGCTGAAGAAGAATAGTTATATCTGACTTCTTCGGGCACATCTTCATTAGGTCAAGAAGTTTGTGATGAATAGGCAGTGGGGGCTTCAATCACATAGCATCTTGACATTTTAACACCCCACTCCCCTGCCACGCACTTTTGATCTGTGGTTTGGATTAGTTAAATCAAGTATTATTCAAAGATATTTACTCAACTTATTGAAAGTAAAAGCTCTTGGCCATACCCAGTGCATTTTGTTTCTGGATTCTGTACAGTGGTACCTTGTTAATTGGGATCCTGGAGTCCTAGTGGACAATCACTTAAATATGAGCCAGCAATGTGCTGCAGCTGCCCAAAAAGCCAACACAATTCTAGGCTGCATTAACGGAGGGATATAATCAAGATCATGTGAAGTGTTAATATCACTTTATAATGCTTTGGAATACTGCAACCAGTTTTGGTCATCATGATGTAAAAAAGATGTTGAGACTCTGGAAAGAGTGCAGAGAAGAGCAACAAAAATGATTAGGGGACTGGAGGCTAAAATATATAAAGAACTTGTTGGCAAAAATGGGAGGGAGGGAGGAAAGAGAAGAGAAGAGAAGAGAAGAGAAGAGAAGAGAAGAGAAGAGAAGAGAAGAGAAGAGAAGAGAAGAGAAGAGAAGAGAAGAGAAGAGAAGAGAAGAGAAGAGAAGAGAAGAGAAGAGAAGAGAAGAGAAGAGAAGAGAAAGAAAGAGGAAGGAAGGAAGGAAGGAAGGAAGAAAGGAAGGAAGGAAAAAAGAAGGAAGGAAGGAAGGAGTACAATAACTACCATTCTCTTGTCATAAAAATACATGCATAATGCATTGATTTCTGTATGATATTGGATCTAATTATTTTTACTAGGAAAGTGGACAAACAGAATTACTTCAGTATGGATGATGAATGGATCAGAATGAAATGTAAAACCAGACAAAACTTTTCTGAACTTGATATGACCCGAAGGTTAGTACTACCCAACCTTTAAAAAAAACAAAACAGTTGGAGTAACTCTTTACTCCGCCCCCCCCCACATACACCCACATACACCCACAGATACACATGCTATGGCCCACAGGAAAAGGAGGATTGTGTATTAGCCCCCCCCCTTTTTTTTTTTAAAGACAAGCCATTGGTGGGTCTAGTTTGCTTTCACTGTGGGAACAAGAAGCCATTCATGATTTAGGCCAATCGTCCGTTGTGTTGTCAAGAGATGGTGAAGCGTTGGCTGAAACAGGTGCATGTCATAAAGAAGTCAGGAATAAAGAAATGTAACAACTGGAGTGAATTAGGCAAAAGCCTGTGAATCCATGCTGTGTAAATATTCGCCATCTCTTAAAGATCACCAAAACACCTAAGCTCTCAAATAGCCACAATACTGAGTTTTGAAACTTGCAGCTCCTAGTCACCACTGCCTAACCAAAGAACGCACCATACTTAAAATATTTCTGTCAGGAGCAAATATTGTGGAAATAATAAATAGTAGTATTTAAACAATAGAAGTGTAGAAGAGTACAAGTGTGCAAGATAACAAGAAATTATTCATCCCAGTTTGGAAAATAATCTGAGTGACTTTAGCCCAAACCTAAACTCCTAATTCAGCAATCCAAAGTCTATGTGTCCTCTTGATTATTATTATTATTATTATTATTATTATTATTATTATTATTATTATTATTATTATTATTATTATTATTATTATTATTATTATTAGGAGGGGGGTGAACTCTTCTGAGTTTGGAAGTAAGAAAAAGAGATTATCTATACCCCTTGTAGTGTTATTAAGGGAATGGGATAAAAGTACTATTTCGAGGTAAGAAATCTGCAAACTTTTATGTATATACATATGTGTGTATATATGCATATATGAATATATGTATGTGTGTGTATATATACATATCTATATCATCTATATCTACGGTATAATGCTCTTTTGTTTCAAGTGTTTTTTGTTTGCATGCATGCTTACGTGTGTGTGCACAATTTCACATGTATATGAATGAGATGTAATTTATTTCCTTTGTTGCGCATTATTATTTTTATTATTATTATTATTTACAATTTTTATACCGCCCCCCTCCCAAAGGACTCGGGGCAGTGTACAGCCCAATTAAAACAACAACACACAAAAATTAAAATTATTAAAAATAAATTAAACAATTTGGCCTAATATTTAAAAACCCAACTAAAAACACAATCCCCTAAAAACAGTTATGGCCATTGTTGGAGCTGGAGCTATCATCCCAGGCCGGCTTGTCGGAATAAGTATGTTTTTAATTCTCGACGGAAGGAACACAATTCCGTCATCGTACGGAGTTCGGGGGGGAGCTCGTTCCAAAGCGTTGGAGCTCCCACAGAGAAGGCCCTCCCCCTGGGGGTCGCCAGCCGACATTGTTTGGCCGACGGCACCCCGAGGAGACCCTCTCTGTGGGAGCGTACCGGACGGCGGGAGGTATTTGCTGGCAGAAAGATGTGTATGCATCTCTCCCCCCCTCTCTCAGTGTGTGTGTGTGTGTGTGTGTGTAAAGCATTTTCTGGCACATACCTATTGAAATAAATGCAGGAAGAAACCACCCCCGATCAAAATGCAAGTAACGTGAAATAACCATTGTACAATCTGAGTCCCATCTTATTTGCATTTCTGTGTCCCAGGAACTTGAGTTTGGCCTAACAGAAGCCAGAAGCTGATGATGTAGCAAAGGTCTTATGTAGCAGGGGTCCCCAACCTGTGGGCCGCAGTCCACTAACAGTCCAAGGCCTATTTGCAACTGGGGCATGAGTGGCTGGCTGGTACATACATATGTGCGCACACGCACAACCATACTTGCATAAGCGTTACGGGTGATCTCAGCCTCACTCCTGTGAGCAATGGGCACTCATGCCTGCGCACAGGTGCGCTCCTGTCCCTCCCACAAAACCATCCCCTCTTTCCCCCCCTCCACCTTCCAGGCTGCCAGCCCGGAAAGGTTGAGGAGCTATGATCTAGAGCAGTGGTTCTCAACCTTTTTCAGGTTGAGACCCCACTTGCGCCGCCCATGCGCGCCGCGACCCCGACCCGCGGTCCGCCATTTTGTTTTCTGTTTTTTTTAATTTATTTTTATTTTTTTAAATTTTTTTTTCGTCGCGTGCGCACCGCACATGCGCGGTTCGGGCCGGCGCCCGCACGTGCCACGCATGCGCGGATCAGCCTGTCGTGGTCCGCCATTTTGTTTGTTTTTTTAAATTTTTTTTAAAAAAATTTTTTCATCGCGCGCGCGCTGCGCATGCACAGCACACGCGTGATGAAAAAATTTTTTAAAAAATTTTTTAAAAAAATAAAAAACAAAAAAACAAAATGGCGGACCGTGGTGTCCGGCGACCCCCGCGAAACGGTCGTTCGACCCCAAATGGGGTCGCGACCCATAGGTTGAGAACCACTGATCTAGAGTGAGGTCAAGGCTGTTGATGTAAAGGAGGCAAGAAAAGATTATTGGCTATTCTGAACAATTCAGTGAGCTCTTAAAAGCTCCTTGGTTTTGTTTTCTCTCAACTTGTTACAAAAGCTTTTCTTGGTGGGTAGGATACGTATTTGTTCCTTCCTCACTTATCATTATTCAGTTGCTTCCTTTTGTTTAGCCCTTCTTTATTCTTATATCGTTGGTTACACCAGAAGGAATACAAGTCTTAAAATCAAATCTGAATCCTGGTGACCTCATGGATATATCCAGGGGTGGGATTCAAATATGTGAACAACCGGTTCTCTGTGTGGATGCCGCTTCCGGAAGTCCATTCTAGGCCTGGCCAACAAAAGATTATCTACCGGTTCTACTGAACTGGTGCGAACCGGCTGAATCCCACCACTGGACATATCCATGTAGTTTCCTCGACAGGAATGTGGAAGTGGCTTGCCAATGTCTCCATCAAGGATTTTTAATTCCCTAACATCTCAGTCGTTCTGATATTATCTAGAGATCTTCCATTAAATGTCTAACAAGAGTTGGCTTCCAGTGGGAAAATGGCTTCTGGTGAAGAGTTGATCCTGATTGTACCAAATCCAGACATCAGTTGGCTAAGTGCTACCACCTGCTGAGTCAAACAAGACAATGCACCAGGACAACCACACCTTCATGAACACATGGCACAACACAGGAGAGCAAACCCATTAGGACAAGATTCAGCAGTCCATCTGCATTTAAAAGACAAAAGCCACTGTTTCAAAGACAGCAAAGTCCACATTTTGGACAGAGAGGACAGAGTGGTTTGAAAGAGAGGTCAAAGAGGCCATCTATGTCAAAACTGAAGAGCCCTCTCTCAATAGAGGGGAGGGATACAACATCCTCTATCTCCAGTTTACAACACAGTTCTTTCAGCAGTTTCAAGAAGGCTCCACACCCATTTGCACTACTCAGGTGACCTTGAGGACACAGATAAACCTCCAAATGGCCTCAATGACTCTGTAAAAGAAGGCAAATGACCAGCAGTTTGCAAGGAATATAAATCCTTCCATTCTCCACCATCCAGTCAGAGCTGAAGAAGCTTTTTGGGTGAGAAGAGAAATGTCTTCAAAGAAAAACAAGGAAGTCCAGTTGCCTCTTGAAAAAGCACCTTTGAGACAACCATGACCTAGATAACTAAGAATCTCCATAGACACCAGGCCAAGTTGCTAGCTATTGTTTGGGGTGAAGAACAGTATACCTCCGAGTGTTCTCTATGATAAACTGGGAGCTATTTATTCATCTCAGTACATATGTATAAAGCAGATTCCCCCAGTTTTTGACCTCCAAATGTATTGGGTTCAGAGTTCCCAGAATTTCTGGCCAACATGTTCATGGATGTTCATTGGTTCCAACTTATCTGGAAAGTCCCAGGTTGGGAAAAATTGGTATAGATATGGTTTTTAAAAAGGATGTTGGATACTTCCATTCCAGTTGTACTGTTTTTCATTTGCTCGATGCCCACAGCTCAACCCACCACTAAACATTGTCTTCTGTCTATAGAAAACAGATATATCTGAAAGATCCGAGCGGAGAAGGAAGGCAGAGGCAGATGGACCACACAGCTGATTCTGTGCAGATCCAGGCAAATATTTGTATCTGGGAATAGAAATATTTTACAATTCTATTAATGATCACCAGATTGTGGTTGAAATGTTGGGAAAGAAATATTGGAAAGAAGTCAAGATAACATGAAAAATATAGTTTGGAAGGTAATATCTGTAGATAAAAATGAATCAGACTTACTTTAACGAGGAAAAGAAAGCCTTTACGATGCTGTTAGATTAATAGCTTCTGCTGTAAATTTGGACACTATGGATTAGAGTCCAGTTCATCAGATGAAAGCCCAGGAATCTATCTTTAAGCTTTTAAGATGCCACAACATCAGAATTGTTTCTTTTTTTTTAAAGAATATTTTTATTAATTTTTTCAAGTTTTTTACAGAAAAAAAAAACAACTCAACTGGTAACAATCATTTAAAACATTTGCCATATAATCAAAATAAGTGCTCGGTACCCCCACCACCACATCCTCCTAAATCTATACTACCCCCCTCATCTTTCCATCTAACTACCTACTTTTCCCTTTCTCTACTTCTCCACTTCCCCTCCGCCCACCTCTATCCCCTTTCTTCTCCCTCTTACCCTCTTCCTACGTACTTGCCTGACCTTCACTCCTCCTTCCTTTTCCGTCCAATGTGGTGCCCAGCGGCCTTCCGAGCAACCTCTTGATACCTATAAATAAATACTTACTCTCATCTAAACCCCAATTACCGTTGAGAAAACATAATATAACAATTATTAACACCCTCCCACCTCCCCCCCCGGCTTCCCAGAGTGAGTAGAGGGTAAAAACGCAAGAAACCCCACTAAACTACTATTATATAACTGTTTAACTATATACCAAATGTAATTCCTTCAATTGATATTTCTTTTGTATATAGTCTATCCATTTTTTCCAATCCATCAGAAATTCTTCACTTGAATGATTCTTCAAATATACAGATATCTTAGCCATTTCCGCTAAATTAACCACTTTTAATGTCCATCAGAATTGTTTCTATAGCAGCAAACCTCATGAGATGCACTGCTTGCTGCCATTGCTACTTTCACTTCTCAGGAGGCCTTTGATACAACCTATATACCACATGGTAAACTAATTTCATTTGGTGGATTAATTATTTTTAAGATACTTTTAGGGCAAATTTCTCCAAAAACATAACACTTCATTAAAAAGAATACTTTAAAACAAACACCTGAAATGTTATAAAATGTTATAAAAAGCTAAGAACAAGATAAGCACTTCCAAATTAGCGAGCAACCTTAGATAAATGGGTGTTTAATGATGGGTTAAAAGCTATTGATGACCATAAGCCAATTGCTTGGGAAGCAGTCCCATAACTATGGAACCACCATTAGGAATGCTCTTTCTTTCAGACCCATCCTTGATTTTTCACCTCTGGTGGAAGCTTGTGCATCCTCACAGAAGAAAACAACTCACTGCATTGACAGTTCAACTCTTGATGTCGACATGGAGATGGACACCACGCAAAAGAGACCTGCTGTTCTTGTTATAGGTTTCATTCATTAGTTTTGTTCAGTATTGTTGTATACTTCTCTCGTGTGCGAATGATGAAGACACATGGTGATGTTGAACAACTCTTTATTCTACTTCTGACTACACCCAAGCGAAAACAAAAGGCACGCAAGCCTTTTTATATGGCCAGAAACCCGGACAACGTCAACCAATAGGAACAGAGCGTTTTCACGCCATGAGCATGCGCACAAGGCTGGTGCCGCTCTGTCTGGTCCCGAGCAGCTTTTGGAATGCCTGGGACCAATGCAACGTCCCGAGCCTGCTTTTGCAGGCTCAGGACACAACAAGTACCATCTGTGGTGAGTTTTGTATTCACTTAGAAGCCATGACAACCTTAAGGGAATCTTGGCTTTTCTCTATCACTCACTCTATCAATACCTTTCTCAATTCTTGCTTGCTTAGCATTGGCCCAAACAATATGTTCTTATTGAGATTATTATAGGTCAATCCTCCCAAACAGGACATTTCTTGAAGATTGCTCAGAAACTTTCCTTCACTTACTGGAGCGTGGTGGCTCACGAGGTTGAAACGATGGGCTGATGATCAGCAGGCTCGTGTTTGAGACCTGGTTGCTACCGCAGGATGGAATGAGCTCCGTCACTTAGGCCAGCTCCTGCAGATCAGCAGTTTGAAAGCAGATAAATGGGTGCTATTTCAGTGGACAATTTAACAGGGACATGAAAGAAGCCCCCAGTTGGACTTCTCCCAGGCAATGGTGATGTCACCAGCTGAGCTTTTCACCGCAGAAGCTCTTCTCACATGGAAGTATAGTATAGTATTCACTTACCAATGGAGAGCAAAAATGCTATATTTGCTGGTAGTATAGTACACTTGGTTGCATTGGCTGCAATAATGTCAATGATCTCATTCTTTATGCTTTGTTTTATTGATGGGTAATTCAATGCTTTGAGTTCAGAGAATGTGCAATGTAAAGACTTCTCTGCTGTGTTACCCAGGACTTGGAACTTTTTTTTTCTTGAAAGTTAATTTTACTACCAACATACAAAAGCCCTTTTATTTACAAATGCCATTGCTGGCATCTGCTAAGCAGGTCTGACTGTTCTGCTCTGATGTTTTATTGGCTTTAGATGGAAGCTATATTGTCTTGAATGTAATTTTGCTGGAAGGCAGCAAATGCTAGCAGAACTAGCTATAGGATGCAGCAGTTCCTTCCTTTATGATTGCATCTAGTTTCATTTGAGAGCCAGAGACAGAGAAAGAGGTTAAAAGACTTTTTGTCAAGGAAGGAAGCAATCTCCAGCTGTGGCTCCCCAACAAATCCTTCTCCAATATCCTGAGCCCAGCTGTCGCTTTCCTTCTTTAGTAGGAGAACATTGGCCTTCAAGCGGTTGAGCTGCTCCCTCACAAGGGGTTAACCAGGCTGTACTCAGAAGAGGAGCCCAGCGGATGCCTGCCTGAACAATGAATGTGACACTCTCTGATTATCAGTAGCAAATGTTTGAGCTTACCAAATAACAGAGGAAGTCATTTGGTTACAAATAAACCCAACTCTCATAAATAGAAGTCTCTGCACAAGGTGATTTCATTGAACTCGAGGCCGTGAAAGGCCACTTGCAGACACGACTCCCACTCTTGTGTACACTTGGGAACAGACCCACAATGATTAATGGCCAGCCAAGCTGGTGGGGGTGGAGGAAAGGAGGAAGCAGCATTGTCGGAACTCTGGCTGAGAAGTGAAGCTGGGCTCCATATCAGCAAAAGAGCAATAAATAAGCATCTCAAGATTACTGCTAGGAAGTGACTCATCCCTTGGAACACAACAGGAGCTTTGCTTCCCCCCCCCCCGCAACACACCCCCTTATTCCGGTCCTCCTCCTCCCTCTCTCTCTCTCTCTCCCTCCCTCGCTCTCTCTAGCATTCCTCATTCTCATTCTCTGTGGCAAAGGCCAGTGTGTCCCAGAGTCCTCTTGGCACTTGCTGTATAAAAAAAAGAGAAAGAAATCAAGAGAGGGAAGGCAGAACACAAATATGTGAGTGTGATGTGACTCTGAAATGATATTTTTATACAGCCACACCACTCTGCCAGAAAAAAAAATCTGGAAGTTGGACCGAATATGATTTCAAGGCTGTGCTGTGCATATAAATGATCTAGTTCAGTGGGCCTAACCTTTTCAGGGTAGATGACACATTGGGAATTCAGCGGGTATTCTTACAATGCAGCTCATGGGAAGATTTGCCCACTCACAAAGCAGTTGTGCTGGGGACTTAACCAGTTCCAAAGCCCAGATTAATAAAAAAAAAATCTACTTACCACCTCTTCTAACTCCCCCTTCCACAGGACATGACAAGTTACTTTTGTATTGTTCTCACAGGTGCACAATCTTCCAAGCAAAACATGGGGGGGGGACGTACAGATTGTTTCTGTTATCGAAGAGATTTTCTGGCATATTTGAGGTCTAAAGATGTGTATGCAAATGTGGGTGTATGCACAGAGGGGAGAGATGCTCAGAGAGTACTAAGAAAAGGAATTTTAGGCACATTGTCTCACATGGGTTGATGCTGAAACTTTGGGAAAAGTGCAGAGAAAGCAACTAATATTATTATAAGTCTGGAGACTAAAACATAAGAAAGACCAGTTGACGGGAACTGGGTTTGGCTAGTCTAGAGAAAAGAAAGACTAAGGGGGATATGATAGCAGTGTTCCAGTATTTGAGGGACTGCCACAAAGAAGAGGGAGTCAACTCTTTTTTCCAAAGCATCAGAGAGCAGGGCAAGAAGCAACGGGTGGAAACTAATCAAGGAGAAAAGCAACCTGGAATTAAGGAGAAACTTCCTAACACTGAGAACAATTATTATTATTATTATTATTATTATTATTATTATTATTATTATTATTATTATTATTATTATTATTATTATTATTATTATTATTATTATTATTTAATTTCTATGCCGCCCTATTCCGGAGAACTCAGGGCGGCTCACAGCATGATAGAAATTACAATAAAAACACGTAAATATAAAAACCCTTAAGCTAAAAAGGAAACCAATCACTCCACAAACATACACACAAACATACACTGGCTAGGGGCAAGGTGTTAGCTGCCCCAGGCCTGCCGGCAAAAGTATGTTTTAAGCAATTTACGAAAGGCGAAGAGGGTGGGGGCGACACGGATCTCCGGGGGAAGTTGGTTCCAGAGGGCCGGGGCCGCAACAGAGAAGGCTCTTCCCCTACGCCCCGCCAGGCGACACTGTTTGGCTGACGGGACCTGGAGAAGGCCCACTCTGTGGGCCCTAACCGGCCGCTGGGATTCATGGGGCAGCAGACGGTCCCGTAAATAACCTGGTCCGATGCCAGTGAAACTGCCTGCCAACAGAAGTTGTAGGTGCTTCATCACTGGAGGTTTTTAAGAAAAGACTGGACAAGCCACCTGTTCTGTTTTAGAATCGGAGACATCGAAGCAAGGCAGGAGTAACAAAACACAACTTCTTAACTGAGATCACAAACAGAACAGAACAGCAAACAAAATGGTGCTGGCCCTTTTATACTCCCTTTGCAGGGACAGCATCAGCCTATCGATGCAAGGCTAGTCTCCCACCTTGCACATGCTCATAAGGTTGGAGACAGCCTGTCTGGTTCCAGGCAACCACATGGTCTGCCCGGGTCTTCTGCAGCCTCCTGAGCCTGCTGAATGAAGCAGGCCCAGGACATGACACCACCTATCTGAAATGCTATAGGGCAGGGGTAGGCAACCTTGGCTTTTTTATGACTCGTGGACTTCAACTCCCAGAATTCCTGAGCCAGCCATGCTGAGGGGAAAGGGAGAGGTTTCCAAGCTGAGCCAGGCTGGCTCAGGAATTCTGGGAGTTGAAGTCCACGAGTCATAAAAGAGCCAAGGTTGCCTACCCCTGGTATTGGGTCTCCTGTTTGAGCAGGGGTTGGACTAGAAGACTTCCAAGGTCCCTTCCAGCTCTATTCTGAGAAAGGTTTATGTGCCATGTTGGAGACTCAGAATCTAATATTTTATTTTGATATGACTTGCAGACTAAAAAAAAAAATCAACCTTGTGGTATCAAACGATCATCCTGCACTATTCAAAACAATTCTGCAATCAGATTTGCATTATTTGCACAATCGGGTAAAGTGTGATTTATTTTTATAGTTAGCACATTTATTCCCTAAACCAGGCAGCCTTTTTATATGCTAATGATCAATATTTAGGGAGAATGCAATAAAACATGCACGATAAAAGTGACTGCTTTTTAATTCCTCAGGAATGATGTCTGATTGTTAGGAGCTACGGTACTATAAACTCGAGTTGCTCTGTACAATTAGGCAAATGGAGTTAATTTCCAACAGGAAGAAAGATGTTCTTGACCCCAGACATACAAAAAAAGTAGAACTGGTGCTTCCTGATTAATTAAATGTATTTATTACCTTGCCTGCTATGCCACTTAATTTCCAAAGATTGATTGGTTTACCACTAACAACACAAAAATTGAACTTCAGTAAATTAGCTATGCTTGAATTGTTACCATTTGTAGCAGCAGAATCTTTAAAGGTTCCCAAATGCTTTTCTAAAAAATAATATTTTCATGGCTGTTTAAAAATGTAATAGGGAAGGGGTGGTCCCAAAATCTGGGGGTAAGCTGTTCCAGCTGACCCTTCACATTGTCACTGCAAGTTCTTGAGGACCACCGTGGCTGATGTGATTATGTTTGATTAGGTAATTGCACCCTTTTCAGTTAGGATTCAGACATGTGTATGAGACCAAAACAAGATTGATGATTCTTACAGAGGACCTGGGAGGAGCAGGATGGGGGTGATGGATCCATCCTTGCTCTTCTTGACCTCTCAGCAGCTTTTGATACCATCAATCATGGTATCTTGGTGGATTGGCTGGGATTGGGCTGTACAGTGATGCACTAGTTCTCTTCCTTTCTCAGGATCAGTTCCAGTCAGTGTTGATCAAGGGACAGGAGGAAGGTGTAGCTATGGCTCCTGTTTTGTGGAATTCCACAGGGCTTGGCACTCCGTCTACTCTTGTTTAACAGTTACATGAAGCTGCTGGGTGAGAGCATCAGAGGGTATCTTTCCAGCTTTAGTTCCGAATAGAGCTGCCCTAGAAAGCCATGTTATAAGGAGTCAAGCTCAATTGGAACGAGACAATCGTATCTCCTAATAATAGATCTCAATCGTTTCCATGAAAAAATGGAAATGTCCCACCAGGGGTTGGGGATGGGTGGAGATTATGTGAATATACAATGCTTAACGTAATTCTGTGGGATCACAGCAGATCTCCTGGGGATTTTTGTCTGAAGAACAATAATGTGTTCAACCACATTTCTAGGTGTACAGGTCTTGTCTTTTCAGCAATACCTCTGCAGTATTTTTAAAGCATGATAGTGAGTCAGAGGAAGTCCAGAGTGAGTTAGGGCAACCCACTGCATGACAGTTTTTAACAGCACTATCCTTAGCTCTAGGCAGTTTTAGAGTCTGCAGGTCTTATCTTGTACTTACTGGCAGGATGGCATCTGTTGCCAGACAATTTCTGTGTTCCTTTGTAAACAACATGAGTGAAACTTAAGGGGATCATCTTGCTCAGAAAATAAGAAACAATTTTAGTGTGGGATAGGTGGCTCCATAAGTTTCAGTCATGTGATTTGCATTGTTAATTGTCACAATCTACTTTATTTATGCCCATATTAATTATTTTGCAATGGTACAGAAAGAGGAATACAAGCTAAAAATTAAGGATTGATGCTCATTCAGTAGTTTGGGATCAGAAATGGTACCCAGCTCACAAAAGGACAATCACTTAAATATGAGCCAACAGTGTATGGCAAAAAAGCCAATGCAATTCTATGCTGCATAAATAGAGGGGTAGAATCAAGATCATATAAGGTATTAGTACCACATTATAAAGCCTTTGTAAGACCACACTTGGAATACTGCATCCAGTTTTGGTCATCATAATATAAAAGAGCTGTTGAGACTCTGGAAAGAGTGCAGAAAAAAGCAATAAAGATGATTTGAGGGCTGGAGGCTAAAACATATGAAGAACGGTTGCAGGAATTGGGCATGTCTAGTCTAATGAAAAGGAGGACTATGGGAGACATGATAGCAGTGTTTCAGTATTTGAGGGGCTCCTACAATGATGAAGGGGGTCAAGCCATTTCCCAAAGCATAAAAAGGTAAAACAAGAAACAATGGATGGAAACTAATCAAGGAGAGAAGCAG
The DNA here is from genome assembly GCA_034064705.1 of Bothrops alternatus. Lineage (NCBI taxonomy): Eukaryota > Metazoa > Chordata > Lepidosauria > Squamata > Viperidae > Bothrops > Bothrops alternatus. Next base: position 689,494 of record JARGCV010000112.1, on the reverse strand, counting down.
CCTAGAATTAAGGAGAAAATTCCTTACAGTGAGAACAATCAACCAGTGGAATAGCTTGCCTTCAGAAGTTGTGGGTGCTCACTGGAGGCTCTCAAAAAGAGATTGGACAACTATTTGTTTAAAATGGTATAGACTCTGCTGCTTGAGTAGAGGGTTGGACTAGATGACCTGCAAGGTCCCTTCCAAATCTGTTATTTTATATTCTATGTCTATGTCTTGTTTTAAAAAAAAATCTGGCTTTCCCCAGGGAATATTTTTAGCAAACAAAACCAAAGTGATTGAAAAAGGTTCTTCACAGTTGTTTTATGCTAGGCAATTGAAAGTTTAAATCCTTCAGATCAATGGTATATCATTCTGGCATCTACTTGGGGATTCTAATCAAACCACTAACAATATTGAAGTAGAGTACATCTTAACTGAATTTGTACTGGCAGAAGGCTGCTTGGTTGACAGAATATTTAGAAGATGGCCAGTTACAAGTGCAACTTTGGCATTCCTGTTCCTTTCACAGCTACGTGGAAGAGAGAATTTTTGGCAAATCCATCTTATTTTGCAAAGGAAGGAAAGTGGCATTCTTCTACCCAACCATGAAAAGAACAGGAGTTGGACACCCTCCTCTCCTGGCACGGAATACTCCTTGCAAAAAGTAAGTTTTAGCCATTGCTTTCATGTTTCAACAACTGTGCAAAATGGGTACATAGAACTTTGAACTTCCTTTTATCCAAAAAAAAAACAACAAATATTTTACCCATTTATAATCAACTATCCAGAACATGGACTGCTGCAAAAACTTGAAAGATAAGAACCACTTATAATTTTGCAAAAATGAGAACCATGACTGGAATGTAATCACAACTCTTTTGCTTCTTTGTTAATCAAGGACATCTAATGTACTTGAAAAGAGCCTCAACCTGTCTCCTAGATTTCTGAAGTGGTAAATAGATAATTACCTCCCACATCAAGTTCAGCAAAAGGACAAAAAGCTTCACTTTCTACCCTTGAGCCTGTATAAGAAAGGATATTTCATCTTAGCACAAGATTTGAAAGAAATAACAGAATAATAGCATTGGAAGGGGCCTTGGAGGTCTTCTAGTCCAGAAGACCCTATACTATTTCAGACAAATGGCTGTCAAGTCTCTTCTTAAAATGCCCAGTGATGGAGCACCCACAAGCTGTTCCACTGATTAATTGTTCTAACTATCAAGACATTTTTCCTTATTTCTAGGTTGGTCATCTCCTTGATTAGTTTTCATCCTTTGCTTTTTGTTCTGCCTTCAGGTGCTTTGGAGGATAGGTTGGCCCTTTCTTCTTTGTGGCAGCCCCTTAGATAATTTCCTCCTATACTGTAATATAATCTTGTTCCCCCAGGAGCACCACTTCCAATAGTATGTAATGTATGGATGTGAATAGATTTAAGTGGCAAATATGCCTGACATGGTATGCCACAGGCATATCTTCATGCAAGACAATCCCATCTCTCTTCTCTAAGTTCTGGTAGGAAGAGCTTTTTTTCATCAAAAAATCCCCCAAAGATCCATATTGTCTGGCATTCTGTCTCACAGTGGCCCAAAACAAGATATAAATCCAACATAGACCACTTGCTCAAGTTCTGCCACACCTAGCTTTGAGAGACCTAATACTATTTTGTGTCTTCCTCCAATGGCTTTTTAAAGCGATGAAATCTGAAGATAATCATGATATGACACCATCATCAAGAAATAATTTATTGGAGCAATAGAAGAGAAGAAGCTAGGTGTTATAATTCCATTTGTCATCCTTCCCCTTCCAGGTTTTTATGTCTCCATGTTCTTAGGGTGCTCCCCTCCATATATACAACTTACATCACTAAATGATAAAAGCCATTATACAACCCAAAAAAGTTAGAATACATAACATGCAATGCAAGATTTGGTTTTTACATCCATTTGAATCTATACAATAACAATATGTTTCTCCATTGGCCCAAAGGGTAAATGCTGAAATAGTGACAGCTTGGTGACTCCTTTGCCAGTTGAATCAACTACGGATCAGCAGTCTCCTGAAGTTTAAGAAGAGACTGGACAGCCATCTGTCTGAAATGGTGTAGGGTTTCCTGCCTGAGCAGGAGGTTGGACTAGATGACCTCCAAGGTCCCTTCCAACTTTATTATTATTATTATTATTATTATTATTATTATTATTATTATTACTATTATTATTACTATTATTATTACTATTATTATTACTATTATTATTACTATTATTATTACTATTACTATTATTATTACTATTATTATTACTATTACTATTATTATTATTATTGTTATTATTCCTTAGGTCTCAGGTTCCCAACTGATAAATAGACTACCTTGCAATGCACTTACACAAAACACTTGCGTAAAACCAGAATTTACTTTGTCAAATGGTCTTTCTGTCTCATAAGTCAAAACTCAAGGTTTGAGTTGAGTTGAACCTGCTGGCAAAATTCACCATGTGCTCAAACCCAACCCACATCAAGGAGAGTGATTGATAGATTATGTCAGTGGTGATGTGGGGTGGGGTGGGGGGGCATGGGAGGAAAATAAAGCAGGAGAAATTCATGAATCCTTCTTCTTAAAGGGGACATAGTTATTTAGCACAGTACTATATGTCACTATTATCAAGGGGAGTAGCAAACATTAGAGTTTCATGTACCTTAAGGACCACTAGGTAACCCTTTAATTTGACTGTGGGGGGAAAAAAGCTTTATTTTCAAAGCATAATAATAGCATATGCCGCACTGTATTCGTGACATGGTATCTTTGTTCACACAACTCAAGTCAGTTAAATTCCAAAAGCTGCCTATGACTAGCTTCTCGGTTTTATTTCAAATTTAATAAAAAAAGAAAGTGTGAAAAAGAGAGAAGACAAAAATATAGCTCTTCTAAACAGTTTAGTTCTTCAAATAAAACCATTAAAACCTGACTGCATAAGGACATTATACATCAGCCTTTATATTGTTTCAATAAAGGAGCAGTTTATAACTAGAGAAAAAACACAATATACTATCATCATCATCATCATCATCATCTATTGTTACAGAGTTGGAAGGGACCTTGGAGGTCTTCTAGTTCAACCCCTGCTGAAGCAGAAGACCCTATACCATTTCCAGTCCCTTCTTAAAAGCCTCCAGGGTTGGAGCATTCACAATTTCTGGAGGCAAATTGTTCTACGGATTAATTGTTCTGTTAGAAAATTTCTCCTTAGTTCTAGGTTGCTTCTCTCTTTGTTCAGTTCCCATCCATTGCTTCTTGCCTTGCCTTCTGGTGCTTTGGAAAATAGGTTGATCTCCTCTTCTTTGTGGCAGCCCCTGAGATATTGGAACTTGGCTAGTCTTTCTTTTCACTAGACTAGACATACTCAATTCGTACATCCATTCTTCATATGTTTTAGCCTTCAGTCTTCCCAACTCAATTCGTACATCCATTCTTCATATGTTTTAGCCTTCAGTCTTCCCAATTACGATTGTTATGTCAAACTATTTCATCAGTGGTGTGTGTGTGTGTGTGTGTGTGTTAAAAAAACAAGGTAAGAGGAATCAAATAGCAAATTGTTTCCATATAGAATTGCTAAGAGCATTACAATTGAATTGTTCACTTCTCAAGGATGTAAAAATATCTCCTCCCTTCTCCTATCACCAATTATCAGATTGTGAAGATATTGAGAACTAACACTGAGGCTTTCTTCATGCAAAGCAGGTACCTTACCATTAAGCTATAGTGTCTGTCTAAATATTATATCATACTGAGGAACATTCCTGGGAAATTGGCAAAATAAATTTGATTGAGAACAACTCCTTGAAATTAGCAAAAGTGCCTTGCTTTAAAAGAGGACTTCTTACTCTGCCTCTCTTATGATTACATAATTGCCCTAAGCCAGTGATGGCAAACCTTTTAGAGATCAAGTGCCCAAAAACCACCCCCGCCTTTCCGCCCACCCCTGCTCTGCATCCCGCCCACCCGCAGGGCCACCCATGCCCCGCCGCAGCGGATCACCCAGGCAGCCCAGCAGTACCATGGCAGCCATGGCCTCCGCCCGCGCTCCGCAGCATCACCTGCATGTGACAGGGTGCGAGGGCGGAGTCTTGTCTCCGCTGCCTGGCTGCCATGTCCTTGGCTGCGCTGCTCTGCGCAGACCGCGCTCGGGGGCAACTCTCTGGGGGCGCTGCTGGTGAGGAGGGGGCTGTGGGGGGAGGCGGGGCTGGGGCGATGGCACACATGCCCACAGAGGGCTCTGAGTGCCATCTTTGGCACGCGTGCCATAGGTTCGCCACACTGCCCTAAGCTTTGGAGGGGATTTTTCTTAAATGGATTTTGTATTGTATATAAACATTACAAAAATAAGTCTTTGTTTTCTTGAATAGTTCAGCTTTGCAGATTGCTTAAGCTTTATTTTACAACTCTTTGAAAGTACCCAGACCAATATACGTAATATAAATGAACAAACTGGAGAGATTTCTGTGTTTTACTCTCCTTTTGTGTTCAATGAGTTACAAATATGTAACCCAGGAGAGTTACATATTTTTTCTGTCTTTATCTTTCTCTCTGTCTCTATTCAATTGATTAGCTGGAAGGAAAGGCTGATTTTTAGCAGTTTAAAGTTGGTAAAAGATCAAGACAGGCTGGGTTTTAACGTCTTTGGAGTATCCATCTTTCCAGATAGCTGGTAGACTGGCTTGCTTGGAATGGAATTAATCTTTTAGGAGAAGCAGACACATAGTGATTTAGTGTGCTGCAGCTGCCAAAAAAGCCAACACAGTGCTAGGCTGCATTAACAGAGGGTTAGAATCAAGATCTTGTTAAGCAAATACCACTTTATAATGCTTTGGTGAGGCCACAATTGGAATACTGCATCCAGTTTTGGTCACCACGATGTAAAAAAGATGTTGAGACTCTAGAAAGACTGCAGACAAGAGCAACAAAGATGGGCTGATCTATTTATCTACCTACCTACCTATCTCTATGAGCTCTGGTGATGCAGTGGTTAGAATGCAGTATTGCAGACTAATTCTACCCACAGTCCGGAGTTCAATCCTAACCGGCTCAAGGTTGATTCCCAGTTAGTAAAATGAGAATCCACTTTCACATGTTTAGCTGCACACATGTGCACCAGCCTGCCTCTCGTATAGCCCAGTTCCAAATAGGCCACAGCTTGATAGTCGGCCGCAGTCTGGGGGTTGGGGGCCCCTGCTGTAAAGTATTATTGAGCCCTATATAAATCTAAGTGCTATTGCTATTGCTATCTTCTGGAAGGTAATGACTTTAAAACTAATGCTAAGAACTTCCAACTTTTTTTTTAAAAAAATGCATTTCATATAAGGATTAAAGCTTTTGTGCTTTAATCCAGAAATTTCAGAGGGCATAAAATCCAGCAGCAGAACTGGTCTTGGGGGAAAATGCAAGGAGATCATTATTATTTTATTATTTACAATTTTTCTTAAATATAACTGAACTTAAAAGATCACATTGGCTGCCAATTCATTTCTGGACAAAATACAAAATGCTGATCGTGCCCTTTAAAACGTTTCAAATCCAGACTATCTGAGGGAATGGTTCTGCTTATATTAGCCTCCATGTTTATTGAAACCCTGTGAGAAGGCATGCCCACAGTTGCCTAGCATCACTCAGAGCTGTACGATTGCTGGTCCTGTTCTTTGGAATATATTGTTCGTCTCTTTATCAGTTGTTAAACATTCCCTTGCAATGCAGTTTAACTGTTGATTTTAACCAACTACCTAAAATTGTGAATTTTATTTGTTTTAACTGCTGTTCACCTCTTGATTTAAAATTTATTCCTTATTGCAAATGGTTGGAGGGCTTGAGTCTTGCCAGTGTACCAAATGAAATAATAATAATAATAATAATAATAATAATAATAATAATATATTCAGCAAAGCTGTTACAATGATCCACCCCCCAAAAAAGAATAACAATATCCAATTAGTAAAATTTAATAACAGGATATGGATTGTTTATTAAGATTTATTAAGATATGTGTAAGCAAAAATGTATTGATAAATGTGATAATGAAGTTTTCACTGAATTTGATATAATTAGGAATTTATTAGCTTAAATACAATATAGCCAATGTTAAGGGAAACAGAGAAGAAATATTTGATGATGTAACCTGAGATATGTACTAAAGATTCTGTTATTGAACTATTGATTCACCCAATCACCATGTTGCATTCCAAATACTCAAATGTAAAACTGGAAAACCAATAAAATATTATTAAAAAATAATAACAATATCCCATCTTCTTTGATTTCTGCCGAAACCGCCTGCATCCTGTTGCAGCTGCATCATTGCCACGCAAAAAGATTTTCTGCATTTGAGGAACATCACAATGCTCCATTGTGATCTAATAAAGATTTGTGGCTGTCCTTGATGGAAAGAAGCTGCAAGCAACGGGGTTAAAAGAAACAGAGGCTTAAAAAAAAAAAACCCTGCTCCCTTATAAAGATAACAGGGGCACACAACAGATGTTCCATGTGGAGACACTTAGTTTTATGGTTCCACCTGTGTCCATTTAATGCTTTTAAAAGCCATCTCCTGCTCAGTTGTATAAGCAGATAAGACAATTTAGGGTTCTTTAGGCATGGTGTATGTGTTGCCAGTTTTAAAGGCATCTTTCGAGTGTCTATACTCTATCTATATCATGTTTAGCTATGGATGAGAAACCAAAATAATATTTTTTTTGTTTCCCTTTTTAAAATAAAAGGAACCTCCTTTTGTCAGAGGGTTGGTAGGTGTAGCTTATTTATTTTTTATATCCCATCTTTATTATTTTTACAATAATAAATAGTGTTTGATTTACAAAATAAACACTGTTCAAGGCTGTGAATGTATCCAGCACACCTTCCTTCTCCTCTTTTCCCCACAATACTGTGAGATGAGTTGTAATGAAAGTTCAAGGTCACCCAGCTGGCTTTCATGGCTAAGGTAGGACTTGAACTCATAGTCTCCTGTTTTCTAGTCTAATGTCTTAACCACTAGACCAGGGGTAGGCCACCTTGGCTCTTTTATGACTCATGGAGTTCCTGAGCCAGCCATGCTGAGGAGAAATGGAGAGGTTTCCAAGCTGAGCCATGCTGGTTTAGGAATTCTGGGAGTTGAAGTCCACGAGTCATAAAAGAGCCAAGGTTGTCTACCCCTGCACTAGACCAAACTGGCTCTCATATACAGATAATCCTCGACTTACAACAGTTTGCACAGGCTTCCGGTGGCTCCGCCGGCGCCGCTAGGATCTCCTCTGTGAGACTCCGTCATCTGGATTTGTAAAGCCGCGAAAAACAGCGCACACCAGCTGTTTTTTCGCGGTGAAAAATCCCCTCTCCGGGCAAAGGAGAGGTGTAGAGCATCGGGAGCAAGGTTGAGCCTTCTTAAACCCCTGGAAAATAAGTTTCCAGGGATTAAGAGTGAGCTCCCTAAGCTCCGGAGGACGCTCCTATCCAGAGACGCTTCTGTCTTCGGACAGAGAAAGACGCCGCGACCACTTCTGCCTTTTTTAAAGCTAACACTGGAGAGACTGTAAGCAGGCTGAATGACTACAGGAGTCTTAAAGGGATTGCAAGTATTTTTATTGTTTCTTTTTGGTTATACATTTCTAACATCTACAATCAACATAATGTTTCAAAATGGCGTTTAGCTTTCACTATTTTCATTGTTAAGGAAAGTGCTGGAAGTGAAAGTGGAACTGTTACTTTTTTCTCTCTTCCTGTTTCTTCAAGCGCAGCTAGAGAGACGGCTGTGATTATTTGAAATTTAAAATGGAGTGGAATTTACAGCCAAATGTTAAACCTATGTTGGATCGTACTGATGAATTTTATGAAAAAAGGTCTGATACACAGAAGATTTTTACCCAAGACTTTAAAGAGATTAAAGCATCTTTGAAAGAGATTAAAGCATCTTTGAAAGAGGCTTCTACAGAAATATTAATTATATTAGCTAAATTCTTTCTTCCAAATGAAGTTGATGTACAACCGACTGCTGAACAATTTATTTTACAATTTGAACATGGAGAAGAGTTAGATCAATTAATTGGAACTTTTTCTTCAAATGAAACTGATGTACAATTGTCTGCTGACTACTATACAACACAAGAGAAATCAGAAGATCAACAGGGAAGAGAAGAGGATAGTTTTGAGTATAAAGACTACAACTGGATTTTGTTAGATGGAAAGTTGGTTTATGGAGAGCAAGAGGTTTTGTTTCAAGAAGGGGAATTCTGTCCAGCCGGGCAGCAAGAAGAGGATTTAATTGACAAAAGAGAGACTTTGTTTCATTTTATGAAGCAATTAGACTATAAATGGATTTGGTTTGATGAACAGTTTATTTATGGAAAGCAAGAGGATTTGATTCAAGAAAGCACGACTCAACTCAAGAAGCAATTTATCTATGGGGTCGAAGAAATAAAGAAGAGAGACTTATTATTTGGATGGGTGGCCTTGTTATGGCGGTGTATTTGGTTAAAAAGAAAACCTAGAATTCGTTTGAAGTAATGAAATTTAAAACTGTATGTAAGGATGTTTGGGTAATTTAAAATTATGGAATGAATTAAGGACTAAGAATACGAGTAAGATGATTAATGGTTGACATAATTAAATTGAGGAAGGATGTATTTGTTTTGATGATCTAGGTTTGACATTAGATTGGAATGTAAGTTAGAAATGGTACAAATAGTTTGTTTTTATGAGAGAGCCCAGAAGTTGATTGATTAAATGAAATTTATAACTAAATGAGAGAATTAAGGTTAATCTAAGATTATGGGTTGATTTAAAGATTGAGATTATAAGTAAGTTCTAAGATAGGATGTTTAAATGATATATCAAGATATATTATTATAAATTAAATTTATTAGATTTGACTTAGATTGACGGTTTAGATGTAAATGATAAATATTATTCTTAACAAGATGTTATATATATTTTTTTTGAATTGAGGGATTTATTGATATTGTTATTTTTAATATTATCTGTTTAATTTCAATAAGATGAGTTTTTTCTTTTGTGTTTTGTTTAAGGGATTGATTTGATCCAGAGAATGTATATATTATATAGTTTAAAATTCTTGTTAAGACTATATAATAATTTTGTTGGACATAGTGGGGTTTTCTTTTGTTATACCCTGTAATCATTCTGGGAAGTCGAGGGTTAGGGAGGGATTATAATTTTAGAGATGATGTTTTCTCAACTGTATTTGGGGTTGGTGGAAGAATATTTAATTATTGTTATTAAAGGGTTGTTTGGGTGGCCTTTGGTGGAGTGAAGGTTGATTTAAGTGGAAGTTGACAAGAAAGGGGAATAGGATGGAGATAGAGAAGGATGAAGGTTAATTGTTTGAGATGTTTATTTTCAGTTGAGTTATTACTATTAGAAGTACTGGAAATTGTATTTATGTTTTGTTGATGATTGTTTGTTTGTATATTAAAAAATACCAATAAAATACATTTAAAAAAAAACAAAAAAAACAGTTTGCACAGTGACTATTTGAAGTTGCAACAGCATTTGAAAAAAGTGGCTTATGACCATTTTCAACCCTTAAGATCGTTGCAACATCCCCATGGTCACGTGATTTACATCCGGATGCTTGGCAACTGACTTACATTTATGACAGCCAGAGTGTCCCGGGATCAGGTGATCCCCTTTTGTGACTTTATGACAAGTAAAGTCAATGGGGAAGCCAGATTTCACCGAACAACTGTGTTACGAATTTAACAACTTCAGGGCATGGAAAGTCGTAAAATGGGGTGAGACTTACTTAACAAATTTCTCACTTAAAGGAAGACAGAGAATAGATCCATAAAGATTTTGGGCTCAGTTGTGGTCATAAGTTGAGGACTATGTATATATATTTCCAAATTCCGACCTAGTGAACATTTTTTTCAGTCCTCATTGGAAATACCAGGGACCATCTGAGGTGTGGAGCATTTAGTCCATTGTTGACCTATGAGCAAGCTATTATTTTATTACTCAAAATGTTTTCAAATGACTAGCCTTTCTATTTCCGAATCCTTGTGATTTTGAATGGTCAGATTGGTGAGTCTTTATGGATCTATTCCCTGTCTTCCTTTTCTTGCAAATCTTCATGCAGGTTCCACAGCCTAAGAGAAAGGAGAAAAAAATATATTGGAAATGCAGGCTATTCATCCATGTATTTATTTCTCCCCCCACCCCCTTCTCATCAGCATCTGTGTAAAAACTACCAGTGAATGAATCCCACCTGGAATTGTATTCATTCTATTTCATTCTGTCTAAAAGTTCCTCTGAGCAGCTGGCAAAATATGAAAAAAGTGACCTAGATTGGAGAGAAAAATATGAGAAGTTGAAGATCCCACTGGAAGTGGAAATTATGGAATGAAATCTATAAATAATAGGTTTTTACTGTGTTTCCTGTGAGTAGGTTTTTGGGTTTTTTTTGTTTTTTTTTTTGCTTAACCTCCTTTTCTCCAGCTTTCATTCTTTGTTTTCATAACAAAAATATCACCAGTGAAATTATACAGGAAGACAATTCTGATCTACACATTTCCTTATATCTGAAACTCAGGAAAGTACCCTGTGTTACTAAAGCTGATTCTTGCATCTGAGCATACAGTAATATGAATGGGATAATGCCATGTGATATTGGCATTATGAAGGATATAAAACCAACCTTACAAGAATTTTATTTCTATAGACTATCTTCTGCAACATATTGTTCTCCAGGCAAGATTGATTACACATCCCATCGTGTCAAGCCAACTGAGCCAACCTAGCTAGTGGTGTGCCTGCTGGGAATGATGGGATAGGGATTTATTTTAAGAAGGTTTGCTGTAGATCATGGGTGTCAAACTCGCAGAATCATGTGACTTTTTTTTTTTTTTTTTTTTTTTGCATTGCCGGAGCTGGGCTGGGTATGGCCTCCATATGATGCAACTGGCCCGCGGGCTGGCTGGCTGGCTGTAGATGGTTCCTGCCCCTCAAAATTATACATAAATGAATCAAAAACTGAATCTGGATGGAGGAAGAGAAGGGTGGGGGAATCACGATATTCACATCTCATTTTAGAGATAGCAAGGCCTCTTCCTTTCCCTACAGCCATAACAAAAATAATTGGGAACAAATGTAGTTAAGTGAAAACATATGCTGCCACAGATACAGAGAGAAGTTTCCGGATATAGAGCAGAACTTGCAATTGAACAGTTCATACTGCAAACTCAAATAATAAGAAGGAAAGGCATGCAAATATACACTCTAGGTATAGTATATATGCCATTGCAAACCTGCAAGAGAGTCTGATAAAATTGCAGGAAGAAGATACTTCTGCAGCTAAGGGAGAACGCTGATGAAAATAAAAATAAAATTTACAAAACAAGTTTTAGATTTCAAGGGCAGATGGAAGTGTTGACTTTGAAAGTCTCTGATTTCTGACCTGTCCTATTGGTAAGCCTAAAGTGATTAAATGGCTAGGTGATTAAATGGCTGTTAAAAAATAAATCTGGTTTGGCAAATACTTGAATGCATAAAAAGAGCAACGCCTCCATTAGGAATTTTTATTATGACCCTAAAATTGTGCCTATTCCTTAGAATCCTGACGCTAGTATAAAGGGTATCTGGAGTTTGTCAATATATTGCATATACTGTATCTCCTAGCTGAGAAGAATATGGATAACAAAATGTGGGCTTGCAAGTTAATTTCTGTATTAGATAGCCAAGCTTGCATAGAATATGGTGAAGTAAGTAAAGCTGGACTTTATTTGGGCTTGTGGCATAGTGGCCAAAATGGGTAAGAACTGACCAGACTATCTTTGTTTGTAGGGAATGTTGCATTGTGAGAGATACAGGTATGACTAAGGATAATTATTTACTTATTTATTTATTTATTTATTTATTTATTATTAATTAAATTTTTATGCCACTCCTCTCCAAGGACTCGGAGCTGCTAACAATATAAACAAAAACAACATCTCAGCATTTCAAAAATCTAAAACCAAATCTAAAAAGCATTTAAAAAGACCCCCAAACACATTCATCATTCACACACAATCACAGTCATCCTCAGGCCTGCCGGCATAGATAAGTTTTTAGATTCTTCCGGAAGGCCAGGAGAGTGGGGGAAACGCGGACTTCAGGGGGCAGTTGGTTCCAGAGGGTGGGCGCCACAACAGAGAAGGCCCTCCCCCTAGGACCCGCCAGATGGCATTGTTTTGCTGACGGGACCCGGAGGAGGCCAACCCTGTGCGCTCTCACCGGTCGAAGGGAAGTATGTGGCAGAAGACGGTCCCATAAGTATCCTGGTCCAATGCCATAAAGGGCTTTATAGGTAATAACCAACACTTTGAATTGTGCTCGGAGACCGAAATTAATTATTTCTTTCTGCTAAAAATATTTTTGTGAAACCTTTGATAACAGATGATGATGACCACAGCATATGGAAGGAAGTTCACAACTTAAGAGCAGAAGAGGAGTGAATGGTAAAGAGCTAGAATTAGTATTTAAGTAAAACTAAGAGAAAAGAGAATATCTGAATAACCCTGGTCTGATCTAGTGGTATAGGGTTGGATGAATACATGTAGTGGAAAGTGTAGGTTTAATTCTGGAAAGCATGTAGTGGTGTCTAGGTTGCGGTTGTTGCATATGAAAAGAGGAATTGATAGGATGGTAATAACTACATCAGGGGTCTTCAAACGTGGCCCTTTTATGACCTCAAAGTCCACAAGTCATAAAAGGGCCAAGTTTGAAGACCCCTGAACTACACAATGGATGGTAAAAGAAAAAAAATGGGGAAATTTATGAAAATCCTGTGCAACATCTTGAATTAATGTTGGGTGGAAGAGATATTCTTTCACATATTATTGTATCATGCAATCTATTTAGTATTTGTTGCATTCTAAATTTCAGCTACCAGCATAGCATCAGGCAAAAAAATCAAATCTTTGATCATGTCCTTGATCAGCACATCTGGTTCATTATGACCTTCAGAAAGGCGGTGAAAACTTGGCTTTCTCCTTAGGCTTTGGGGACAGGTTAAATAGATCGTCCCATCTAGAGAGTGTGGTTTTTTGCCCACCTAATAATGTTTTGGATGCTAAACCAAAAAGGAAGTGCTAAAGGATATGCTTTTTCTTCATATTAACACAGTTCTGTATCATCGCTGTACTATCTACAACACCCCTTCTCATCTTAATCTTCAATAAAGATACATGTAGCCCTCAACTTACAACGGGTTCATTTAGAGATTGACAATGACACTGAAAAAAAGTGACTTATGACCATTTTTCAGAGTTACAGCCTTTGCAGCATCCCCATGATCATGTGATCAAAATTCAGATGCTTGTGAACTGCTTCGTACTTATGACGGTTGTAGTGTTCTGGGATCACCTTTTGTGACTTTCTGATAAGCAAAGTCAATGGGGAAAGCCAGATTCACTTAACAACGGTGTTACTAACTGATCAACTGCAGTGATTCACTTAACAACTGTGGCTAGAAAGGTCATAACACAGGGCAACATTCACTTGACAAATGTCTCACTTAATGACATAAATTTTGGGCTCAGTTGTGGTTGTAAATTGAGGACTACCTGTATTGGACATGAAGACATCCAACTAGATTTGGCCCAGCTTGTTAGATCAGCGAGAGGCTAATGTGTTGTAACACATTTCTGGGATATCAGAAGAGCTAAAGTTAAAAGGCTGTGCTTCACCTTAGTCCCCAAATGCTATGGAATGGACTTCTCCCCCCAACCCCCCAAGATTATACTGGCCCCCTTCCTTGAAGATTTTAAAAAATGATTTAAAAAATGAGTGTTACTCTTATTCAGTAATACTTAAGTAACTTTACTATATGCCAGTTATGGCGAACCTTTTAGAGACCGAGTGCTCAAACTGCAACCCAAAACCCACTTATGCATCGTTGAGTGCCCGGTGGGTGTGGCCCATTGGTTGGGTGTGGTCTGTTGGGTGGGTGTGGCCCATTGGGTGGCATGGCTGCAGTGGTAACGGTAGACTGGGTGGACTAAAAAGTTCAATCAATTCCAACTTTGCAAGATTTTTTTTTCCCGCGAGAAGTTGAAATTGACTGATTGAACCTTTTTTTCTTTTTTTGCACACTGGGGCAGAGGCCTAAAGCGAAAAGGTTTTATAAAGGCCTAGGACTGGGGTGACAGCACGCGTGCCCACAGAGAGGGCTCTGAGTGCCGCCTCTGGCACCCGTGCCATAGGGTCGCCACCACTGCTATATGCTTTTGTGATTTAAGCTGATGTTATTTAATCTTGTTGTTTCTATTATGACATTTATCCACTTAGAGTTGTGAGATTGTAGTGGAATAAAAAATTAATAGATTAATTGCTATTATTTAAAAAAAGACAGAAAAGCTCTGATTAGATAAAATTATCAGCCAACCAGATTCCTCCGGAAGGCAAAAAATGAGAATAAGTCAGCAGCAGCAACTGGTGTTCAGAGACATTCTACCTCTGATCACAGATAGTAAAGTACCGTAATGATCAACAAAAGTCTTATCTTTGATTGTATTTAATCTCTTTTGAAAGCTAGTAGTTGTCATCACATCCTGTAGTATCTGAATGGTAGGATGAGAAGCACTTACTTTTTTTTTTTGGTCTATCATGGTCTCCTATAATAAATCTACTTGGATACCCTTGAGTTTTATTCAATTCTCCTCCCAGATTATCATCTGCTAAATGCAGTGTTGTATAGAAGTCAAGGGCCCTTGTCTGGCTCCATGAATAATCTTCACTATTGTGAAGTTGCCATGGACTTTTATGTCTCCACTAGACAGAGTCATTTCACAATGAAAAGAATAAGTTATGTCAAATCTTTTTGGAATCCAGGTCAACTCTTGACCATTTCATGAGTGCTTCCATGAATTTATTTCAGCAAGAATATGGAATTTTGCCATGAGATTGCCTTCTGGATATTTCTTTGACTTGCTGAACTTGTATGATCTCAAAAAAGCGAACCAGAGTCAGATCTGATTCATACTTGGATTTGAGAAGAGCTAGACTGAAAAGTCAAAGGAACTTCTTGGATGAAAACAATAGTAGACCACGACTGATTCTTGCGAAGGAAGCCACATAGTTTTCAATTAGTTCCCAGGAATCAAATTTATGTGCACAGTTAAATAACATTTGTTTCAGCAGCCTCAGACATTGAGTTGCAGATTCTAAACCCATTTACGAAAGACACTTTTTAAAGTTTTCATACTTGTTCTGGCCGAAAACATGGTTGTTTTACAGTTAAACTGTTTTCCATTAATAATTTTTACCCATTTTGATTTTTTAATGGGGCAGAGGGCCTCAAGGATTGTTCTTTCTTTCTTAAAGTAAATGTTGATAACCAGTTTAGGAAAAAGGCCCTTTCCACGTTTGCCAGAAAATAACTGAGTGCTCTTTGAGACAAGTCATGTGGATAAGTAAGATTTCCTATGGATTTTGTCTTACAAAACAAACAAACAAACAAAAATCCTCTAAGCACAAAGCTGATAGCAAGACAAACAGGCATAGGAAGTTTAAAGGGATCTTCCAATTTTGATTTTAGTCTCTGTGTGCTAGCTGGGGAAATCTGGTAGTTGAAATGTATGCATCTTAAAATGGTCAAGTTTGAAAAACACTGTCTTAATAAGATCATGTCAACATTATGTCTCTGAGGTTAATTGTTAATCCACACCCTTACAAATTCTTCCAGAAAGACTTTGAATGCCTCCTCTGGTTGGCCATTTTTAGGAAACCCATGTTTTAATTCCTTACTTCTCAAATGTCAAATGCAAGGCTCCCCCTTTTATGTGTATGTGTCCTTCAAAACAAAACAGCCTGAGAAGACAAGTCATAAAAATCTTGGATGCCACAGGTGCCCAGAGACAACAAATGGTCACCACAATGTAATGTCCTTTGAGTAATGTTACTCAAAATTATTTGTACCTGGGCAGGAATATTTTTACTATATTTTTACTATATTCAGTTAATTGTAAATGAAATTAAATCTTTGATCCAATTAATTTCTTTTCTCTCCTACTTTTTTGGTCTCAGACCACTAACTCAAGCACACCCTGCCATTGATTTCAAGAGGAACGGGTACCTAATTTTCACAGCAAAATACTCATATTTGGTGAAAAAAAGTTCTCCTCTTTTGCTGAGAGGATAACAAAAATAGATATACTTCTGCATTTATCTGGTTCAGTTTTTCTAGGGTTGAGTATCTTTCTTACATTCATACATACAGCTTGTATTTATGTTGTGACAAATTGATGGATAGTTGCCATTCAAGTCCCAAACCTTAAGGAGGAAAGCTACTGAAACTTCAGATATTGTTGGATCATAGAATCTAATCAGTTATTCAGGCTAGCTAAAACTAATGAGAGGTTAAGCCCAGCAGCTTGTAGAACACTATAAGCTATCTATCATGACTAAGAAGATATATAAACCATTGTTCGCTCGTCATCTTTCAAATGAGTCGAATTTTTTATTTCTATAACTTCTAGCTAGGAATGCTGTTGGTTAAGTCATTCTGAGATCATGGGAACTGAAGTTCAACCCAATTTACAGGCACTGGTTCAGGAAACAACAGTTCTATTAACAGTTATTAACGTGATGAAAAGGTTAAACTGGAATGAGCAGCAGAAGTGTTAGGGCTATCATAACTGGACTGCAAGGACATTTTCTGTATCTCTTTGCTGCCATTTACAATAGTAATTATCCAGATTTCTGCAGCCCAGATATAACAACTATATCAATAATTGGGTACAACTGTATCAAAAAGATGAGCCTTTGTCAAATTCTCCTCCGCTTTCTGAAA
Source organism: Bothrops alternatus (assembly GCA_034064705.1). Taxonomy (NCBI): domain Eukaryota; kingdom Metazoa; phylum Chordata; class Lepidosauria; order Squamata; family Viperidae; genus Bothrops; species Bothrops alternatus. The sequence goes on along the minus strand of JARGCV010000112.1, from coordinate 672,692 downwards.
TGATTTTTGCTTCTGTTGTTAACTAATATGCTATATTTAGGGATGGTTTCCCAAAGTAACTGTAAAATACTGGTTTTGTATAACATAAACCAAAAATCTAGAGAAGTCAAAAGGCTAAATAAAAAATCAGGCCCTTTATAGTTTAGCATTTTACATGAACTCTGTTATGTCTGAATCCAATAAAACTGTGACAATTCTTAGCTATGATTTATAAAACAAACTACAATTCTTCATATTGATTTATAAGTAAGTTCCATGAGAGATCAGAAAGTCTAGATGATCACCCTAATTGTGCAGTCTTTATATCAGACATATAAAAAAGCAGTGGTGCCTTAATCATGCCCTTCATTTTGACTTTTTTGCCAATATCACTAATTCATCAATGGCATAATTGACCAGAGTTTTAACTAAAATGGAAGATAAAGTTTCTGATCTGCTCTTTATAACATGGTTAGTGGGATTGCTGAACCTAAAACTCCTTTGGGTAACCTAACAACAAACCATAGTTTGTATTTAATGCTTCCCACTACAGAGTAATGTGTTTTAAGCTATGGGCTATTACAGTCAGTGAAAACAATATCACAGTTTAGCTTTTACTGAACAAGATCATTCAAAAAGCAGAATGCTTGAATGTTTGAAAATCTTTCTAACTAAGATTTTGGGCAAATCACTCTAGCTTACCCCAACCCACCTCATAGAGCTATTATGGAGAAAAAAGAACACTGAGAATTATGTATGTTGCCTTAAGTTATACAGAATAAAGGGATATAAATTAAATAATCTATTTTGTATTTATTATTTATTTATTTATTTATTTATTTATTTATTTTTTGTTATTGAAGACGTTTATTAGATACCCTTTGAGCACTATGTACACAAAAGGGAAGAAATTATTTCTTAGTTTCTTCTTCCTTAGATAGGGTTTTGATAATTTCCTCCTTTTTTGCTTGGAGACGCTCTTCCCGGCGCTTACGGGCCTCCTTGGTCTTAGACCTGCGGGCTTCAGCCTGGTCAGCCAGAAGCTTCTTGCGAGCCTTATCTGCCTTCAGTTTATGGATATGCTCCATAAGAATCCGCTTGTTCTTGAACACATTACCTTTTACCTTCAAATACAAGCTATGGTACATATGCCTGTCAATTTTTTTTGGACTCCCTGTATCTGCGTAGAAGACGCCTCAAAATTCTCATCCTTCTCATCCATGTTACTTTTTCGGGCATACGAGCATTAGCTGTACCCTTTCTCTTTCCAATGCCCATGTGCCTGCCCTTTCGACGAGCCAAGGTGTTTTTCCTGCATCGAGCTCTTGAGTGAACAGTCACAGGTTTACGGATTATTAGGCCATCTTTTATTAGTTTTCTGATCTGCTGACGAGAGTTGGCATTAGCAATTTCATTGGTTTCATTAGGATCCAACCATACTTTTTTCTTTCCACATCGCAAAATGCTGGAGGCCAGCCTCTTCTGCAGCCTTAACATACTCATGGCAGCAAGGCCGACAGCACTCCTGTATTTATTATTTATTATGCTTGTGTCAGAAGCACGAAGGTGCTTCCAGGTTAAAAGGATTAGCCGGTGACATCACCATTGCCCTGTGAATGCCCAATTGGGGGCTCCTTTCATGTCCTCGACAGGAGCTGGTGTGATGGACAGGAACTCATCCCTCCCCCATGACAGCTCTTGGGTCTCAAACACAGGCTTCCTAAACTTCCTGCCCAGCGTTTCAATCCACTGTGCTCCTAATAATCTTATTAAAATGTATATACAAATAGACAGTTATTTTACATATACAAAACCTCTTTCAAAGATGGAGTGCACAATATTTTTATTTACATTAGGAACTTGATTATTTCTGAGTTGATTTCCTGGAGTGTTTGGCGTAATTTTAACTGAAACCCCAGTCTATACAAGCCAACAGTCTGCAGTGAGGAATACATTTAACAGCTGCTACAAATTTTATTCAGGTATTAGAATGCATGCAATTTCTGAACACAGGGCAACCTGACCTAGCAACCCTGTATGAAAATTATTTGCCAGGTATGCTTAAACTGCACTTGTACTCCACATTAATTTGTACTTCATATTCACTATTATTTTTTCTGTTATTCTACTGCATAACACTCCACATCTCAGCAGGGGGAGGGGTGTTCTTTGACAGTAGTTATTTAAGCTGAGTCTGATCAAAACTGCCAAGTTCATATTACTACCAGCTCTGGTCAACCCAAAGACTGTTTATGTCCATCAATCACAGGACCAAATCTGTACCTCCATTTTGTTTGTAACTGAAGAAGTTTGAGGCTGCAGTACCAGGATGGTTATCTACAAAAGACCAAGCTTTATACCCTGCCTAGGGAATTCTGGGAATTGAAGTTCATACATCTTAAAGTTGCTAAGGTTGAGAAACAAAGTTCTAGTGCTATAATGTACATTCCATTTATGTAATCTTTTGTTCATAATAGTAGATAGTAGGCCAGTGATAGTGAACTTTTAGAGACCGAGTGCCCAAAAACCACCCCGCTCCCCTACTCCACTCCCGCTCCACCCCGTCTGCCCGCAGGGCCACCCACCACCTCCATGGCCCACCACAGATTGCCCAAGCGGCCCTGCAGCACCATGGCGGCCATGCCCTCCACCCACGCCCCGTAGCATCATCTGCGCACAATGGGGCGTGTGGGCAGAGTCTTGTCCCTGCCGCCTGGCTGCTATGTCTTTGGCTGCTCTGCTCTGTGTGGACCGCACCTGGGGGTGACTCTCCGGAGGGGCTGCTGGTGAGGAGGGGATGCAGAGGGAGGCGGGGCTGGGGTGACAGCTCGTGTGCCCACAAAGAGGGCTCTGAGTGCTGCCTCTGGCATGTGTGCCATAGGTTCACCACCACTGTAGTAGACCATACGAAAGATCTGGAGATCTGAGTTGGTAGTGTTGGGCTAAATAGAGAAATATGAAATAGGTCAGCTTCTATGTCTGACCTCTCTCTCTCTCTCTCTCTCTCTCTCTCTCTCTCTCTCTCTCTCTCTCTCTCTCTCTCTCTCTCTCTCTCTCTCTCTCTCTCTCTCTCTCTCTCTCTCCCTCTCCCTCTCCCTCTCCCTCTCCCTCTCCCTCTCTGTTTTTTTTTCTGGGCAAGTTAGGTCATTGTTGGGTAATTGAGTGTCCTCAGTTGTTTTGTTCCAAAATATCCAAGAAAAACTTATTTGCCTGCCTCTGAGCTAGATGTTGTTAGCTGAGGAATTTTGTTGTTTTCCATCCTTCCCTCATTCAATCATCCAGATGCTATGTTCTAAAACCTCATAAGCATCTTCTTCCTCACCAACCAAAACTCCTCAGATTTTGAAAGGTAGCTCAATGTTTTTCTGATTTCAGAATGTTTCTAACCTGGATATTTCATTTACTGTATCTAGCCAAATATTTTGGTATCCTGCAATGGACCTGAGAAGACGAGTAGAAAAATGCCTCTTGATTGAACAGAGCATCCAAAGCAACAATTTTATAACTAGAAAGGTCCTTGTTTAATCATTAATCATTGCACAAACATCTGGTTTTCTTTAAACCAGCCCACATTGATCATTTTTATCCAGAGGGGAGGTTCCTGCAATTCTTTGACAGCTTCCGAAAATGGAATGTAGAAAAAGGAGTAAAAGAAAAACGTCCAGCAGGAGATTAGAAAAGAGAAATAAAAAAAAGTAAAGACAATGAAGGAACAGGACATTTGAAAGGGATAAGGATGACTGCAAAATGACGCACCTCCTGAGAGGCATCAAAGATGGGATTTTTTTAAAACATTGCCACAATAAAACTTCATAATCAGTTGGATCTGAGTCATTCTTAGCAAAATCCCATCATGACTCACTTTGTAACAATTTGGAGAAACCTATAAGTGGGAAAATCTGAAATGTCAAAGTGCTAATTCTTCTCACCGCCACAACCCTTAGCCCAATAAAAGTGTACACACTGTGTTTATAAGATGAGCAGTTTTTGCTTGGCAAGAGTTGTGTGATGACCAAGAAAACAGTCCAGCTCACAGGAAAGTATGAACAGTCTGACCAGGCACACAGCACACAACTAATATTCCACTCAGACATAAATGATGTAATTTTAGAACGTGTTGGCAGAAACATTAGGGCAGAGTGTGTGATGTAGCCACAAAGGAATGGCAATGCAAGAGCCAGCCTTTAAGTATTCTGCTGTGGGACGGAGGAAATGGGAATGGAATAATAAGAGGGATAAGGAAAAAAATAGATTCTGGTTTCCTTAAAGCTGTGATCAGTCACCAGGATTGACAAGATGGTTGGGAAAGACCTTCCTATGTGCCAGCGAATGTGCTGAATGAGTCAGATTAGAAATCTCTCTTTTAAAGGAAACCAAAATTCATGGAAACTAAATTTTCTAAGTGCCACTGCATTAAAGGAAAGGGAAAGAGGAAGGAAAGGACTTGAAAAAAATACTTCAGAGTTGTATCTCCTTCTTTTTTTGGGTTGCTGCGGAGGACATATACAGAATCGGTTCACTGTAGGTTCACAGCTGATTTGCGAGGTAGCTTAAGTGGAGAATGTGTTTCATAATCTGTCCACCAGAGCCCACAACAAAGAGAACTGAGGGGGGGGTTGAGAGTGAAACAAAGAGAGAGACTGCACAAATAGAATATTTGCGCATGCAGTTTTGGTCACCACAATTAAAAAAAAAAAGATATTGAGATTCTGGAAACAATGCAGAGAACAGCAACAAAGATAATTAGAGGTCTGGAGGCTAAAACATACAAAGAACCGCTGCTGGAATTGGCTGTGTTTAGTTTACTGCAGGGGTAGGCAACCTTGGCTCTTTTATGACTTTTATCACTACCCCTGGTCTAGTGAAAAGAAGGGCTGGGGTGACATGATAGCAGTGTTCCAATATTTGAGGGGCTGCCACCAAGAAGAGGGAGTCAAGCTATTCTCCAAAGCACCAGAGGGCAGGGCAGGAAGCAATGGATGGAAACAGTCAAGGAGAGAAGCAACCTAGCTCTAAGGAGAAATTTCCTGACAGTGAAAACAATTAACTAGTGGAACAGCTTCCTTCAGAAGTTGTGGGTGCTCCATCACCCAAGGTCTTTAAGAAGAGATTGGACAGCCAATAACTCTGTTATTCTGTTCTGTTAATATGTATATGGAGCACATATTATGCAGTTTCAAAACCTTGCACATTATTACATGTGAAGTCCCCTTGGTAAGAAGCCTTAAACTGTTTTCCTTTTCAATGGAAACTTCTTCCAAATAACATTTCATTCAACACAGTTGAATGACAAATTACTGGATGCAATTAAAGCCAAGGGCCATTGAATTTAGTATTATGTGACTTCGGAAGCTGACTAGCGCTGTGCTGGAATTGCACATGGGGCCTTAATATGGTACATGAATGGGTATAAAGATCAGGATTATTTCATTAATATGTCATTCTAATCCTTCCTTCAGTCACAGTGGCATTCTGTCACAAGTCCCAGATTTTTTGGCAACCAAAAGCAATGAGAAACAGATATATGAGCAAGCAAGAAAACAGAAAAGAGATGTGGAATATGAATAAAATGCAATGCTTTACGAATGTAAAGTTCTAATTTTAGAAAGAAACAAAAGAAAAATATTTCTAGCCTTTATGGTTGCAAAGATGTAATCTTATCACTTCTCCCCTTCCATGAGCAAACTTGCATAATTTCTGAGTTTATATGAATCAGAGCATTGCCCCTCTGACTAAATAAAACTACTGCCAATGTGTTATCCTTTAATGCAACAGTCCCCAATTTTTGTGGCTTGGTGGCCCAGCTGTGAGGGGAGAGGGATACAGGGTCTCACAAATGGCAGGTTGGCGCATGCGTGTGCAGCTCAATTTACACAAGCAGCGGGCTGGCATGCAGGCACAGCTCAACTTCCTCAGGTTGAGCTGCACATGCATGTTTATGCACATATATGCTAACCCACCGCTTGCGTGAATCAAGCTGCACACCCATATGTGCCAGCTGACCACTCCTGTGAGTTGAATTGTGTGCACGTGGGTGCTAGCCTACCGCTTGCATGGCCTGGTTTTGAATAGGCCACAGCCTGTAGTGTGCCACAGCAGGGGTTGGGTACCCCTTCTTTAATGGAATTTAAATAGTTGCTCTCTAAGCTGACAACATCATCTTGACTAGTGGTGAAAGCAGCTTTGGAGTCATCAAATACTGTTGGGAGAGGGATGAATTATTGGGTTGGGCTGCCTTAACTGTGAAGGTCACAAACTGTACAGGTCTTTTTAAGACAATTAAAAAGACAATTCATAAAATGACGTAGAAATTGTTTATGGTGTTCTGCTGTTTTGTTTTGTTTTCAGGAGCATCTGGAGTGCTATTTTATTACACAAGGTTGGCGGCTTTTTGAGAATTTGCTGCTTCAGCCTACCACCATTTTGATTGCCAGTGGATCGGACTGTCTTCTTGAAGATTTTTATTCAAGTGATTTAGTCCATGAGTACTTGTAATATGATAAATATGTGGAGACTTAAAAATGGTATGTTGTTTACCCTCCTTTGCAGCTGCCAAAACAGCTGCTATTGAGTTTTCTGTTCCCCCGGCCCACCCCATGGGTGAAAGAAACAAGGGCCTCCTATCTGATGGAGAAGGGAAATAGAAGTATTCCCACAAATACTGTAATGCATTTCAAATGTGCATTCTGGAGAAAAATGCACTGTTATATATAGTAGGAGACAAAACACAATAAAGCAAAAAATAGATTATAACATATAATGCTTTTTAACTCATAAAATAAAATGTTCTTCATGCAGTCTTCCAAACAGGAGAAATGCAAGTATTTATGAATAATTAGACCATTTGCCCTGATTTTATTGCCTTCCTTATGATCTAGAAAATGCTATTTTTAAAAAAGCAAGTGATCAAAGGCAAGTTTTAAAATCTTTTAAACCTGCTGCAGTTCTATGCACCAAATAGGGAACAGATAAATTGGACAGGGAGAAGATATGTTGAATAGCTTTGTAAAAAATAATGCAGAATTGGAAACATGGTAATTTATGAAAATGAATGCAAATGTGCACACCATACCTGTGATTTACGTAAAGTTGTATAACTTCATAGTGGAAAAGAGTAGATTTTGTGTTTACTCAAACTACTGACCAGATGCTCATTGTTGATGGACAGCCTCAACTTCAACTGTTTAAGCAGATTCACACTTACAGTTAGGAGAAGAGAATGATACACATGGCCCTTCAAAACTTGTTGAAGGACAACTCCCAGCATTTATGCCCACTGGCCATCTTGATTGGCTTGGCTAAAAGTTCCAGTTTAGCATCATCTGGAGAGTCACCAGTTACTATCCCAGCAAGAAACTTTTCGATTTGTTGCCTTTCAGGTGATACCAAGCCACAATCAGATCATAAATTGTCCCAAAGCTGTTGCTATCTTGGAAATGCAATGCATTTTTGAGGGCTGAAAGTCATTTCAAATATGCATCTTATCTTCTGGAAAGTGGAAGTAAGAATACTGTCCTTTGACTTTAGCTGTGGCTTCAAATTATTGCTTGATTTCAGCTTGTTCCTCACTGATACTAAAAGGTAGGGTGGTGATGGGTTGTGTTTGTTGTTATAATTTCATTTCCTTCAGTAGAGTTACCTTCAGGAGAGGAACAATTCAATTTGTGGATATGTCATGCACCGTAGACTATTAAAACTGTGGTAAAGTAAATTCAACTGTGCTAGCTACAACTCCAGTGTGCTACACATTCTTTCAAATCTGCTTGAGATTAGGCCTAAAAATAAACCTAAGTGAAAGGAATGTTTTTGTGTTCATATATTAGGCCCATCTTGAGCTGGAGACCATCTTGGCAAAAATGGATGGACCTCCCTGATGCTTGAGGAACCAGAAGATCCATTTCAAATCCTTTCGGAAATTGCCATTTTGATACAGTAACATTACAAGCAAACTCTCAAATTTAGCATGTTTGTTTTATGCTCTGCCAGTCAATTGCTGGCACAGTGACAGAACCGCTGGGGCAGGTCATGGCTTAGAAAACACAGAACAATAGATTTAGATTACAATAAAGATGCTTTCTCCGCCTTTTGAATGGAAATGTGTTTTTTTTCTTTTCTTTCTTTTTTGGAGTAAAGGCTCAAGTTGCCTTATAATATATCCTTTTCTGGCAAACAAATTGTGTGGATTTAAGAGCAGCAGTGCTTCATTAAGGAATCTTTGTGGTCTTTGCCAAAGTGGCAAAGAAGTATTTTCCATTGTTTGAGTTTCAATAAAATTTCAAAACCCAAATCATGAATTTTGCTCAGATTGGCAAAGGATAGGGTGGCTTTGAGCCCAGGTTTTCTGAGGGCTAAGGCTTCAAGAAAAAGAGAGAAAAAGACTGCTGTTCTAAACAAGGAATTTATTCCTACTAAACTCTCATGTTTTTTTTTAGTTCTTCAACACAACTCAAAATCAACTTGTGAACATCTTCTCTTCTGTCAGATATGGAATGCTGAAAACAGATAGAGATTGTCATAATGAACAATCCATCAAAGTTGACTCTACCATCAGTGGCTTGAATGACCTGCCTCAACAAACTAACAAAAATTACCTCAGCCCCATTTTTTATGAAATGGAAAGGGATGGCTGAGGTAGAAAACTAACCAGACTTGGCCCTGGTTTAATGAGAGCCCCTCTGGGAAGTCAAGGAACACAGCAATCCTCCTCTGTATTATGCCAAGATTTAATTTCTTAAGTAACAAGAAGTCATCTTTGACTCCGTCATTTGTCTGGTACTTTCTAAAAACAACAGCAGCATTAATAATGACAACAAATCTGAGTGTTTCCTATTGGGGGGAGCTCCCCTGCTTCAAAGCCAGATTTTTGTCCAATATTTGAACTTGTCCTTATTCTGGACTGTCTTAGGACTGAAATAAAGATTATGATACGAATGCTTTTTCAAACTGTGAAAGGGAAAGGATTTTTACTTTCCTCATAACCTTTAATTACTATATGGTTGCCTGCTGCTATGGCAACTGGAGCAAGGAATAATGGAGATATACGGTCTTTTCTCATCATGGAACAAATATCATGCCAACATATCTTTCCTGGCATGATCAGATGGGGATTCCCTTGCCTTTAAATGTCAAGGTATACACACACACACACACACACACACACACACATCAAGGCAATGAATTCTGCTTCTCACTTTGGGCAGTCTGTATCTTTTCCTGACCCACTATTTTTGCAAGTTTTATAAATCCAAGCAATTAACTGATACTGTTGATATTAATGTCTTTAATTCAACTGGATGCAGAACTAATTTACACTGTAAATTATCTTTCCTACTCCCAACCACACACAGATTATAATTCCCACTCAATTTTCCAAGCTTTTACTCAGCTTCTTCTATCTCCACTTCTCTCTATCATTCTCAATGCAACAGGAATTAATTATTTTACACCAATTCTAGCCAATCAGGATGTGTGAAAAGTGCTTCGATGCAATGGGAAGGAAAGACCTGGAATATTTTAGCAACTAAAATATTCTTGATAGAGACAGTGTCCTAGGTATCTCTTGAAGTAAATTGTCACATTAACAGAATTGGGAGGGACCTTGCAGGTCTTCTCCAATCCCTTGCTCAAGCAGGAGACCCTATACCATTTCAGACAAATAGTTGTCCAATCTGTTCTTAAAAATCTCCAGTGATGGAGCACCTATAGCTTCTGAAGGCAAGCCATTCCACTGATTAATTGTTCTCACTGTCAGGAAATTTCTTCTTAGTTCTAGGTTGGTTCTCTCTTTGATTATTTTCCATCCATTGCTTCTTGTCCTGCCTTTAGGTGCTTTGGACAATACGTTGACCCATTCTTCTTTGTGGCAGCCCCTTAGATATTGGAAGATTGCTATCATGTCACTCCTAGTCCTTCTCTTCACTAAATTAGACATACCAAATTCCTGAAACTGTTCTTCAGATGCTTCAGCTTACATAAAATAAAAGTTGTATTCCCTTCTTAGCTATGCTACAAGTGTTCCTGGCACATTTCCTTCTGAGGTTCACTCCAATTTCTGAAGATAAATTCCAGGGCTCTTGATTCACTGTAGAAGTTCCTCAAATGTCTTTTTATTTATTTATTTTCCTCATCCAAGGAACCAGACTCCTAACTCTCAGCTTTTGAAGGGCAGGAAATTGATCTCCCACATCTGTCAGACAGGTATGAAGCTCCTGCCAAGGGCAGGTTATTGTTACAAGGCACAGGTGCATGGCTGAGAGGAATGGCTGGTGATAGTATATGTAGAGCAGGGCTGTCCTTGGGGTGGGGGAGAATTCCCCCTTCGCTGTTGAAGAAAGAAATTTGTCAAGTGACAAGAAAGATGACTTGCATGCCTGACATTCCTCAGCATGAGAAATAATGAAAGAAGGAGGGGAAGGAAGAGGGGAAAAATCAAATTTCAACTAAGGATGTCAGCAGCAAAGTTAACACAGGTGCAATATCCCTTCAGACAAAGAACAGTTTGTCTTTTCTCGGCTGCTCCATGCTCTGTGAAGGATTTCTCCTCCCTCCCCCTTAATCAACGTGCAAAAGACAAAAATGCTGATACCCTTCCTCAGTGAAAGGATTTTTACAGCACTCATTCAAAGGATGGTGAAAGGATTAATGCTCTATAGAACTTAAAAATAGCTTTGCTGGGTGCCATAAAAAGGGGTGGGTTAGGTATATTCCCATTCAATTGTCCCCACAGAGTATTTGATTTCATTCTTGGGAAAGAAGAACACCTGAATTTCTTAGGCTGCTGCACACCTGGAGAAGCTAAGGAGATTTTTTTTTTCAGGTTCAGAAATCCTTCTTACAAAGAGATTACAAGAGGGAGTAACAACAACTAGTTGCAATGGCTGTTGCACTCTTCCCATACACTTCATTTCATTCCTCTCTCCATGGCTATTTAGCATTGTCTGACTACTGAATTTAATCAGACTTTATTTATTTATTTATCAATTTTATTGGCCACTCATCTTACCGCAAGGTATTCTGGGTAGTGTACAATATTTAAAAAATTAAACTATATAAATAGAATACTACAAAACTATAAAAATACAAAATGCAAATGTACTTTACTGGATCTTTTGGAAGGGGGAGGTATCCCTGCCTTTAGGTTTTCCTAAAGTGTTTTCTGAAAACACACTTCTCTTCATGAATATTGTGTTATCTATACAACAGTGCCTTCAGAAAAGATGGACAATGACAATGATGTTAGATTACTAATTGTGCTCTCTACCTGATTTTTAACATAAAAATAGAAAGTGGTGTTAAGCAGATGTGACTGCCAGAATTGTTGAATTGGTTGATGGTTTGAAAAAGGTGGAGGATTCTAGAGTGTAACCTGGCTTTATACTTCATTAGATGGCAACAGCTACTTTAGAAAGATGCCCTCTGAGCAGCATCTAATTCTTCATGGGGTGCTCAAGTAAAGAATCCAGATTAGAAGAAGAATCTTTTTTATCCATTGGGGACTCCCTTAATTTTTTCATAGCCTCCCTTTGGAATCAAATTTGATTTCAGTTCAGATATTGAAATTAAATGGGCTATGCTTTTAGGTGTAACTCAGAGCAAAATCATTTGAGTGAACTTTTCTTGGACTACCAAAAGCATATGTAAATCGAAAAGCAGTACATGGACACACAAACACACGTGCATGCCACCATCAGGTTAGCAAAGACATAGAAAACCAACAAGTCAACATGAATGAAAAAGCTGGTTTGGTCTAGTAGTTAAGGTCCCAGGCTAGAAACTGAGAGACAAGGAGTTATAGTCACACTTTAGCCATGGAAGTCAGCTGGATGACCTCTCAGACCAACCCACCTCTCAGGGCTTGTTGTGGGGAAAATAGGAAGAAGAAGGTATCTTAGATATTTTCACCACCTTTAAAGGTAAAGGTAAACGTTTCCTCTGTCCAGTTGTGTCCAACTTTAGGGGGTGGCACTCATCTCTGTCAAGGATGAAACTTTGGCAGCTACATGCCTCTGTGCTTCAACTTCCCTTTAGATAAAGGAGGGAAGGAGTTACTTTCAAGTGGGTAATAAGGAGAAACAAAACTTCTTTGATTCAGCTGAAGACCGAGGGAGCCTGAAGTCTTGTCAAGGACACCAGAACAGGTGTGGATTTGAAGCAGATAGTTCCCATAACAAAATGATCTTGTTGATATGGATTACATAAGATGTTGAGAGGTTGGCTGGGAAAATTATTGTTTAAGTCTATGAATTAGTGTTTAAGTCTATGAATTAGTGTTTAAATCTATGAATTATTGTTTAAGTCTATGAATTAGCATTAGTTTTACTTCGACATAACCATGCAGCATATCCAGCAAACAGTAAACATTTCGGAACTGGATATTGACAGTTTCTTAGCCAAGGGATCCAGTGTTGTCCAAAGACAATTTCTGTGGTCATGTGGCCAGCATGATTGTATGCTTTGGCATTCGGAATGCTGTTAAAAGAATGATAAAAGTGAACACCACCTTCAGTTATCTATAAAAATAATAAAAGTGGGATACAAATAATTAAATAAATTCCCCTGCTATAATGTCCATTAGAAAATGAATGCTCTATTGCTCATTAACAGCACCCAAAATCAGACATCCCATGGCTGTTCACCATGGCACAAGAGATTTTGAAATTTTCAAGGTGGTTAGGATGATATACTTAAGTGATTCTTCATAGGCCAAATTATCTGAACATAGAAAGACAGAAAGCTTTGCTCAGCTCTTTCCCTGGGATGCTAGTTTTCTCTATGATTTTAACTTTTCCAAACTAGGGAGGATCATTCAAAGTATAGCCCTTGATCTTTGCTCCAGGATAATATTGCCCACAACTCACTACAACCTCCCCCCCCCAAGATTTTCACAGTTCCATCTTTCAACCTTTAAGACAACATTGGCCTTCGTAGATTGAGGGGAGGGAGGGAGAAATTATCTGTTTTTGTCTCTATGATTTACTCTCTCCTGGATGACCACTGGGCATTATTTCGTTTTTTTAAAAAGGCCTGTTTTTATTAGTCAGAATTAAGCAGCCTAGAAATCTGAAACATAAATAAATATAAGCAAAATATAAATTTTCCCACATGGTTCTGAATGTGCAAAGCAGTGCTGATTTCCTCTGGATCAAAGCCAGCATATGTAGCTGGTTTGGTGTTGGAGCATTAAGCCATAATGCTCTTCTTATAATCAGCCCCTCTGAAATCCGTGAAATATAAGGTAATTGTGAATAGTTAAATGTAAATATTTGCCGAATAATTTCAGATCTTTCACTCTGAACCATGCTCTGGATCCTGTGTTCTTTCCAGTGCTACAGTAAATGCTCATTCCTGACATTTAAGAAGTTGGGCCTGACATTTTTCAACTTAATGGTCAGGACAATGTTTCTTAAATTTCCACATCTTTCCATCTGTTATGGCTTATAGAATGTAAACAACAAATGCTAGACTCATAGATTTCCTTACAGTTTTTTTCATATTTAGTTGGCTAGAAGCTTATGTCTTTCAACCAGTGCTATGGATTCCATAATTACATTTGTATTATACCATTTCTTCAAGAACCACGGGTGTAGTGAATTTATAATGTATTAGTGTAAATGTATTATGAAAGGTGATTCTCAGATCTGGTGTTCAGACCTAATTCTAGAAAGTTATTTCCCAACCCATCTCCTACCCCCCCCCCAAAATCTCATCCCTATTTAAGATATAATTAATCTAAATGCAATTGAAGAACTTCATTCCTCTGGATGAACTCTGAAAAATCCATCAGAACATAGCCATTCCAGTCTATTGGTCAAACTCAGTTGTGGATGCCACATTTTAAGATAAAGTGAGAGAAATTGTCACAAATTCAGAGAAGGAAAACAATGAAGATTAGGGATTACAAATTAATTTCCAGAAACTGAAATTATTAAAAATGTTTAGCTTGAGAAAAGATGGCTAATGGGAGATTTGATAGCATTTCTCAAATACCTGAAAGGGAGCCACAAGGTTATTATTATTATTATTATTAATAATTATTTATTTATTTATTTATTTGATTTCTATGCCGCCCTATTCCGGAGAACTCAGGGCGGCTCACAACATAGTAGAAATCAGCACATAAAAATACATGTATATAAAACCTCTTAATTTTAAAAAAAACCCAATCATTCAGCATACACACAGACATACACTGGCTTGGGGCAAGATGTTAACTACCCCAGGCCTGCCGGCAGAGGTGTGTTTTAAGTAATTTTCGAAAGGCGGAGAGGGTGGGGGCAACACGGATCTCCAGGTCACTTGCTTTCCCTCATAATACACCACAGGACATTGAATAATGCATTTATGTTACAGATTCTGATAGAATGTTAGGAAAAAAAATCCTAATAAAAACAACAATGGGACCAATTACCTGGAAATACAGTAGGCTTCTATTCATTGGAACTGTTTGGATGGAGGTTAGACAACCAGCTCTCTAGAACACTTTAATTTCACTTTCTCTGTAAGGCAAAACATGACTTTCATACTTGTCTGTTTGTTAAGCTTTTAGATGGGTTGATTTGAGCTCTTCTCTTTTGTGGAGAATCACCTGCATTTCTAGTTGTTGCTTGCATTGGAAAAAGTGAATGTGTGTTGACTTATGTTAGAAGGTATCTATCTGAAATAATTCAAAATCCTCCTGTCACTCAGCAGGATACCTTTAGCTATTCAGCTATTTTGGCCTTGGTAGAACAATCCATTTTGATTAAACCATGAGTCAAATAGCTTCATTTGTAAAGACTATCAGTAGAGACCCAAGTTCTGATAGGACTTCCTCTGCTTCAAAATTGTTTGTCTTGTTCCTATTTGCATTACCAAGTTGCCTCTTACTCACATGTAGATAGTCCTTGACTTACATTCACAGTTGAGTCCAAAATTTCCATTACTAAGCAAGAGAGTTGTTAGGTGAGTTTTGTCCTATATTACAACCTTTCTTGCCACGAAGTTGTTAAGCAAATCGCTGCAGTTGTTAAGTTAGTAACATGGTTGCTTCCCCACTGACTTTGCTCAGAAAGTTGCAAAAGGTGATCATATGACCCTGGGACATTGCAACCATCATAAAAAACATGTCAGTTGCCAAGTGTCCAAATTGTGACTCCAAAGCACGAGAAGGCAAGAAAAGGAAACAACAGATGGAAACTAATCAAGAAGAGAAGCAACCTAGAACTAAGGAGAAGTTTCTTAACAGTGAGAACAATAAACCAGTGGAACAGCTTGTCTTCAGAAGCTGTGGATGCTCCATCATTGGAGGCTTTTAAGAAAAGACTGGACAGCCACTTGTCTGGTATGGTGTAGGGCAGAGATGGCGAACCTTTTAGAAACTGAGTGCCCAAACTGCAACCCAAAACCCACTTATTTATTCCCGGGTGCCAGGTGGGCATGGCCCACTGGGTGGGTGTGGCTGGGGTGGTCATGGTAGATTGGGTGGGTGTGGCCAAGGTGGGTGTGATCACCTTGATGTTGCTTGTGGGGGCTGGGCAGGGTTGGGGGAGATCCAGGGGGTCTCTGGCAGGTGGGGCGGTGGGCAGGAGGCTCATCCTGCAGGGCGAGGCAAGATGGAGGTGCCATTGTCACAGGGCAAGGTGAGACGGGCCGGGGCAGCTGCTGCCTGACACCATCAGCCCCTGCACACAGAGGCCAGCGAGCACAGGGGTGCTGGGATCATCTGGCCATGTGGGACCTCAGTGAGTTAGCAAGTGGCTGGTTGAAGAGGGACAGTTGCCATCTCCGGGCATGGCGCGTGTACCCACAGAGAGGGCTCTGAGTGCCACCTCTGGCATGCGTGCCATAGGTTCACCACCACTGGTATAGGGTCTCCTGGTCAATCAGGGGGTTGGACTAAATGACCTCAATTTTGTTATTCTATGTCTATGACTGAAAGCACCTTCTCCCTCTTTATTTTTTTACAAAAGGCTGAAGTTTTCCAGTCCTTGCTATGTACAATAAATGATTTATTATGTCTGTCTAATATTTCTGGGTTAACATGTTTAAGTTTTTATTATTAATCCCTCTTGCTGGAACTTCTTGAATTAAACCTGTCCTTCTGTCACTGGATTAAACAGCAGAGTTAGTTCAGGTCTCCAGAAACTTCACAATAATTGTGAGGTGGTTTGGATGTTGTTGATGTCTATCAGTTCTACTTTAATCATTACCAGAAATTTATCTTTCTAGTATTTCTCTCTTCTTTAGGACAAAACATACCATTCACTCATATCAAGCAAATCGTTCTTTCTCATTAGTAAAGAAAGGATTGTGTATCTGTAAATATGAGATTAAGCAATCTTTGGCAGAATTAGGAGGGTTACACAATTCTGTTTGCTTATTGCATTTTTAAAAGAAACTCGGGGGGGAAGCAAGAGGAGGCTTTGTACAATATGGAACACAGTGATTTGATCCAGATTCATTTTTTTTTCTTGTCAAACTTTCTCATTTGGTACTGCACCAATTTTGAGGAAATTAATTCCATCCACACATCCATCCATATTTATTTATTCCGGAGAGCTATGGCATAGGCTCATTTTCATTATTCAGACTTTCAGTGACTTGAGAGCCAGTTTGTTGTGTTGACTGAAACATCAAACTAGAAACCAGGAGATTGTGAGTTCTAGTCCTTCCTTAGACACGAAACCTGATCGGGTGACTTTGGGCCAGTCATTCTGTCTCAGTCCAACTCATTTTGGAGGGTTGTTGTATGGAAAATAGGAGGAGCAAAGAGTATGAGGTAGCTTTACCATCTTAAGTTATTTATAAAAATAACAAAGATGGAGTAAAATATATTTTAAAAGACAGAATAATTTTTTTTAAAAAATGATAATGCATGCACTGTTTATATTCTGCCTCTCTCCAAGAGTTTCAACATTTTTAGATATTGTACAGACTGCTTAACCTCCATCCTGTACTTCATACTTCTTTCAATTTTCAAGTTGAATTGGCCTTAACCAACTAATATTGGTGGCTAAAAAAGAAACTTAACCTGAACACATGTGAACTATGACAGTAGCCTTACAGAAGCCAATACCTTTCTGCCTTCATCTACTACAAGGGAATGCTTTTTTGAATCTCTTTATAGATGCTGCTAAGATGATGCTTACAAAACAGCAAATGAATATTTAATAAGTTCTGAGTAAGAAGCTAGGCACTATGTAATTCCTTGATTTATTTAAAAGTCCTTAAAAGACTGATAATTTCAACTCTGAGTGCCCAAGTATCCTGTTCCGGTTATCCATGTTATTTACTGTTAGAACTTGGATCATTAAAAAAAAAACATTATAGGTAATCCTTGACTTAATTAATTAAGCCCAAAATGTTTATTGTTAAGCAAGACAGTTGTTAAGAGGGGTTTGCCCCATTTAACAACTTTACTTACCACAGTTGTTAAGTGGATCACTGCAGTAGTTAAGTTAGTAACGTTGGTGTTAAGTGAATCTGGCTTCCCCATTGACTTTGCTTTTCAGAAGGTCACAAAAGGGGATTGCCTGACCCAGGGATGCTGAAACCAGCACAAATACAGGTAGTCCTCGATTTACATCAGTTCATTCAGTGACCTCCAAAGTTACAACAGTATTGAAAAAAGTGACTTATGGGTGTTTTTCACACTTATGACCAGTGATGGGATTCAGTCGGTTCGCATTGGTTTGGAAGAACCGGTAGCTAAACTTTGCTGCATTCGGAGAACCAGCTGGCTTCCAGAAGTCCAGTCTAGGCCTCAGAGGTCTGGAGGAGGTCTCCCAGGCCTAGAACAGCCCACTGGAGGTTCATGGATGCCACTTCCGGAAGTGCGTGGATGCCATTTCCGGAAGTCCGTTCTAGGCCTTGGAGGTCCAGGCTTGCATCAAATAAGAGAACCAGTTGTTCAGGTATTTGAATTCCACCACTGTTTATGTCCATTGTAGCATCCCCACAGCCATCTGATTAAAATTCAGACACTTGACCACTGACTCATATTTATGACGGTTGCAATGTCCTGGGATCATGAGATCCCCTTTTGGTCCTTCTGACAAGTCAACTCAATGGGGAAATTAGATTCGCTGAACAACCAGACTACTAATTTAACCAATGCAGTGATTCTTTTAACCACTGCGGCAAGAATGGGACAAGATTCAGTGAACAAATATTTGGCTTAGCAGCAGAAAGTTTGGGCTCAGTTGTGGCCAATAAGTTGACGACTACCAGTACATGTGTCCAAATTTTGACCCATGAGACCATGGGGATGTTGCAATGGTCCTAAGTGTGAATAATTAAATTAAGGCAAACTAGAGTTTACTTTATTCGCACACTGAGCGTTTATGGTTTTTCTTTCTTTAAATAAATGGTAGGATGTGAACTGTGGCCTACAGATTAATTGTTAGTTAATGTGGTCTGCATAAGGAAATTCATACTGCATTTATATGAAAATGACATGCATGCATGCACTAACCTGGACTTCTAGGCTCACAAGAGAGAGAGAGAGAGAGAGAGAGAGAGAGAGAGAGAGAGAGAGAGAGAGAGAGAGAGAGAGAGAGAGAGAGAGAGAGAGAGAGAGAGAGAGAGAGAGACGAAGCTCTTTTGCTCAGATATAATTTCAGCTGACACCCCAGGGCTGCAATTTTAATTCCTTTTTATTTGTTCCAGCTCAATGGAATGTTAAAAAGAAATTATGTGCATCTGTCTGTACCATGGATAACTCCCCCAAACCTGAACGGAACAGGACTAAATTTTACAGGAGGGGAAGAAGGAGCTAGCAAAGGAACACCAAATTAAAAAAAATGACCTAGAGCCAACTGAGGACAGATGCAATGGAATCTAGAAAATCTTCCCTATGGGAGAAACACTTGGGCAGTGGCTCAGAAGGCTGCCAACTGCTTCTTTCTATACCCACTTGCTCCAGGTGCAGCCTGCCCTGTGTTTCCCATGTCAACATACACACAAACATACACAGCTGTGGGGAGAGCCAAAATATGCACCCAGAGAAGCAAAATTATGCATCCATAATTAGATGCATCTATCTAATTACTTCCTTGGAAGAAAGTGCATATAACAATAGCACTTAGACTTATATACCACTTCACAGTGCTTTACAGCCCTCTCTAAGTGATTTGCAGAGTCAGCATATTGCCCCCAATAATTCTAGGTCCTCATTTTACTGACCTCAGGAGGTTGGAAGGCTGAGTCAACCTTGATCAAACTACTGGCAGTCAGCAGAATTAGCCTGTAATACTGCATTCTAGCCATTGTGCCACCATGGCTCTTTTATATATGCAGATAGTCCTTGACTTACGACCACAGCTAAGCCCAAAATTCCTGTTGCTAAGCGAGACAGCTATTAAGTGACTCGGGCCCCATTTTACAAGCTGTCTTGCCACAGTTGTTCAAATGAATCATTGCAGTTGTTAAGTGAGTAACACGGTTGTTAAGTGAATCCGGCTCCTCCTTTTATTTTTGCTTGTCAGAAGGTCACAAAAGGGGATCACAGGACCCCAGGACTGTCCTAAATAAGGAACCAATTGCCAAGCATCTGAATGTTGATTAAGTGACCATGAGGATGCTACAATGGTTACATGTGGGAAAACAGTCATAAATAACTTTTTTCAGAGATGTTGCAACTTTGAACAGTCACTAAATGAATGGCTGTAAGTCGAGGACTACCTTGACTATAGGGCTGTGGCTGGAAAGGGCTGGAGTAAAAGGTCACAGCAACACAAGAACAGGCACTAAGCACCAGATCCATAAAAGCAAGATTCTACTGCACTAGACAAGTCTGAGCTACAGACTTTGCTGAGAGGCCTCGGAAACAGTCCAACATATAGCCATTGGGTGTAAGATGCCCGAGTAGCTGGCATTAGATGTGGAAGATCTCCACAATCTATGGACTACATCTCCCCAAGTCCAAATGGGAGACTGAATCGAACTGAATTGGAACTATAACTTTATTGTACACTAATCAGCATACATGAAAATGAGATTTTGTTAAATACAGCTGTCAAAGAGTAAAAACCTCCAATATATACTGCATAAACATGACAAAAAAATAAAATAAAATATGCATATACCCACATACACACACATATGTGGCCCAAAGAAACAACAAAGTCTGGTTTGGATGTATACATATATATGGCGAGAAAAACGAATCTTGCGAGTTTACCAGACAGATGGCAAAGCTGTTACAGAATCTGGTAGTCCTGCTGGAAATACTTCCAAACTTCCTCCCAGAGCGGAGCAACCGAAACAGACCATAAAGTGGGTGTGTGGGGTCTCTAACAATGCTTTGAGCTCTAAGCACGTAGCGCTTGCAAGCAGTGTCCTGAATAATGGGAAGCAGGCTTCCTATGATCTTCTCAGTGTCCTTACCACTCTCTATATGGATCTTCTCTCTGAGGCATTGATACCACCAAACCAAAGAGGGATAAAGTTATGGAAATTCAGAAGGGCTGAAATCCTGTGGAATTCCCAGACAGCAATAGCATTTAGACTCACAACACTCTCTGCAAAGCTTGATCCAGATGGACAAGCAGATATTACAGGTAGTCCTCAACTTACAACACTTCATTTAGAGACCATTCAATGTTACCACGGCACTGAAAAAAGTGACTTATGACTGTTGTTCACACTTACAACCAGTGCTTTTTTGTAAAAAAAAAAAAAAAGGTGCTGGAACTTACACATGTCATACAACCCGCCTTGTCTACCCTACAAGGTTCCATCCAAAAAAAGGTGGCGGAACTGGAATAAGACACAAATAGAACTGGAGAAATGGAAGAAATTACAATTATCTATATTGGGTAGGATATCAGCAGTTAAAATGAATGTACTGCCTAAATTTTTATTTCTTTTCCAAATGTTACCTATACTTAAAAAGGATGCGAACTTGGAGGAGTGGCAGAAGGGTATTAATAGATTTATTTGGAATGGCAAGAAACCGAGGGTCAAATTAAAAATCATTCAGGATACAAGGGAAAGAGGTGGTTTGAAAATGCCTAATTTTAAGCTATATTATCACGCTGCTATTTTAGTAGCGATAAGTGATTGGGTCAATTTAACTAATGATAGAATATTGAATATTGAAGGGTACGGTTTATTATATGGTTGGCATGCATATCTAGTTTATGACAAAAAGGTGGATAGGAGTTTCAAAGAGCACCTATTGAGAAATGCTCTGCTGCGTGTTTGGAAAAAGTATCAGCATAAATTAAATGATAAGATTCCTGTTTGGACAGTTCCCAGACACGCAATAGAGAATATAAATAGAGTACAATTACAAGATGTGGTGCCTTATGAGAAACTCCTAATTAAAGAAGGGAATCTTTTATTATTGAAGTCAAAAAAGGTGGCGGAACTCCGTTCTGGGTGTTCTTGACAAAAAAAAGGCCCTGCTTACAACCATTGTAGAATCTCTCTCTCTCCATATTGACAGGATAAACATTCAGTCGCTTGACAACTGACTCGTATTGATGACAGTCATGGTGTCCCGGGTTCATGTGATCCTCTTTTGTGACCTTCTCACGAGCAAAGTCAATGGGGGGGGGGAAGCCAAGTTCACTTAACAACTGTGTTACTAGCTTAAGGACTTTAAGAACTGTGGCAAGAAAAGTCGTAAGATGGGGGAAAATTCACTTAAGAAATGTTTCACTTTGCAACAGAAATTCGGAGCTCATTTGCAGCCATTAAGTTGAGGGCTACCTGTACAACAATAAAGTAGCATTTCTCAAAGAATTGCTCTGTTTCTTAAGCTGGCCTCTCTCGAAGGGCTGACAATATGCGTTCTTGCGAAGAAAAACTTGCACCCACCCATTTACTAAACATTGCATATTCCCCCATGGGAAGGACCGTTCACAGCAAGTTCTCTTTCCTTTTACCTGCAAAATTATTATTCTTGGCCAGGTGAGGTTTGACTGGGCCAACTGAAGCAGAAATTGCGCTCTGGTTCCCCGTCTCCAACTCTGCTCTATTATTCGGTTGGCTCTGTGGGTTTTTTTTTTTTGTTTTATTTTGGTTTGGGGTTTTTTTGTATTTAACATAAGTGGATCTGCAATAATTTTTTTTCGGGTGTAACAAAAATTGGGGGATTTAGAAATTTTATTGGTTGATTAAAAATACAAAACATATGAAGAAAAATAAAGATAATGGAAAAATAGGGAGGGAGAAGGGGGAGAGAAAGAAATGAGGGGCAGAAGGAAAAAGAAAAAAAAAGGCCTTGACTTCTTAGTCCTTTGATTCAGTAGAATATGGTAGTATTTATTTATTTATTTTTATTTCTTTATTTATTATTAGACTTATATGCTGCCCTTCTCCTAAGACCCAGGGCAGCTCACAACAATACAATAAAAACTATACGATAAAATTAATCACATTCATACAACAAACAAACACAGTCAGCTCACAATCGATGATGGAGGGACACTCCTAGGGCCCAGGGGCAGAGCACAGCTCATACGCCCCAAGCCTGTCGGCATAAATGGGTCTTTAACAATTTCCGAAAAGCTAGGAGGGAGGAAGCAGTACGAACCTCTGAGGGAAGCTGGTTCCAGAGGGCTGGGGCAGCAACAGAGAAGGCCCTCGCCCTAGGCCGCACCAGATGACATTGTCTGACAGACGGGACCCGTAGGAGGCCAACCCTATGTGCCCTAACCAGTCGCTGGGATTCATGAGGCAGAAGACGGTCCCGCAAGTATCCTGGTCCATTGCCATAAAGGGCTTTAGAGGTCATAACCAGCACTTTGAATTGTTTTCGGAGACCAATTGGTAGCCAGTGCAGCTCACGGAGAGCTGGAGTAATATGAGCATGTCTTGGGAGACCCAAGACGGCTTGCGTGGCCACATTCTGGACTACTTTCAGTCTCCGGACATTCTTCAAAGGTTGCCCCATGTAGGGAGCATTACAGTAGTCGAATCTCGAGGTGACAAGGGCATGGGTGACTGTGAGGAGTGAAACAGTAACATAAAGCCTCAATTTTCTACTTTTGTATAATAATATATCCTAGCCATTTCTATAGCATCAAAGCTATCTAATTTGCAAAACCCAAAGTCAATGTTTCCTTTTTTTTCCCCCAGCACAAAACTGTTTCCAAGTAGAAACAAAATTGGTTGTGTTCTAGGGTAAAACAAAAGGTGTCCCTATATTTTTAGAAAATTAGCTATGGTTTAATAAGGCATATAGGGGCTGCTGTGATGTAAGAAAGACCAGCTTGTATTGAGCAAGAAATTCCTTCATAAGCAGAGGAGCAACAGGCTCTCCCTTAAGTTGAGCCTGATGATCTGGAGGCACAGCCTCAAGTCAGCTGAAAAGACTGAGCCCAAATAGGAAGTTCTTGTGGTCAGACAGCCGATATGGTCAGGCTGGAAAACCTCTCTGCTGTTTCCTGTGGTCAGTCAAATTCCAAAAGCTTGCAGAGCTTCAGTAACTCAGTATAAAAGATTTCTTAGAATTTACTGGGCACCAGGCAGGGAGTTTGAAAATGGTCTATAATTTAGACCAGGATCATCTCAGTTCCATAAGGGAGGAGGGAGGAGGGGGAAAGGAGGAGGAGGAGGAGGAGGAGGAGGAGGAGGAGGAGGAGAACGAGAACGAGAAGGAGAAGGAGAAGGGGAAGGGGAAGAAGAAGAAGAAGAAGAAGAAGAAGAAGAAGAAGAAGAAGAAGAAGAAGAAGAAGAAGAAGAAGAAGAAGAAGAAGAAGAAGAAGAAGAAGAAGAAGAAGAAGAAGAAGAAGAAGAAGAAGAAGAAGAAGAAGAAGAAGAGGAAGAAGACCCCTGTTTATGCTTGAGCAGCTTCCCTAATATGTGCCAGCTATACAAAAGGCAGCAAAGGCTGCTGTTTTACTAGCATTCAATGAACTCTCTGTTGACTTTAAATAGTACCAGGAGTATGTCATACTATTTGGTACAATGAACTAATGGAGATACTTTTAATACATTTATTATTCCCATAGGAATAAATGTTGTACTCAATTGGGATCGTACTATCTGTATAGATTAGAACAAGAAAGTTCTCTTACATCAGGGGTGTCAAACTGCCGGCCTACAGGCCATTTGCATCATGTGGAAGCTGGGCCCACCCAGCTCCAGCAATGCAAAAAATGTTGCGATACATCACGACACATCACGTGATATGGCTAGTTTGACACCCGTGTCTTATAGGCTTATATGACTGGCTTTTAATCCCTGAAAGTTTCTGTTTCAACATATATTTTTTTTGTATTTTTTTTGCCTGTATCAGAAAAGTGTGGGTTGATGAATCTGCGCTGAAGAGCTAAACAATCAGGAGCCCAGATTGTCAACCATGTGGTATAAAACTCATTCTCCAAGCTATGGTGAGCAACCCCTTTTCCCTCTGTTAAACTGTATGGTGATATTTGGCATCCCACGAACACAATAGGAATGCCTACAGTTGAGAAGCATGTGGTATTCCTCAACAACTAATGTTATAGTATGACTTTTCATATGGGAGGGGTTGCTTACCCCTCTTCGGTGGGTAAATTCTCAAATACTCAAATATGTTTCATGAATGGAGCTAATATTAGCATTATTTCTTCGCCTCTGTTGATCTTCTCGTGACAGCCTAAGCTTCTGTGATTCACAATGAGGGACCGTTTATCCAGTCATTTTGAGGGATATGTCCTTTTCTACCATGATTACTCATGAATGAGTAGGAGGAAATGCCTCCCTAGAAGAATGAGGGTTCTTGGCAAAAGTAGGAGTTTCTCTCTCTAGGACTGAAATCATGATTCTGCAATGTTTAATAGGACAGCTCATCTAATACATATTGCAGTAAGTGGAAAAGGCAAACATTTTTTTTTGGATTTACTTTACATAGCAATGTTAAGGTAATGCTTCTTCCAAAGTGTGTGCATATGTGTATGTGTACAAATATGTGTGCTTTAGTCCCAGAAAGCCCTGTTCAGCTGTCATGCACTTGGCATTTCCATCACTTCTTCCCTTTGTGTATATCAGATGTAAAGCTTAAAATGAGATTTATAATAAAATCATGTGCTTTGCCAGTTTTAGTGACTCTTGGTAGTCCTATCCTCCCCCCCCCCAATTTCTGAATTTCTAAAGAGTCTGTTATGTATCTTGGTTGGGAGAATGTATCACAGTTTTCATCTGCTTCCTTGGCTTTGCCTAATTTGCCAGGAATTAATATAATTCTTATTAGAATTAGATTAGGGGGCTGGAGCTAAAACAAACAAAGAATGGTTGCAAGGATTGGGTATGTCTAGTCTAATGAAAAGAAAGACTAAGAGTGACATAATAACACTTTTCCAATATTTGAGGGGTTGTCACAAAGAAGAGGAAGAAAAGGCAAGACAAGAAACAATGAATGGAAACTAATTAAGGAGCGAAGCAACTTAGAACTAAGGAGAAATTTCCTAATGGTGAGAGCAATCAACCAATGGAATAGCTTGCCTCTAGAAGTTGTGGGTGCTCCATCACTGGAGGCCTTCAAAAAAGAGACTGGACAACTGTTTGTCTGAAATAGTAGTATAGGGTCTCCTGCTCGAACACAGATTAGAAGATCCCGAGGTCCCTTCCAATTCTATTAGTCTGTGTTCTACTTCCTGCCTTTTCAAAGCCATGTCTAGGTATTAAGAAGGAATAATGGGCGAATATGATTTGGATTTAGAAGGCAGGCAGGCAGGCAAGCATTACTGATGAAGATTTAAAACAAGATCTTTTCTCATTAGGATTTTGTCAGGTATGGATCCTGAATTGTGCCTACAAGCTGGACAATTTTGAATTTGAACAATATTGTCTATATGCCTTTAGTTTAGTTTAGTTTAGTTTATTCACACTTATATGCCGCCCTTCTCCGAAGACCCAGGGCGGCTCACAACAAGAATACAATAACAATTTTAAAATTAACCACATTCATACCACATACAAACACAATCAATTTGTAGCCGCTGATGGCGGGACACTCTTAGGCCCGAGGGGCAGAGCACAGCTCATATGCCCCAAGCCTGTCGGCATAGATGTGTCTTCAGCACTTTCCGGAAAGCAAGGAGGGAGGAAGCAGTACGAACCTCTGAGGGAAGCTGGTTCCAGAGGGCTGGGGCAGCAATGGAGAAGGCCCTTGCCCTAGGTCCTGCCAGATGGCATTGTTTAACAGACAGGACTCGTAGGAGGCCAACCCTATGCGCCCTGACCGGTCGCTGGGATTCATGAGGCAGGAGACGGTCCCGCAAATATCCTTTAGATGATTTTATCTTGATCCTTAGAAAATGAATGGACATTTGGGTGTCAGAAGGTCCTGCTGGTTTTCAGCCTAACTTAAAGGAAATTTTAAAGATACTGCTATATCCAAAGAAAAACAACAGACCAAAGAAGAGGGGGTCAACCTATTTTCCAAAGCAGTAGAAGGCAAGACAAGAAACAATGAATGGGAACTAATCAAGGAGAGAAGTAACCTAGAACTAAGGAGAAAATTCCTGACAGTGAGAACAATTAACCAGTGGAATGGCTTGCCTTCAGAAATGATGGGTGCTTCATCACTGGAGGCTGTTAAAAAGAGACTGGACAGCCACTTGTCTGGAATGGTATAGGGCAGGGGTGTCAAACTGCCAGCCTGTGGGCCAGATGCATCTTAGTGAAACCGCACCCACCCCATTGTTGGATATGTCAAAAAAAGTCATGATACATCGCGATACGTCACGTGATGTTGCGAGTTTGACACCCCTGGTATAGGGTCAAAGATTCTATAGGTTAGACTCAAAGATCTCCAAGGTCTCTTCCAACTCTGTTATTCTGTAAAGGTAAATGACCTATAAAGCTGGTTATGACCTATAAAGCCCTTTATGGCAATGGACCAGGATACTTGCGGGACCGTCTTCTGCCTCATGAATCCCAGCAACCGATTAGGGCGCATAGGGTTGGCCTCCTGCGGGTCCCGTCTGTTAGACAGTGTCATCTGGCGGTGCCTAGGGCTAGGGCCTTCTCCGTTGCTGCCCCAGCCCTCTGGAACCAGCTTCCCTCAGAGGTTCGTACTGCTTCCTCCCTCCTGGCCTTCCAGAAAGCGCTAAAGACACATTTATGCCGACATGCTTGGGGCATATGAGCTGTGCTCTGCCCCTCGGCCCTAAGAGTGTCCCGCCATCAACGGCTGTGAGTTGAATGTGTTTGTATGTTGTGTGAATATTAATTTTTAAATTTTAAATTAATTGTGTTTTTTAATTGTGTTGTTGTTGTGAGCTGCCCCGAGTCTTGGGAGAGGGGCGGCATATAAATTAAATAAATAAATAAATAAATAAATGAGTTATACTTTGTACTGAGCATCATAATGTACTCAAAAGCTTAAGAAAGAAGGAAAACCCACAATCATATACTGTATAGTGTTTTAAAAGAATTAGAACTGATATCTGATGACTGCCAAAATAATAATAATAATAATAATAATAATAATAATAATAATAATAATAATAATAATAATAATAATAATAATAGTACATATATTTAATGTTCAGGTGACATTCTGGCAAAAATAAACTATAGGTCTAGATGTCATGAATACATCGCTAAACAACTGTGCCAACCAAAGATATTAATGCCTAAGGCAGAGCAGAAAACAAAGTAAGATCCATAGTATTAAGGATATCTTCAACATACTGATGACACTTACTGTAACTCTGTGGGGTCCTCTGTGATCTGAGCTTGGTTATTTTCTTGTAGACATTTCATCACCCAAACTAGGTAACAACACTGCTGACTTTTAACTCTTAGCTTCCTCGTAATATCTCAATTAGAAAAATTGTGCCTATCCTGAAGCACGAGCTGTATTCAGTGATGTGGTGAATTAAAGTCAGTGCTGACAGCATTTGCCTACTTGGGCTTAACCATGATAGAAACATGGTTTCCAAAGTCCCCCAGGACAGTGCTTCATCTCATCCATCTCCACTCAAGATAAATGTAGTTTTAAATCGTCCTTAGATGTTCATTATATTAAAATATTATGTGGCCTTAAGTAATGTAAAATCTATCAGGGGTTTGTCATTCATTAACCTGGAGAGAAGTCAAGACGAGTCAGCATTGCCTCTTACATTTTAAAATGTTCCCCTTTCCACCCCGTCCAACATCCTGGGGTATTGCATCTATCGATGTGATTAAATCTCCAACTAGGCTGGAAAGAGGGGTTAAGAATGACCTGAGTTTGGCGTCACCCAGCACAGCAGGAAGTGCCAAATGCCTGACTTCCCCCAGAATCCTCGGATCTTCTTGCTGTTCCAAGAGGAATAAGGCAGTCTGGCAAGATTCTAGTAGCATAGTTGATTAACAATAAATTACTATTAAGAGCAGGGGTCTTCAAACTTGGCCCTTTTATGACCTGTGGACTTCAGCTCCCAGAATTCCTCAGCCAGCATGCCTCACTGAGGAATTCTGGGAGTTGAAGTCTACAAGTCATAAAAGGGCCAAGTGTGAAGATCCCTTGTTAAGAGTCTTCATGAGTGGTTCCTATTGCTTAGGCACCTGTTCATCCATGCATTCCCTGAATGAATGATGGATAAGTCCTTTTGTTTCCCCCCCCCGACTGTGTACCTTTTTAAGGTAGGCTGCTTTATTCCTTTGGTATTTGTTTTATTATTAAATAAATAATAATTCTCACGGTCACCCATGCCCTTGTCACCTCGAGATTCGACTACTGTAATGCTCTCTACATGGGGCAACCTTTGAAGAATGTCCGGAGACTGCAAGTAGTCCAGAATGCGGCCGCGCGAGCTGTCTTGGGTCTCCCAAGACATGCTCATATTACTCCAGCTCTTTGTGAGCTGCACTGGCTACCAATTGGTCTCCGAACACAATTCAAAGTGTTGGTTATGACCTATAAAGCCCTTTATGGCAATGGACCAGGATACTTGCGAGACCATCTCCTGCCTCATGAATCCCAGCGACCGGTCAGGGCACATAGGGTTGGCCTCCTACGAGTCCCATCTGTTAAACAATGCCATCTGGCAGGACCTAGGGCAAGGGCCTTCTCCGTTGCTGCCCCAGCCCTCTGGAACCAGCTTCCCTCAGAGGTTCATACTGCTTCCTCCCTCCTAGCTTTCCAGAAAGTGCTGAAAACACATCTATGCTGACAGGCTTGGGGCATATGAGCTGTGCTCTGCCCCTCGGCCCTAAGAGTGTCCCGCCATCAGCGGCTGCGAATTGATTGTGTTTGTATGTGGTATGAGTGTGGTTAATTTTAAAATTGTTATTGTATTCTTGTTGTGAGCCGCCCTGCGTCTTCGGAGAAGGGCGGCATATAAATGTGAATATTAAATTAAATTAAATTAAAATTAATATTATATTTTATAAACCACCTTGTGATGCCTTTGCATTGGAAGGGGTACAAATACCGGTATTGGTTATCTGTTTTAGTTTAAGATCTGTTGGGCTTAGGTGAGGTCCAAAATATTTATTCTCTACAATTTTCAAAGTGTGCAGAGCTCTAACAGATACTTCTAATCCTGTAGAACCATTAGAGTTATGGAGCGATGATTAGAAATATTTTTGTGGTCCTGACTAAGTAGTTCCCAGCCTCTGAAGCAACACTGTGGGATGAAACCACTGAGATATGGCTTTGGAATCACTGCTATAACAGAAAATATGCTAAAAGGTGCATTGCAAGGATGGATAGTCCAAAATGGGTTAACTATTCATATTTCTTTTTCCTATGTGTCACTGTTGAGACACTGAAAAGCCAATGACATCCACTTTATGGACATATATAAAGGTAAAGGCTTCACTGTTCAGTCATGTCTGACTCTAGGGCAAGATGCTCATCCCCGTTTCTTGGCCAAGGGAGCCATGTTGTCCAAAGACATTTTCTGTGGTCATGTGACCAACATAGCTATATGCCAAAGACACACAGAATGCTGTTACCCACCCACCAAAGTGGTCCCTATTAATCTACTCACATTTGCATGCTTTCGAACTGCTAGATGGTCAGGAGCTGGAACAGGTAACAGGGAGCTCACTCCATTGTGTGGCGCTCAGGTCTGAAATCTGGATGCCCAGCTTTCCAACTGACAAGCTCAGCATCTTTACTGAAAATACAATTTATACAGAATTAGACAAACTATGATCTGTTGGATCATCCTATTTCCCTAGCAGATTCCTCAATACTTTCAACAGTGTCAGAACATCTAATGTGGAGCCTTCACTGGAAAACTTGGGACACAATCAGAGATGTACTTATCTTACTCTGTACAGTATAAGATGTATGTATTATGTCATGAATAGTTTTATGATCATTTTTATATCAAAAATGTTTTATAAAAGGAGCTGCCATAAAGTAGAGGGAGTCTCAGAGGCTGCCACAAAGAAGAGGGAGTCAAGCTATTCTCCAAAGCACCTGAAGGCAGGACAAGAAGCAACGGATGGAAACTAATCAAGGAGAGAACCAATCTAGAACTAAGGAGAAATTTCCTGACAGTTAGAACAATTAACCAATGGAATAACTTGCTTCCAGAAGCTGTGAATGCTCCAACACTGGAAGTTTTTAAGAAGAGACTGGACAGCCATTTGTACGAAATGGTATAGGGTTGGACTAAATACTAAATATTATTATTATTATTATTATTATTATTATTATTATTATTATTATTATGTTGCGAAATTTCACTTTCATGGGGAGTTATGTGTTCCAGATTTTGGACACATTTTGTAAGTCAGCCCCTCTGAGGTAACCTTGATTTAAAAAAAAAATGTTGCCCTACAATTGCCCAGTTAAAGATTACAGAAACAAGCATTTTAGTAATATAAAGACCAAATGGATATTGTGAACAGAAGCATGTTAAACATATGGTAGTTTTATTTGAACTCTTTGTGAGCATAATTGACCCCAAATCCTTGAACAAATAGCAAGTTAATTTTAATTAAAGGAAATGTTTTCTTTGTGAAGTATTGGGTTCATTCCTAAAAATTGTATTTTTTTT
The DNA here is from genome assembly GCA_034064705.1 of Bothrops alternatus. Lineage (NCBI taxonomy): Eukaryota > Metazoa > Chordata > Lepidosauria > Squamata > Viperidae > Bothrops > Bothrops alternatus. The sequence goes on along the minus strand of JARGCV010000112.1, from coordinate 641,796 downwards.
AAACAGGAAAGTTAAAAATAAAACATTATTTGCTTATTTAAATTATTCACTTTGCTTTTTTATAATTAGAGTTCATTTTTTTTCAATAAAAATATCTTTGTTTTGCCATGCAGTTAAAAATTCAATTACATAAACTTGAAAATTAAAAGCAGCCTACAGCTTGGGAACATATGGCCATAATTATAGCCCTGGTCAGTATTTTCAGTGAAAGACTTTCTATGATAAATAAAACACTGTATATTTTCAGCTTTTCTTAAATAGGTCTTACACACTTATAACCACACTATATAATGTGCCTACATGTAATGCAATCAGAAACATATTTCAGCAGTAGTGTGGATTTTATTGCATTGTTCAGCTTTTATATAGCCAAAATATTGCTGAATGCTGTAGAAAAGGGGTTGGAAAATGAAGTAGGAAGTAATTATTTATATGGCAAAGAGAGAAATATGTAAAATGTATGTATCCAATAAACATGGGGTTTTTATTGTATATATATTCTTCATTTAGAATGCTAAACAAGTTTTTTGTGATGCTACATGCATTCAATGGTTCAACTAGGCCGTGGATAGGCAACCTTGGCTCTTTTATGAGTTGTGGACTTCAACTCCCAGAATTCCTGAGCCAGCCATGAGGTTTCCGTGCTGAGCCATGCTGGTTCAGGAATTCTGGGAGTTGAAGTCCACGAGTCATAAAAGAGCCAAGGTTGCCTACCCCTGATCTAGGCATTATTAATGCAAGAGAGCCAGTTTGGCCTAGTGGTTAAGTCACCAGACTAGAAAGCAAGAGATTGTGAGTTCAAGTCCCACCTTAGCCATGAAGAGTCCCGTATCTTGGCACAATCTACCTCACATGGTTGTTGTTGTGGGGAAAATAGGAGGAAGAAGATGTCCTGCCTTGAGTTATTTGTGAAAATAATAAAGATGGGATAAAAATGAATAAATTAATGTGAACTATCAAAATGACAGTTATAGAGCAGTTCGCCTTTGGGGTGATCAAGATAACACTTTCTCCACACAATTGTAGTTCCTCCCCTTTTTTTATATTTGGTGTCGCACAGTGGCAGCTATCTTAAAAAATGCTGAAGACACAGTTGGTGTGTAGTATTATTTATTACTGAAGTGAATAATTGCATCCACCCCTTGTTTTCCAAATTATTGCATTATGATTGTGTCTAAGACTTAGGCTACATCATTTGGCGTTTGATCAGAAGAATTCAAGAAAATAAGGAGACAGGTATAAATTGAATTTAATTGTGCAAAACCAAAGCTAAGACTTGTGGGAAGATGAAACAATCAAACAGTATTTATTTTCCATTGCTAAAAATATAACATACAACTGTCACAATTAAATCTGTTTCCACATTGATGCATGGATGACATCAATTTCTTGAGAGATGAAAAACAGAAGAGAAGTCTTTATAATAACACTATAAAAATATAGATGTTATTCAATCAATCTTTATTATGGTCACACACCAGCACCACAAAAAAAAGCATTAAAAACAATAAAAAATAAAAATAAAAGGCAGACAAAGTAATATATTGCAGTCAGTGGTGGATTACCAGTGGGCACTTAAAGTTTGCCTAATTTTATATACAGCATAATAAAATCTGGTTACATTCAAAGAAACTACTTTGTACTGATCTGATAACAACTACATATAAAAAAGATCAATATTTCCCCAATATTTTATTAGGTAAGGTGTTATAAATTGAGTCTATGAGTCCTTAGAGAAGATGCAGTATATATAGATGTTTTTTTTAATCTTTTTAAGCCAATAAATAACACATTAAAGACTACCTATTAATCGTAGAGTGTAAAAGTTGGCTTGAAACTCAACATTAAGAAAACCAAAATCATGGCATCCGGCCCTCTCAATTCCTGGCAAATAGATGGGGAAGAAATGGAGGTAATGACAGATTTTATCTTCCTGGGCTCCAAGATCACCGCAAATGGGGACTGCAGCCAAGAAATTAAAAGACACTTGCTCCTGGGGAGGAAAGCTATGGCAAATCTAGACAGCATACTAAAAAGCAGGGACATCACCCTGCCAACAAAAGTGTGTATAGTCAAGGTCATGGTTTTCCCAGTTGCAATGTATGGCTGTGAAAGTTGGACCATAAGAAAGAATTGAGGCCTTTGAACTATGGTGCTGGAGAAAACTCCTGCGAGTCCCCAGGACTGCAAGGCAATCAAACCGGTCAGTCCTAGAGGAGATCAACCCTGACTGCTCTTTAGGAGGCCAGATCCTGAAACTGAAACTCAAGTACTTTGGCCACCTAATGAGAAGGAAGGACTCCCTGGAGAAGAGCCTAATGCTGGGAAAGATTGAGGGCAATAGAAGAAGGGGACGACAGAGAATGAGTGGCTGGATGGAGTCACTGAAGCAGTAGGCGTGAGCTTAAATGGACTCCAGAAGATGGTAGAGGACAGGAAGGCCTGGAGGAACGTTGTCCATGGGGTCACGATGGGTCAGACACGACTTCGCAACTAATAACAACAAATTAATCGGAAAGGTCTCATGTTAGATCTTGACATTGAACAAAGTTGCTATTTTCTAAATCACCTTGCCCTGAGAGAGAAAAATGTCAAAACTTTCATTGCAGAAATATATTTATTAGACCAAATATTTTTTTTAAAAAAGCATACAAATTATTCCTAATAATGAATGCATATTGACAGTACAATGTTCGCATTGTCTCATTGACTTTTAATATTCAATTACAGCATTAATACTTTGTTATACTTCTAACAACACAAGGCAGCACATGTAGTAGAAAAAAAACATAAAATGATCATGAAATCAATATTACAAATTCAGCTCTTGCCCCCATCTGCAAGAAAGTACAAAACAAAAAAGCTGGGTCATTTCACCAATTCCCCACCATAATGCCTTCAAATAATCCAAGATGTAACTATAGATGAGGATGAAAGCATGATCTCATTTGATGTCACAGTTCTTTTCACATTTATAGATCCATAATTAGCCAAATAATCTATGACCATATTGCTCCACAACACACCACAGCACATAGAATAGAGAATAGAATAGAAAATAGAGCTGGAAGAGACCTTGGAGGTCCTCTAGTCCAGCCCCCTGCTCAAGCAGAAGAACCTATACCATCTCAGACAGGTCTAGCCTCTTCTTAAAAATCTCCAATGATGGAGCTCTCCGATTTCTGGGGGTAAGCTGTTCCACTGGTCAATTGTCCTCCCTGTCAGGAAATTTCTCCTTAATTCCATGTTGCTTCTCTCCTTGATAGTTTCTAGTCATTGTTTCTCATCCTGCCCTCCAGTGCTATGGTGAACAACCTGACCCCCCCTCTGCCTTGTGGCAGCCCCTCAGATACTAGAACACTGCTATCATGTCTCCCCTATTTCTTCTTTTCTTTAGACTAGCCAAACCCAAGTCCTGCAACCGTTCTTCATATTTTTTAGCCTCCAGGCCTTTGATCATCTTAGTTGCTCTTCTCTGAATTTTTTCCAAACTCTCAACATCTTTTTTGAGATATGGTGACCAAAATTGGCTGCAGTATTCTAGGTGTGGTCTTACTAGAGCTTTGTAAAGCGGTACTAGTACTTTGTGTGATCTTGATTCTATGCCTTTGTTTATACAATCCAGGATTGTATTAGCTTTTTTGGTTGCTGCTGCACACTGCTGGCTCAAAGTCAAGTGATCATCCACTAGGACTCCAAGGTCCCTCTCAGAGTTACTATTTTTAAGCCAGCTCTCGCCCAATCTGTATTTGTGCCTTTGCTTTTTTTAAACTAATCAAGGAGAGAAGCAACCTAGAATAATTAAGGAGAAATTTTCCAATGATGAGAGCAATCCGTCAATGGAACAACTTGCCTTCATATTTTCATCCTGAAAAAACATCCATCTGTTGCACCAACCAATGTTAAACTCGGGCCCTCTTGCTTGAAGAGCAGTTGGAAGTCCTGAAGGATCCCAAGTCATAGAACCTGTTCTCCACCAGAACAAATTTAAGGAATTGAATCAAGCCTGATTAATCGCTAACCAATAGCAAATCACATATTGATTTCATGATTCTTTTGACTCATCTAGGCCTTCACAGCCTTCAGACCCCAGAACAGGATTTTCCCCAGCCTCACAATCCCAGTGCAGAGATGCCTGGCTGAGGAATTCTGGGAGTTGAAGTCCACAAGTCATAAAAGGGCCAAGTTTGAAGACCCCTGGTTTAACTAATTAGCAACAGCAGATTGATAACTCACCCAAATTGATTGATACCTCTTTCAACAGTTGAATGTAGCTATTAAGTTATATGGGGGAAAGAGCTGAATCTACTGGCTCTTCACACAGCTATGGCTATGACTCAATTTCCCCTATGGATATCAAATCATTCTGTCCAATCGCTCTGCAAAACACTTTCTTACCTTCAGTCCCTCCCCATCACATCCACAATCGCAAATTTCTTGCTCCTGAAAAATACTAACTCTAAAAACACCCCAACCGTCAGACTGTTGACTTAGCCAGTGAACAGATATCTGTGTGCAGGGGCTCGCTTTCCCAGGCTAAAACTGCCTGCATGCCTATAACTTGAATGCACATGACAATGCATCTAGAGATCAGTCATACAGGGCTCAGCGCCTGGGGCTACAGGCAGGTATTAAACTGCCCCTACTATGAATTTCTAGAAAGTTGAGCAGACTTTTATGATTTGATCAAAAGTCTTTACGTTTCCACTTCTCCTTCAGCCATGAAAGCGAAAAGAAAAGAAAAATTAATTTTGATAATCACACTCTCCAAACCAGTGCAAAAAGCAAGGGAAAGTAACAGCTTTATATTCCATCAGCAAATGTGCTACTTGGCATACTTCATGCAAAGGATGAAAAAGAATGACACACACACATGCAAACACACTCAGAGAGACAAACTCATTTTTCCTACTGTATGCTACTGTTATCTAGCCACTTTATCAGCAAGGATTTTTTTTTTCTTCCAGAAGATAACTCTTTCATTCAGGATGTCTGTACAACTGTAAGCCCTTGTCCAATGGGCTGCATGTTGATCTTTTTTTTTCAGTGCTGTGACATGAATTTATTAAGCATTTAAATGAAAATGAAATGAAATGAAATGAAGAACGAAATGAAAAATTCCAAACATTAGAGACACCGTTCATTTTATCTACAGAGTAAAAAATAAAAATAACAACGGCACCTATAAAGATCTAGTGAACAACCCAACAATTTTTCCCACGCCCACTCAGTCCCCAGCCCCATCTCCAAAGAAAGTGATCCATCTCCATTTGGCTACATTTGAATGGTAATAAAATGCATTCCTTAAATAGAGTCTGCTTTTTGATAAATAATGATACACAGCTCTTCTAACCCATTGGTCATAAAAGCAATGAAATGGGGGGAGGATTAGAATTGTGAAGATAAGAGGTACAAAATATTCAGAATAGAAATGATGCTTTTCATTTATGAGGCCAGGCTTCTCATAAACTCTCATCTGGGTGATCAAACTCCATTTCCTAAGGTTAGATTGTGTTTGGAGAATAATCAGAGTTATTAAGATTTGGGGGACTTCATACACAATCACAATTCTAATTTAACTAAAGCTAAATAATTTTAATCTACAGATCCAAACACTCAGAATTTGAAGCTGGTGCTGCAAAACACTATTGTGATGAGGCTTGCTGAATAAAATCATTTTCTTCCAGCACAAACTGGACCCATTCAGAACAAACATGCTCGCTTTTTTTTAAATAACCCTGGAAAAGGCTCAAAGAAATCCATAAAACATTAGACAGAGCATGTCGGCATGCCCAGATTATAATCCCATTGGATCAGATCAAGAGCTATTTTAAGTGAAAATTCTTGAAAGTGGTTATTGCTCTCTAACAAGAATGGGGGAGGGGGAATGGAATTGTGTTACAAAATAAAAGGTAAATATCTAAGAATCATCCTCCCAGTATGTCTGCATTATTCTGGGAGAGATGCAGAAGTGATACTGCCTTTTTTGAAAAACACTTTAAACACTTGTCTATTTGTTGTTGTTCTAGTGGTCAGTTTTCCCTCCTTCTCCTTCCACCAACCCCAGCCACCAGCAGGTTTTAAAGCTCAGAGATTTTCTTATCCAAGCAGTTAAATCTGTATCAGTTCTAATGGCTATGAGCTCATCTTGTATAAGCGCGAATGTTAGTGCTTTTAAACAGGCTGGCTCAGAATAACTTGCAATGTGACGCATGCCACAGGAAATAAAGTGGTATGAGGCACCTAGAAAATATTTCTCAAACAAGTCATTGAAGCCATAAGGCCCAGGGCTCAGCTTTTCGGAAATCACTTATTAAGAGTCAACACCAGCCATGCCAAGCTAAGCTCTTGCTGTTGGTGATTTTCCAACTGAATATTCAGGGCCCTTGTCTCAGCCGTGTTTTCAAGGAAGTACATGCCTGGAATGTTAGCAAGCTATTTGCTAGAAAGAGAGGGGGGGAAACACTGCCCACACAGACCAGTGTTGATCACATCAGTGTGTTTGAGTGGGTATAGAGTGGAAATGATTGAAAGCACTTCCAGAACTTGGTTGCTGGGGACAAAGCCAACTCTGTTCTCTGATCTGATGGTCGTATTTTTCAGGGGAGGATGTGGTGCGGGGAAAAAGGAGCTCAGCCAGTCTCTACCGATGGTTCCAAACAGGCTAAAGTCTAGCTCTTTGGCTATGGATGAGTGGGAAATGAAACACAGATGGGTCAAGTGGACAAAAAAGGGAGGAAAACAGGCAAGCCAAAGATTAAAACAAATGTAATGTTTATGGGGTATGGGAGAGGAACACTCAGGCCTTAAATGAGCCAGAAGTCAAGGGACATATTTGGAAAGCCTGAGATAAGAGTAAAGAATGGACAAACCTGCTCTCTCATGAATGAAGGCTAATATATGGGTCCCAGGATAATGTTGCAGGATCCAAACTAAATCAGTCACCAGGACCAAAAGTTTAGTCTTCTGCCTAAACTCGTGCTGTGTGGCCCATCCTCAGGAAACTTCTGTCTAGCAGAATGTGGGCTTTGGGCTATTTTATGTGTATGATATGTATATGGTGCCTGGTGTAGATGGCTTTTTAGTCATTGACTGGGTGTTGATGGTTGACTATTGGCTATTGTTTGCTTGTGCTGCCCGGCCCTTGCCTCCTAAATACTTGAACAGCTATCGGTAAATCAGCACACCAGTTGATGGATAAGGGCCCCATTTCCCAGGCTTCAATCATTTCCCTGGCTATTTTTGTACCTGCTCATCCAACAATTTTAGTAGCTGCAAAATTGAATGCATGTCCTTGCTCTCTTCTCAAATCACTATAGGGTTTCTCAAATCATGGAGGATTTGAATCATGAATCATGAATCCCAGCGACCGGTTAGGGCACATAGGGTTGGCCTACTATGGGTCCCGTCTGTCAGACAATGTCATCTGGTGGGGCCTAGGGTTAGGGCCTTCTCTGTTGCTGCCCCAGCCCTCTGGAACCAGCTTCCCTCAGAGGTTCGTACTGCTTCCTCCCTCCTAGCTTTCCGAAAACTGTTAAAAACTCATTTATGCCGACAGGTTTGGGGCGTGTGAGCTGTGCTCTGCCCCTGGGCCTTTGACTGTGTCTGTGTGTGGTATGAGTGGAATAAATTATCTAGTTTTATATTGTAAATTTGTATTTTTAATTTATTATGCTATATTTGTTATACTTATATTCTTGTTGTGAGCCGCCCTGAGTCTTGGGAGAAGGGCGGCATATAAGTTTAATAAATAAATAAATAAATAAATAAATAAATAAATAAATAAATAAATAAATAAATAAATAAATAAATAAATAAATAAATAAATAAATTTCTCAACCCTGGCAATTTAAAGTGTGTGAACTCCAACTTTTGGAATTCCTTACCCATCCCCATACGTTTTTATCTATTTCATTTCTCATCAGATGGGAACAACTTTCTTTCAGAACACAATGGTGGTCCACGGCCCAATTATGGAATGAATGGGGAAAATGTGTATTAAATAGCTTTAAATCTCACGGCTGCCATTCACCTCCTGACCCATCCACTTGGAGAAAGCATCATTCCTATGGCTTTTCCCTGGCGAGTCAGCTAATTTCATAAATAGTTTCCATGGTAATCCAAACAAGCCGAGCATCCTAAATTGTGAAAAAAACGAACCGATTGTGACTTATGCCAGATACAATAAAGTGCAACAAATTGTTCTGATATTGTGCCATTAACAGCAACATCTCCTCCTTTTCTTTCTTTTTGAGAACCCTAGCTCAATGCTGGTGTGAAGACAAGCTGGCAACAATTAAGTTTATTACCAACTTCCTTCCGAATAATTATACCCTCTTGCTGAAAGCTTAGCTTCAAATGAGAGACATTAAAACACCAATGCATGTCAGTAGCTTTGATTAAAAAATATATCAGCTGTTCTATGAATGTCTTGCAGATCAGAACCACAGCAGAACAACTAGAAGTTTTTTTTTCTTCTCATCTTTGAATCATTCTCAGCTGCTCCATTTTCGGTGAAAACCCAACACCCCAAATTGCTCTTTGCCTAGATTAGGGAGGATTGTTTGGATTCAAAATGAGGTTTTCTTCTTTTGAGGAGATGGGAGAGGAGTGGCTTTAGTTATGAAAAATAGTGGGGAGGGGGGTAGCAATGTCTATAGCAAATCACAGAGAGGCAAAAATGACATGTTCAGTTTAATGTCAAATGCCATGATAGCAATAGCAATAGATCTTAGATTTATATACTGCTTCACAGTGCTTTACTGTGCTCTCTAAATTGTTTTACAGAGTCAGCCTATTGCCCCCAACAATCTGGGTCCTCATTTTACTGGCTTCGGAAGGAGGGAAGGCTGAGTCAACCTTGAGCCGGTCAGGATCGAACTTCTGGCAGTGAGCAGGGAGTTAGCCTGCAATACTGAATTCTTTTTTTTTTCAATCTTTTTTATTAGTTTTTTTTCCCAATATATGTAATTTTTTTCAATCAACAAGTTGTCTGAAATTTGCTAAACTAATACATGTTCAATTCCTAATCCTTGCTTCTTTTCTCTAACCAAGTATAAAATAAGTTCCAAATTTGATAATAGTCTGTGTCTTCTTTGTCTTTCAGCCTCATGGTTAATCTGGCCATTTCTGCGCATTCCAAAATCTTCCTGATTATTTCTTCCTCTGATGGCAAAGCTTCATTCTTCCAATATTGTGCAAAAATTATTCTTGCTGCTGTGGTAATATGTAGAATTAGATATAGTTTCTGCTTATTAGTCTTTTCAGGCATAATGCCTAATAAAAAAAAGTTCAGGTTTAAAATCCACCTGTTCATCCAATATTTTTTCTAACCACATATGTATATTCTTCCAATAAACCTTTGCCTTCCCACATGTCCACCAAATATGATAATACGAGCCTATATTATGTTTACATTTCCAACATCTATCTGACATATTTTTAAACATTTTTGCTACTCTTGCTGGTGGAAGGTGCCATCTATAAAACATTTTATACAGATTTTCTTTATATGAAGTTGACATTGTCAATTTATAGTTTCTCTCCCATAACATTTGCCATTTTTCTAATTCTATGTTATAACCAAAATTTTTTGCCCATCTTGTCATTGTTTCTTTCACTTGAGTGTCAACCTTGAGCGGGTCAGGATCGAACTCCTGGCAGTGAGCAGGGAGTTAGCTTGCAATACTGAATTCTAAACACTGTGCCACCATGGCTGATTAGATACTTGCATAAAAAAGAACATGCCTAAATTTCTTTACTTTGACATCCAGTATATCTCTATTTTTCTTTGGATTGATTGATTGATTGATTGACTGATTTATTGATTTTGTGTCTTTGGGTCAGCCTGAACATTTTTAGAAGTGAGTGACCCACTTGTAGCAAATTTCTCTTTAGTCTCCCTTAATTCCTCTTCTGGTAGATTTTGGTTTGTAGAATAAACAAGTGTGGTCTGAAAGTCAGTTTGAGAGTTTGGGGTAAAATTGGCTCTTCGAGTGGTGCCCTACAGTGAACTTGTACTGGGAGAAGAAAACGGGTTCCTCTTGAAATCTCAAGCAACGCTAGCAAACAGAGGAATAGGAAGTAACTGGCTATCATATATACAACTACAATCAAGGTGGCGTAAAGACAAGAAGAAGGGCTTCTCCCAGACCGACGAGAATCTAATTAAACAGATTAGAGAACAGGGGATTAGGCACATCAAACGAGTGTACAGCATTCTGATAGAAATGGACTCTGAAACCGAACTAGTCAAGAACTGTATGGTAAGGTGGGCACAAGATTTTGGACACTCTATCACCATGGACACGTGGGAGAAAATCTGGGTGAGGAACGTAGAATTCACGAAATCGCAACAACTAAGGGAAAACTTCTACAAGATGTTCTATAGATGGCACCTAGAACCGAAAAAAATATCACTCATTTACCCAGGCTCCCAGCCCAAATGCTGGAGGTGTGGGGATGGGGAGGCTACCTACTTTCACATATGGTGGACATGCAGAAAAATCAAAGCATTCTGGAGGAAGATATGGTGGACGCTTCAAACCATTTTTAAAAAGCGTATAGAATTTCTACCTCAAGTTTTTTTGTTAGGGATTACAAAGGACATCACTACCTCAGAGACAAACTTATTTCTGAACTTGATTACAGCAGCGAGATTGTTGGTGGGACAATATTGGAAGAACCCAGAAATACCGCCTACGGAAGAATGGACTGTGAAAGTAACAAACCTGGCGGAGATGGCGAAAATATCAGCATACTTGAAGGGTCGTTCCAATGAACAATTTCTGACGGACTGGAAACAGTGGATAGACTATATCCAAGAGAGACATCAATCAAACAGAATGCAGCTGGCGTTTAGCTGAGGCTCGATGGGAGGAGGGAAGAAGGGTTAACAAATCAAGTGTTTACATAGACTAACACCCAATGTTGAATGTATATGTTCTATAACTATAATGCCTCTTAACATAATCTTAGGACTAATGTTGTTTGCTTTAATACTGTTAAAGCGGACGGAATCTCTACCTCAGGATATGAAATTTTTACCTCAGGATCTCTGGTTAGGGACCATAAAAGATTGCACTAGTAAGGGGATGAAGTCAACTCAGAAGCGCAAACGAACAATATGCAACAGACTAGATACAGCAGATAGACCATATATAAGAGAAACACCAACCAAACAAAAGGTACTCGGAGTATACTTGAAGAGGGAAGGGAGGAGGGAAGAACGTTTACTAAAACAGATGTTTACAAAGATTAATACCTAATGTTGTATGCTAAGTTCTAGGATGATTGTTTAGCAATAGGATCCTTGGTTTAATGTTGATCACATTAATATGGAACCAGATAAGAGAAACATCAATCAAACAAAGTGTAACAGGAGTATAGTTGAGGCTAGACGCGAGGGGTGGGAAAAAGGCTTACTAATTCAGACGTTTTCAATGACTAATACTTAGTATTGTATATCAGGTGCCATGATGATTGCTGCACAATATGTTTTTATGTTCAATGTTGATTGTTTTAATAAAAGAATTTTATATATTAAAAAAAATTGGCTCTTCGTTCTGTAATAATCCCTTTCCTTATAGCACTTATTTCCTCTGTAACCTCGTAAATCTTTTCCAATATAAGCTTGCAGTTTAAGTGAGAGTGAATAAGTGAGAGTGAAATTTCTCCATTCTTTTCCAGGAATAGTTTGAGGGTCAGCTCCTTCTCTCACAGTTTCAATATTAATTTTTCACTACTAGATGTCTTCAGTAAGTAAAAAAAACTTTTCCAGACACCATTTTCCCCTTTTTTCTATCTTTTAAAGGAAAGAGTGGAGAAAGAAATTATCTTCCAATATTAGCTACTAACAAAATTCCAAAAAGTGTTTTTTTTCTGTATCCCAAAATGAATACAAATAAAGTGTAGTCTTTAAAGATTATTTGTTCTCAGCGCCTTTCTTCCCATAAAACCAGAAGCTGCTTAATCCAAACGGGGAAATAATTTCAACCAAGTTTTTACAGGCAGTAAAAAAGCCAAAATAAAGAAAGGAGAGGGGCAAAAAGGGTTTCACCCAGATCTTCCACGGTGGGTCTAATTACACTTAGCTGTAATTGTGACTTTGGCTGATGCAGCAGGATGATCGGCCATCTTTGAAAACGATCGTTGCTCCGTCGACCCTAAGGAAATAGCTGGAGCCACAGGAGAAGCTGCTGCTCTCCCGCAACCACCAGCAAGCCTCCTTCTCGGTGGTCGCCCCTCCAGGGCGACTTTTGACCCCTTAAGGGGGTCTACCGACACAGAAAACCCGGCCAGACTGGAGACGAGTCCCCAGATGCGACCGGCGTCGCTGCGTACTGGAACCGGAAGTCTGGGGAATTTTTTGTTTTTTGTTTTGTTTAAAAAAGGTCTCACTAGTGACTTGAGAAATGAAAACATGAAAAAGGAGAACCATCAGCTTAGCATAGTATTTGGTTTTGAATAGAGAATATGTCAATTTGGAGGAGGTAAAAACCCTCTGCCGTCTGACTTCTACTTCTTAAAATAGATTAAATTGGATTAAATAAATAAGAATCAGTGATATGATACCAGCAGGTCTGTTGTACACATAAAAGATGCCTGCAGCTCACATAAATGATTTTAAGTATTTCTATAATGAAATAATGTGCTCTCACCTCATAGTCAGGAAGTTGTGATTTCAATCCTAGGTAGAGGCAGATATTTCTCTCTCTGAGCCCAAAGGGAAAATATCTGCTATGAGGGTTGATGGGAAATGTAGCACCATTGCATCAGAATATTCACATAGTTCCTTTTCTAACAGAGGGGGATTTACCTCAGTAATGCATATGCTTACTTGATATTTCACTCCTTCCACAACCCACATTCTCTCTGTAACATGAGAATAGTATTACTGGTCTAGTTTATAAATTTGTTGTAAACAATTACAATGTGCCAGTGGTTGCAACCTAGTTTTAACAATTACCAGATTAATGTTAGTTTCTAGTTAATCTAATTTAAGCGGCACGCACGGAACAAATATTGTTATTATGCTGTTAATTTTTATTTATTAGTTTTTACTAGGCCATATTACATTGCACTTAGCCAAAGTAAGTATGTGGGAAAGGCAACAGCCTTTACAAGTTATTTAACCACAAAATATTTTACAAAAGTGGTCTTTTTAATGAATCTTGAGCCTCCACTCTAAACATTGTGAGCTTTTAAAGCTAATACAACAGTAATATTAATCAAATGTTTCACCATTTTATTAGTCTTATAAAGGCATTCACTATTTTCTATATTATTCCAATAAGAATCTGTCCCCATAAGAAGCAATTCTATAAGGATACATATACTGCAAATACTGGAGTACAAAAAGTATACTGCTTTCTGTCATGAATTTTTCAAGAATGAATAAAACTATAGTGCTTAGACCAGAGATCTTCAAACTTGGCCCTTTTATGACTTGTGGACTTCACCTCCCAGAATTCCTCAGCACGCTGGCTGAGGAATTCTGGGAGTTGAAATCCACAAGTCATAAAAGGGCCACGTTTGAAGACCCCTGGCTTAAACAGAAGAAGATTGTGTGTGTGTGTGTGTGTGTGTGTGTGTGTGTGTGTGTGTGTGTGTGTTTCAAAAGTGCTTTTAATCTTTTTTCATAACTAGCACATAACAGCCTTCCTTTTTTTTTTTTTAGCAATAAAGCAATTTCCCTCCATTTTGGTCAAGCATGGAGCGTTTTTTCATCCTGGATTAGATCCAAGAATACCTGTTCTTCTGGTCTGCAGCCAAAAAGAGATGTCAGTGCTGTTTTTCTAACTCATATCAGCAGTTCCACACATTCAACCAGCCTCAGATTGTGCTCTTTTTTTATGATAGATGGAGAAATGAGCTCATTTTATTTCAGGCACAGTTGCAGTGTAGTTGAACCTATTGCAAAGCTAGGATTCTTTGTTTTAACAGAATAACAGAATTAGAAGGGACTTTGGAGGTCTTCTAGTCCACCCCTCTGCTCAAGCAGGAGATTCTATAGTACCATTATAGACAAATGACTGTCTGGTCTCTTCTTAAAAGCCTCCAGTGATGGAGCACCCACAACTTCTGGAGGCAAGCTGTTCCACTGGTTAATTGTTTTCGTTGGGAAACAGTGTGAGACAGAGAGGCAGAAAGGACTGATCCATAGAATGGCTAGGCTTGGTCATGACTGAATGACTGAGGAAATTAATCAAGGAGAGAAGCAACTTGGAACTAAGGAGAAATTTCCCAACAGTTTCAGCCAAACCCAAACTCTGGACAAGTAGATCATTGGAAAAAATAATTGTGATATTGTGATGGAGCAAAACAAGGTTGCATGGCTTCTCTGGTGCACCATCAATGTTTTCCACATTAAGGTGAGATACTACCATTTCTGGTCCACCCATAGTATCACCCATCCATCCATGGCTGCATCTCTTCATGTTTTATCTTTCTTCTAGTCTTCTTCCTCCTCCAGATATCTTCAAATATTCTCCTCCAAGTGGGGATGCTGCAATGGTCGTAAGTGTGAACAATTATCCAAAGTCACTTTTTAAAACTTTTTTTTTTTTTACAATCACTAAATGAATGCCTGTAAGCCAAGGGGTAGCTGTAGAAATAAATGCTAGGTGTTTTCAGAACATAGTACGACACGTAGCAGATGGATTAATAATTTTTGTGGGTTCATGGACTATTCTTGTAATTATTTCTTTTTGTATATATACCATCAGATCCATATTCATTTTAGCCACACAGGTGTTTTCTTTCGTTGATTTACCGTGTTTGCAGATGGGGGGGGGGCAAATCTTGATACCAGAAAGCTTTTTGATTTGGTGCTTCTAAATTGATTGGCTTGGAAAAAAACAACAAAAACAAAACAGCCTATGTTTTTTAAAAGTCACGAGCAACACCTTTTGCTGCACACATGTGAAAACCAGCTGGTGCTTCAGCAAAGCATTTGTTCATGAGACTGGTAAGAATGAGGCCAAACAAATAAACAATCCTTCAATTGGTTTCAATTTGAAAGGTCTGGGAGAGCAGGGTTATTTTTAATCTGAGGATGCTTTTAATTTGTTGGGTTGTTTTTTTTTAACGCACTACCACATGTTCTTCCAGAAGTTCAAAAGAAACAGCAACAAACATCTAATTTTATTATTATTATTTTCAACAAAAGGGGGGTTGGCACTATGCCCTTATGCAGGAGTACGTATATGTAGTTAAATGGCTTATCTTTACCAAACTATTTCATAATATGTTCTTAATTAGGAGCCCATCTATTACTTGCTATGACTGGCTGAACAATGTGGCAGTGATTTCTTAACAGACCTTTTGGTTGTTTGAACTGTAAGTACAGAGGGCCGGAATGGAACCAGATCACTAAGACTCAGCACTGGGAAGTGAAGCCAGATGCAGTCTCTCCAGATCCATTTTCAGATGTTCTCCCGAAAGGGACCTGAACTAACAGCTGGAAACATTTTCCCCCTCTTAGAAAATATTCTTAGGAAATATTCCGGCAATTTTTTCATTAACACTGCAGCTGTTTCCCTACTGAGGTTTGTGGCTCTCCAAGGAACATATCTCATCAGGGGAAACATAACTATAACTATAAAGCTTTTTTTTTTTCAGCAGAGTGGGGGAATGCAAACTCACTGTGCTGCAGCTTCAGAATTTTTCTGCACTTAAAATCTGTAAGTTATTGCTCAATTTACTGAATACAGCGGTACCTTGGTACTCAACTGTTTTAACACATCGAATTTGGTACTCAACGTATTTCAGTGTGAAAATTTTGTCACGGTTCTCATTGTTTGTTTGATACTCAACACACAACCTACCGGTAGAACTTGTCAGTGTCAGCTGCCTTGTGACTCACTATATTATTCCTTATGGGGAAAATTTGATTGGTATTCATTATTTTTAGTACTTGTCGCACCTCCCAGATACAATTAACAATGAGTACTGAGGTACCACTGCATTTTCCAATGTTGTACAGAACTAGATATGAATGGGAGGAAAATGGCATCTTCTTTAGAATTTTAGATCCAGATGCTTAACTTCACAGTCTTTCAAGGATACCCAGTTCACACAATTATTGCATAATGCTGTAACCAAATACAATTGCTGTCCTTTGTCTATAACATTTGTACCACCAAATGAGTTTTGCACATAGTTCAACTTTGATCAGGATCTAAACTCACCTCACTAAAAAATATGTTTGCTTTAACTTTACAACATGAATAAATGTTACATGAATCAATTCAACATTCCTGTGGAGATTTTTTAAATAGTAAAATAAAAAAAACCCTCTTGCAGAAACCTTTAAACTAATATCTTACCTGTACCGACGTCAGAAGTTAATATTTGATTAAATTAAGTGGTGAGGTTATGCCCAGAAGAATAAAGAAGTGATTACATCTTAAAAGTTTCTGGTAGGACCAGAAATATTGCAAGCTTAAGTAATAAGGAATATAAAGGCAACTTGTCTTATAAATATAAGCAGCTATGCCTCAGCAACAAGTAAATTAACCAAATATCAGAATGAAAACTTCCGTATGATACATATTAGTTATCTGCAACTTTCAACACACCTAGAGAAAAAAGAAATACACTAAGGGATGAATAACATATTTTTCCTATCAGCCACCCTTCCAAAGAACAAAGCTAATGGGAACTGGACATGATATATTTCAGTATTTCAGGTCACAAAATATGTATTGGAATAGAAGTGGCATATTCTACTTCACTCAAGGCTGGCTTTAATGTTAGGCAATTACACAGTTACTTTGGGCCACAGAGGCTGGCATGCAGAAAAGGGGAGAGAAGAACAAAAGAAAAAAACATGCATGGTTTAAGATGGGAATGAGACAACTCACCACTGCCAATTTGCCACAGCCATCTTGGCCATGGCCAACTCACTGCAGGACAACTTGACACAGGACAATTCAATGTGGGAAATTCAATGCAAGGATAATTCAAGAGACATGACAAGTAGAATTGCAGCTCACCCCAGCCTTGAGGACTTCTAACTTGAGAAGGTTCAAGCCTAAAGCAAGACAAGGGCTGTTGCCAATTCATTTCTCCTTCTCTTGAGTTATCCATTATTGAATTGTCCTGTGCCAACTTGGCGAGTTGGCCATGGTAAGTCGGCAGTGAGTCAACACCAGTGAGTTGCCCTAGACCCATTTGAGATGCCTTTAGGTATTATGAAGGATGATCTCCTGATGTTACTGGAGAAATAAGATGATAATGCAAATCTTTTCAATTTTGCACATCAATGGAGGATTAGAGAAGAATTGCTGACCCTTGCTTTAGTTTTATAAAGCATGTGATTTCCTGGAAAAGGCCGTGGTTTACACATAATGAGCTATGCCACACTAAATTTAGCACAACTCTGCTGCTCTATGTGATCGACGACTATATACCATCAAGTCATTTTTGTCTCCTAGTGACCACACAGATAGATTTTCTCTATGACAATATGTCCCTAACTTGGTCTCTCACATCTTTCAAAAGGGAACTCCTTGCCACTCAACTGAGTCCATCCATTTTGCTGCTGGTCATCCTCCTCTAACTCTTTCCTTCCATCTTTCCTAGCATTAGAGCCTTCGCTAGAGAGTAAGTTAAGGATTATTTGAGCATAGTCATTTGCCTCAGGTACAGTAGACTGATTTGTTCAATAGGAAATCTTTACCCTTAGCTTATACTCAGTGAACTGTGTATTTATTTCTTTTTGACATTCTTTGGCTTTCTCAGTTATTCATTGTACATCCCCTGCTGTATGTACTCTATCGGTTACTGAATGGTAACAAATCAGTGGCAAAGTATTACAAACAATTCTTGGTCATGACTCTATGGACTTCTGTATGCTTGTTTGTTTGTCTGTCTGACTCAGCTACTTTGTTTGTAGGTTGTCTCTTGGTCATTTTTCACTCATTCTGGCTAAGGGGAAAAAATAATTCCTCACCCAAAGGGACTGCCACAAAGAAAAGTGGCTCAACCTATTTTCCAAAATACCTGAAGGCAAGACAAGAAGTAACACATGGAAGCTTATTAAAGAGAGACCTAACCTAGAATTAAGGAGAAATTTCCTGACTGTGAGAACAATTAATGAGAGGAATGGCTTGCCTTTGGATATTGTGGATGCTCTATCAATGGAGGTTTTAAAGAAGAGATTGCATAGCCGTTTGTCCAGAATGGTATAAAATCTTGGACTAGAAGACCTCCAAGATCCCTCCCAACTCTGTTATTCTGTTATTCCTTAAATGCAGTTCTGCATTCCATTAAATTCAGCTTTGCTACCGGTATCTTTGCTATAGTATCAGGATCTGCTAGATAGCTGGTTAGACTACTGTTTTGGTGATGGAAGACTATTTTGTGCTTCTTTTTGTGGTATGGAATGTTTGAAACTTTGGGAGATGATGATCTCAGCAGTTATGAAATAGCCAAGATTACCATAACATTCCACTGATGGAACTTAGTGGGTAAGTGAGGTGGTTGGGTTAAATTATGGGAAAGTAGCATAGCTGAAGAACAAAGAAGAAAAAGAGAGGGAAATTTTTTACCCCAAAATTTTTTTTTTTCCCTGGACAACTCAAGTTCAAACTAGGAATTGAATCTTTGCAAACTTCCGTACAAACATATTTGAGCCACAAAGCAATGCCGTGGCCCCACGAAGAAAGGTCAAGTGAAGAATTCACAGTTAACAAGACTCTTATGGAGAGAGGTCATGCTGAAGACTGCCTGAAGTACAAAATGACAACTGGAAGAATTAGAGCTGATGGAGACATTTCCTGGCATGCCAAGCCAGGAAAACAAATGTATTACAGTGGGAGCAGATCACAGTTCATAGCTTGTGTCATTGTTTATATGTTGCAATATAGTTCTTGACAGTATAATCTACTGCTCCTCTGAAGTGAACTTCTATTTAATTCACTGAGACTTACTTCCAACCTATATGTGCCATTTCCTGAGGGGGAAAAAATACATCCTATTTTATTATGGTTGTTGAGAGTTTTTGTTACGATTTCCATTTTAAGATAGAAATAAAATGAAGAGGAAAAATGACACACTGAAAATAGACTGATCCGTCCTAGCTTGAGATGATGTGATCAAAGATCAAACGTATTACAATCCAAGATTAAATAGAAATATTACAGTGAAACCAAGGGAAAAGAAAATTATACGGAACTGAATATTTGACAGGCAATATAGTGTTAATACCTCTGTCACAGATGTATGTATGTAAGGGCTGTTGGAAATTATCTAATGCAATCCCCTGCCCAAATTATTAATAAAGTAATTTAATAACTGCAATGACAACAATAATACTAGCAAAGATAGCACCAATAATAATAGGTGCCTTGGGTGCAATCCCAAAACAATTGGAACATCACTTGAACAAAATCGTCATCAGTCAAAAGCCTGCCTTAAAGCTTGGAATAGCTTGCTGTATATCCTGTGATGATACCTTTAACACTAGCAAACAACATCCACTTACTCCAGGTCCTTGGGAAGGACTCAATGAGTGGATAAAAATGTCAAATCCAGGTCTAAACATCTGGCTGACTGTGCTATGAATCATAATAAAAATAATTCATTCAACTTATGTACCACCTGACTTTCAACATCTCTGATCATTGCAGCATCTCAAAAAATGAGAGTCTACCATCTCCCAAAGGACCCACCAACTATTCCTCTGTAATTTAAACTTGGATTCTTCTCCTGTCTTCTGGAACAGTGGCGAACAATTCTGCCCTTCAGATATCTAAAGTCAACATCACGTTTCCCTGCAGTTGTCTCTTTTGCAAACACGCCCAGTACTACCATCCGTTCCTTAGGCTTAGGTGGTTCTAAGACAACTCGCCATGGCCAACTCACCATGGCCATCTCACTTCTGCCAACCTGCCACAGGACAAGTCGCCGTGGGACAATCCACATGGGATAACTCAATACAATAAATGTTATCCACCACTGTTTCTTCTATATTATTTCCATTTTTGTCAATGAAAATAATGTCAAAGAAATAGTAGTAGTAGTAGTAGTAGTAGTAGTAGTAGTAGTAGTAGTAGTGGTAGTAGTAGTAGTAGTAGTAGTAGTTAGTTAGTTGCGAAGTCGTGTCCGACCCATCGTGACCCCATAGACAATGTCCCTGCAGGCCTTCCTGTCCTCTACCATCTTCTGGAGTCCATTGAAGCTCACGCCTACTGCTTCAGTGATTCCATCCAGCCACCTCATTCTCTGTTGTCCCCTTCTTCTATTGCCCTCAATCTTTCCCAACATTTGGCTCTTCTCCAGCGAGTCCTTCCTTCTCATTAAGTGGCCAAAGTACTTGAGTTTCAGCTTCAGGATCTGGCCTTCTAAAGAGCAGTCAGGGTTGATCTCTTCTAGGACTGATCGGTTTGATCGCCTTGCAGTCCAGGGGACTCGCAGGAGTCTTCTCCAGCACTATAGTTCAAATAGTAGTGGATAATATTTATTGTGTTGAGTTATCCTGCAGGCATTTCCTGCAGCAAGTTGTCCCACAATGAGTTGGCTGTGACAAGTTGTCCCAAGGAGAGTTGGTCATGGTGAGATGGCTTCAGCATGTTTGCCATGGTGAATTGACCCATAGTGCTTTATAACCCTCTCCAAGTGGTTCACAGAGTCAGCATATTGCCTCCAACAATCTGGGGGCAATTTTACCGACCTCAGAAGGATAGAAGGCTGAGTCAACCATGAGCCGGTCAGTGAGCAGTGAATTAGTCTGCAATACTGTATTGTAACCACTGCGCAACTATTGCTCAGGGCTATACAAGGCTAAGCGTTTCCCATAGAGTAGCAAGTTATCAAGTTCCAATACAGCCTTTTTTATATGTAAAATAAAATATGATACACCTATTTTTAAACTTATGGTCTAGTTTCCCTCTATTCTTCCACCTTAAAATGATCCGAAACTGTAGTCACTTTTCAACTCTTAAGTGTTGCAAAATGGAGACTGAGAAACAGGAGATCCTTGGGCTTCAGAGTTACCCACTTGTTTTGAGGGTGCCAGTTTTACTCAAGTTCTTCAGGAAGACCAAAAAAACTTACTATCTGAAAAAAGAGATATTTGACCTTGGGGAAAGCAGTCTTTTTCAAGCTGTGTTGATGGAAAAAGAACTTATGTGTGAAAAAGGAGCTTGATAAAACCTATAGAAGCTTCACTTGACAAGAAAGCAACCTTAGCAAGACAAATACATTTGTTCATATTATTATTGGCAGCTCCTGGACTCCAAATACAGGGTCTACACTCTGGAAAGTTTTTTTTTCTGCTTAATTAAACAACAAAGCAAAGCAACTGTTGTTTACTTTTTATATGCCATGTCAGGAACATTAATTAAGAACTAATGGACAGAAGAGACATTGGTAGCCACAATGGAAGCTTATTATTATTATGACAGCAGAAAAGTAGGAGCAATCTGTTCTGCTGTATCAGATATATTTGATGTACCTTCTTGCTTATTTTAAAACTAACAATGTCTGTGTTCACCATAAGGTATATCATATGCTTAAAAGAAATAATGCGCCTCATGTTTTAGATCTTTTGCCCAGTTTGGAGACGTTAATGACAGCTAACATGCCGACATCTTGCTATGCTCACCTTCTCTGTCTTTAGTAATCCTGAAAAACACAAGCTAACTCATAGAATCAATAGGAGGATTAAGAGGAAAAAATAGTCATTCATCTCTTGTCAGCAGTACTTTATCTAGTACACGTGTGGGTTCACCAGAACAAAACAGCATACATTCTGAGTATCCAGACAGAGCTCACACTGTGAAAGTTGTAACTAGGGTCACTTGACTGAGACCTAGGATATACATTCATAAATTCAGCAATAGCCCAGGACAGTTTGCTGGCTGAAAAGACCTGTGTCTATTGTGCACTAAGAGAGGAAAGGGAGATATTTCCAGTTTTGCATAGTAGCAGGAGATGACAATCCATATGTTTGTCATCGTGGCCTGTGCTGTATAATGCATGATTGGATAACTCTACCTCCATGTACATATTAGAATCCTTCTTTTGATGCAAATTAATTGGAATGTATTTGCAAACATTTTCTATCTTATTTAGGATCGAATAGAGCTTGCTATTTGTAAGGTGAAATTTTGTCTAATTTGTATAAATTGTCTAAAAACTGACTAGGGGAGACATGATGGTGTTCCAATATTTTAGGGGCTAACAGAAGGAAGAGAGGGGTTAACCTCTTTTCCAAAGTACCAGAAGGCAGGACAAGAAACAATGGATGGAAACTAATCAAGGAGAGAAGCAACCTAGAACTAAGGAGAAACTTCCTGACAGTGAGAACAACTAACAATTAACAGTGAGAACAATTAACCAGTGGAACGGCTTGCCTCCAGAAGCGGTGAATGCTCCAACACTGGAAGTTTTTAAGAAGAGACTGGACAGCCATTTGTCTGAAATGGTATGTGGTATGAGCCTAGGAGTTTGGACTAGTCCAGTGGTTCTTAACCTTTTTGAACAAATCGCCCCCTTGAGCCAATGAAGAAGTTGTCATCGCCCCCCCTCCCCCAACATAACCTCTCAATCACAACATAGGAAATAATTCTTCAATTTATGCAAACACTTGTTTTGTTTTCTTTAAAATTGTCATCAGGACGTATTGATGCAAATAATTTATTTCCAGTCTTTTCCCCATATCTCAACTGTGTGAAAAATTTTGGTGACACCCGTCACTTTATTCCCAGGCTTGGTGATACATGTATTTCATTATTATCTTATTTATTCAAGACACTTAAATGTTATGACCACTGAAAGCAAAATTCAATTGCAAGAAAGTGAAATGCCCAAAAAGAAAAACCGTAATATTTAATGATTGAATTACAAGTGAAATTTAAGACGCAAAAAGAACTATAAAAAGGGTAGAGGCTGCTGCGCAATGCACATGAAGATAAGCGATGCGTATTCACATATGTACGGCATTCTGTACTGAAGCTAGCTGGAGGAACATTTGAAAACACAATTCAATCCACTAATAGCGAGCGATCTGATGTTTTTGTACGACAGATATACAGCGATTCACTGTATGGAAAAGTTTCAAAAGTGTCCCCAAAACTTCTCACTCCATCGCCCCATATCGCCCCCTTTTCATTCCATCGCCCCCAAGTTGCCCCTTTTTGTTCCATTGCCCCCCTGAAAAATGAAATCGCCCCTTGGGGGTGATATCGCCCAGGTTAAGAACCACTGGACTAGATGACCTCCAAAGCCCCTTCCAACTCTGTTATTCTACCTTCTAAAGTAGGTCATATTGTGAGTGCTGTTGGGATTCATTGTGCTAATACAAAAAAGAAGTGAGACCAATATTTCAAGATCTAAACCAGACATGTCAAACACAAGGCCCAGGGGCCGGATGTCGCCCGCAAAGTGGTTTCATGTGGCCCACAAAGCCATCCTGGAAACAGTGAGGGAATGGCCCCCGCTGCCTTGGCCCTGGCCCAGGCTGGCCGGGAGCCAATGTACAATTTTGTAGTGGCCATTTATGCTGAAAAGCATTCAGTCTTACCTCCCCAAGGCCGTCTACAAACAGCGAGGAACCAGCCCCTGCCATGTCGGCCCCGCCCCCTGGGTGCATGCTGGGGAGGTGTCACCCTTTGTGAGGAATGAAGAAATGGACCATGCCTTGGCGCTTGCCTTGGTCCCACCCCCTTCTGCCAGAAGCTCTGTCCCACTCCTGCCCAGGCCCCCACAGGCACCCTTGATGCGAACGATGTAGAGCTGGCCATGCCCACCCAGTAGGCCACACCCACTCCATCCATGCCCACCCAGTAGGCTGCACCCACCCTGGCCACACCCACCCGGCCCCCCAAGGGCAACCGCAATGCTGATGCGGCCCTCAATGAAATTGAGTTTGACACTCCTGATCTAAACTATGTAGAATGATATAAAAATGTCTAAACAGACATCCATTCTAAAAATATTTTCCTATTTTTGTGATTTATAGCTTATCTTGAATGTATAACAATCATCTATATGGCATGAAACCAAAGCTGTAACATCAGCTCGTGACTTGAGGCTCATAGACTTCCTGATCAGTCATGAAAGCACAATTAACATTTCATTCGATTCACAAGAAGTTCTCCAGGCACAAAACAATTCCTATTTGTTTTACCAGGAACTAAGGAAATGAAATTTAAGACTATTGGAATTTTTTTAATCTAATTATGGGGGAGAAACTAGATCTATAATTGAGATAGATAAGCAGACCTGCACTAAGTTTCTAGCGAGATTAATTTATCTGTTCTATGTATAATTAAATTAACCTAAACAGATAGTTATAGATAAGGACTTTTACCAAAACAGAACTTAAAAGAGGAGATCCAGTATAGATAAAATAGTCTTAATTTCATTTCCTTGAAAATTGTGGCATTTAAGTTGACAGCAATAACTAACTGATCTCACTGATTGCAGTGACTTAAAACATGACTTTCACTCGACTTAAAGCCAAAAGATACAACGCAACCACAATTCCAATTTTTAATATTTATTATGGCGCAGAGTACAAGCAGTCCTTGATTTAGGACCACAGTTGAGCCCAAAACTTCTGTTTTCTAAGTGAAACATTTTTTAAGTGTGTGTTTTGCATTTTTGCCACAGTTGTTAGGTGAATCACTGCAGTTGTTAAATTAGTAACAAGGTTGTTAAGTGACTCTGGCTTCCCCATTAGACTTTGCTTGTTGGAAGGTCAGAAAGACACAAAAGATGATCACATGACACCCCGCCCCCGGTGCTGTAATCGTCATAAATGTGAGTCATAAAAGCGTCTGAATTTTGATCATGTGACCACAGGGATGCGGCAAGCGTCGTAAGTATGAAAAACGGCCATAACTTGCTTTTTCAGTGCCATTGTAACTTTGAATGGTCACGAAATGAACTGTTGCGATTCAAGGACTAACTGCACATTGAGGTAAGTATCTTCTCAGATCTTCTACTGAAATAAAAGAAGTCAGAAAGCCGTTCTCTTGAGGGATTTGCACGCAGATACTGAAGGCAAACACTTCTGCAAAAACATTCCTAAGCATTTCCTTTTTTCTCTGTTCTAATTATTTCCATCCTTTAAATGACATGCATGCACATCTGATCCATATAAGCATACACATAAGACTGTGTGTGTGCTAGCCTATGTATTTGCACAAGAGGTTACATTCTCTACCCAAACCATGCATTCTTAATATATCAACAACACAACAACAGAACAAAAACAGAAAAGGCGATGGATTAAATATTTCAAGGGTGAATGGAAAAATCTAGGGTTATATTAGACAAAATACTGTAAAAGCAGGCCAATAGCAGACCCTCCACGTTTGTGAAGGAATCAAATGTCTTGGTTTTAAAACATAGCTAGTCATTTTGCATAATGCTGCAGATAGGGAGAATTTATTTACTTATTTGTGTAAGGCGTGTACAATGTCAAGGAAAACTACACATGCTTGACACTTTAGCAATAGCACTTAGACTTATATACCGCTTCATTGTGCTTTACAGCCTTCACTAAGCAGTTTACAGAGTCGACCTGTTGCCCCCAACAATCTGGATGCTCATTTTACAGACCTCGGAAGGATGGAAGACTGAGTCAACCTTGAGCCGTTGAGAATCGAACTGCTGTCAGTGAACATGAATTAGCTTGCAGTGCTGCATTCTAACTACTGCACTACTACGGCAGTACTGACAGTTTAGATTGCTAGTTCATTTTGTTTGGTGCTTGCACATCTATCCTTGGTGCACTATGGGGATTGAAGTAGCTTTACACCAATTAGCTAGCAGTGCTTGGGTTGCTGGCTCTTCCAGCTCATCTGTCAGTCTCACCTCACTTTGTGTCATGATGCCTCACATCCGGCAGGTCCAGAGGTGGCTTCTGCCCTCCGCACACCCAAACGTAGCTAGGTTTTTCCCACTGAGGTGGTATCCATTTATCTACTTGCAATATTGCATGCTTTCGAACTGCTGGGTGGCCAGGAGCTAGGGATCGAGCGATGGGAGCTCCCTCCCTCCCATGGAGCTGGACTCAAACCACCGGACAGCAGACCATTTCTGGCTGGCAGTTCCAGCATCATAATGCCAGTATGAAAATAAAATAACTTTTAAAAAATTGAAACAATTAAAAACACCACCACCCACTTGTCTTTCCAGCCACACTGTTTCCTCTGAAAGGTCCCTCCAGTTTTTGTGTGGCTTATAGGTTTCTATAGCCACATTTAGGCAGTTGACTTCATCCCCATGCTCAGTTTAGGAATTCCAAACTTTGCAGACAGATGGCTATCTAATCTACATCTGAACACGTTCAGTAAGTAAAGCTCAGGACCTCTGTGGCTGGTTGCACTGTTCGGTTGCTGTCACTCTTCAAAAGTTCTTTTTCTTTGTTAATATTGATTTAGAATCTGCTTTCCGGCAACTTAAATTCATTTCTCCATTTCTGACACTCTGAATGACAGGAAATAAATCTTGAGATTTCTGCTATATGACATCCTACTTGAAATGCTCTATCATATTCTTCATTGGTTATCTTTTTGTCAAGGACAACCATTATCTCTCTTCAGATGACTTTGTTTTTTATCCCTCTTCATCTTCGTTGATCTTTTCTAAGCTTGGTACAGGCAATCCTTGACTGCCATAAATGTTTTCCGTGTCTAAGTCTTTTTTGAGAAAAGTATCATTTTGGCAGTGTACTGTTAATTTTTATTCCCTGCAGTAATCCAATAGAGTCTGTTGACTTCTTCTAAGGCCAACCTAGTTAGGGAGGGAGAGTTAGGGAGAGAATGGCCATAAAATCCACAATGTTGTTAAATTTAAAAGAGCGGGAGTCTCCTTTGGCTAAGGTGGTGATTGGTTCGCATAGATATTGAAAAGAGGAGAGGTCAGAAAAAGATTTCATTCTTTTCTGAATTGAGATATACAGGTAATCCTTGTCTTACAACCATTTGTTTAATGACTGTTCGAAGTTACAATAGCATTTCACCAACTCTCCGCATGTTGCATTGGTTGCCTATCAGTCTCCGAGCGCAATTCAAAGTGTTGGTTATTACCTATAAAGCCCTTCATGGCATTGGACCAGGATACTTACGGGACCGTCTTCTGCCACATACTTCCCTTTGACCGGTGAGAGCGCACAGGGTCGGCCTCCTCCGGGTCCCGTCAGCGAAACAATGCCATCTGGCGGGTCCTAGGGGGAGGGCCTTCTCTGTTGTGGCACCCACCCTCTGGAACCAACTGCCTCCTGAAGTCCATGCTTCCCCCACTCTCCCGGCCTTCCGGAGGAATCTTAAGACCTATCTTTGCCGGCAGGCCTGGGGTTGACTGTGGAATGTTGAGTGAATGATGAATGCGTCTGGGGGTTGTATTTTTTAATGATTTTTAGATTTGGACTTAGTTTTGAAGTACTGTTTTGTTTATGTTGTAAGCCGCTCCGAGTCTTCGGAGAGGAGCGGCATATAAGTCCGAAAAATTAAATTAAATTAAATTAAATTAAATTAAATTAAATTAAATTAAATTAAATTAAATTAAATTAAATTAAATTAAATTAAATTAAATTAAATTTGATATGACTTATGACCGGTTGGCACTCTTACAACCATTGCAGCATTCCCATGGTCAAGTGATCAAAATTTGGATGCTTGTCAGCTGGCATGTATTTATGACTGTTAGAGTTAGACTGTCTTGCTTAGCAACAGCAATGTCTGGGGTCAATTGTGGTTGTAAGTCAAGGACTTCCTGTAAGTAGAGAGGTGGGCGCCATTACAACAGCTAACCTATGTGATTGCATTTTCATTCAGTGTCCTGATGAACTCTCCCTTCATTAATCCACTTACTTATAGATGTTCCACCAGTTTTGATGATGAGCTCATTTACTTTTTACTGTTGGACTGGAATTCTTGCATTTCCAGGAGGCACAAGATTTATTTTAGCTGCCATTGCTTTATGTAGACAATTATTCTCCTAATTTTAAGATCTCATAAGCTGTCACTCTTTTGAGGTGGACAAGTCAGGAAAGATGAGTCACTAAGAGTCTTGTTATGTACTTTAAGGTAGTTAGGATGTTGAAAGAGATTGTTGAAAAGTCTACCAGAACCTTACTCTACTTCAGCTTATACCTAACACAATGAAGGCAGAGTTGAGGAGTTTTTTTTTTTCTGAATCTTTTTACTCTCCCAAGGCTAAAATACCTTATCCATTATCCCTTGGCATTCTTCTCTCTATTCTCCAAATCAAAGTGACCTTCCATCACATAAATATATAAAATCATTTTTATTCCTTTTGTACTGTTTTCTATTATGTCTCATCATTGATCACAATATGCAGACATAAATCCAAACAAAATCCTTATATTAGTGCCCAGTATGTTAGCATTTAATTTATAAACTAGTTTTAAAATCTAATTAATTAAATATTTACATTATTTTGCCTGCCCCCTTAATCTGTCCTCTTCTTTAAAGATGAGATGTGATATTCATTTTTCATATAAGTTTTGTTGTCGTTTAGTCACTAAGTCATGCCCGACTCTCCACAGCACATGAACCACAGCGTGCCAGGCCCCCCTGTCTGCCAGAGTCTGCCCAAATTCATATCCACTGCATCAATGACATTATCTAACCATCTCATCCTCTGCCATCCCTTTCTCCTTTCACCTTCAATCTTTCCCAACATCAAGGTCTTTTCCAATGAGTCCTCTCTTCTCATTTAGTGGCCAAAATATTTGAGCTTCAGGATCTGTCCTTCCAAAGAACAGTTAGGGCTGATTTCCTTTAGGATTGACTGATTTGATCTCCTTGCAGTCCAAGGAGCTTCCAAGAGTCTTCTCCAACACCACAGCACCATAATATGAAAGCATTGCATAGATATCTAGCGGCAATTTTTCCTCCAATACTTCCACCACTTGACGAACTTTGTTAATTCCTCGATAGTCTCCTTTCTCTCTCCATTTTTCCAGTCTCCCATGTGATTGCAGGTCAGAAAATGGCTCCTCTGAATACTGTCTCATACTCAGAAAATATTCTTCTCCAGGCTTTCTTCAGGAATCTACATCACCTTAATACATATCTACATCACAGTATTCTGGGTTTTTTGATGGATCATTTATGCAAAATAAAGATGATTTTGTATATTTATGTGATGGAATGTCAATTTGATTTTGAGAATAGGGAGAGAATTCTAAGTCATTAGAGAGAATTATTTTAGGGTTTATATAAATGAGAAGTGAAGTATAAAATATTCCTTTAAATAATTTGTCCTGAATTAATAAACTGTTAGAAAAAGGAGTCTTCCAGAAGTCTGGATAGATGGATGGATAAATATTTAATTGCTATTCCATTATCTCTTTCTCCCTTGTATTACTGGCTTCCTTTTTTTGCAAATGGTGCTTTATCCATTTTCTTATTGATGATTGATAGAAAATTACAATAATAAATCTACATATTCCTCCTTTTTTTCCAGGCAGACCCTGCACATGTGGGAAAAATGCGATGATCATGATGATGATGGCGATGATGATATTCCTCCTTATTTCCATAAAAACTACCAATGACATGAGTTCTTCGCAACATTGGAAGAACTGCAGATCAAGCTCTTCTCTGGAGTATAATATTTTGTCTGTCGGATATAGCTGACCAAGAATTAGCCCTGGGTTTAATCAAAATACAAGAGAAAAAAAGCATGACTGACAAGAATTACATGAAGAGACAAAGATGAACATTCAACAAATAACACAGAGATATTTGCCATTTTAAATGAAGAATCGACAGTCAATGAATGTTGTGACATATCAGTGATTGACTGGGATGTCAGTGCACTCAATTTATCAAATGGAGTGATGAAAACGAAGAAGCTTTTTAATTATTTATTTTATTTTCAGTTTTGTTCAATAGATTCAGAGATAGATTAAACCTATGCCTGCTACGAGACTTCCAGTTCCGGATCGTGGCGCCTCTAGCCACACGAGGAGACTTGTCTCCTCATTCGGCTAGTTTCCCTCCGCCGGTATACCCCTGCGGGGGTCGAAAGTCGCACCTGGAGGGCGCGACTACCGTCGACGAAGCTGTGCTTGGCTGTCCGAGCTGTCCGAGGCTGCGCTCGGCTGACTCTGAGGGCCGACGGAGCAGAAGACTAGCCGCACCAACCGCAAGTCACAAGAACAACTAAGCATGAAGAACCACCGTGGTGAATCTGGGTGAGACCTTTCCTTCCCTCACTATCCTGATTTTTCCTGTAAAGAATTTCTATTTTCCCTTATTAAGAAAGCGGCGGCTGCCTATATGTGGAAAGAAGAGCTAAAAAGAAAAGGATTAATTTTTTTGTGTGTGGTTGGTTTTTTTACTATTTGACTGCTGTGGGGTGAATTTCAGGGGAAAAGAAGGAAAAAAGAGACATTGTTACTTTCCTTTCTTAATTTGATAATGTAGAAGACAGTTTTTGTTGATTTTTTTTAAAAAAAAGAAAGAGAAAACTTTCCTTTTTTGTTCTTGCTTTAACTTGATTAACTTGGGGGGGAGAAGAAAAAGACTTTATAGTCCACTGAGGACATCTGGTGGTGAAAAAGCGAAACTTCAATTGTATTTCTCCCTGTTATTTGAAGAGGATTGGATTTATGTGATAATAAAAGAGAAAAAATAACTGGACAGCTGGGTGGTGAAGCTGGCTATTAGACTTTTGGAGGCGGATATTTGTGGATTTTTCTTAAGTAGTCTCTAATAAAGGAATAGGCAAAGCTACCACCAAAATGGCTGAAAGTTATCCACATCTTGACTATGATTTAATACTGGAAAAAATATTAGAAGTTAGAGAAGATTTTAAAACTTATTGGAAATCTTGGAAAAAATCCAAAGATGCCACCTTGGAATCTTACATTGACCCTTTAATAATGAATCAAGTTATGGAACAAGGAATAATAGAAGATGAACAGAATAATCCTGAACAGACCTACTTACAACTTAAAGAGACAGAGACACTATTCTTACAACCTAAGTGTGAATCTGCATTAAGAGAAAATGTGGAAACCACTGAATCAACTAATGCTATGCGTTACCTACAATTGATGGACAATTTTGATGACCAAGAAATAACTGTAATTGACTCAACTCAACTACCAAAAATAACAAAGATTGATACCCAGACACAACTTTTTGGAAATTACAATAAAGAGGAAAGGGAAAGAAAATTTGTTCAGTTTGAATCTGTTAGGAATCCTCGTAATCAAATCTTGAGGTTTGATAACCGAAAAGCCTTACTATGGGAACCAAATTGGCATAGAAAGAAAGCTAGAATCAGGTTTAAATGTGACAGAAAATGTTATTTAACAGGTTAAAAAGGTTTTAGAAATTGTGTCTGATTTAACGACGAATGAAGGATGTAAATTTACTGTTACCATGGTTGATAATGTTTGAGGGAGTAAATCTTTCTAGAGGACAAAAAGACCTTATAGAAGTAGATTGACAAAATGATTGAATATATCTAGTAAAAAAGGGGAAAAATGGAAATGTATTTTTTTTATTTTTATTTTTTTTATTTTTTTACTTATACAGTAATTTTAAATTTGATAATTATGTTGTAATAGAGAAAGAGAATATGTCTGATGAGAATTTCCTGATATTATAGTTGACAAGTATTTGAAGATATAAACTTTATTAAGGCCTTTGTTGGACCTATATTATTATTTTAAATATGATAACTATGTTGTATATAGAGAGAGGAAGAGCTATTTGTGATAAGGGAAAAAATCTGTCTCATTGAATGATTTTGTATTAAGGATACCTGAAATCACAATTATATATTTACTAAAATGTAGTTGGAGTATGACAACTGTAATTAGTACAGCCTAAAAACAGGATATAGATTATAATTGCATGTGTTTGATGACTTTTGTAATTGTATAAATTTTAATAAGCAATACCATATTCAATTTGAGCTGTATTTATATGACTTTGTCTTTGAATGATTGGACATCCTGATCACCATGTTGTGTCCTAAGCTTTTGGGGAAAGATGGGAAAAATCAGTAAAAAAAAAACCCTTTTTATTTTTTATTTTAAAAAAAGAAAAAAAGAAATATTTACTGAGAAGATCAAAATAGAAGTATTAATGTATAATACAGATAGGGAAATTTGGAGAGGGGAGTTGCTCGGACATTACCCCTGAACTGCATCTGCAGAGGGATGAGAAGAAAGGAGAGGAGAGAGGAAAGAGTGAAGGAGGGGAGAAGGAAGTAGGAAGGTTGGAGGAGAAGGAGAAGTGGAGAGAAAGGGAAGGAGAGGGGTGGGAGAGGGAAGTAGGGAAGAGAAGAAAGGGAGAAAGAAGTTTGAGAAGAAAGAGTGCGGTGAAGGTGGAAATGGGCGAGCAACACCAAAAGTTACGTGTAGGTATTTATCTCATTTCATTAAAAGTATTGTATATATGAACGTAAAAGAATGTATGGTAACATCTCATAAATATCATGGTAGATGTATCGGGGAGAGTTTGGTATGAAATTGACAAAGTCTTAAAATAGGTTTAACAGAAATTTATGATAGAAATGGAATTTGTTAAATTTATATGTTTTTGTTTTTTGTTTGTGTGGGTGAGGGAAATAGAAAGATGAAAGTGAATGTATTAAGTTGAGCTGTTTATGTATGTTTTTTATTTTGGAATTTTTGTTTCCCCAATCACCACGGAGTGTTGTAAGCACCTATTGTTGAAATCATAAAACCAATAAAATATTTTTCAAAAAAAACCCCTATTCCCGCTACAAAAGGATAGTAGCAGGGCAACACAGTGGCTAGGAGTGGCAAAGTGGCTCACCAGTAAAGACACTGGGTTTGCCAACTGGAAAGCCAGCAGCTCAGGTTTGAGACCCACACGCCACTTGACAGAGTGAGCTCCCATCCTCACCCCGGCTTCTGCCAACTTAGCAATTTGAAAGTATGAAAATGCAAGTAGATAAATAGGTACCACTTCAGTGGGAAGGCAACAATACTCTGTGACATCATGCTGGCCACATGACCACAGAAATGTCTTGGACAGCACTGGCTCAATGGCCTCGAAATGGAGATAAAAACTTCCCCCTTTGGTCGGCAATGACTAGCGGAGTAAAATTGGCAGGGACTCCTATAGAAGAATAGAAATTGCATTCATCCCTACAGAAAAACCCTGTAGGCTGAGTAAAGGCTAAGTAAAGGCTTAACTGTTCCTTTAGCCCATGGTACCTCCCATCCTGCTTCATCTTTCAGATTGGAGACCTCATATATTCTCCATCTTGCTCTGTACAATATGTTCCACTGAGGTATAGCATATTAGAAAATAAATGCACATTTTGAAGTATAATGTAGATCTGTATTTCAAATTATAATTCAGTCTGATGAATGCATTGGTATTCTTTTGTTAGACCTGCCTATGCTTTAGAGGGCCAGCTATGTCATTAAACAAAAGACGTTAGCCCTCTCAGGTTACTGCTTTTCAATGTCACAAAAGAGCAGCCAAGTATCAGTTACTCCTATTACATTTTTAACACCTAAGATAACAAATTTGTGGAATTTTCATCCCTAGCTAGTGCCAAATGACTTGGCTGGTCTTGAGTGCTATATACCTTGACGTGGGAGAAAGAGAGAGGAGGCAGCACTTGCAAAAAGTCCTGGAGCAACCCTTTTTTTGGGATAAAGTGTTCCAGATTTTTGTTTATTTGTTTGATCAGATGACAAACTTGTCTTCTTTTGTACTGTTATGATAACCATATATGGGCATGGTGAAAGCCATACTCACTGATGCCCACATAGCTCTTCCCAACCTACAAAATTAAATGTATTTATTTATTTGGTATATGGAATATCATAAATGGACTTGCAAGATATGTTAACATTTCACCTGGATTAAAAAAAAGCAATAAAATATTAATGTTTAAAAGATCAATATTCAAATACCAATTTCTAGCCATCTAACCATTGAAGCGCACCATTGTTTATGTGAAAAAAAAAATCAGATACTGGAGTGGTATATGATTTACAACTGGTCATGATGTGATCTACAGTTTGGGATGTGAAGATATTTCGCCTCCTTGTGATGCACCCTGAATAGAGCAATTGCACAAACTAAACAAACTAGCAACTGTTGGCAGACAGACTATTCTGTAGATTTTTCCTGGCTCTCAAAATACATGCCAATGAAAATGAAAAACAGGCCTTTTCGGGCCCAAATGACAAGAGAGATTGAGAATATTAATTAGCATTGCCAAATTAATGTCAAGGGGATCAATGGATCAAAGAACCAATGTTTCCAAACATATGGCTGATAGAAGTAAAAGAAAGGTCTTCAGAACTTAATATTGAAAGAGAAATTTAAAATTGAATTTGCTGCAGTGGAAATTTTCTGAGTAGAGAAGCTATGGTGGGAAAGAGGAAAGGTTAACATAAAGAAAGGATGTAAAGGAAATATGTAGGCAAAAATAGCTGTGTCTTAAGAATGGGGAAAGGAAGAAGAAAACATCTGTAATAGAAGATAACTAGCAAAACAGGAAAGAACTTATTTTTCTAAGAAGTCATAAAAAAAGGGGCCAGAACTGAGCCAACTGAGCATGCGCAATTAATATTAACTGACACACCTTGCATAAATTATCTCCTAATTTTAATGTACATGTGATGTATGATTTAGTATGTAGCAGGAAATATGTAGGAGGCGGTCGGAAAGAGTGTAACCTCATAGTACCTCAGCCAATGGGGAAAGAGGAGGGATGTAGCGGCCGGTGATAGGGATGAATAAAAGAAGGAAATATTTTGGGTTAAAACTTTGGAGAGAACCAAGCTTTGATAGCTCCTCTCCCCGCTCATTGCAATAAACAAAACAAAAGGCCTTCACTGTGTCTTGGCTGGTTATTGGTCAGGCGAGCTTGCCTCTGGTCACGAAGGAGAGTAGCCAGGAGCACATAACATGGCCATCCTCCAAGATACAAAATGAACTATTTGAGGAAGAGGGAATGGTCTAAATGCTTTTACCATTCTGATGTTTCTCCCACTTCAACCCTTTTTATTTTAACTTCTTTCTCTACTATTTCTTTCATATTGCAGTTTGTCATCTGGCATATGGAATAAGCTCTAGTTTTTTACACTTATATTCCATACTGTTCTCAAATGAGTCTACATTATAGGTAGGCAGGGATTTAACATCAGCTGTATTTGGGGTGGATTCTTATTTGGTTAGTATGCAAAACAGCCTTCCCTAATTTAGGTGGCCTCCAGATGGGCATAATAATAACAATAACAATAACAATAACAATAACAATAACAATAACAATAACAATAACAATAACAATAACAATAACAATAACAATAACAATAACAATAACAATAACAATAACAATAACAATAACAATAATAATAATAATAATAATAAAAGTTGGAAGGGACATTTGAGGTCATCTAGTCCAACCCTCTGCTCAGGCAGGAAACATTATATCATTTCAGACAAATGGCTGTCCAGTCTCTTCTTAAAAACTTCCAGTTTTGGAGCATTCACCGCTTCTGGAGGCAGGTTGTTCCAGTGGTTAATTATTCTGTCAGGAAGTTTCTCCTTAGTTCTAGGTTGCTTCTTTCCTTGATTAGTTTCCATCTGTTTCTTCTTGTCCTGCCCTCAGGAGCCTTGGAAAATAGCTGGACTCCCTCTTCTTTGTGGCAGCCCCTGAGATATTGAAACACTGCTATCATGTCCCCCCTCCTCCTTCTCTTCATTAAACTAGACATACCCAATTCCATCAGCCTTTCCTTATATGCTTTAGCCTCCAGTCCCCTAATCATCTTTGTTGCTTTTCTCTGTACTCTTTCTAGAGCCTCAACATCTTTTTTACATCGTAAAATTCATAAGAATTCTGCTGGCTAGTGAATTCTGGGAGTTGAAGTCAATGAATGTGGCCAGATAAACTGAAAAAGATTAATTTAGAGAATTCTGTCTCTGCTTCCCTTCAGAACTATGGCTATTAATCAATTATCAGCTTGATTGTTTATGACATAGGATTTGTGGGAGGGGTCAAAAGCTGCTTATCCAGAAGGAAGATCTATTGGAAGTTGATTGCACACCAATGGTGAGTACGACATGAATAGAGTGAGAGTAAAAGTAGTTGGAGCCACCAGAAACTGGGATGTCCAGTTGAGTGAAAAGAAGGATCAGAGATGACATGATAGCAGTGTTCCAATATCTCAGGGACTGCCACAAAGAAAAGGGAGTCAAGCTATTCTCCAAAGCACCTGAAGGCAGGACAAGAAGCAATGGGTGGAAACTAACCAAAGAGAGAAGCAACCTAGAACAAAGGAGAAATTTCCTGACAGTGAGAACAACTAACAATTAACCAGTAGAGCAAATAAGGAGCTAGCCACTATGACTGTCCCCACCCCAATCTTTAAATATTGATTAAACAACATATTTTTTCAAAAAATGGTTTAAAATATTTGTAGACACCCCATGTAACTAGGATGAAGTTTCTGATCACGTTGAAAGTTTTTGCATATGTATAAGTTTCTGATTCCTGTCTTTTGAGTCTACACGAAAGTGAGGGATAAAAAGTAGAAGCAAGAAAGTCAGAAGTGGGTCCATCAAACATGACCTTCTGATACATGTCCCAAGAGCCTTAGATGAAATCCATGTTCTGATATGTAATGGACATTTCCCACCTCTCCCTTTCCTTAATGGCTCTTCCCGCATCATTTGAAGTTTTCCTACTTCCATATGATGCTGTTACTTTTCCGCTCCCTTTTAAGTTATTCCAACAGAGCTATTCATTTCTGTTCAGTATTCTGTTGCAAAGAAACCTGTTGTATACTGGTATTTGCATGTGGGTAGATTCTGACATCGTATAATTGAACTTATAGATAGTTATCCCACCCACTTCTTCCTCTCACTCTCTTCTACCTTCCACTTCTGTCCATTTCATCCTGCAAACACAATTATTGTAGTTAGCATGTAGGCAGGAATCTATAAATATAAATCCAGTGCCCTCTGCTGAGTTCTCTTGCTATAATATTGGTTTTTTTATATTATATTTGGTTAATAAGAATGTCAGTGGGGAGCATGCATATAGAGACAGAGATAGAGACAGAGATAGAGACAGAGATAGACATAGACATATAGAGATAGACATAGACATAGAAGCACAAAGCCGAAAACACCAGCCTGAAGATGACGAATGGGACTTCGTCGAAACGTCACTAAGACACTTCCAATTTTACGTGGGAGAAAACCCGAATAACCAAAGACCTACATAGACATAGACATATAGACATAGACATAGACATAGACATATAGACATAGAGATAGACATAGACATATAGACATAGAGATAGACATAGAGTATATATAATGCATATAGAGTATATATAATGCATATATACATATAATGTTTGAGGATACAATTTTTTATATATCTATGGAGATTCTCAGTCATCCAAGTCATGGTTGTCTCAAAGGTGTTTTTCTCAAGAGACAACTGGACTTTCTTTGTTTTTCCTTGAAGACATTTTGTTCTCATCTGAGAAGTTTCTTCAATTCAGTTCTTCAGTTCTGAAGAAGCTTCTCGGATGAGAAGAAAAACATCTTCAAGAAAAAACAAAGGAAGTCCAGTTGCCTATTGAAAAAGCACCCTTGGGACAAAGTTTTACAAACTGTTTGCAGAAATAGTGCCTAGCCATTATTTATACAATGAAAATATTTCTTCTATGCCAAATGTGAGAGTTGAAAAGGCATGTAGAAATTGGATAGCTAAGTTCAAACTGGCAGAATTCTAGAATTCTGGTTCCCCCACAATCAATTTCCTCAAATCCTTGCAAAACTAAAATCTATATATGCAAGAGTGCTTAGAAGGAGAGAGTGATGTGTATCATTGCTGGCATTGCATGAAATTACTATGTGCTGTGTGAAATTATTTTAGTGGTCTACATATATTGCACATAAACAGAACTGCCTGGATGTTTTTAAAGTTTATGACTGGTGGCGTCTAGAAAGAGGATAAACAATGTCCTTTGGTACATAGAGAACTTACTTGTTAGGCAGCTTAATGGTCTGAATCTAAAGCAGTGTCACCCTAACACAGAGGTCTTCAAACTTGGCAACTTTAAGATTTGTAGACTTCAAGTCCCAGAATTCCTCAGCCAGCCCTGGGTGGCTGAGGAATTCTGGGACTTGAAGTCCACAAGTCTTAAAGTTGCCAAATTTGAAGACCCCTGCCCTAACAGGATGAACAGTCCAAGACCATGGTCCATTATCCCTTTCAAATGATCCGACATTCTGAGCAAAAGGCTTATGATTTGTTTAACATTTCTATTGAAGAAAATAAATTTTAGGGTGTGAACTTTTCATCTTATTGGGGTGACTCTTTCTTTTCCTTCCTTCCTTCCTTCCTTCCTTCCTTCCTTCCTTCCTTCCTTCCTTCCTTCCTTCTCTTTCTCTCTTTCTTTCTTTCTCTCTCTGTTTCTTTCTTCCTGTCTCTCTCTGACTCTTTACTACTTTCTCTCTTGGTCTCTTTTTTTCTTTCTTTCTTTCTTTTTTCTTTCTTTCTTTCTTTCTTTCTTTCTTCCTTCCTTTCTTTCTTCCTTCCTTCCTTCCTTTCTTTCTCAAGATTTTTTTTGGTACTTTGCTATCTTATCTCCCTCTTCCAAGGGGCACTTCTGTTCCCCTGTTGGTTTTCCTTATCTTGAAAAACAAGAGAAGGATTGGCATAGGCAAGGACCAATTGATTAACATAATTTTGTATTCCTGATATGAGCCAACTACCGGTAAGTGAGGCTATCTGGCTAGGTCGGAACATGGAGTATTCCAACCAGTGAACACACTTGTGCAATAACATGTAACTGCTGCAGCTGGTTGGAGAGGCATGACTAGTGCTTGTGTGGATGTGCATTTGCTGGTTTAGTGGGCTTACTTAAGTTGTGTGGCTCTTAATCATGAAATGTGAAAACATAGCAAAACTGGCCACAGAAGGATCTACATTTGACTTCCTGCAAATCAGCTTCAGAGCATCTGAAATTAGCATCTGAGGTTCAAGATAAGAGATGAGGAGGTAACATAAAGATGGCAACTCTAAACAAAGCTGAGGCACATAGCTCAGTATTGACTGAGTAAAGAATGCCATCTTCTCAATGTTTACATTAGCTCAAGCACATGTTAAAAAGCTAGAAGCAGATGTTAGCTGTGGTCAGACCCAGACATAACTCAGTTGAACTTAATTCCGAGGAAAGGAAACTTGAAATGAGAGGGGTGGTATTTTGAGTTTGTGGTTCTCCTTGACAGGAAGCATCAAGGGTCAGCAAGGGGCTATAAAACTGACTTTTATTCAAAGCTGCCTACTTCTGATATACAAGAATTTGGGGAAAAAATATTTCCCATTCTTTGTAATGATAATAATGTGTATACCTTGCACTTGTAAATATCAGATAAAATAAAATTCACCAGATATCACTTCAATGTTATTTAAAAATTGTACCAAAGGGGGAAAGGTTAGTATGCATTCTAAAACAGGAGTCCAAAGGATGCATTCTAAAATTGGGATTCTTATCCAATGTACTGTATATTTTTCTGCTTTGCTTCATAGATATTTGGACCTGTTCGTAATGTAAGTATACAATAAGGAAAGGCAGCATATTTGGAAAGGTCTAGGATAACTCACCTGGACAAGTCACTGCAGTTTTCTTGGCAGGGTTTTTGAGAAATAGCTTGCCATTACCTCCCTCTTAGGGCTTGATAAAAAGTGACTGGCCCAAGGTCACCCAACTGATTGGTGTTTAATGTCTCAGTTTCTAACTTGATGGTTTAACCACTATGCCGTACTAGCTCTCTACAGCCAGCATACTGGAACTTAAAAGAATGCAATCAAGGCCCATGTTGTCAAAGGACATATTAGATATTTCAGCAACTTCCATTGACTTGTCACCCAGAACAAGAGGAAAAGAACATAAACAAGGTTTTTGGACTGAGAGAGCTGCCCTGGTTGCCAATTACTTACTAGGATGTGCATATTTTCAAAATAGCTTGGAACAAATGTGCTGCACCATAATTTCCACTGAAATTTTTTTAGGCTTTATTGGAAGCCAAGAATTTTAAAGAAAAGGAAAAGAAAGATGCTGCTGCTTTAATGAATCTTTATATTAACATTTATCCAATCTTAAAGCAGAAACAATTTTTCCCCCAGGCTCGTGCATAAGTTTGAATGCAGTTGATTATGAATGACTACCTACCATCAAGTTGATATAGGTTTTTAGGGATCACATAAATCTACTCAAGGATGAGTAGAATCGTTGTAATCAAGTCTATCTGCCTGGCTGCTGATTGCCCTCTTTCTTTCCATCTTTCCCAGCACTGTGGACTTTTCAAGGGAGTTGATTCACATGTGGTTTGGATTAATCTAAATGGAAATCCAGTGCTTGTATCAGAAAATTAATTTGGCTTCCAAATATCTGTCTAAATACAAGTTTTATAAGAGCAATTTGCTGGAGACGGAAATGGTAAAATTGGAAAAGCATTCTTAGAGTGATTTTATAGAACAAATTTATTAATGAAATAGTGTAACTGAAAGATGTTTAAATTTAGAATTATACAAGATGAACTCATTCCAGTTGAAAAGTTGAGTAACCATCAGTTTGGAATGGTCCATCTGATGAGTGAGAAATTTATATATATATATATATATATATATATATATATATATATATATATATATATATATATATATATATATATATATATATATATATATATATATATATATATATATATATATATATATATATATATATATATATATATATATATATATATATATATATATATATATATATATATATATATATATATATATATATATATATATATATATATATATAAACTTTGTTCATAAATTGGAGATGCCAAGTGAGTGAACAAAGAAAAAGTAGCTAGGGAGTTGTTGTATAAAGTCTCATATAGTGTCAAGCTGAAAGAAAAGCAGAATCTTCTGTTGTTGATCAGACATCTAGCAACCATATTGAAAAAAGAGAGAGAAAGGGTCTGTTAAAAAAGAATCAAAGAGCTTTTTTTGTTTCTGTATTGAAATATTTATGGTTTTATTTTTCGGTCTCTCTTTTACCAGATTCTCAGAATAATATATTCTAATAATCAAAAGCATGTGTTATTAACAGAATAACATTGGAAGGGATCTTGGAGGTCTTCTAGTCCAGGGGTTCTCAACCTTGGCAAGTTTAAGACTTGTGGACTTCAACTCCCAGAATTCCTCAGCCAGCTTTGCTGGCTGAGGAATTCTGGGAGTTGAAGTCCACAAGTCTTAAACTTGCCAAGGTTGAGAACCCCTGTTCTAGTCCAATCCCCTGCTCAAGCAGGAGATCCTATATCATTCCAGCCAAATGGCTGCCCAGATTTTTCTTAAAAACCTCCAGTGATAGAGCTCCCACAACTTCTGAAGGCAAGTTAATTATTCTCACTGTTGAGAAATTTCTCCTTAGTTCTAGGTTGCTTCTCTCCTTGGTTAGTTTCCAACCATTGTTTCTTATCTTGCCCTCTGGTGCTTTGGAAAATAAGTTGACCCCCTTGTGGCAGCCCTTCATATACTGGAACACTCCTATCATGTCACCCCTAGTCTTTCTTTCTTCTAGACCTCTTATCTGCACTCTTTCTAGAGTCTCAACGTCTTTTTTGTATCTTGGTGACCAAAACAGAATGCAGTATTCTAAGTGTGGTCTTACCAAGGAAATACATAGCAGTATATACTTTCCTTATGCATGGAAAAGTACCGTAACTACAGCTGTACGAGTCTCTTGGAATGAGTATCGAAAAGTAGTCAGCCGTGATAAGGTAGAAGCAGAGCTGATAGACATTCCATACTACATAGGGAGCTATTTATGGTGAGTTTTGCATATCAAAGTGAACAAAGGAAACATGGATAAACTATATCCCATGGAAATAATATTTCATGTTTCATCTGCAAGAAGACTTTTGTAAGCTGCAGCGCAGGTAGCAAGGTGTCGCAATTTGCAGTTATTACCCCAATCAGAGATAAATTGTGTGGTTGCCAGTGGTGTGATTCAAATATATGAACAACCGGTTCTCTGTGTGGATGCCGCTTCCAGAAGTCCATTCTGGGCCTGGGCAACAAAAAATTAGCTACCGGTTCTGCTGAAGTGGTGCGAACTGGCTGAATCCCACCACTGGCTGTTGCCATTTGTTGATCACATCAATTTATAAAGGGGTTAGTGGAATCTCTTCAGACTGGAAGACCGGACGTTAAAATATGGTTTATTGCGAGTTAAAATGATTGCAAGAAACAGTCCCCAAACATATACAGATAGTCCTCAACTTACAACAGTTTGTTTAGTAAGACAAGAAAGTACAGCAGTCCTTGACTTACAACAGTTTACTTAGTGACCATTTGAGGTTACAACAGCATTGAAAAAAGTGACTTATGAACATTTTTCACAGTGACGACCATTGTAGCAAATTCATGATTGTGTGATGAATTTAGGTGCGTGGCAACTGACTCATATTTATGATGGTTGCAGTATCCTGGAGTCATGTGGTCACCTTTTGTGACTTTCTGATAAGTAACATCAATGGGGAAGCCAGATTCACTTAACAATCATCTTACTCATCTAACAATTGCAGGGATTGTGGCTAGAAAGGGTCGTAAAAAGGGCAAAACTCACTTAATACATGTCTCACTTAGCAACAGAAATTTTGGGCTCAATTGTGGTCATACGTTGAGGACTATCTGTCAGCTACAATGAGGATCTGATTTGGCAGGAATCTACAGCAGCTTGATGAAAGGATAGATTCCATGATAGAGATCATACGGAAAGGAATTTAAAGGAAAAACAAAATATCCACATATATGGAGCATTAAGCATAAGTGATTGTGGGGGTATGTCAGCCTCCAGTTGTTACTAGATTACAGCAATCAGCACTGCTCATAATTAACAAAGATGGCTAGGAGTGATGCGTACAGATGTGATTACCACAACTTGAGAAAAATACTGCACAGCAGGCAGGCACAAGGAAGGACAATCCAATAATAATAATAATAATAATAATAATAATAATAATAATAATAATAATAATAATAATAATAATAGTAGTAGTAGTAGTAGTAAAGGACTGGAGTCCCTTGCAAGAAATGCTTACAATTTGTGGAATGCTGTAGATTAGGAAATACTAAGCTATAGGAGATAAAATATAAAACAGTTGTAAAAATCAGTAAAGTGAGGAGAATCTGGAGAAAATATATATATATATATATATATATATATATATATATATATATATATATATATATATATATATATATATATATATATATATATATATATATATATATATATATATATATATATATATATATATATATATATATATATATATATATATATATATATATATATATATATATATATATATATATATATATATATATATATATATATATATATATATATATATATATATATGCTAAGGGTCATCCGGAGCAGCTGAAAACTGGAAAATTCAAAACAGACGAAGGAAAATACTTTTTCACCCAACAGATACTCAGTGGAAACCACATGCTTTGCACCCC
This sequence comes from Bothrops alternatus, assembly GCA_034064705.1. Taxonomy (NCBI): domain Eukaryota; kingdom Metazoa; phylum Chordata; class Lepidosauria; order Squamata; family Viperidae; genus Bothrops; species Bothrops alternatus. The sequence continues at coordinate 598,242 of JARGCV010000112.1, read as the reverse complement.
AAAAATTTCAGATTTGGTCAATTGCATTTCTTGGCGGGCCTACAAAACTTCCTACCTGGAATCTTTCACTGGCAGGAGTAGCGTGCCAAGTTGCTTTAGTCCTACCGTTAAACCTTGAATTTGCCATTGCACCCTGTAAGGAGGGCTGCAGATAAGCATTAGACAAATTCATAGAAGGTGATGTATACTGCCTTAAATACTTGAATTACTAGGTACGAGGATGCCTAAGCAGGGATGTATTATTACATTCTTCTATTGCAGGGGGTCTTCATACTTGGCCCTTCTATGATTTGTGGACTTCAGCTCCCAGAATTCCTCAGCCAGCATGCCTGGCTGAGGAATTCTGGGAGTTGAAGTCCACAAGTCATAAAAGGGCCAAGTTTGAAGACCCCTGTTCTATTGCTTGCTAGCTCCTCCTAAATTGCCTCAGGGCATCTGAAAACTTTGAGAAACGCAGGGACAAAATTCCCCATTTAAACACCGGCTTCCATCTTCCATTTTCTTCTTGTCACATCCCTACTTTAATCTTTGTTTTCATTGTTTGTTGTCCATTGATGTCTTTGGATCAAGGGAAAACCATATATAATTGAAATGACTCTTGGCATTAAATATTATGGGATGCCCAGACTTATTTTATTATTTCAGGTTTCCCTGTAAACTATTGATTTCAGAAAAGAACAGTGTAACTTATTCCAAGGGGAAAACCTTGAAGCAATTATTCCCTTTTGCTTTGCCCATTTAAAAAACTCCAGATTGGCCAATATCAGCAGGATTATTAGATAGTTTTTATCTATGCAAATCATGCTGGTCTGCCATCTAAGTATTGCTCTAGTCTAGAAAGATACAGGTTCTATTTTAGTTAAAGTGAAATTTATTAGAATTTGATCTTTCATATCAAAAATAAAAAGACTTCATTTGTTAAAAAGGGCCTTGGGTTTATTTCTTTTTTTGTAATCTTATTAGATGTTCTTTTAAAATAATTTCTTTAAATGTGGATTTATTTATATATGTATTTGTATTTTATTTATTTTAATTTTCTTTATTAAATTTGTTTGCTGCCCATCTGGCTGCAAAGTGACTCTGGGTATATATATATATACACACAAATATATATATATATACACACACAAATATATATATATATACACACACAAATATATATATATATATATATATATATATATACACACACACACACACACACACACACACAAATGGATAACATCAATAAAATTGTAATAAAAATACAAATTACTACTAAAACTAAAAGTGAGAAAAAGAGTAGAATGTACATGGGGAGAGGTATATCCTGCCTTTATTATTTTTTGTAATAAATCAAGTAGTGCAAGATTGGAAGACGTAAAGAGACCTGCCCCATAGAATCACCAAGAGTTAGACACAACTGAATGGATCATATCATCATCATCATCAGTAACTTAAAGTGGCAAACATATCCAGCACACCTTCCTTTTCCTATTTTCCTCACAACAACACACCCCTGTGAAGTGAGCTGAGCTGAGAGAGTATGAATTAGCTGGCTTTCATGGCTAATGTGGGACTTGAACTCACTTTTGCCTGCTTTCTATCCTGGTGCCTTACCCACTAGACCAGGAGTCTTCAAACTTGGCCCTTTTATGACTTGTGAACTTCAATTCCCAGAATTCCTCAGCCAGTCACGCTGGCTGAGGAATTCTGGGAGTTGAAGTCCACAAGTCATAAAAGGGCCAAGTTTGAAGACCCTTGCACTAGACTTATTATTACTACCGGTATTACTATCATTATCATTATCATCTGTCTAATCAGGTTGCTTAAAAGTTTTTAGTGAGGGTACCATTCAAGGATTTTTCAGAAAGCAAAATCTTCCATTTGGCTTTGGGGACAATTTATGTACAGCTTCACTAGAGCCCTTCCCCTAGAACCACAATACACAAGAAATGTGTTATTGAAACTATTTTCCAAATCGGGGCAAAGCATTTTAGAAATGTCTCCTTTTCTTTCTTAATTGGCCAAACTGTGGAGTTCAGATAGGCTAAATAACTGTAGTGTTTTAATGGCAGTGGAACAGCTGCAGAGGCAGACACAGTCTCCCATACATACATACAAATAACCTCCTGACCGAGTCTGCCAAGAAGCTATAAACAGGTGCACCCAGAGACCGAAGCTGTTATTTATTTATTTATTTATTTATTTAAACCATGACACTCATTTCATTGTTAACATAGAGCTTCACAATTAGCTATGTGTTGAGAAACCATAAAAGAATCCAGACACATATGGCCAATTCAAATTCCAGTGTGTCTCTCTCTCTTTCTCTCATTCTCTCTCTCTCATTCTCTCTCTCATTCTCTCTCTCATTCTCTCTCTCTCTCATTCTCTCTCATTCTCTCTCTCATTCTCTCTCTCTCTTTCTCATTCTCTCTCTCTGTCATTCTCCCTCTCTCTCTGCCATTCCTTCCACCAACATGCACAGCTCAATGGTGATCTTTCTTCCAAAAATCACACAGAGACACACAGACACACATACAGAGAGACAAGTTATTTCCCTGTGCTTTACCTTAAACTCTTGCTGTGCACATCCTGTTGTGGCAATTCCTGCGTGCATTTAGTCATGTGTGATGGTGATCATGTTCTGATGGGCTTAGAGTTTCAAGATCCTACCTGAAGCTTTAAACAGGACTTTTCCCCTACCAGGCATCCCACAGATGGTAGTTCCCAGAATCCCCAACCATTTGCCATGCATGCTGGCCAAGATTTCTGGCAGTGGCCATCCTTGAAGATGCTAAACAGAGATATGTTCTTTACTAAACTGATACTGTTACTTCCTGTTTCAGAGGTTCCCACTAAAATGAAAGGGCCGTTATCAGACTGGCACGTGGTAATTCTCCTTGATTTCTGTCATCATTCCTTCATGCCTATAAACAGGGGGATACTGTCAAAGCTGCAAATAGCATTTGGGGGCTGTCAAAGTATATGTTTTTCTGAGCTTGTTGAAGAAATTAGAGGATAAATTTGTAACTTGTAAATACAATTCCAGTTAAAACCATACTTTCTTGTATTTTATAAACTAGAGAAAGGCATCCCTGATTCTGTGACAATGCTGGCAACCCATCCTCTTTCCAGACCAAAGTTTATCAAAGATTTGCAGACCTGTACAATCCTGGTGGCATTTTTTTCAATCCCACGAAATACAAAGCCCTTTAGAATGGATTGGCTCAGATGAATGTCTTTTGCACAAGTGGCAGTTCAGAACCGGGCCTGACAAAAAGCCTGGTAAACATATACGGGAATCATAGTTTGTTGAAATTTGTGTTTACAAAGCATGTTTCAAAGATGTGTCCCATCATTAGTGAAATAGCATATTTATTGTTCAGTCACTAAGCTGTGTCCGACTCTTTGCAACCCCATGGGCCATACCATGGAAGCCCCCCCCCACCGTCCTTCACTGTCTCCTTGAGTTTGCCTAAATTCATGTTCATTGCATCAATGACACTATTTAACCATTTCATACTCCACCGTCCCATTCTCCTTTTGCCTTCAATCTTTCCCAACGTCAGGGTCTTTTCCAATGAGTCGTTCCTTCTTATTTGGTGGTCAAAGTATTTGAGCTTCAGCTTCAATATTAGTCCTTCCAAAGAAGGTTGATTTCCTTTAGGATTGACTGTTTTGATCTATTCTATTCTATTTCTATTTTTTTGACTTATATGCCGCCCTTCTCAGACTCAGGGAGGCTCACAGCAAATAATACAAGTACAAAATATAAATCAATTAAAATAGTAGTATACAATATAAAAACTATAAAAAACTATTCCCACTCATACAACATACAGTCCCAATCAAAGGCCCAGGGGCAGAGCGCAACTCACACGCCCCAAACCTGTCTGCATAGATGTGTTTTTAAAAGTTTTCGGAAAGCTAGGAGGGAGGGAGCAGTACGAACCTCTGAGGGAAGTTGGTTCCAGAGGGCTGGGGCAGCAACAGAGAAGGCCCTAACCCTAGGCCCTATCTCCTAGCAGTCCAAGGGTCTGTCAAAAGTCTTCTCCAGCACCACAATTCAAAACTATCAAAAATTCAGCGCGCAGCCTTTCTTATGGTCCAACTCTCACAGCTGTACATCACTACTGGAAAAACCATAGTTTTGACTATCCCAAAGGTGCTTTTTCACGAGGCAACTGGACTTTCTTGTTTTTCTTTGAAGATGTTTCGCTTCTCATCCAAGAGGCTTCTTGGATGAGAAATGAAACGTCTTCAAAGAAAAACAAGAAAGTCCAGCTGTCTCGTGAAAAAAAAAGATCTTTGGGATAACTATGACCTGGATGACTGAGAAATGCACCAGAGCTGAAGAAACTTCTTGGATGAGAAGCAAATCATCTTCAAAGAAAAATAAGAAAGTCCAGTTGCCTCGTGAAAAAGCATCTTTGGGGTAACTATGACCTATGACTGAGAATCTCCATAGACATAGCTTTGACTACATGGTCAAAGAAGAAGTATATGTTTACTATGTTTCTTAATCTAAATCCATTCTCTCTTTAGCCATTATAGCATATCAGCTTCATGCCTACCAAATGTGTCTATAGAAAAAGAAGCTTAAAGAGGCATTCTCTCTCTCCTTCAAAAATATGTTTCTGTGCTCTGAAGTTGAAAACCCTTAATTTAACTCAAAGGGTGTATCCTTTGGCTTTGCATCTTTTCCCTTTTGTAAAAATCCACCTTTCTTTCAGGTTAAAAATTATATCCTCCCAGATTTTTTTTTTTCCTTTTTGGAATCGCATATGGGCCTGCAACATCTCAACATGGATTTAGAGAGGGCTTTCCATAAACTTCAGTTTATCATTTTCAGTTCAAATTGAGTTTTAGAAAGTAGCCAAGCCATATTATTAGTTTATGGCCAAGAGAATGATCTTCTTTTTACATCTGAATCCAAAAAGTTCCTAAAGCAACTGCTGTCATATTTGATAAAAGGTGGGGATACTGCATGGGTTTAATACTGAATCCAGAACAGGAAGCAAAGAATCTGAAAAGGGAGTTGAAAAATAATGCCAGTAACGGATATCTGGAATATGCATCTGTCACAATGGAAAAATATTTAATGCTGGGCAACAGTTCATTCCACACTTTTTAATTCGTATGTCTAAAAACTTTCTTGAAATGCTGAAGCTTTAGTGGAGTCTATTCAGAAACCTAATGGAAAAGGCAGACAGATTAATTTAGTCTTCTGCTAGCTATGCTATGAATGAAAACATATTTTATTCCTTAAAAATAATTCTTTTGGGGGGAATGCATTAATTTTACAGCAGAGCAAAGTGCAAAAGCTAATTTTTTTAAAGAATGAATTTAGATTTAAAAATAGAATCCAGACATAACAGCACTGAGACAAATTTGAATAATAAATAATAAATAAATAACTGAAGGAAAAGAAGACAATACCACGATAGCTTTACACATTCAATAATAATAAAATAATAAAAAGTAGCTGAAGTAACAATGTCAGATTGACTTCTATTTATTCCAAAAGACATAATGAAACTGAACTGGGTAGCAGGGTGAAAAAAAATATATAAGGTGGCGTAAGGAAGGAACAGATGCATTTGCATTTGTTGCATTTGCAACAAAGTGGCAAATGCATTTTAACCTAAACAAGTGCAAAGTTATGCACATCGGGGCAAAGAACCCCAATTATACTTACCAACTGATGGGGACCAAACTTTCTGAGACAAACCAAGAAAGGGATCTTGGGGTTTTGGTGGACAGCTCGATGAAGATGTCAACCCAATGCGCAGCAGCAGTAAAAAAAAAAAAAAGCAAATTCCATGCTTGGCATGATTAGGAAGGGAATCGAAAATAAGTCAGCAAGTGTTGTATTGCCTCTGTACAAATCGATGGTGAGACCATACTTGGAGTACTGTGTACAGTTCTGGTCACCGCACCTCAAGAAGGATATAATGGAACTGGAAAGGGTGCAAAAAAGGAAATGGAGCACCTCCCTTATGAAACCAGATTGCAACGCCTTGGTCTCTTCAGCCTTGAAAGACGGCGTTTAAGGGGTGACTTGATCGAAGTGTATAAAATCATGCATGGGATAGAAAAGATGGATAGAGAAAAATTCTTTTCTCTATCACACAATACTACGGTAGGACAAGGGGGCACTCCCTAAAGCTCGTAGGTAAGAAAGTGAGGACAAATAAAGGGAAATATTTCTTCACCCAGAGGGTCATTGGTTTATGGAATTCACTTCCAGAAGAGGTCGTGACAGCTGTCAGCCTTGATAGCTTCAAGGCAGGGTCAGACAGATTCATGGATGCCAAGTGTATCGGTGGTTATTAAAACGGATGTCCATGTGCCGCCTCTATGTTGGTTGAGGCAGGCAGGATTCCCTTGAGTACCATTTGTTGGGGGTCAAGGGAAAGGGAGGGTTTTGCCTTCTCTTTCTGCTCAAGATCCCCATGTACAATTGGTGGGCCACTGTGTGACACAGAATGCTGGACTCGATGGGCTTTGGCCTGATTCAGCATGGCTCTTCTTATGTTCTTATGATGCCTGTCACACTGTCTCTTTTTAACGTAGAGGCCTTATCCATGCCTTTTCAGATAACTGCATTCATACAGTATATGCGTCTATTCATAAATAATGTTTTTTCCCAGGCAAATAATATATCAGCTTTCTTAATTTAGCTCCCTACAGATTTTTTGGAATCATTGTGGGAACAGAAGTTCAAATAGGGATAGATTGCTACCTGGGACAGCTAGATTGCATTTCTGTGTATACAGCATTTTATCTTAAAAATTTGGAAACACGCATTTAATCTTAAAAAGTTTTTTAAAAATGGTTTGCTCAGAAATACAGGCAGTTCTTGATTTACTACCACAATTGAGCCCAAAATTTCTGAGGCTAACTGAGACATTTGTTAAGTGGGTTTTGTCCCATTTGATGGCCTTTCTTGCCACAGTAGTTAAATGAATCCCTCTCAATTGTTAGATGATCCAGTTTTGGTCACCATGAAGTAAAAAAGATGTTGAGACTCTAGGAAGAGTGCAGAGAAGAGCAACAAAGAGGGTCAGGGGACTGGAGGCTAAAACATATAAGGAACATTGCTGGAATTGGGTATGTCTAGTTTAATGAAGAGAAGGACAAGAGGGGACATGATAGCAGTGTTCCAATATCTCAGGGGCTGCCACAAAGAAGAGGGAGTCAAGGTATTCTCCAAAACACCTGAGAGCAGGACAAGAAGCAATGGATGGAAACTAATCAAAGAAAGAAGCAACCTAGAACTAAGGATAAATTTCCTGACAGTTAGAAAAATTAATCAGTGGAACAACCTGCTTCCAAAAGCAGTGAATGCTCCAAGAAGAGACTGAACAGTTATTTGTCTGAAATGGTATAGGGTTTCCTGCCTGAGCAGGGGGTTGGACTAGATCACAGGGTGGCAACCCGCGGCTCCGGAGCCGCATGCGGCTCTTTCAGCCATCTCCTGCGGCTCCCAGCCACATGCAGTGCCAAAAAAAATAGGACTACATAAGTTGAACCAATCAATTCAAACTTCTCACAAAAGAAGTTTGAATTGATTGGTTCAACTTCTTTGGTCTGTGGGACACTGTTCGTCATGGGCTCAACATAGACGGGAGGGGCGGGAAAGACAGCTCTAGAGGGAGACAGCCCTGTAGCCAGAAGCCAGTAGTCCGAGCAGAGTGGCACGGAAGACCTACCGGTCAGCGTGGAAAGCTCCAGCATTGCTGGTGAGCAAGGCCTGGTGTCTGCGGCCCGGTTCTGCACCCCGACAACCAGCTGGATCGGCTTTCACTGCTCCAGCTTGGGGACGCCAGTGGAATAGAAGGTGGTTTGGCGGCACTGCCCTTGCAGTGGACAATGTGGGCCCGGATATTTCCTATGGCTCGCGGCTTGGGACTGGAAACACCAGTGGTGCACAGCCCGGACTGTCAGCATTGCCATGGGACCACCCCCTGTGGTGCCAGCTAATGCAGCATGCTTCCAGGGGCAAAAAGGGGCCTGAGCGGTGGCGGAACAAGATGCTGGGTAGCATGAACTGAGCACAGTCTTGATAAGCAACAAGCCAAGGCCCCGCATCCCTCCTGCCGCCGCTTAGTTCATGCTGCCCAGTGTCTGCCTGCCTACCTGCCTGTCTGCTTGCAGGCCTCCATGCTCCTTCCCTGAAGGGAGCCTGTCCCAAAAAGTGCTGCTTCCCTGGCAGGAGCCAAGTTTGCAATCCTCACTGGCAAGCCAGGAGAACCGAAGTTCCGGTGGGTTCCCTCCTGCTGCAGAGCCGCAGTGCCTGGCCCTAGGCTGATGGGGGAGGGGTGGGGGGTATCTGGGGCCTAAAAAGTCCTCCAGGACAGGCTCGGGGCCTGCCCTCTTTTCCCGGCCGCAGGAGAAGGGGAGGCGCAGGGTTTCCACCTGGGCGGGCAGGCGAGCAAAACCCCAAAACCTTTTGCGTTCATTTGCAAAGAAGCAGTGAAAGCCAGTCCAGCTGGTCGTTGGTGTGCTGAACTGGGCTGCGGATGCCAGGCCTTGCTCACCGGCAATGCTGGAGCCTCCCACACCAACCAGTAAGTCTTCCATGCCACTCCGCTGGGACCGCCGGCTTCTGGCTGCGTGGCTGCCTCCCTCCGGAGTCTTCCCCCCCCCCGGGCCATGTGCCACCAGCATCTTCTCTTTGCAAATGAACACAAAAGGTTTCAGGGTTTTGCTCGCCTGCCCGCCCGGGTGGAGACCAGAGTTGGCGGCTCTAACATCCTACTATCATTGGCTGCAATCCTATCTACCTGTTTTGTCCAACCGATTGCAAGCCAATTGCTGCCTAGTTCTGAATTAATAGCTTGGGGGCGGGGCGCCAAGCCCACTGAACTGTGTGATCCCAATGACCGAGCTGACTTCGCAGGAGCCTCCATCGGATTGGAACTTTCCTGTCCAATTGAGCTCAGTTTAGGCAGGGCCATTCTTAGTGTGGGGTTCACATGTTAGTTAGTGGGGCTGACTCTAGTTTTCTGGCAAGGGTGCCGTGCTCTGGCCTTCCTCCAAAGTGCCATCCTCGGAGGGGTAGTCCAAGGCACCACTTTCAGCCAGTTCCTTTGGCGCGGCCCCAATTCTGCCCTGGGGAAATGAGGGCGGGGCGGAGCGGGGCAGCACTGCCTATCTCAGTCACGTGGAGGAACGGCAGTGTAAACACCACCAGATGGCTCCGCAGTTTCTGCCGCCACCACCAGGGCAGATGAGCAGGCTGTTGCTCCCACAGTCGCCTTCCCGTTGCTATGGAAGATAGCTTGGTTTGCGACTTTGGGGGCCTCAGCCTCCAGAAGCCCCGCCATGCCCAAGGAAAGCCCCCCCCCCGCTCGCCGCTTCAGCAAAGGAGGGAGAGCAGTCTTTTCTGAGGGGAAGATAAGCCAGGATGGCAGAGCTGGATGGGGGAAGGGCCGGTGCATGTGTTGCCTTAGGCTCCACTCTTCAATCAAGCCCCCTGTTACGTGTGTGCACATGCGCGCGCATCCGCACACACATGCACACATTTTACGGCTCCCAGTTTTTTCTTTTGTGAGGGAAATGGGTCCAAGTGGCCCTTTCACCATTTTAGGTTGCCGATCCCTGGACTAGATGATCTCCAAGGTCCCTTCCAACTTTGTTGTTATTATTATTATTATTGATCATCGCACAGTCAGCCAAATGTTCAGACTGGATTTGGCATTCTTGTCTACCTATCCTTACCAAGACCTGGGATAGGCAGATGTGGATGTTGTTGTTATTATTATTATTAGTAGTAGTAGTAGTAGTAGTAGTAGTACCGTAGTAGTAGTAGTAGTAGTAGTAGTAGTAGTAAGATGGTGGTTAAGTGAATCTGGCTTCCCCATTGACATTGCTGGTCAGAAGGTCATAAAAGGGGAATCACATGATCCCAGGACACTGCAACCATCATAAATATGAGTCAGTTGCGACTTCTGGTTCCGGTTCGCGACGTTAGCGGCTGTGTGAAGAGAGATTTTTCTTTGCCGGTAGACCCTGAAGAGGGTTGAAAGTCACCGTGGAGGGGTGACCACCGATGAGGAGGCTTCTCGTCGACTGTGGGAGGGCGGCAGCTCCTCCTGCGGCTCGAGTTACTCTTTAGGGCTGACGAAGCAAAGATCGCCCTGTAAGATGGCCGATCACACAGCTGCACCAGCCGAAAGTCACAAGAACATCTAAGCGTAAAGAACTACCATGGATGATCCAGGTGAGACCTTTCCCTTCCTTTCTTTATCCTATTTTTCCTTTTTTTTCCTGTAAAAAGCCTTTTTGGAATTATTTCCCTGCTTTGAGAGAGCAGCGTTCATTAATGTGGGAAGAGAAGTTTTGAACAAAACAAAAGAATAATTAATTTTATTGACTATTTTTACTTCTATTTACTTTGAGGTCCCGAAAAAAATCTTATTATTGAACTTCATTACTTGAATTAGTTCATATGTGGAGAATACTATTTTTTTTTAATGTTGTTTTGGATGTCTGGCAAAAGATTGTATAATCTACTGAGGACATCCTGTGGTGAAATTTAAAACTACAACTGCCTTCTCTTGTTTGATGCTGAAGTTGGTTTTGACCTTCAAATCATCACAAAAGAGAAAAGATAAAGAAGTTGAAACAGCTGCAATTGTGGGGGTGGACATTGGCTAACTGCTATCAAATATAGCCCCCACTAAAAGATAAAAGGACTGCTTCTAGCCATTATGGAAATGGAGAAACCCTATTTACAACTTAACTGTAAACTTATACTGGAAAAAATTCATGAAGCCACTGAGCAAGTATGTGCTAAAATAAAAGAGATTACTACAGAAATAAAAAGCAGAAACCCTATTTTAAATTTACAAACTGAATCCCAGATTTCACCTGATCATCTTACAGACCAAAAAACAATAGAAGAACATCATAGCAGATTTAAGGCAATCTAGGTGTTAATAGAGGTTGTGGAGTCCATCCAGCATAAAAAAGAATGAGTAGCAAGCTTTGCCATCTTCTTTTTTTTTTCCTCTGCACGTCCCACACACTCTCCAAATGCACTCAAATGTCTCTCACATCATCCAGAGAAGATGTGGAATGAAGGTAGGGTAGAGTAGTGTCGTAAAGGAGAATGCAATCCATATTTGCTTTCTGTTGCACAGCAATATACAGTTATGCATGTCATATTTCATACTTAGAGCTTACTGGCTTTTGGAGACCCTGGTTAATTTTACTGGGTGGTCCAGATAAATGTATGATCTCTTTTTCCTATTAAGAGCATCTGCACTGCAAATAGATTTCTAGGAAAAGGCTTGCATATGTGGGAACAGAGTTTGCTTCTTTCCTTTTGTGTGAATTTGGGAATATTGCTGTAATCTTCCATTTTAGGTGTAAACCACATAACCGCACTTCCATTCCTCAGTGCAAAATATCCAATTCAGTGACATACCACACAGCATTAAAATGAAGCTGTTTTTTCTGGTCCGCATTTCCTTTTCTTACTGGCTCAAGTGAGAGACATGGAGGGAGATACAATTTCCAAATTCAGCTGGTGATGGTTCCCAGTCCCTGGATAAATTATAACACATGCTGTGGTTGGAACCCGTGGAATCCTCTGGAATTATGCATTCCACTTGGAGAAGATATTGTGATAGCAAACATAAAAATATATGACTGCACAGATATTTGTGGTAAATTGTTATATAAACTTTTTTTTGTTACCTGCCAAATCTAAAGCAGCTAAACTGTTCTTAACAGCAGTGGCACTTCTTGCAGTATTTTGTGGTATCTTTTGTAACTTTGATACCCTGGGAACAAAAGAGGAGACAAGATGATTTAAAAAAAAGAGGCAAGCACTCACCAACTCTAAGGCATATTGGCACAAATAATTGAGTGTAATTAATTCAAATGACACAGGTGCTGGTGTCAGAGATCTGGCAAGTTTTGATTAATTTAAAGTACGATGGACTACTGATGGAAGGACCACAATTAAAAGATGTGACTGTAGTTCATCTGAGGTTCAGCTCCAGTGCAGGAACTGTGCTTCCATGATGCCTAACAAACAGGCATAAAAATTTTGTGGTGGAAAGCTCCTGAATATTCCTTGGACAGCAAAGGTGACTAACAAGCAAGTACTGGAACACATAACACCAGACATGTCTCTAGAAGGCAAAAATAACAAAATTAATGGAGTTAATGTTTGGAAGTTAGCGGTAAAAAGAAACCAGTCAAAGAACAGGATGGCTGGATACCATCAAAGCTGATACCAGCCAGAGCATAGAAAAAACTCAAAGAAGCAGTGTAAGATCAGAAGATGTAGAGAGATCTGGTCCAGGTCTGCAGCACTTGGGTTTGGCTAATCTAAAGAAAAGAAGAAACAGGGCTGACATGATAGCAGTATTCCAGTATTTCAGGATCTGCCACAAAGAAGAGGGGGTCACGCTATTCTCCAAAGCACCAGAAGGCAGGACAAGGAACAATGGCTGGAAACCAAAAGCAACCTGGAATTAAGGAGAAACTTCCTGACAGTGAGGACAATTAACCAGTGGAACAGCTTGCCTCCAGAAATCGTGGGCGCTCCATCACTGGAGATTTTTAAGAAGAGGCTAGACATTGACTTGTCTGAGATGGTATAGGTTCTCCTGCTTAAGCAGGTGGCTGGATTAGAAGACCTCCAAGGCCCCTTCCAGCTCTATTCTATTATTATAGAATCACCATGAGTTGGACGTGACTGAATGGATAATGTTGTCATCGTCATCATCATAGTCATCATCATCAGATTTCTTGTTTATATATACTGAGCTGAACTGATCATTCCATAAGTACCATCTCACAACTTTTGGAGTTTCAGTGGTGACCCAGTCTTCAGATCTGCACCACTTCCATGTGTTGAAGGAACCTGAATGCATCTGCTAGAGATCTTCAAGGGACTCTTTAAAAACTACTTTTGTTGCTTTGAATATGTTGCCCCCTTCAAAAAGTTAGTTAGTTAGCTATTCACTCACTGTACTTTCTTGGACTTTTGTTTAGAGGCATAGAGGACCGACGGGTCCTTGGTGCTCTCTGAACTTGCTTGTTTTCTTGCAGACATTTCATTACCCTGACTAGGTAACATCATCAGTGCTAGTAAGGAGTGCTGTTTGCTGTCAGGTTATATTCTGGTGTCTTGTCCGTCTGGGTGGGTGGGGGCAATTTTAGGGATTCATTGGTTGTGCTGTTTACTAATGACAGTTTCTTGATTGGGATATTGCTAACTTGATTGTTGGTCTGAAGGTGACCTTGGAGTTAATCTATGCTGACCTGAATGCTGATTATTGGTGGAGAAGTGCTGGATTCTTTTTCTTTTGGGGGCTGGTTGATTGTCTCTTTTGCATAATCTATAGATGTTGTTAATGTGTCTATGTGTCTATTGATGGCTGATTTGTCAAGAGTGCCAGGCTTCTAGAAATTCCCTGGCATTTTTGGATTTGGCCTGGTCTAGGATGATCACATTTTCCCAATTGAAACTTTGGTTAAATCTGTCTATAGGTTGTGAAATTAAAGAATTTTCATCATGCCTTTGGACTGCCAGTTGGTGTTCATGGATGCGTTCTGCCGTCTTCTGCCTCCTACATAGTGGTTGTCGCAGTTCTTACATTGTATGTTGTAGATGACTCCTGTTTTTTCTTCTGGGGTTGCTGGGTCTTTTTGGTTTGCTTAGGATGTTTTGAAGGGCGTCAGTTGGCTTACAGCAGGGGTTCTCAACCTTGGCAACTTTAAGACTTGTGGACTTCAACTCCCAGAATTCCTCAGCCAGCAAAGCTGGCTGAGGAATTCTGGGAGTTGAAGTCCACAAGTCTTAAAGTTGCCAAGGTTGAGAACCCCTGGCTTACAGTACGTGCATAGAGGAGTGCCTGTACTGAGCTATAAGGCTGCTCCCTTAGCCAGCCTTTCTTGAGAGTAGTTCTGATTGAATTCAATGAGACTTTTGAGTAAATAGGCAAGAGTTTTGTTGTTTACAACAAATCCTACATTGATTGTAGCCGTGTGTTCTTTCTGGCTCTTGAACACATGTGTGAATAAGTCAGCTGCAACCGATTTCAGTTGTGTACCCCTGCTGTACTGTATCATGCCAAATGGCACTGCTTTCTAAAATATATGAGCTAAATATTTCCCACGTAGCAGCTCTATTGATGTGTACAAAACGCATAATCCTTGGAACCCGTGCCTTTTTGTTTTGATGTACTTGGGAACAGCCCTCGGTGAAAAAAACTGAATCCATTCCTCAAAGGGTTGAATGTTCAAAGCTGGGATGAGTGAAAAGGATCTGGGCTTGCCTACAATGCATGGAGCACCCAGAAGCATGTGGCTCTGTTATTTGGTGTCTCACTTCAGAAAGAAACTGGCAGTTCAGCTTAATCTACAGATGGCTACAACTAATACTGTGGGGGAGGAAGACAGCTGCAATAAAAACCCAGAGCTTCTAAAATTTAAGACATCTGCCTGCATTTCTTAATGTGGCCCTTCACTGTTTTGAATCCTAACTGTATTAAGGGTTGCATGTTTCTGATTACATTTAGCAAGGGAAGGCCAAAGATATAGAGTCATTGCCAGTTGTTATTCATGACTATTTTATATCAATGGATTTTGAAAACATGTATCCTGGGCATAAAATATAATCATGACCCCTCCCTTTGCCAAAATTCTTTGAGCTGCTGTTCTTCCATACCTCATTCTCATGGAAAGATGGAGGTTGAGGTCCTTCAGCTATACTAGTCAAGAATTGGTACAGTTAATTCTTCTCATTGAAACTAATAGCAAGAATTTAAATCCAAAAATAAACAAAAAAATTCAGGGAAAATTATGAAAAAAAGTCTTCTTTCTCTCTCAGTGACGTTCCTCCCTTCCTCCCTCCCTCCCTCCCTCCCTCCCTCCCTCCCTCTCTCTCTCTCTCTCTCTCTCTCTCTCTCTCTCTCTCTCTCTCTCTCTAAGGAAAAAATTTCTCACAGTGAGAACAAGTAATCAGTGGAATGAGACTTGGCTCCAAAAGTTGTGGGTGCTCCAACACTGGAGGTTTTTAAGAAGAGATTGGACAACCATTTGTCTGAAATAGTATAGAGTTTCCTGCTTGAACAGGGGGTTAGACTAGAAGACCTCCAAGGTCCTTTCCAACTCTGTTATTCTGTTATTCCCTCTAGATACAAATCTGTGGGAAAGTATTTGCCCAGTTTTTTTCAAAAAGTTTCCAAAAATTTCTGCCTTTGCCACTGAATGTTAACATAGCTTCATGTGGGTCCTAATGATATATATATAGAGAGAGAGAGAGAGAATGCACCATACAACAAGAACAAAATTTAATGTTTTATTTATTTAATGTTATAAAGTTATAAAAACACGTGATATTGCTCCCATGCACCAATCCAATCAATTCACATAAAGCAGAGGTGGGGAATGATGGCCCATTTGTGACTTCTGGACTTCAACCCCCGCAAAATTCCTGGCTCAGGAATTCTGGGAGTTGAAGTCTACAAGTCATAAAAGGGCCCTCCTTCACCACCCCTGATTTAAAGAGATAATTGGGGCCAATTGTGGAAATACATCATACAAATCAGAGTTGATTTAGCCAGCCTTGCCCTATATAATTTCATAATATTTGTCCTCCTTGTAGTGAAGTTCTCATCACTAGATTCTAGAGCTTGATGAGACTTCAAGAGAAATGTCTACAGATCATTCATATTGATGCCTGTGTTGAAACTGTTACAGAATCAATAGGGAAAGATTTAGATGTCCTTTTTAAATAATTTCTTTTAAATGTGGATTTATTTTATTTATGTATTTATATCCTGCCTTTATTATTTTTATTTATTATTTTTTGCAAATAACTCAAGGCGGCAAATATATCCAATTGGTCTTGCATAACCAGATCACTGATAAACTCAGAAATAAAAGAGATAAGTTTAAAAAAAATTGAAAGTGAGAAAAATAATAACAGAATATCAGCAAACAGCCCGATTGGTAAGGATGTGATCAGGAAGGCTAAGGATTGCCTAACATAATCAGAAAGGTTTGTTTGAATATATGCAAAGCGAGATGAAAGTCAAGGAAATGATTAAGGTGCTCGTTGGGGGGAAAAACGGCATGATGGTTTCAGACAACAAGGAGATGCTTAACTCCTATGTTTGCATATTTCTTTTTACAAAGGGAAAAAACAGTGGTCCAACCTGTTACAATGAGCATCATGGAAACAGAAGAGAGATGCAGGTTAAAACAGGTAAAGAAATAGTGAGGCAACATCTAGCTGCTTGGATTAAATCTGAACTGCTGAGCTGGATGAATTATATTCCATGGTGCTAAATGAACTGGAGGCTGTGGTCTCAGAATTACTAAATGTAATCCTTGATAGCTTCTGGAGTACACTGAGAACTAACATTGTTCCAGTGTTTAAAGAAGAGAAGAAAGCAGATCCAGGAAGTTACAAACCAATCTGTCAAGCTCCAGGAAAATCAGGAGATTCAGGCAATTCAAATGAATATAAGGATTTATTGCAAGCTTAAGCTCTCTACAAGAATGTAAACAACTAACAGTCAAGGGAAATTAGTGGGAGTTAAGAATAGAAAGGAATTCAAGGTGGGATGGACTTAGATCTTTTGTGGGTGTGCAGGGACTCACGAGTGATGGCGCATTTTACCCCTCCATCGGGCTCAGCCTGGTCATCTCCTATACAATCAGCTTGACATCTATACCTGAAGAAAATCATAGAAAAGATAAGCAAGTACAGTAGTCCTTTACTTACAGTAGTTCATTTAGTGACCATTCTGTTGAAAGAAAAATCTTCATTAGGGTCCAGTCCAAGCTGGGAATAAACAAAATGGAGACTGCTTTAGAAAGAAGGTTGCAGTTTATTGAAGAGGGCCAGACAGAAAGATGGCTCTGGGAAAAACTGACCACATATAATAGGGAGTGGTGGGTTTTTATACCTTCTTGAACTTTTGTTTGGAGTTGTTCCTGTGGCATGAACTTTGACCTGAGTCTGAGTGTGTCTTTCTGGTATTCTGATAGTGGTGGGTTAATCCTATTATGTCCCAACGGTCATATCCTACTTCCCTGTGGCTGTGGCTGATGACTGTTGGATTTTTTTGGTGTGAGGGATCGTTGATTCTAGGAATCTTTATCTTTCTAATCCAAGCTTCCTGACTCCAATCTTTCTGACAAGATTATCACATCTGCATTTCTGCAGACCTGGTTTCTGTTTGAGGCAGAGAGACTTGAGGGGGTGGGTTTCTGCCTTTAAGATCCTTTGGAGAAATATATTCTGCCTTTTTAATATTTCCCCAAAATTTTCTTTCTCTGGATTCTTCCCACAGTTCGAAATTACAACAGCAATGAAAAAAAAAGACTTATGGCCGTTTTTCACACTTATGACCATTGCAGCATCCCCATGGTCATGTGATCAAAATTCAGTTGCTTGGCAATTGACTCACATTTATGATGGTTGCAACCTTCTGGCAAGCAAAGTCAATGGAGAAGCCAGAATCAGTAAACAGTTAAATCAAGTTACTAACTTAACTACTGCAGTAATTCACTTAACAACTTTGGCAAGAAAGAAGAAATGTTGTAAAATGGGGGAAATTCAGTTCACAAACTGTCTCGCTTAAGCAACAGAAATTTGTGGGCTCATCTGTAGCCGTAGGCTGAGGACCACCTGTACAACAATAAAGTTGCATTTCTGAAAGAACTGCTCTGTTTCTTAAACTGGTCTCCCTTGAAGGACTGACCATTTGCAAGCACTTATAAAGAAACAATACGATTACTAGAAGCCAGCATGGGTTTTTAAAAGTCAGTTTAACAGTGGCCAAATAACCAGCATCTCGATAAGTAATCCTAAGCATGTTTTTTTTCATTCATCTTGTGTAATGAGACTTAACTTCTGAATAAGATGGTTTAAGATATCAGTCTAAATCCATGTAACTTTCAAACTTGCTGGCTAATAGGGTGTATGATCATACTGTTAGAAAACCACTGTTGAAATTTGTCATCTCTCCACTGGAATCTGGGCCTGGCAGTAACATTTTTCTTGATGGTAAATGAATGTGCACATTGATTGATACCAGATGTATAAAGAATAATAAAGAATCTAAGTAGCACCATTGGGTTACATTATACAGTTTCTATCTTGCTAAGAAATTTCCAAGTTTCTAAGCTTTGGGCAATGATCTACTTTTTCTCCTCTCTGATCCAAACACTTTTTATACAAGATACAACAAAAGAAATACAAATAGATTATAGCATTATTTTAAAGAGTGTGAAGAACTTTATTTTGGAAATGGAGTAAGAAAGAGGTTGGCATTGACTGGGGGATAAGAGAAATATTGGCACTCAGCTTGTTTTGGGGGGGAATCTAAGAATTTATTCGATACTGATTTCTTTTAATGGCATCAGTTTTCTCGTCCATTTTGGTCAAATTAAAGCATGTCTACTTCTATTTCTCT
Source organism: Bothrops alternatus (assembly GCA_034064705.1). NCBI lineage: Eukaryota > Metazoa > Chordata > Lepidosauria > Squamata > Viperidae > Bothrops > Bothrops alternatus. Next base: position 579,802 of record JARGCV010000112.1, on the reverse strand, counting down.
TTCTTTTTGTTAATTGAAAGTAAACATGTGCTCCCCAGAACAGGACCACCATAGATGTTTCTTTCTTTCTCCAAATTCTCTTTTCCCCCAGCAGTTCTTATTTTCTTCAACACCTCTTCCCCACCTCTTAAAAATGAGTTTTTAAAATGTCTGTTGGTTTCTGATCAAATACGAGAGATGAAGTCGTTGTTTGAGATGTGTCAACCAGAACAGATTATATTCTATGTGTGCACAAACTGCAGATATATTAAAATTTAGAGGACATGGGCAGTTAACCCTAATTATCATTAACAAAATGAATTATTTATCATTGGATGATTAGCAGGCTCCCATTATGAGGTATCTCTACTAGTATTTAAACCCATTTCTTTGCAAGGTCATTTAACTGACTACCAATATTGCCAGGTACCCCATGTCATTCTGATTGTGACTTTATTGGTCAAAATGTTGTCGCGGGGTTTTATTGCATTTTCATATTAAATGGTAGGCTACTAATTATTTTTTTTTAGTAAAAATGAAAATAACCTTCAAAAGTCAAAAATGAAAGTCACCATTTTCACAATTGCAACAGAATAGGTCAGCGCTTTGGACCTATGCTAAGAATGCAGTTTTGGAGGGTAATTCTGCCCAGAGCCAGAAGTTCGATTTGAAGGTTGACTCAGCCTTCCATCCTTCCGAGGTTGGTAAAATGAGGTCCCAGATTGTGAAGGGCAATGTGTTGACTTCTCAGAGAGTGCTATAAAGCACTATGGAACAGTATATAAGTCTAAGTGCTGTTGCTATTGCTTTTATTGAGCTAACTACTCCCTAGCCAATGTTCACTGATTTTGAAAAAAAACTCATTAGGGTTTAACGTGGTTATTACTGTACTTGGATGGAAAACCATCAGGAAATTGTAAAGCTGTAGGCAAGGCTGGGGAAAAAATAATAATTTAAGAAGCCATTTGCATTGTCCAAGAAATCTACTGTGATAGGTCTACAAAGTCACCAGCAGTGAGCTTAGTTTAATGGAACCCTTTTTTTTTTCCTACCACAGTTCCAAGATCTTCAGGGAGATGGGGTTAAATGTAATTAGTATAGTGAAGGAGAGAGAGGACATAGTCTACAAACATATTGTAGTGCCTTGTTTAGATTCTCAGCAGCTCTTTTTATTCTTTTGAATGTCTATGGAGATTCTCAGTCACCCAGGTCATAGTTACCCCAAAGGTGCTTTTTTCATGAGGCAACTGGACTTTCTTGTTTTTCTCTGAAGACATTTTGCTTCTCATCCAAGAAGCTTCTTCAGCTCTGTTTTATTTTCAAAGAAAAATGAGAAAGTCCAGTTGCCTCATGAAAAAGCACCTTTGGGATTTCTTTTCTTTTTTTTTAATCTAATAAAATGTTGGACAGAAATTGTGCTAAACTTTGCCTACTGCTTGTCCATCAGCAAGATAACTCAATGAAACCAGAATGGCATAAGGCCAAATTTAGTGTGGCAGGAGACATTCATCAGGTCTGACAATTGGCCAGATTAAGGTCAATCCACTGCTAAGGGGAAAAATAAACCCTGAAAATAATCCTCTGTGCATCTCTGAGGCAAAAGTATCTGGTATGCTGCTGACTTCTGTATTCTTAAATCCTCTTTTTCCAACTTGCATGTTCCACAGTGGGCCTCTGATTAAAGGCTTGGAAATAATTCTCAGAGCCATGCTCTTCATGCTTTCCCTACCTTGTTTCTTTGTACCATCTCCAATTATTGGCAAATCTATTCCCTGCTTTTCTTTTAATTTATGATCCAATTAAAATGAAACAATCTTAAAACTTCACAGCCCTCATATTGTGACAGGAGATAGGACTCCTTTTAAATTCCTTAGTAACACGTGTACAGTATGCTGAGGGAGATGGGAGGTCCAGAAATATGAACAATAAATAAATGAAATAACATTTGTATATTGATTAGTACTTTGCATTAGTGTGTTTAAAAGAGATATTGAACTAACTGGATCTTCCCTAGATCTCCCCCTTTTAAAAAAACAAAATAGCATTATGCTGGCCTCTTTCAGTTCTCAATGACAGAAAATACTCTAATAGATAAGTTAAAAACTCTGCTTGAAAATCACAATGGCATTCTTAAGGAATTCTTAGATGGATAGTATAGGCATCTGATGCTTTGTTAATTTTAATTTGGTCAGAAAGGTTTAGAGTATTCTTTATTGTTGTTGCTGTTGCCATTGTTAGAATAGAATAGAATAGAATAGAATAGAATAGAATAGAATAGAATAGAATAGAATAGAATAGAATAGAATAGAATAGAATAGAGCTGGAAGAGATCTTGGAGGACTTTTAGTCCAACTCCCTGCTCAAGCAGGAGAACCTATACCAGACATGTCAAACACAAGGCCCGGGGGCTGGATGCAATGCGCGAAGTGGTTTCATGTGGCCTGCGAAGCCATCCTGGAAACAGTGAGGGAACGGCCCCCGCTGCCTTGGCCCTGGTCCAGGCCAGCCGGGAGCCAATGTACAATTTTGTGGTGGCCATCTATGCTGAAACGCATTCAGTCTTAGCTCCACAAGGTCATCTAGAAAGAGCGAGGAACTAGCCCCTGCTGCATCAGCCCCGCCCCCTGGGTGCATGCTGGGGAGGTGTCATCCTTTGTGAGGAATGAAGAAATGGACCATGCCTTGGCGCTTGCCCCAGTCCCACCCCCTTCTGCCAGAGATCTGTCCCACTCCTGCCCAGGCCCCCACAGGCACTCTTGATGCAAACGATGTAGAGCTGGCCATGCCCACCCAGTAGGCCACACCCACTCCATCCATGCTCACCCAGTAGGCTGCACCCACCCTGGCCACACCCACCTGCTCCCCCCCTGAGGACAACCACAATGCTGATGCGTCCCTCAATGAAATTTATTATTTATTAATCTATTTATTAATCAAATTTCTATACCGCCCCTCTCCCAAAGGACTCGGGGCGGTGTACAGCCTAAAATTTAAAAAACATATAAATATACAAAATTTAAAATAATTAAAAATAAATTAAATAATTTAGCTGAAATCCCCATTTAAAACCCAAAACATACAAAGCTAAAATCTTAAAAAATACTCAGTCCCCCTAAAACATTTTGACCCTAATTGAGTTTGATACCCCTGACCTATACCATCTCAGACAGGTGACTGTCTAGTCTCTGCTTAAAAATCTCCAGTGATGGAGCGCCCATGATTTCTGGGGGCAAGCTATTCCACTGGTTAATTTTCTTCACTGTCAGGAAGTTTCTCCTTAATTCCAGGTTGCTTCTCTCTTTGATCAGTTTCCAACCATTGTTTCTTGGTGCTCTGGTGAACAACCTGACCCCCCTCTGCCTTGTGGCAGCCCCTCAGATACCGGAATACTGCTATCAAGTCTCCCCTATTTTTTATTTTCTTTAGACTAGCCAAACCCAAGTCCTGTAGCTGTTCTTCATATGTTTTAGTCTCCAGGCCTCTCATCTTCTTAGCTGCTCTGCTCTATTTTTTTTTCCAAATGTTGATTCATGTCTTTTGATTGAGTTCTAATACCTGGGTTCTACAGCTTTTCAATGAGCTCAGAAATAAATGTTTAATCTTTGTGATCTAATTATACTCTTTTAAGACAATTTTTATCTCTCTTATTCTTGAAGGGCCAACTATTTTGCTTTTTACTGACATGTTCTTCAATTGGATGATTTATCTTATCCATTATTGCATTTTTTGTATGTTTGATTGCTTAGTGAAACTTTGTGTTGACTTTTATTCATTTGGCATACTTCCTGCTTGCTAAAGAAAATGTTTTGGCTTGTATAATTATTGAGATCGACTCTACCGGTATCTGTCTGTCTGTCTGTCTGTCTGTCTGTCTGTCTGTCTGTCTATCTGTCTATCTATCTATCAAATCTAATTTATGAAGCCACCCACAACAACATGATTCATTCATTATACTGTTGTTCACTTGGAGTGGGTGATATGTTTCATAATTTAATATGAGCTTCAGTTATTGTAGTTTTGAAGGATAGTCTCCCTACCTCAGAAGGTTTTCTGGAGTGATTTAAGTTTCTGATTTTTTTTCTGTTTTTTTCCCCCTAACCATTTTCTAAAAGAGTTTTTTTTTTCAAGTCAAATAGGACTGTATTAGATAGGCAATTGTTCAGATACATATGTGCTGAAACTAATAACGCATTCTCTGTTTCCAACTCCATGGTAGAGGAAGAGGAAATTAAGGCAATTAAGAGTCTACAATAGGTGTAGCGTACAGAGTGCAACAACTGGTTAATTAAACTAGTTTGCACTGAGACCAAAGAGAAGCTAACAATGAGAGGAATGTGCAAAGAACCGTCTCAAAATGACTGCAAGATTTAAAGCACATTATGTTTTTGGCATATTCCCTCCCCCCCCCCAGCAAACAAACTTTTCAATCAGACAAATTGTAATTAATTTATTTTAAATATACAGCATTCACAAATGGTAACTTCCATTCAAAAGGGTCTGGCCTTAGCAAGAAAAGCAGAAAGGCAATATGACTTTTACAAGACAATCTGCAGGCTATAAGTCAAGATACCTTTTCTGATTTCAATTCCCTTCCCCGCCCCCCGCAACTGCCTTCCCCCCCCATCAAAAGAAAATGATTGTCCTCTTGCCATTTTTCTAGGTTGGCGTATCCTATTTTTTATATATATATTAAATATATATATTTAATAATTCAGAATAATTCAGAATAGAACTGGAAAGGACCTTGGAGGTCTTCTAGTCCAACTTCTTGCTCAAACAGGAGGCCCTCTACTATTTCAGACAAGTGACTGTCTAGTCTCTTCTTAACAATCTCCAGTGATGGAGCACCCACAATGTCAGAAGGCAAACTAGTTCCACTGGTTAATTGTTCTCATTGTTAGGAAGTTTCTCCTTAATTCCGGGTTGCTTCTCTCCTTGATCAGTTTCCAGCCACTGTTTCTTATCCTGCCCTCTGGTGCTTTGGAAAATAAGTTGACTCCCTCTTCTTTGTGGCAGCCCTTCAAATATTGGAACACTGCTGTCATGTCTTTCTTTTTTCTAGACCAGCCATACCCAAATCCTGCAATCGTCTGCTGTCTTGAGGAGATGTACCAGTCAGAGCTCCTCTCCAAGGGAGATGGGTGATTAAGAAATTTGAAATATAAGCTAATAAAGTAGAGAATAATAGTTGGAGAAGTTGGAAACATGCCTCAGTCCTAGGTTTCCACCACAAGCCATGATGATATTGCATTCATCCTCACAGCATTGCAGAAGGGGTGCAAATTACCTAATTTGTCAGTCAAATTATATATTTTACCTAAATTTGGCTAATTTGCATGATGTTTGCTAGCTCCAAAGCTTATCACAGCTCTATTTCTGTGAAAAGATAGCCTTCTTAACTAAGAGATTTTCTAGATGGAGTTCTAGATGCCTCAAGCACACCTAATGTGAAATTTGGGGGTCCTTTTGGACTCATGGCTCCTGCTGGAAGAGCAGGTGGCAGCCATGGCTAGGAGGCCATTCACACACATAAATGCATGGATGATAAAGTAAATTTTAACAGCTTTTATTGGCAAGCTGCTATTATTTATTCTTTATATGCAGGATATTAAAACAGAAATGTTTGGATGGATAGATGGATGGATGGATGGATGGATGGATGGATGGATGGATGGATGGATATTGACTGACTGACTGACTGATGGTAAATACCTTTTTCTATTCCACCCCCAAAAGATCAATGTTCTTATTCAAGAATTGGTAGGCCTAAGCAGAAAGCTAGGTAACCTAAACCTACACAAAATAACACTCAGTTTTTGTTTGTTTGCTCAATGACTGCCCATATTAGGAAGTAGATGCGAATAATCTTAAAATAAATTAAAAACCAATTCTCATCAGAGATATAAAAATTAAAATATGCAACCAAGGAAGTTATCACTATTAATGGTTGTTAACACAACCATGAGATGGGTTCATTTATACCCTCAGGTCCCCAAGTTTAAGCACAAAACCAGGTCTTTAGTGCCTTGCAAAAGGTCAAAGGATTGGGACTATTCTGATTTCTGGAGGGAGAATGTTCCATAGAGTTGGTACTATGGCAGAAAAGGCATGTCTTCTGCATCCCACCAATCAGCATTCTCTGTCCAATGGGACTCGGAGCATATCCATATGTTGGAACATATTGGATGGGTAGAAACAATCAGAAAAAGATGGTCCCTCAACAACTCAGTCCCATGATGTAAAAGGCTTTAAAAGTAACAACAAGCACCTTTAAATTGCACTTAGAAGCACGCTAGCCACCAATGCAGCTGATGGAGTAGTATTGTGACATGTGCCAAGTAACCAGCCCCATTTACAGTGGAAATTTCCCAATGCTCTTCAAAAGTGGCCCCATGTTGAGTCATGGCAGTAGTCCAGATTGGAGATCATGAAGATCATGATTATGAGTGTAAGCAGGTTCCCAGTCCAGGAATGAGACCAACTGAAGTCCAATCTGAATGTGTGTGAATGGCCTCCTAGCCAGGGCTGCCACCTGCTCTTCCAGCAGGTGCCATGAGTCCAAAAGGACCCCCATCTTTCACATTAGGTATGTCTGATTCAATTCCACTCCATCTAGAACTCCATCTAGAAAATCTCCAGCCCTGGAAGGTCCAAAAATCCAAAACCACTCAATCTTGTTTAGGTTGAGCTGAATTAGAGATCTAACTAACCAAGTTTGATGCTCCTTGCAATTGCTTTGCTCTACCCACTATCCACATTGGTTATCAGCTGCTACCATCAAATTTTTTAATACTCTACATAAAGCTAGTCATGATGGTTGCTTTATTGGGAAAGTTTTGATGACACACATATTTTTACTCAGTTGTAAACCCTACTGAACTCATTGGACTCTATTTACAGATACATTTGAATAGGATTTGCATCTGCAGCCTTCTACCTACAATTTGAGAATACTCCCCATCCTATTTCAGAATATTTGAATGAGCTCTGAAATTTGGGTAAGAAAAAAATAAGAGGAAGATGAGCAAGGCAGTTTTCCCTATTATGTAAATAAGAGGAAAGGTTTATTCTCAGATCTAGGAGCCAAGATTTCCTGTTAAGCTTGGAAGTTCCTAGTCTCATTTCAGATCTTCTTAGCAGGTTATTTAGGCAAGTTTTTGATCCGTTGCAATCAATGTAAGCAACTTCCATTTCAACAGGAAGAAACAAGCAAGAGAGAGAGAGAGAGAGAGAGTAAAAGAATGAGACACAGAGATGAGATTAGCAAGAAATTCTTCAAGCAGGCAGCTGTAGCTTGTCAATCTCAGAAACACCACAGCAATGCTTTCAACAAAACAATACTATTTTATATTTGCTACTATAGAGTTACACATCCCAAGATTATAAACGGACCTAAACATTCAGAATCATTTGTTCAAGGAAAACACAGTATGCCCAGTTTCTCAGTTCTGGGCTCTTCTGGATTTGTGCACTGAATTGCTAGTCTCTGTCCTTAGCCTGCCAGCAAAGTATACTAGCATAAATTGTGCCATCTCCATTGCCAATCCCTACTTTGTAACATTAATAATGGTAGGAAAGGATGCTATCCATATCTATCTCTTGTAGGCCAAGGTAAGTAACAGAATAACAGAATTGGAATGAACTTTGGAGGTCTTCTAGTGATGCCCTGCTCAAGCAGGAGATCTTACATCATTTCATATGAATTACTCTTCAATCTCTTCTAACAAATCTCTGGTAATGGAGTGCCCACAACTTCTGGAGACAAGTCATTCCACTGATTAATTGTTCTCACTTTCAGGAAATTTTAGGTAGGTTCTCTACTTGATTAGTTTCCTTCCATTGCTTCTTGTCCTACCTTCAGGTGCTAGGTTGACCCCATGGCTACCATATCACCTATAATCCTTCTTTTCACTAGACTAGACATACCCAATTCCTACAACTGTTCTTCATTTGTTTTAGCCTCCAGCCCGCTAATCATCTTTGTTGCTCTTCTTTGCACTCTTTCTAGAGTCTCAGCATCTTTTTTATATTGTGGCAACCAAAACTGAATACAGTATTCCAAGTGTGGTCTTGTCAAAGTATTATATAGCATTACTAACAGAATAACAGAGTTGGAAGTGACACACACACACACACACACACACCGCTGAAGCAGGAAACCCTATACCATTTCAGACAAATGGCTATCTAATCTCTTCTTAAAAGCTTCCACTGTTTGAGCACCCATAACTTCTAAAGGCAAATCATTTCACTAATCAAACTATCAGGAAATTTAAATGTTAATACTTTGTGTGATTTTGATACTATGCCTCTGTTAAAGCAGCCTAGAACTGCATTGGCTTTTTTAGCAGCTGCAGAAAACTGTTGGATCATATTTAAGTGGTTGTCCACTAGGACTCCTAGATCCCTCTCACAGTTACTGCTATGGAGCCAGGTTCCACCTATTCTGCACTTGTGCAGAAAGTAAAGTGATTGGTGGAATTCTGTTTCCTCTCTTACCTGCTTTGAATCTAGAACAGCCAAGGACTGTTCCTTCCCCTTTTCCCTCTCCTTTTTTTCCTTAGAGATTCCATTCCATTCCATTCCATTCCATTCCATTCCATTCTCTCTCTCTCTCTCTCTCTCTCTCTCTCTCTCTCTCTCTCTCTCTCTCTCTCTCTCTCTCTCTCTCTCTCTCTCTCTCTCTCTCTCTCTCTCTCTCTCTCTCTCTCTCTCCTGAGTGAACTAGTGAATGTGACTTTCCAGAAGCTAACTCATGACACTTGGCCTGTGTTCAGCTCTTGACACATAACTCAGAGTTCACATATGCTCAGGGGGGGGAAACACCCACCAAAAACTGGAGGAGGGAGTGAGGAAGGAACGAAGTGAAGCACAACTGCAGATCATCAGTCTGGCTTAACCTTGTCAAGGAGCAATGAAACAGGAAATGCCTTGTGACACTGACTGGCAGATACACAAATGGATGAAGGAAACATGCTGCAGAGAAGAGATCCCAGACAATCAGCTGGAACACAGGAAGAAGGTTCAGGCAAAAGCCTGTCATAACACAGATTACAGGAAACTGACAATGTTGGTAGACATCTCAGAAGAAGGAGCTGTTCCAGATACATTAAAAAAAAAAAAACACCTTTTCAGAAATACTATTTGCAAAAGGGTTATGTCAAAGATCAAATAATCTCACAGATAGGTAACATAAAAGGGGTTCTATTAATGTCATAATTGAAACATGGATAAAACTGTAGGGCAAAAAAGGATGCAGAGAAGATAGCAAAGGAGAAAGTAGGTTCCTTCGGTTTCTTACACAGAAATTCAGGATAGAGGATAAGGTTTCTACATATTTGTAGTTTATGTTTTTGTTGGCATAATTCTGGCACCTTAGCTAAAACAGCCACTTTGTCCTAAGAAAGACAGCAGTAGGAACAAGATTCTGGAAGTGCTGTGGAGGCTAAAACATATGAAGAACAGTTGCAAGAATTGGGTATGTTTAGTTTAGTGAAAAGAAGGACTAGGTGTGACATGATATCAGTGTTCCAATATTTTAGGGGCTGTCACAAAGAAGAGGGAGTCAAGCTATTCTCCAAAGCACCTGAAAGCAGGACAAGAAGCAATGGATGGAAACTAACCAAAGAGAGAAGCAACCTAGAACTAAGGAGAAATTTCCTGACAGTTAGAACAATTAATTAATGGTATGACTTGGCTCCAGAAATGATGGGTGTTCCAAACACTGGAGGCTTTTAAAAGGAGACTGGACAACCATGTGCCTGAAATGATATAGGGTTTCCTGCCTGAGTGGGAAGTTGGACTAGAATACTTCCAAGGTCTCTTCCAACTCTGTTAATTCTGTTCTTTCTTTTGTTGGGAAGAGGACAAGAAATGGCATTTTGTGACAGCAGATTGGCTAGATTGGTCAAAACACTGCCATAACCAAAATTTAGACTGTCCAAGATATGGTTCTTGAAATCCTCCAGATGCTGATAGGCTATAGCATCCACCATAGCTGATCATTAGGTTGATGGAAGTTGAAGAAGAACAACATCTGTAAAGCTGGCATTTGCCCAACTGTATTCTAAGTAAAAGTGACTGATGCTTGGGAACATATTAAAATCAACATATAAATCAACCTACAGTAACTTGGTTTCATTGAAAAAGGGTAGTAGTTAAAGAAGTCATGATGAACTCAAAAATCACTCTTGCTGAGATGTCTTTCTTTCAGGGGGGTTCAAGATGTGTGCTTACCCCATAGACTCTGCAGTAAAATATAAAGAAAAGCAAGCCAACAGGTGCTCTAGAACATCTGAGTCTGTTACGGATGTGAGGAATAATAAAGTATGGAAGAAAAATAAAAAAATAAAAACTGGAGAAAAGGAAGGAGATACATGAGCAATGTAATAATAGGGAATCAGGTTAAAGAAAAGGGGCATTGTCTTAGCTGAATGCCTTTTCTCAGCATGATGATGGAGAATCCACAAATGGGTTGTCTTAATCTTCCTGCTCCAATAAGACTAAGTCTGAAGTGTAAATATGCCTCTGCTGTGCAAGAGCACCCCAGTTTGAGACTAAGGCGATACACAGACGTTAGTCCGATGCGTGTGCTTTCCTATCACTGGAACCAGGGCCAAACTGACCCTAGATGGGAGGGAGTGGATTCTCCATCATCATGCTGAGAAAAGGCGTTCAGGTAAGACAACGCCCCTTCTCCAGCATGATTGGATGGAGAATCCACAAATGGGACATACCAAAGCCCTGTGTCCCTAAGGGGGGGGAAGTAGTTTGGGCCTGGGTCCCACTGGGTAATAATACATGTTGTAACACCCTGCGACCAAAGGAGGCATATTTGTCAATTTTGTAGTGCTGAACAAAGGACGAAGGCGAGGACCATGTTGCGCTCTACAAATCTCCCCAATAGGTGCCTGGGTAGTGGTGCCATGGGTGGAATGGGCTGTGATGTATCCAGGAACTGTCAATGATTGTGCCTTGTATGCAAGGGTGATGCAAGCCCTAATCCATCTCCCTATCGTTGAATAAGAGACCTTCTGACCCATGGAGGAAGGTTGAAAAGACACAAACAATGCTTCAGATTTAAGGAAGACCGAAGTCCGTTTGATGTAACATCACAGAGCCCTGCAAACGTCAAGAGTGTGCCACCGCTTCTCAAGATCATGGGAAGGGTTAGGACAGAAATTTGGTAAAACCACCTCCTGGGACCTATGGTACAAAGAATTTATCTTGGGAATAAAGGAAGGGTCTAGTCTGAGGGTCACCCTATCTGTATGGAAGATGCATAGGTCTTCTCTGACAGAGAGAGCAGCCAGTTCCGAAATTCGCCTGGCTGACGTGACCGCCACGAGAAATGCCACCTTCATAGATAATAGCTTAAGTGAACATGTGGTAATAGGCTTGAAGGGTGGTGAAATGAGGGCCTGTAAGACCTGGTGTAGGTCCCAAGAAGGATAACAGTGAACCGCTGGAGGCCTGGTGTTAGTCGCTCCCTTTAAAAAGGAACGCACCATAGGGTGGTATGCCAAAGGAGTGGAATTGTCACACATGAGTACCGTAGATAGAGCTGCATCCTGTCTACGGATGGTGCTCAGGGATAGTCCCTTGTCCAACCCATCCATCAGGAATTCCAAAACAATCGGAACAGAAATGTCCGAAAGCTCCACCTTACGACCTGAGCACCAGGTACAGAAGCTCCTCCATGTGGCATCATAGATCCTATTTGTTGAGGGGCGCCTGGATTGTTGAATCATGGCAATCACCCTCGATAAATATGAGTCTCGGGTCAAGACCCGCCTGTCAAGTGCCAAAAGGTTAGTTGGAGCCACTGTGGGTCCGGGTGCTGAAGTACCCCCTGAGTAAGGGTAATACGACCTGCTGGAATCCTCCATGGAGGAGAGATGGAGAGCTTTACCAGGTCAGCGAACCACGGACGTCTCGGCCAATGTGGCGCAATCAGGAGGATCTCCACTCGCTCGTGTAGGATCTTGCGGATCATCGCGAGGAGGAGTGGTTAGGTGAGGAAAAGCGTAAAGCAGTTCTCTGGGCCAGGGACTGCGGAGGGCATCCATCCCCTCTGCTGCCCCGCCGGTTAGCTGTGAAAGCCAATACTTTCTTCAAAGTCTTTGGAATGTTAATGAGGCCAATACTTTCTGCTGTTAAGGTCTTTGGAATGTTAATGAAGAAGGAATGCTCTAGGGAAGGAGAGCCGTCCCAATTCAAGCAGGCAGCTGCCTGCAGGGAATCCCTACAAAGAAGGCTTTCCTGTCAGAAGGCTAAAATACTAATCAAAGGTTTCCTTTCTTGTTTTTGTTAATAATATTATTAACTAAAGTCCAGGATGAAGGGAAGGAAATTCCACAAATGGGTTATACAACCTGCTGTAGTCTGAGTAATCAAAAACGCGTCTGTAGAGCAAGAGACTAAGTCTAAAACTGGGGTGCTCTTGCACAGCAGAGGCGTACTTACACTTCAGACTTAGTCTTATTGGAGCAGGAAGATTAAGACAACCCATTTGTGGATTCTCCATCCAATCATGCTGGAGCAGCGGTTCTCAACATGTGGGTCGCGACCCCATTTGGGGTCGAACGACCATTTCACAGGGGTCGCCAAACACTGCAGTCCGCCATTTTTTCCCCTTTTCCCCTCGGACGGTGCAGGGGGCAGCACCGCGCATGCACGGGGTAGCACCGTGCATGTGCGATGCGGGCTGTCACACCGTGCCGCGCATGCACGATGCAGGCTGTCGCGCCGTGCATGCACGATGCGGGTCGTCGTGCCACACATGCGTGATGCGGGCCGTCGTGCGCGCGCCGCGCATACGCGATGCGGGGCGTCGTGCCATGCATGTGCGTTGTGGGCTGTCACGCCGCGCATGCGCGGTGCAGGTCGGGGTCGCAGCCTGAAAAAGGTTGAGAACCGCTGTGCTGGAGAATGAAGTAAGAAAGAAATTGTTTCAAGGACCAGGATAACAATCTCTACCATACCCATATTAATACCCGAAGGAACAATTGAGTGCCTACCAATTGTGTTGGGACACAACTCCCAACATCCCTAGACAAGATTTTGTCTAGAATGATATAAATTTGGCCTAACGCATCATAAAGATACCAATTGGGGGAAGGCACCTGGAAATAGATATCAAAAAGGGTTGAAGTGTCTTTTGCTTTGATCTGTAGAGAACTGTAAGATATAAATAAGGATGGATGGGCAGGTGAGTGAGTGGGGAGAAAAGGAAGAAGAGAAACAGGGGCCGGTACTTAAATTATTTGGAGCAAGACATACTCCAGCCAATTTGTACTATGGTTATGCTATTCAGCTGTGTACAATAATAGGATAAGGGAAATAAGAGGAGAGTTCCAATTTTAATGCTCTTTTTCCCTCTCTAAGAACAAATCAAACAATAATCCTAAAGCCTAAGGAACACAGGTAAAGCTATGAGTAAAAGAAAAAGCACATGAGGGGAAATAAATCCCAGGAAGTTGGGTGTGGTGGAATGTGTTCTAAAGAACAAAAGACCTATTGTTCTTGCAAAACAAGCCTACCTTGGTATAGAAGTGATTTAAAAAAAAAAAAAAGTAACCCATTTTTAACCTAATCAGGGTCAAGCATGTTGAGGAAAAATAAATATATGAAATAACGCTCTTCTTAGAACACATAAAGTCGGGGACACTTTGTCAGGGTGCGTTTTATGCTTCTGATTTGCAGGTATTGTAGGAGATCTGATACAAGGCAGTCCTCAGTCCCTGAATCTCACCAGATGACTTTGGGCCAGTTCCTTTCTCTCCACCCAACTTCACCCAAATCACAGGGTTAAACATGCTACCTAGACCAAGGGTCCCCAATCCCCGGTCCGTGGACTAGTACCGAGCCATGGCATGCCACTAACCCAGGGGTTCTCAACTTTGGCAACTTTAAGACTTGTGGACTTCAACTTCCAGAATTCCTCAGCCAGCTTTGCTGGCTGAGGAATTCTGGGAGTTGAAGTCCACAAGTCTTAAAGTTGCCAAGGTTGAGAACCCCTGCACTAACCAGTCTGCACAAACAAGGAAAGCCCTATCCATGGGATGCAGGCAGCACATAAAACCATGCCCCCTCCAGTCCGTGGAAAAACCTCTCTCCATGTAACCGATCCCTGGTGATGAAAAGGTTGGGGATCTCTGACCTAGACCACCTAGACCACCTAGAGGTAAGACAAAGTATAAATCTAATATATATTAAGATATATCAATACAGCCCTCAGCCAGTGGCCTTCCATGGCACGAAGCAGTTAGTAAAACATTCTGTGGAGCAGTAACCCTCAAGATGAAAAAAAAAGACTACTCTCTCAATCTGGATTCTCATTTTAACAACCTCGGAAGAATCAACCTTGAGTCAATCAGGATCGAACTGCCGAATTGCTGGCAACTGCTGCTGAACCAGCAGAAGTAGCCTGCGGTACTGCATTCTAACCACTGTGCTACCACAGCTCATATATATTATTATGGAGGAAGCATCGGTGACCGAGAGAGCCAATGTGAGGTAGACCGTGATTCAGTTTCAAACCCAGCACCATCTATGGAAGCTCATGGAGTAACTTTGGACTACTCACTCTTACTCAGCCCCTCTTCTCTCAAAGCAATGTTGCTATAGAGGGGGGAAAAATAGGGGGACGTGCTATGTATGCTACAGTGCCTTGAGTTCTTACTGCATAAGGAAGATAATGGATAATAATGTAAATACATGTAGATTAACCCATATTGTTCTTTATTCAGATAACTCTCAGGGTTCTTGATATAGATAGGGCTTATGGTAGTGTTTCCTAACTTTGTGCCTTTGGAGGCTGTAGATTTTAACTGCCAGAATTGCAATCCCAAAGACTTCTAAAGCACCACCTTCTTAGAGAGTCTTTCCTCATTGTATCTAAGCACAATGAAACACATTCTGATATCATCTGTTTTTTTGTCGTATCTCCATAATATTCACTTCATCTCCTCACCTGCCCAAGAGAAAGACGTAAGCAATATTTAGCAATCAATACTGTACCAGCTGCTAAGGGGTATTCTTAATACGGAAAACTGATTGGAAAATGGGATAGTGGTGAAGCTGCATGTGTCCATTTTTTAAAAAAAGAAAAAGGGGCCATGAAGAGATGCAGAAAGAAGCAATTTATCTCCAGAATGCCAGGATGTGGCCTAGTGGAAATCAGGTATGGAACAGAAATTAGACTGTCAAGAATGTATTTGATGCTGAAATTCCAGTTGTGCACAATCTCTCTTCTTGTAAATTATTACCGACCATTGTAAGGAATAAAAAAAGTGTGTTGCAACACACACAGTTCACTTTTCTCAGAGATGTTGGGAAAACACAAAAAACACAGGACAATTTCAGCATTCTTTCCGGGGGAATGAAACTTTTCTTTGAAGTACTCCAAATCTTTTCTCATTTATGAATATTGCAAATGAAGATTTACGAGCCGAGCAATTTACAGCCTTGGATTGAACAGAGTAATTATACCCTGTTAGCAATCAGGGCCTGGGGGGCCAAGGGGGGTGGCATGTGATTCCTTTCTGCAGGACTGGGCAGGCAAAGTCAATTGAAAGTCTGGCCACTGTCCATGTTTGCCTTCAATGTATTTTGCCAGCAGCTATGCTATCCTTTCCACCTAACTTTTGTCTAGAAATTAGACATTATTACAATATAATGGTAGGAGGTGCCACTCCTTGTTACACCTTGAAATAAGCCTTTCAAGCATTTGGTTTTATAATCCTTGGCAGAATCCATCAAAATCTCCCCTTCCCATTTCTTTCAGGATATATAACTTACAGAATACTGGAAGTTGATATAGTGAGCAGATAGCATATTTTTATTGTTATTGCCATATACAAAAACCCAAGTGACCACAAGATGGCATCAAAGAGTTGTTTTTTAAAACAAACAAACTCCCTGCTGCCATCTAAAGACTTGTTCCTAATTTTGCAGCCCAGATCTGGTAGCCCTAGTTACATATTTTGTTTTTGTTATTGATTACTAGCTCACCAATTGAAGATTCTCAATAAACTGTACTTCCGCTGCGTGCTAAGTTTATATTCACTGGGTTTTTGCTGCCAGCTGCCTCCCTTGTTTTGTTTTGAACCTATGAGGATTCTCAATCACCCAGGTTGGAGTTGTCCTGGAACATCCCTGAGTCATGGCAACTGGACATTTTAGGGGAGGGTTTGAAACATTTCGCTGTTTATCCAAGTAGCTAAAAGAAAAGAAATTCAGTTGCCATGACTCAACTTCCAGACGTTAGAACTGTAGCTGTATTACAATATTCCTTGGAAACTCTTGAGGGGCTTCTCAGTGATATGACCAACCAAACATCGTCAAGGAAAGTTTGCTCACCTTTAACTCACCTTATCTAGAATCACTAAAAGTACCCAACAAACTTGGCCCAATTATAAACAAACTGTGGGCTAGTGTGCTTGAAACACTGAAATTGCCCAACCATTTCTTCTGTCTTGTAAGGTGGTGCAGTGGTTAGAATGCAGTTTTGCAGATTAATTCACTGTTGACTGACAGGAGTTTGATCCTGACAGGCTCAAGGTTGACTCAGCTACCATCCTTCTGAGGTTGGTAAAATGATTGTTCATACAGGCTTATGCACTTCTGTGGTAAAAATGTATTTCAGAAAAGTCGACGGCTTGCAAGAATAACTGACAGAGCTATACTTTATAATTACTATTAGAATGTTGGTATTAATTTAGTATCAGCACTAGCACTAACATCTCTAGCATGATATAAATGTTCTTACATTAGAATAGCAGTCTTTTATATCCTGGAGTTCCAAGAAGCTCTTTGTTGCCTTTTATTGACATAATTTTATTCTAAAAGTAATGAAATGTTCTTCCTAATGAACGTGAAAGAGTTTTGTTCTGGCAGGTAGAGAGGTTTCTATTCTGCCAGCTTAAAATTGCAAGTTGAAAAGAAGCTTCATTTGTTGAAACCAAGCTGTCAGAGAACTTGATAACAGCAATAATTCACTGCTGGATCTGGCAATTTGCGGTGATGAACATAGAGATATATCCAAAAAAAAAAAAAAATCAACCCTAACAGGGAATGTTCAAGACCAAAAAAGGAATTTCTAAATATCAGTGGAGTTCAAAATAAACTTCTTTAGGATTGTTTTTAAAAAGGGTGCCAGTTACCCTTAGACCTCAAGATATCCTTAGTTCTCAATCAAAGGTGAGGTTAACAGAAAACCAGGAAGCACTATGAATGGTAGATGGTACAGATCTTTACAACTGCAGGAAAATCTATTCCATTCCAATTTTTGGGAAATCCCTTGTTGACGGTGTTACAACTTCTATGTGCTTAAAAGCAGGTTTCTCTGTGTTGTGGGTATAAATGTGACAGAAAAACACAGGTGGCTAACATAAAATACCAACTGATAATAGAAATAGGACTTTCTTCAAGGGAAGTATGGAAAAGACTGGACTGGGCTGCAGATCCTATCTGATTTTAGTGGGACTTAGTTCTTAGTATCTATTTATTTATTTATTTCGGATTTGTATGCCGCTCCTCTCCGCGGACTCGGAGCGGCTCACAACATACAAATAAACAATCCAATATAAATCCAAAAAAAAAAACATTAAAAAAAATAAACCCCACACATACTCCTCAGTGACACCACAATCAACAATCATCCCCAGGCCTGCCGGCAGAGGTAGGTTTTTAAATTCTTTCGGAAGGCCGGGAGGGTCGGAGAAATGCGGACTTCAGGAGGTAGTTGGTTCCAGAGGGTGGGCGCCACAACAGAGAAGGCCCTCCCCCTAGGGCCCGCCAGACGACATTGTTTCGCTGACGGGACCCGGAGGAGGCCGACCCTGTGCGCTCTCACCGGTCGAAGGGAAGTATATGGCAGAAGGCGGTCCTGTAAGTATCCTGGTCCCATGCCATGAAGGGCTTTATAGGTAATAACCAACACCTTGAATTGGGCTCGGAGACCAATAGGCAACTAATGCAGCATGCAGAGAGTTGATGAAATGTGGGCACAACGAGGAAGGCCCACAACTGCTCGCGCAGCTGCATTTTGCACTAATTGTAGTCTCCGAACACTCTTCAAGGGTAGCCCCATGTAGAGAGCGTTGCAGTAGTCGATCCTTGAGGTGACAAGGGCATGTGTAACTGTGAGGAGAGACTCCCGATCCAAGTAAGGACGCAACTGGTGCACCACCTGGGCAAATGCCCCCCTTGCCACTGCCGACAAATGATGATCCAATGTCAGCTGTGGATCAAGGAGGACTCCCAAGTTGCGAACCTTCTCTGAGGGGTTTATAGATTCACCCCCCAGGGTAATCGAGGGACAGATAGAAGTGTCCTTGGGAGGCATCACCCACAGCCACTCTGTCTTATCTTGCTGTAGGATAAGCCACTCTTTCTCAACCTCATCAGGTTCAAGATGGACGGACTTAAACTCCCAGAATTCCCCAGCCAGTAATTCTGGGAGTTTAAGTCCATCCATCTTGAACCTGATGAGGTTGAGAAACACTGGGATAAGTTACAGTGAACATACCAGAGCTTATTTCTAAAAAAAATAAATATAAAGCCATACTTAAATCTACATGTCACTGCTGCCTTAAAAGACTTCCATAGAGAGGAGTTGCAGAAACAGATCAAAGTGTGTGTGTGTGTGTGTGTTTGTGTGTATTGTGTACAGCCTCTACAGATTGTAGAATTCAACTTATTTTGACAAGTATCAAGGTCAGAATCTATAAAATTCTAATCTGTCATACATCAGGAAATGTGGAAATGGCAAATGTTAAAAGTCAGGTTGTATTGGGTGGAATTTCCCCGGCTTGCATTAATGGATGATTTATTCCCAGTGCAAATAGCAGCATGAAAGGAATGAGTTTCTCTGGGACTCTAGTAAAGAACACAAGATTAAACTTTAGTTCCTTCCATGCTGCAGCAATCCTCATAATTATTAACTCATTCCCAAGCTTTTATTTATATGGTCAAAAGCATGTGTATTAAACTCGGTTAATGCCATGTTTGATCTGGCTGACAGTGGCACAAAGGTAGAAGATGGAACATAAGAAGAATTACAACTAGAAATGCAAGCTTCTTTCTAAATGCTGTCAATTTACCTCATTCTTGACCAGTAATTCTGCTGCCACTTGTATCTATGGGCAGGTTATGCGGTGGTTTTGAGAGAAATAAATAAATAAAAATAAATACATGTTCACAGACTTCAGTAGAGTTCCTCTGGCAAGGTTGAAATTAATGCTTCAGACAATGTATCAGGAAAGAAAGTTTTCATTTAAAAAAAAAGGATGAGTCTGTTGCCAAAATTTCCTTGCAATGTATGAATTGCAGAAACAAGACAGACTTATGATTGATAAAATATTATTTCATTAAGTTTGCAAACACAAAGTGATTTGTCTTCTGCAATTACATTTGCTGTTCTTTGTTTAGAAATAACCAGCATTTATATTACACTTTTTCTAAAAGCTCAAGGGATCTCAAGTCGCTTCGATAGTGAAATGGGCAGCATATAAAGTTAATAAACATTACACAATATGCAATACCTCCATAATATACAATCATGCTGCAGTTCTACGCAGAACTACAGAAGCAGAGACAATCGATTTCCTTAAACACAGATGTTCAGAAAAGCCTTCACACGTGGGTGCAGATTTTGAAATACTGAACTTTGAACATTTGCTGTCACATACCCTCTGCTTGAGTGTTCATTCAACATACAAAACAGATTTTAAAAAAGCATTTCAGATTCCATAAAATTCACTCAAATCTTATCCCAGAGCTAGTTCTCATAGTGGCTAGAAACACCAAGGTAATAGCATTGTATTACTCGTTATCCTAACTAGTCCCCAATAATTAGCGCTCAAGGAATGTTACTTCCTAAAATCTATCCTTGATCCTAACCCCTTTCCTGTTTGAATTTGTCCAGTTTCGTTTTAAAAGCATTTGAAGGAAAGATGCAATATAAAGCTAAGAACAATAATATTTTCTTGTACAGATCCCAATTTTTCTGTATTTAGTTTCAGTTGATGATTCTGGTTTAGATTGTGAAAGAGAAGGAAGTATCTTTCCCCATTTTCCACATGCCTGACTTTATTACCTGTTTCCTTTCTAAGCTAAAAAAAAAAAGCTTTGTGTTCCCTTGTCTTGTCTCATAGGGAACTGCTCCATTGGTTGTCCTTTTCTTAAACATGAGCATATAAATTACAATTATTTGTTTAGAAAGAGCATTTAAAGTAAAATGTATGGGTTGCTAGAACAGCCTTTATTAAATTAATCTCCTCTCAAAGATCTGGATTGCAATTTGCATCGTCTTATATGTTGACTACAGTCAAGTCATGTGAATTATAGTCCATCATATTTTTCCAGAGACCAAGATAGGTAAGTAGGTAAGTAGGTAGGTAGGTAGGTAAATAGATAGGTAGGTAGATAGATAGATAAATTTCCATGTTGTTTCTCATATTGTTTTTTTCTCATACTAACTTCTTGCTTCTCCACTGTTCTTACCTATCCAGAGACATTAATGGCATCTTTGTATTAGTTCTTAATGTTCTTCAAGGCTTCTTGTTATTTTATCATCTCCAAAGAATGAAAATAGAGACCACTTTACTACGGAGCTTTGCCAAATCACCTCTTGCTAGCAGCTGTGGAAACTGAAGCATTTCACCAGTGAAAAATGATAAACCACTCACTTGCATGCTGATGATGTGCAACAATAAAAGAAGACAACTGTGCAAGATTTCTAAAGCAAATAAAATTGGATTTGTAAAAGTGGAAAAATTTACAACTTTCCATGCTGGAGAGAACAGCAACAGTGAAAATGAGTATCTTACCGAAAATATTCTTTCTATTCCAAACAATACCTGTAAAGACTGGAAAAAAGCCTCTTTTTTTTGATGAACTAAATACAATAATACTGAAATTTGTCTGGCAAGGGAAAAAAAGCTAGAATCAGACTGAAAATGTTACAAGAAGTGAAAGAAAGTGGAGGATTTGGATTGCCGGACTGGACGTTATACTACCAAGCAACTATATTAACATGGCTTAAAGAGTGGATAATGCTCACGATAAAAGACTATTATACCTAGAGGGGCATGACCTCTGTGGTATGGGAAGTCTATAATATTCTTTGTTGAGAATAAAGCTAGAAATTGAATCTGCTTATTTTGTGAGTTTTCTGTTCCATTCAGTTTTGTTTCTCCCCTATTCAATCCAATTGTGGTGAGCTTTTAAGGTATATAATGCAGGATCATGCCTTGATTTTTCTTAGTTGAACATTTCTTTGGAACAGAATCTTTGTTTGCAGATTTGCCTCTAAAAAAGTTTAGAAATGCAAGCTGTTCAATTAAGGTTCCTTTTGCATCCAGCACATTGGTGTCTGTGACAGATTGTGACACAGCATTTATATGAGCATGGATTATGAGATCTGGATTGTAATAAATGGGAAATGGAATTTTTTCTTTCAAAAATATTGTTTCCTTTTTATGCTCAGAGAAAAATCCTTCTATTTTCCAATATCGTATTTTTTGGGGGGAGGTGGGAGGAGATAAGGACAACTGCAGTCAAAAATTATTTCCATCAGAGTAGTGTGCATGATAAAAACTAAAATCACCTTCATCCTGTGCTAAAGTCCTAATCAAAGCCAGACAGCTTTGAGACACAATAATGTAGTTAATATAACTGTGTGGTTTGTCCCAGAATGTAGTTAAATTAAATGCACATATGGAACTGGTATGAACAGGAGGGGAAAATGTTATTTTCACCATTAAATGGTTGCAAATGACACCCACTCAACCACATGCCACACTATGCTAATTAATATAACCGAAGGAACGGCTGACATATTGGAATAGAAATGTGGATTTTTGAGGCATCTGTTTTGACATTCATACACTTTTTGAGGGCTGAGAATACATTATTGACACACACACACACAGTAACAATTGCTTGAGGAAATATATCTAGCTCTCTTACTGCATCAAGTTAAAAATTATTGCAGAAAATCTATGAGAAGCAAATAATTAAATATAATCTGGGCAGGGAACAAAACATAGTTTGTTTAAAGTTCAAAATTGGGAGAGATCAAGTTGTTAAAATTAAATATTCTTCTGGCTCACAGCTTAAAAAGTCAATAAGTTCCCAAGTGGTTACTTAGGCACAGTTTAGTGAGATAGGGTTTAGACCGTTAAACAGTTATTAAGCACAAATATGCAATATTGAAATCGGGAGTTTGTTTTAAAATTAAATCCAAAAGCTTCTTTCCTTTCCTTTCCTTTCCTTTCCTTTCCTTTCCTTTCCTTTCCTTTCCTTTCCTTTCCTTTCCTTTCCTTCCCTTCCCTTCTCAAGTTGTGGGTGCTACAACACTGGAGGTTTTCAAGAAGAGATTAGACAACCATTTGTTTGAAATGGTATAGAGTTTCTTGCTTGAGCTGGGGTTAGATTAGATAACCTCCAAGGTTCTTTCCAAATCTGTTACCCTTCCTTCCTTCCTTCCTTCCTTCCTTCCTTCCTTCCTTCCTTCCTTCCTTCCTTCCTTCCTTCCTTCCTTCCTTCCCTTCCCTTGACTGCTGATGCTTGCAATTTTAACCAGTGCTTGCAATTTTAACCAGTGTAATACTATGAACTTGATGCTATTTCTGCATTAGTCATGTTCCTTCCATCTAGAGAAACAGAAGTAGATAGATTACAAAAGGAAATAAACCTTCATATTTACAGTTACCAATTAGGATAAGTCATTCATTAAACACTTATATAGCTGATTAAATGAAGGCTTGTTCTTTATAGATAAGTTGACTAAAGCTTAATAAACTCATTATCCATTAGATTGTTACCTGGATAGTCGGTAAACAACTGGTCATTGTTTATCTTGTGTAAATATATGATAAGTGTGTTTCTCCCCCACCCAAATATCTTATAATTGCCCCGCTTTCTACCTGTTTTTTCAAATAGGTGCACCTAGAGCAGGCAAGACATACTTCCCTGAACAACAACCAGGAAATAATTAGAAACACAACACAAATCGCTTCCAACCAAGGCGCATCAGGTTGATTTGGAATACACAGAGACCCAATGAATTTAAAGTTATCAGCAAAACTTTACTGGTTACATGTTACATTTGCTTTTTCTCATATACAAACACAAACTTTTTATCTACCTGCCCAAAGGGACCCTTTTGGACAAGATTGCTGATTTTTGTCCTCTTTACTTATGTCCCTCCATCATCTTTACCTTCCTCCTCCCTTCACTGTTTGAAACATAGGTGGACCTGGAAACTGGTAGAGTGTGTGCTCTTATATAGAGCAGGGGTGGGCAACTATGGCTGGCTGACTCAGGAATTCTGGGAGTTGAACTCACAGATCATAAAGTGGCTGTAGATGCCCAACCCTGTTGTACAGTGATTCTCTGGATAAATTCTGAAGTCACTTTTCTTATTATCGTCACCATTAGCACTTCTACAAAGAAGTGTGAATGAATTGTTCTGGACTGGTGGAAGAAGACAAAGCATGAAAATCTCCAAAGTGACTTCCTAAGAACTTAGCCATTCCAATAACAGTAGTTATTAATGAAACAATAATGTTATTGGACAAAGAGTTCATTATAGTATCCAATTTATTGATTTTGACTTTTCCTGCTTATGTGGCTTTTAAGTTATGGTTTTGGCTTATCTACGTGCAGCTTAATTAAGAATTAAACCAATTGTGATTTATTAAAACCACAGTGAAACTATTGTTAACACTGAAAGAACCTAAACGATTTTTTCTTCTTTGTTTTTAACTATTTGCTTGCCCATTCTTGTGAATAGACATCACCAGGAGATGATTTTCAAACTATCACAACCAACATTTCACCAGAAACGCTTTATTTTAGAGCCAAAGTTTAGCAGTGGAAAGCAAATGTAGAGGTGCATGCAGATAGCCTTTGAAGAATTTCAATGATTCTTAAAGCAAACATCAGCTTAGCCTGGCTAGAGTAAGAAAGTTAAGATTGTGCTGCCTTGATTCTCTTTAGAATAAAAGGCGAGCAAGTGAATCTCTGGGAAGCTTTCAAGATTGCTATTACAGGGATTGAGCTCCAGTAGATCAAGCAGTATTTTTTTTTTTCCTGACCTGGTCTACTTTGAAGATTTAACATCAAGGATATGATACAAACCAAGTTCTGGAAAATATTTTTCACAGGCCAACTAACCTAATCTCAAATGGACAAAGGAGGAGCTGTTGGTGGGGAAGCAAGGAGGATGGGGAACAACAAAATATACTATTGCTTACACAAAAACATCAAGATTTGGCCCTTCTATCTTCTCAGTATAGAGACAAGGGACCAATGTTACTTCTTACATGGAAAACGGAACCCATATTTGCATAGTTATCACTAATATGTACAAATATGATATAGACATGTTCACACTGATAATGTTAAATTATAACTTGTTCCCCAACACAGCAATATATTGGGAGTAGAATATCTACTCATTTCCTCTCCTTCACAGTTTTACTTCTGTTGTCATCAAGAAAAGACCCAGACTTTTCAGAAAAAGCTTGCCTCCGGACATAAATGTATTAATGTGAGAATATTGAAAGTCATTACAGGTTTTCCTTTGCTGTTTATTTTCACTTATTTCTCAAGACCGTTATAGTCTAAACTTCATTACAAAGCTGTATCTCCTGATATGAATGACACATTGGAATTTATGTATTTTGTAGCTATTATTATACCCAAAAATAGTCACATGCCCTTAATTCATCAATATTCTGCTCTATATTAGCCACTCTTAAATAATTATTATATTTTCTTTCAACCACTACATGCTCCAGACCCAGAGGGAAAAGAGAGGGAGGGAGGGAGGAAGAGAGAGAAAGGAAGAGGAAGGGAGGGAGAGAGAGAGAGAGAGAGAGAGAGACAGAGACAGAGACAGAGAGACAGAGAGAGACAGAGGGGAGAGAGAGAGAGAGACAGAGAGAGGAGAGAGAGAGGGGGGGAGACAGAGACAGAGAGAGAGACAGAGAGAGACAGAGAGAGAATCCATGTAATTTCTGGAAAATTGTGACTGTTATTTTTTAGAGTTTTCAAAAATATACAAAAAAGTACAAATATCTAGAAATTATAATTTATATGTAGTTACATGTTCGCAAACCTCAATTTAAGTAAGATCAATACAAAGGTGAAGACAAAATTAAATGTTTATTGTAATAGTGTAACCTGTAAGTAAAAACATAACTTTTTGCATCATGGCTAGAACAATTTTATATAGCCAGAAATCTTCCAAAGTTTGTTAACGTTTGATGTCAACATTGTTAACTTTCTTCTCCAACTGTTTGCAAGATAACTAACCAGTTTAGTTTTCACATTTGACTGGGTTGAGCTGAAACTGAATTTTAATTTGCAAAGAACAATTTTACCAGTGGGCTATTTGAGATGGGTGCTGCAATCTCCAATACAGCTGATAAATTTGGATGAAGAATTCAGGTTTATGCATTAAGGCCCAGCCTGTAGTTATGATAAAGCATAATCTTAAAGGCATTTTGGTCCATCCACTTGTAGAAATGGATGAAAGTCGTGAAAAGTAGAGAAAGATCAGGTTTAGATAATTGTGTATTGTCACTATCCTATTAAATGCATTTTAAATTTAATCCAGTTTGTAAAATTTAATTTAAATAAACATGTTAAAATCTACACTTAAAATATCCTAAAACCAAGTCCATTGCCTTCATAAGATAGGTCCCCAATCTTTTGGGCACCAGGGACCACGGACCAGAGGGGGTGTGGTTTTGTGTGTTGCCTGCATCCTGTGGATGGGGCTTTCCTTGTTTATGCAGACCAGTTGCTGGCATGCTGCAGCCTGGTATAGGTCCACGGCCCGGAAGTTGGGGACCCCGATCATAAGAGACATAATGGTTGGAAATAATATCCAGTCATTATAAATTTGACATATATCATGCATTCTTGTGGCAAATTATTATTTATATGTTGTTTCTTGCAAAGAAAACATACTGCCTTAGCCTTAGCAGTTCGTATTTTCTTAGTAGTTTGCTTTGCTTTCTGAGAAATTGAATATATTTGCCTTAAAATAAATTCATTCCTAGACTGAAGATTCAGAACTCCAACTATATTACAGAGTCTTGTAATGATTAAAGCATGATTCATAGGCTTTAAAAAAGTAGCTAAAGATATTTTACCCAAAAAAAAATGATTTCAATTTCAGGGATTGAAAGTTGATATGAACGTAAATTTGCATTATAATTGCCTAAAGGAAGACATGACTGCACTGACAGAAAATAACCTCTTCTCACTGTTCATATTCCTACTGGGGTTTGTATTGTTGTTTTTTCTCCTGCTGTACATGTAACTTAAAGGTTTAAAACAAAATGATGTATTTTTCTCTGCATATAGGCAATGACTGTAGCTTTCTTTCATCTATTACCTGCATCTTTTGCTAACTAGGGTGCATGCATCATTTAATAGGAAAACATGGTATAGAAGAGAACGTTAATTATTCTTTGCCAATGCATTGCTGCAGTAACTGCTTCAAACTGAAGCAACATTAAACATGAAACTGCAAAAAAAAGTCCAAAGATAGAACGTTCAGCTAATTCATTATTTTGTTTACAAAAGAGGTGTCGAAAAGTTTTTTTTAATGTAAAAACTGGAAGCCTTTATTTCAAAGCCTAAATAAAATAAAATAAAAATCAGAAAACAAAATTATGTAGAGGAGGGCGTGGGAAGAAAGGGAGAACAAATACTGACGAATTCAAGGAAAAAATACATAGAAACTTTGGGGGGGAGGGAAGAATTTTGTTTTCATTCAAACCAGGAATGGGCATTTGTTCTCTAAGTCTTAGCATAAAATAATTCTTAAATATTCAAGACTATAAATCACCAACCTTATGCATACAATGGATACAAGTTGATACAGAACTCAAGGAGAAAACACGCATTTCCCCTAAATGTTATATGAAAATGTAAGAGTGCAAGAATGCAAATTAAGAAATAAAGGTGCATTTTTCCTCTCCAAAAATACAGAGCAGCTGGTGATTGGCAGGAAAGAGAGATGAGGCTTGTTAACAACCATATGAGAGTCCACCTCTCTCCCTACCCAGAGTGCTTAGCGCCAGAGATGCTTAAGGAAGGTATAAATACATTTACTCCTGCTGCCTTCCCATGAAGCCCTAGATATATCTGTTAACTCAAAATAAACATAATCACTGTATATGAATATCATAAGCACTACATTGCTTACATTTTTGCAATCAGAAAAAAAAGAAAAAAGAAAAAGCACCTATTGAGAATTAATCTAAACTCAGCTTCATTGTCATGAAAAACAGAACAACCTTTTTTAAAAAGCTGGGTTATTATTTAAATCCTTGTGTAAAGGTCTTCCCCTAACCTAACAACAATGTAAAGTGATATCCCACATTGAAAAACTCCTTTCAGCTGGGTAGTACTGCACATCTCCCTTACTATGAATCTTCCCTTCGTCAAAAGAAGACTGGCTGGAATGCACAGAGAACATAAATTCCGAGTCTTCAATTGCACATTATGACTGCAGGCAGATAGGGGAACAGTGAGGCAGGGATATGCTTAACAAGAAAAAGGCAGTATCAGGTTAGCAACTCCTTTTGCTAAACCTTAATGAGATGATAAATGCAAGAATGAATTTAGATTTTCTTTCCCCGCAGAAATGGGATCCAAATTCATCCTTCACTTATGCCCTCGGAATATGCACTTGTTCAGTTCCACATATTAATTCTTTTGGCATTATAGATGTATGCTTAAAGCTTTCTTGTGGGGGCTTATGTTAATCAAATTGTCCAGCTGAATTAGCCATGTGCAGTTCAATTGATGAGGAGAGCTTTTAATTTGCATACTTCTTTCCCCCCAAATATCTGTAACCTGAAACAGCCCAATGTTTCTCTGTCAAAGCAAAATTGCATAAATAATGTGGGAAGAGCTGAAAGAACAGAACTCCTTCTCAAATTTTGACAACTAATCAGATGCAATCTCCTCTTGTGATTTTATTTGAATTTCTTCTCTGCTTTCCTGCAATTATGTAAGATGATAGCAGGGCAGCAGCAATCACTGTTATTCTCTTAACCTAAAAATCAAACCGAATGTATTAAGCTGTACAATATCCGCAGCTTAATGCTTTCTTCATGAAATCAGCTCCTACCAGATTTCAAAATGGCAGTGATTAAAAACTCCATTAAACTTTACGGCATTATATTGCCAACACCTATGAAGAGGCTAATTTTACACAATTAAACCACGACCAAAAAATAAAATAAAAAGTACACTGGGACAACCTTGTCCAGCCCTCAATAGAAAGCTTTTCAACACATTTTTATAGAGCTACAAATTGTACGATTAAAAATGTTCTATGTGCATAATTGGATGAATGTAATATGCATCCCAGCAGAGTCCCGAAGAGTTGGTACAAGTTGTCTGCACCCCCCAAAAAATCATTAGACCAACAAATGGATAGTACATAATACTGTGAAGAACCATTACCCCTTAAAAATATTCCAGATTCAAACATGATTTAGTTAAGTCTTACTGTATTCAGCTGCTTAGCAGACTATATGCATGGATTTTTTTAAAGTTCTTGCTGATTAGCACATATATATATATATTGAATATGTATATATGTGCAAGACAAAAGGCAATGCTTAATATAAATATTTACTAGAACGAACAGAACTGGCACTTAAGCATGAACCATTCTGTCATTCACTAAGCGGCAATAACAGTAGTCATCTTTCCCTGTTCATCGGAAGGTAACTGGCTGGTTGGAAGTTCACATTGATAAGAGAAAGGAATGCCTGGTTGCTGCAGTCTGTGAATGAAAAAAAGCAAGAGTTATATTTCAATATACGTGCACTGGATTGAGTGGACGAACAAGAAGCTCTTAATCCATTCATCTTGTCATACACTGCAGTTAAAGATGCTACTTGATTACTCAAAAATGGCCAAGTAGATACAAAGAAGCTTCGGGAAATCAAAGACTACTTCACTAAGTCTACCAGCGATGTGTTTTTCATCCTCTACTTGGATGAGTGTCAAAATAGTTTTATTTTTCTTTTAAATCTCTTTTGGAAGCACCAATGCCGTCAAATGCTTGATCGGTTAGTACCACTGCATTAGAGTTTTCAGCAGCCATTCAGCTAGAATATCCATCTATCAGGCATGCTGAATTTTGCAGACTTTTCCAGAGTACTATAAATCCCTCTGCTTAAACCAGCATCTACTATTAAAATGCTAAGTGTTCTCTCTTTAGGCATCTAGAATTATATGCCTGCTTTTAAATTGTTTGTAATACATTTATATTGCAATTTTCATTTTGATTTAGACCAGTGTTTCTTAACCTGGGCGATACTGCCCCCCAGGGGGCGATTTCATTTTTCGGGGGGCCATGGAACGAAAAGGGGACGATATGGGGGCAATGGAGCGAGATGTTTTGGGGCAGGGCTTTTCAACCAGTGGTACACGAAGGACCGGTTGAACAGCACTGGAAAAAAAAATGGAAAAAAACCGAAAAAAAGTGTAAAAGTGGATGAGGTGAAACGGAGCAGCGCCCGCACAAGCTTGTGGCAAAGTCAGCTGGAACTGCACATTGCCTGGGTCCTACTGAGAGCCCAGGATCAAAGCGCGCAGCTCCAGCTGATTGGCGGTGGCCTTGGGGGTGGCAGGCAGCCTCACAGTCTTCAGTGGAGATTCTGCTGGAGCTGCGCAACGCATTGCCTGGGCCCCTCCCCCGCCCCCACCCAGATGCCCTCACCTCCCCCAAGCATTTTTTTACTCACCTGCTTTCAGCAGCATTCCCTTTCTCCTGTCCTTCTCAGCCTTTGCCATGTGTTTGTGAGACCAAAAAAAAAAAGTTCCAACTTCTCGCGAGAAGTTAGAAAGTCTCATGGAACTTTTTCTTTCTTTTTTACCCACAAACACGTGGCGACGGCAGAGAAGCAAACGAAGGCAGAGAAGCAAAAAGAGAAAGGGAGTGAAGCTAAAAGCAGGTGAGTAAAAAAATGCTTGGGGGAGGCAAGGGCATCTGGAGCCAACCTCACCCTGCATGATGGCAGGAGGGTTAACAGTGGGCACGGGAGCCCAGGAGAACCTGTGCAATCAGCGTGTGCTCAGAAACGTCGATCTCGTGCCCTTGCTCATCTCACTTGCTTGCAGAAACAAAATTCAGAAGACACGGAAAGGCATCAAAAGCTGTTGATAGATGTCATAGTTCCGACTAATGAAACACTTCAAAGAACTTCCAGGCATTGTTTATCCTAAAGCCTTTATTAATAGTGTTACAAATTGACGGCACATCATGGAGGTTTATGCCAGAATCTGAATTCCTCTTGCTGGCATCTAACTTTTCTTGCTAAACCCCTCCCTTATCTTGCAGTCACAAGTCACATCTTCCAATTAGCCCAGAGGGCAGAGATTCACTTATTTCCCCTCCCTTTTCTCTGTCATCTGAATTAACTCTAAAAATACCAGACAGTTCTGCATATTGTCAAAGCAAGAATATACAGTATTTGCAGCGTTGACAATAGATAGAAAGCAAACGGAAAGCAAGCAAGTGAGCTGGGCAGGAGCGCGGAATCGGCGTTTCTGAGCACACGCCTATTAGGGGCGCGAATTGGTGTGTGCTCAGAAACGGCAATTCCGTGCTCCTCCCCAGCTCACTTGCTTTCTGCTTGCTTTCTATCAACAGCTTTTGACGTTTTTCCTTGTCTTCTAAATTTTGTTTCTGCAAGCGAGAGGAGCAGGAGTACAAGATCAGCGTTTCTGAGCACACGCCGATTCGTGCCCCTGCCCTCTCGCTCGGGCAAGCGAGCTGGGCAAGAGCCCAGAATCGGGGCGCACAGCTACAGCTGATCCGCGCTTCTGCAGAGCAGCCCAGAAGCGCAAATCAGCTGTAGCTGCTTTCCTGGGCTTCTGCCCAGCTCACTTGCTCGCACTTTGCCGGAAAACATGCCGCTTGCTAATTTAGCAGAAACGTGAATCAGCTGTAGCCCGGCACTACTTCTGCTAAATTAGCAAGCGGCATGTTTCCCTACATTGCGGTTTGTTCTTATGCCCTTTTTATATTTCTTTTTGTGTCTTAAATTCACTTATAATTCAATCATTAAATGTTACTGTTTTTCTTTTCGGGCATTTCACTTTCTTGCAATTGAATTTTGTTTTCAGTGGTCATTACATTTAAGTGTCTTGAATAAATAAGATAATAATGAAATACATGTATCACGAAGTTTGGGAATAAAATGACAGGTGGCACCAAACTTTTTCACACAGTTGAGATATGGGAAAAAGACTAGAAATAAATTATTGGCATCAATATGTCTTGATGACAATTTTAAAGAAAACAAAACAAGTGTTTGCATAAATTGAAGAATTATTTCCTATGTTGTGATTGAAAAGTTATGTTGGGGATGACAACTTCCTCATTGGCTCAAGGGGGCGATTCGTTCAAAAAGGTTAAGAACCACTGATTTAGACATGAAGTATTTTGAAGGCTGTTGTCACAGGGCTGGTTATGGCAATAATTTCTAAAAAGTTCACTAGAGTTAATTAATGTGAAGCCATAATAAATTGGTGGGCTACAACTTTTATCACCAAAGTCATCTTAGCTAATAACTGATAGGAAAATAAATTAATTTTAAATATTGTTAACTGTTACATTTGGAAAATTTGTTCATGGTTCTTCTCTGTCCCATATTTTATAATTGTATCCATCTGAAGGGTTTTTTTGGCCATAACTAACTGCTCCTTAAATCGACATTTCCATTTGAACTATAGTCTTTAGTATGTATGTGATATGCCTACCTCAGCCTTTCCTTCATTCCCTCTTACAACCAAAGTTTTCCATAACATCTTTGGTTTATATTCTCAATCTCCAATTGTAACTCAGTCACGGATGTGTAGAAACATTTCTACCATTCTTATCTCACTTTCATTTTGTCCTTCTCCCTCCCCTCCCCCCCCCCCACATTATAGGATTTAAGCTCCTTGGGAGAATTCATTTAAATTGCTTATTTAATTCGTTAAGACACCATGCATTTAAATGTCACCTAAGTTATGAACATGTCTGGGTAGAAACAAAAGAATTCTGAATAATGGCTATTTTGATGTGAAATAAAAAACAGTAAGCCATGGTCACTGTGAAAACTAATAATAAACTGAGTATACTATGCTTCAAAACTCACTTTGCCACACAATTTCTAGTTGACACTTATTAAAGCTGTCTTCAACTTACAATACATATATCACAGATTTGAAATAAGTGAATAACGACACTGGATTTGTATTACTGTATATGGGGACCTTAAATGTCGAGTGCTCTGAAATCTGTAAGATTATATAAACGCTTTTATAATGAATAAATTAAACTCTTAAAATTATCCATCAATTAACTCATCGCCTTCTTTGAGATTTGATACTAAGATACATACTTAAAACTTTTGAGATATGAAAAGGGTATTTTAAGAGTCTGATCTACCCTCACTATGAAAATATGAAAGAGATTGTATACAGGGGGGTACATTCCCTTGTAATGGTTAGGGTAATATATATAAATTGGGTGGATCCAACTGAAAACCCATAGATTATACATAATACCAACTTTATTTTCCAAAACAGCTTTTACCGTAATAAAACAATAAATTGTGTAACAGTTGATTAGCACCTGCCTAGACTATAGGCAGATGTAATTTTTTTTTTAAAAAAGGCTATCACAGAAAATAAACCCAAGCTTAGTACTAATTGTGATGAATATTTCTAGAGGAATTTTTCTTTTTTTTTGGGTGGGGAGGGGTTATTGACAAAATAAGCTTGAAAAATCAAGGATAAGAATTTTTAAAGTTTAAGGATTTCCAATCTATGTAAGACAATGTTCCTATATCAATAGCATGTTTTCTGGTGTTCAGCATGAAAACATTTCTTTCCATTTGTTGTTAGCTAATGTTTTCCTTCAGATGCAATTTAAGTATTTACTTATAAAGGGAGAAACATGGCTTACCTCTAATACAAGAAGAAAAATCTTGTTCTATGAGCTGCCGCCATACTTTCAGACATATTTCTAACTTTCAGATAATTAACAAAACCTCGGAAAAATAGGAGGAGGCCTAAAACCAGAAACAGAGTATGAAATATTTAAACACATTAAATATTCTGGCAGCTGCAGCACACTGTAGGCTCATATTTAAGTGGTGATCTACTAGAATCTCTAGATCCCTCTTGCTAATATTGAGCCAGGTACCATCACCTGTGCATTTGTTTGTTTAATAATAATAATAATAATAATAATAATAATAAAGTTGGAAGGAACCTTGGAGGTCATTTACTCCAAATCCCTAGGCTATACCCCATACCATTTCAAACAAATGGCTGTCCAGTCTCTTCTTAAAAACTTCCAGTGTTGGAGCATTCACCACTTCTGGAGGCAGGTTGTTCCACTGGTTAATTGTTCTAACTGTCAGGAAGTTTCTCCTTAGTTCTAGGTTGCTTCTCTTTTTGGTTAGTTTCCATCTGTTGCTTCTTGTCTTGCTTTCAGGTGCTTTGGAGAATAGCTTGACTCCCCTCTTCTTTGTGGGATATTGGAACACTGCTATCATCCCCCCCCCTTGCCCTTCTCTTCATTAAACTAGACAAGGGGTAGGCAACCTTGGCTCTTTTATGACTCGTGGACTTCAGCTCCCAGAATTCCTGAGCCAGTATGGCTCAGCTTGGAAACCACTCCCTTTCCCCTCAGCATGGCTGGCTCAGGAATTCTGGGAGTTGAAGTCCACGAGTCATAAAAGGGCCAAGGTTGCCTACCCATGAACTAGACATACCCAATTCCAGCAACCGTTCCTTGTATCCTTTAGCCTTTGTTTGTTCTTGCCTATGTGTAGAACATTTCTTCACTGTATTTTACTTTACAATTAAAGATTTAATTTCAGGAACAAGATTTTTTCATCCAAACCATGGCCCTCTTAGAAAACAAATGACAGGACAAAATCCTAACTTCCGCTGCAAAATTGCAATCAATATAGGTAGTCCTCGGCTTATGACCACAATTGAGCCTCAAATTTCTGTTGTTAAGCAAGACATATGTTAAATAAGTTTTGCCTCACTTTACCATCTATATTCTTTACCAGGATAAAGCCCCTCTGAATTTTGGAATCATTATGTAAGTCAGGGGTTCTCAACCTTGGCAACTTTAAGACTTGTGGACTTCAACTCCCAGAATTCCTCAGCCAGCGCTGGCTGAGGAATTCTGGGAGTTGAAGTCCACAAGTCTTAAAGTTGCCAAGGTTGAGAACCCCTGATGTAAGTAAAGTACCTAAGTTAGTTGAAGAAGTACCTTAATAAGATATGTGAAAAGTAGCTTAATAAGATGTTTCTAGGTAAAACTGCAGCTCTAAATTAATGTCCATTGCTTGAAATCAGCTAGACCAGGGGTAGGCAACCTTGACTCTTTTATGACTTTTGGACTTCAACTCCCAGAATTCCTGAGCCAGCCATGCTGAGAGGAAAGGGAGAGGTTTCCATGCTGAGCCATGCTGGCTCAGGAATTCTGGGCGTTGAAGTCCACGAGTCATAAAAGAGCCAAGGTTGCCTACCCCTGAGCTAGACCATCAGGGAGATAACTGGCCATGAGAAGCCAAACAAACTGATTGCAAACTGTTTATGACCTTCCACCCCAGTTATAAAACCTTGAGCTGGGCCAGGAACTTATTAGCAACAAGTGTAATTCCATCAACATATGTATATTAACAGGGCCAATGACCTTCTAAGGAATTTCAACATTGTGTTTTCTGCCAGCTGCAGCTCCCAAATCAAATAATAAGGATATCCCTGCATATTGTACATTGCAGTAATCGAAATATGAAGCTGCTAGTATATGGACAATGGTGGCTACAGTATCCTTCTCTAGGAAAGAACGTAGCTAGTAAACCTAACTAAACTACTAACAGCCTTTTCTATCCAGAGATAACTTTAGGAGTATCCCCAAACTACTTAATGTTTCTTCTGAGGAATTGTAATCCTATGCAAAACAGTCAGATTTCCCAAGTTCTATATGTGAGGAGCATGCACTCATAAGATCTCCATCTTTGGGGGATTCAGCATCAATCTATATTGGTCCTCAATCCATTATCGCATCTATAGGCACTCACCCTAGACATGCAAAGCCTTTTTCCAGATTCCAGCCTTATTGATGACAGCATATTGATGACAGCTAATCTCAACTCCTAATGACAGCTCACACTTTCTTCATATAAATGCTAAAAAGTATCTGCTTTAAGACATTAATACAGAGCATCCCTGGTATATACCTATGGGATGCTAAGGTAGTTTACTCAGTGCTACATTCTGAAATTATACTTTTAAGTAGGAATGGAACCATTATAGAATAGTGCTTCCAATCAACATCTCATGGAGATATTCAGAAGAATGCTGTGACAACAAGCAGAGAAATAAGATCTTCCAGGCTTGAATCTGAATTAGAGCAGTTCAAAATAATGTTTCTTCTAAGAAGAGCTGCAGTGCACTGACAAAGTAAACAAAAATGAAGTAAAAAATGTGTTGTACCCTAGGTAAAAGACAGCTTCAGATCATTCTGTAACTACCATAGAGCATAGAGACTAAAAAACCTTGAGTCATCCGTATTATTGTAATCAAGTCACCAAAAGTCATAAATTTACTATCCTCAAGCATCTTATTACCCTATGAAAATTCTGCTTATAGCATTGGTTTGTGATTGACCAGTCAGATCTATTCTTGATACAGATAAATACACTCACAGGGACACCTGCGCCCATTCATAATATATATGTTCTTTCTTAAATTTAGATTTTATACGGAGTTAAAAATCAGAAAATTAAACCTTTTGATCAGCACTTACCAAGTACAAGAAATATCCACCAAAGCCAGTACTGTCCATTGAAATAGCCAGTAAAGTAATCTGAGAACTGATAAGAAAAAAAAGCCAAGATATAAGTTAAAGTTGTCAATGTGATATATGAAAGATTACTGATGCAATGAAGATGTAGCTTGGATATACAGAAATGCTAAAAGGATGTCCAGTTAATAAATTTTAAGAAAGAAAAAAAATGTTCTAATATTGTTATTAGAACAATAGAGAAAACTTATGCATTTTGCTATGTGTAGTTGCAAACAAAGAAACGTAAGCCATTTGTGGAGAAAATATTAAACATGGGTCTCTTTAGAGTTAGTTCACCACTGTAATAGTTCTATTGGTACATAACATCCTTCCCAGTACCTGCCAGCCAAAATAATATAATAATTTTGTTTATATCAAAACCAGAAGTCCCCAAGATGCTAATCTGAGTACAAGGCATGTGTACACACATGTTGAAAACCCTGTAACAATTTTTAACTGTTCTGATGGAGCACCCACAACTATGAAGGCAAATCGTTCCATGGGTTAATTGGTTCTCACTGTTAGGAAATTTCTCCTTAGTTCCAGGTTGCTTCTTTCCTAAAGTAATTTCCATCCATTGTTTCTTGTCTTGTTTTCTGATGCTTTGGAAAATAGGTTGACCCCCCTCTTCTTTGTGGCAGCCGCTCAAATATTGAAACACCATTATTGTGTCACCCCTAGTCCTTCTTGTCACTAGATTAGCCATAACCAATTCCTGCAATTATTCTTCATGTGTTTTAGCTTCCAGACCCCTAATCATCTTTGTTGCTCTTCTCTACACTCTGGGACACTGAGCGCAGAAAATCAATGTAAAGTTATAACATTTATTTATTTGTATCCCATCTTTATTATTTTTACAACTTGCTCAAGGCAGCAAACATATGTTCCTCTTCCTATTTTTTCCCCACAACAACCCTGTAAGGAAAGTTGGGCTAAAGAGTGAGTCACTTGCCCAGCTGGCATTCATGGCCAAGGCAGGACTAGAACTGATGGTCTCCCAGATTTCTAGTATGGTGCCTAAACCACTATACCAGGGGTAAGCAACTTTGGCTCTTTTATGACTCATGGACTTCTACTCCTAGAATTCCTGAGCCAGCCATGCTGAGGAGAAAGGGAGAGGTTTCCAAGCTGAGCCATGCTGGCTCAGGAATTCTGGGAGTTGAAGTCCACGAGTCATAAAAGAGCCAAGGTTGCCTACCCCTGCACTACGCCAAACTGGCTCTTATTTACATAGAATTCAAACTAAGTAATTCATAACAAATCATGCATGGGATAGAAAAGGTGGATAGAGAAAAATTCTTTTCTCTATCACACAATACCAGGACAAGGGGGCACTCCCTAAAGCTCATAGCTAAGAAAGTGAGGACAAATAAAGGGAAATACTTCTTCACCCAGAGGGTCGTTGGTTTATGGAATTCACTTCCAGAAGAGGTCGTGACAGCTGTCAGCCTTGATAGCTTCAAGGCAGGGTCAGACAGATTCATGGATGCCAAGTGTATCGGTGGTTATTAAAACGGATGTCCATGTGCCGCCTCTATGTTGGTTGAGGCAGGCAGGATTCCCTTGAGTACCATTTGTTGGGGGTCAAGGGAAAGGGAGGGTTTTGCCTTCTCTTTCTGCTCAAGATCCCCATGTACAATTGGTGGGCCACTGTGTGACACAGAATGCTGGACTCGATGGGCTTTGGCCTGATTCAGCATGGCTCTTCTTATGTTCTTAAGCCAAATCATATTCATATTTCAGTAAAAAAAAAACTTTCATTGCTACCTAAAAAGCAGGATGTGTAAATGCAAAAGTCCTGATAACACCACACAAAACAGCCACTTAATTTTGGTTGCAATATACAATCGAATTTAGTTTCCAAATGTTGACGTTTTACTAGCATAGAAAACCAACTTTATAACAGACCAAGGAATGTACAATTAGAGACTTTTATTGTGTTTAATTTAATATGCTTCCATACTGAAACCAAAAAGCAAAATCCCCAGATAAAAAAAACTCACCCGGACAATAAGAATCCATTTGATCAAAGACAATCCAAATCCACAGATTGCACCATACCTTCCTGCTATGGTGTTAGTTATACAGAATGATAAGCAAAATCCAATCCAGTTGAAAATGAATGCCACTAAAAACAAAACAAAACACAGCTTTTTGTTAAAATTTGAATTAACCGCAGAAAGGCATTTATGAGAATTTAAATATTTTTCAAAGTGAAGGCAATTGTTAACAGTGACTTAGGATAGAGAATTGATATCAAGTGATGGAAAGGCAGACTCTTAACACCTCCAGATCTTGCCAGTGGAAACCCAAAGTGAAATCAACAAAATAATTTTAAAAAATGGTCCTTTGGTCTTCTTGCAAGGTAAGTTGGTACGGGGTGGGTGAGGCAGCTCCAACCCCCACCCCCACCCTAGTTTGATTTTTAGCTGTGTGCCTCGCCCCCAAACTAGGGCTTATTTTGGGGGTAGGGCTTAAATTAGGGCCACCCCCAAAAAATCAAACTAGGGCTTAGTTTCGGTGTAGGCCTTACTTCCGGGGAAACACTGTATTTCAGATAAGAAATCGTAACGAAGATTTAGATGAGAACTGCAATACTGAAGCGTCATATTGAGATGAGAGTGGCATCACTGCATTAGGACATGGAAACCTATCCAAGAAGCCACTGTCTGATGGCAATAGGACTTGTGGTTTCAATATCCAGTAAAATATCATTAGAGGATGAATTATATGTGAATGATGCCTGGTGCCACAGTATCATAGAAATATGATACTGCCTCATGAATCCCAGCGACCGGTTAGGGCACATAGGGTTGGCCTTCTACGGGTCCCGTCTGTTAGACAATGCCATCTGGCGGGGCCTAGGGTTAGGGCCTTCTCCGTTGCTGCCCCAGCTCTCTGGAACCAGCTTCCCTCAGAGGTTCGTACTGCTTCCTCCCTCCTAGCTTTACGGAAACTGTTGAAGACACATTTATGCAGACAGGTTTGGGGCGTGTGAGCTGCACTCTGCCCCTGGGCCTTTGACTGTGATTGCGTGTGGTGTGAGTGTAATAAATTATCTAGTTTTTATTGTAAGTAGTAATTTTTAATTGATTCTATATTGATGTTTTACTTGTATTGTTATTGTGAGCCGCCCTGGGTCTTAGGAAAAGGGCGGCATACAAGTTTAAACAAACAAATAAATAAATAAATAAATAAATACGGAGGAAATAGTTGGAAAATACTGGTGTCTATCAACCTTCTCCCATACGAAAGATGAGAGGTTAAAAGATGCATCCCCCCCCCTTTTTGAGGTGAATGCCAACTCTCCAAAGGACTGTTCATCTTTTCTGAGTTTCTGAATGCATGTAGTCCTCGAGATACAACAATTCACTTAGTGCCTGTTCAAAGTTACAACAGCACTGAATAAAGGGACGTATGGTCATTTTTCACACTTAGCAACCGTTGCAGCATCCCCCTGGTCAAGTGATGTACATGCAGAGGCTTGACAACTGACTCATACCGGTATTTATGACAATGGCAGCATACTGGGGTCATGTGATCCCCTTTTGCAGCCTTCTGACAAGCAAAGTCAAAGGGGGAAGAGCCAGATTTACGTAACAACTGTGTTACTAACTTAACAACTGCAGTGATTCACTTAACAAATGTGGCAAGAAAGGTCGTAAAGTGGGGCAAAATTCACTTAAGAAATTTCTCACTTAGCAGCATAAATTTTGGGCTCAACTGTGGTCGTAAGTGGAGGACTACCGGTACCACTGCTGAATAAAATCAAATCTATATTGCTTACACCAAGATTGGAACATCTGTTACTGTGACTTAACAGTCAGGTTCTCTTCCAATATGTTAGTATTTACCAAGATCTGCCGCATTGGAAAATGTAGGAAACAGGATCTCAGGGATTGTGTATATTACATTTGTTTACCTTTGTGTTAAGAACAAGGTTTGATATTGTTAGGCAGGTAGCGACTGCACAACTCTATAATGTAGGCAGAT
Organism: Bothrops alternatus; assembly: GCA_034064705.1. Taxonomy (NCBI): domain Eukaryota; kingdom Metazoa; phylum Chordata; class Lepidosauria; order Squamata; family Viperidae; genus Bothrops; species Bothrops alternatus. The sequence goes on along the minus strand of JARGCV010000112.1, from coordinate 539,916 downwards.
AACTTTCTGCTGCTGAGTTTATTGCCTTAACATCAGCATTTCAATCTGTAATTTTAGGCCTGTCTCTAGATCAGCGGTTCTCAACCTGTGGGTTGCGACCCCATTTGGGGTCGAACGACCATTTCACGGGGGTCGCCAAACACCGCAGTCCACCATTTTTTTTTGGTCGGCCATTTTTTTGGGTCCGCCATTTTTCCCCTTTGCGATGCGGGCCGTCGCGCCATTTTGGGGGGGGTCGGCCATTTTTTTGGGGAGTCTGCCATTTTTTCCCCCTTTGCGATGCGGGCTGTCGCACCGCACATGCACGATGCGGGCCCGCCATTTTTTGGGGGGGGGTTGGCCATTTTTTTTGGTCGGCCATTTTTTTCCCCTTTGCGATGCGGGCCGTCGCACCGCGCATGCGCGATGCGCCCGCCGCACCGTGCATGCGTGACGCGGGCCGGGGTCAAGCCCCGGAAAAGGTTAAGAACCGCTGCTCTAGATGACTTTGTGGCTGCCATGGTTTATAATTGGTGTTATTTTTTAAAATATGCTTTTAGCATGTCATATAGGAATTTGCATTAAAATAAGAGCATGTTTTTTAAAAAAACATGTCCTTCATGGTTTTTGTATGCATAAGTTATGGGAAACAGGGCAGCTGCTGTATCTTCAGTCCCAGTAGAACATTGCTCAAAAAAGGTATTTAAAAGAAGATTCAAAAAGTTATCTTAAATATTTCAGAGAGCATATTTTATGCATTGCATTGTGCAAATATATATGCCAGGTCTTCTTTTAAGAATCCATTTTATCTTGATACACTATTTACACTTTCTCCAGGATATGTACCCAGTTAACTGCCATTTATAGAAATATTAATCAACAAGAATATAATTTTCTTCCCATATTAGTTTATCTTACCTATGACAAAATGCTACAAGTCTTAGAACTTTAAAGCTGTAATGAACACATTTGTCACAAGGTGGCAGTCACATACCACAAGTGGATTGCAACTGGTTTCATTACAAATATTGGATATTATTGCTTTGACATTATATTTCAAAGACATACATATAGAAATAAAAGTTTTCTCTCCATCAGTCAGAGATAATGTCAGGAACTTAAGTGACAAATATTTACAGTTATTAAGTACACTGTATTCAATTATTCTGCAATAGGAAAAAAAACTTAACTGGAATTATCAACTGAAAATATACATTTTTAGCATTTACAGCAAAGACAATCACATTTTCTCAAACCCTCTGCCGTATCCTACCACCACTTCTGCTTTCTATCAGTAGGGCATGTACATGTATCCCCCAACAGAGAAATATTCTGCTTTAAATAAAAATAACTTAAAAGCAATAACAGAAAAATTACTGACTGAAAAAAGCCAACATAAAAATGCCATCATTTCCCACACGGAGTTGGTCTGCATCGCTGAAGTCATCTCTTGGGGGATATTCTTCTTCCTTTAAGAGGACAAGAAACACATTTTAACAGAAAGATAACGAATTAAGATTTTGTAAACCACAAACTTTTTGCAGGAGTAGGAATCTATGTATGAAATCAAGGATGCATTATTAAAGGGGTGTATTTCGGCTATCCAGCTAAGATGTAAATTGTCATAACCCTTCATTAAAATCAAATCAACAATACATCTTCAAAATGTATCTTATGTTGTATTTATCAGCAGCCATATGCCCCAGTTTTTAAGTTATAGTGAGTAAAAATCGTAGATGGAAACACAGAAAACTTGAAGGCAGAAAGAGACCTAGCAGTCCATCGAGTTTGCCTTTTGAGGGTTTTTTTCTTTCTAATTTATGTCTTTTTTAATTATTTATTTTTATTTATTTGTATTCATTTTTTTTAATGAAACGGTGTTTTAGGTGGCCTTTCCCTCTCCTTGACTAATCTAAAATTACCTAGCATATGGAAATCCCACGCTTGCCTGTTAGAACATTTTACCTTACTTTGGCAGAATCTGGATGTAATATACAGGATCAGGCCTGAGTAGTCATTGAATTGGAGACTGGTAAAAATACCAGTTTTCCAAATTTTAAAAACTTTGGAAAAAGGCAATTACAAACTATTTTTGTACTGTTGCCACGACCCGAAGTCCCTCGGAGTGGAACTCAAAGGAGATTTTATCTTATTTAAAAAAAAAATAGGTTTAGGAGTTTCCTTAATCAGTCCTTATCCAACGATCATTTCTATGGAGCACATCACTTATTACCAGTTATATTGTGCTAGCCACAGTTATCATAGACAGCAGCCCTTGAGGCACTGCAAAATGAGAAACATGGAGGGTAAATTGCATGTTATGTTACAACATGTTATTGTTGTAAGCCGCCCTGGGTCCCAGGAGAAGGGCGGCATAGAAATCTAATAAAAGTTAAAGTTAAAAAATTTTGTTATTCGATTTTAATCCCAGCTTTGACACTGAGGACACAGAGTAACCTCCAAATGGCCTCAACGACTCTCAGAAAGAGTGCCAATGACCAGATGACTGCAAGGAATATAAATCATTCCATTCTCCACCATTCAGTCAGACCTGAAGAAGCTTCTCGGATGAGAAGCGAAATGCCTTCAAGGAAAAACAAAGACCAGTTGCCTTTTGAAACAAAGCACCTTTGGGACTATGTATTTGATAGTGCCTCTTGGTAGCTAAGAAAGTCATTCTATTTCCAGAATATTGTGTGATTCTCTGCAGGTAAATATCTTTCATTATGTATGTTTCTTTTCTTGGGACATTCCCTTCAGGAACATTATGGGGTAGAGAATAAAAGATTCCTCATCCAATGGTACGCCAGTCACTAGACCAGCGGTTCTCAACCTATGAGTCGCGACCCCATTTGGGGTTGAACGACCGTTTCGCGGAGGTCGCCGGACACCGTGGTCTGCCATTTTGTTTTTTTGTTTGTTTGTTTTTGTCGCATGCCGCACATGCGCGGTTCGGGCCGTCATGCGCGCGCTGCGCATGCGCGGATCAGCCCGCCAATTTTTTTTCATCGCGCGCACACCTCGCATGCATAGATCGGGCCGCCATGCGCACGTGCGCGGGTCGGGGTCAAGCGGCCCATGGGCGGCGTAAGTGGGGTCTCAACCTGAAAAAGGTTGAGAACCACTGCACTAGACTTTTAAAAACAACACACTTTAACTGTTGTCATTTTGTGACTTGAAATCTGTTTTATTTGTGAAAGCAGGAAGGAATGACTAAATCCATAGTATAATCATGAGTTTCATTTACTCCATTCAAAAAAGGCATGTATATTTATAAGGTGCAATGACTGGCTACCATTTATAGCACATATTTATTTTTTTATTTTATTTTATTTTGGCCTAATGTTATGTCCACTGGCAGAGTATTTCACCAGATACATTCAATTAACATTTTTCTATAATATTTAATGGAAAGTAAATACTTGATGTGTATATATTGTCTTAATATTTCATTACTAGATGTGTATATATTGTTCAAACAATATATCCAAAGAGAGGCTAAGATCATTCTTAAAGATACAAAGGATTATTGATTAATGAAAATATATTTATAATGCAAACCAATAATGAACTAACCATGAAACCCAAATGTTTTATATGTATTGGCCATAGTGGGGCTGTGCAAATGATCCATGTGGGAAGGATGTGATACTTCAGAATTTCATAACATTGATAAATTACAAAATAAAGTAAGTATACAACTGACATTTCGCTAGCACTTTACAGCCAATTTTGAAACTATTGAGACATGCAGCATATGGCCATCCAAACATGCAACAATAGTAAACTATCACAATATTCAATCCACAAAGTACTAAAAGCATTCTAAAATTAATGCTTTGCTGATATTCAAACGCCAGAGGGAGCTAACATCCTAAAAATTGTTACATGAGGTTGTCTAGGCAGACTCTCATATATTTTTTTGCCTACACCATTATAAAATTTGTAAAGCAGTTTATCTGCATACAATTTCAAAGAACTAAAATTTATAGCACAACACGGAAGCTGTCACTCTTCCCAAATATTCTGTATGAGGCCTCTTTTTAAATTTGAAATACAAATATGCAGATGAATACTCAGCAGAATTATGCAAACTAATTTACAAAGCATGCACTTATCCTTTGAAACAAGGTAAGTTGTTATGCTATTTTTTAAAAAAATCCATTCAGTGTATGTCTCTTTTTAAGTGGGAATTATTTTTAAACAGTAGGTTTATTTCTTTAAAAAAGACTTTCAAGAAGCTGAAGTAGTATACTTTAAGGTATATTAAATTCATGTGTCACTTTCTACACTCCCAAAATATTTAAACAAACAAAATCTTTATTTAGAGCTTAAAACTTATTTAAAGCTTAAAACTTGCTACCTCATCATTAAAAGTTATGTACCAATACAGGCAATTAAACAGGTTATTTCCCTGTTAAATAATTATAACCCTAGAATCCTGAAGTTATGTACATTTGAAGGGGGTAAATGTACAGGATTTCACAAAATCTGGGTTAGAGTACTCTAAGCTGAGGTAGTCAAAATTGTATACCAACAAATGTTAATTCTTTTATAGAAAGAAATATAATAATTTTGCCAGGGTGTGTTTTTTAATTATTTTTAACAGTCGCCACAGAATGAGTTAAAGCACTGAACTTCCAATCACTGAAAGTCCCATCCTGATATATGATGACTCTTTAAATCTGCTGATCCTAATTACATGAGAAATGTATGAATAATGCACAAATATTACAAGCACATGAGAAGAATGAGAAACACACATCTGAACTTTACATTCAGATATCCTAGGATACATTCATTTATGACTGAGATTAAGTAATGAGTCATCATCAGGAAAGCCATCAACAAATTATTTTTATATGCAATTTAATTTCATTACACTATTTTTCCTTGAATATATTCCAGTCAGCGGAGTCCAAGACCAACAAATATGGGACATAATAAGCTAATGTATTTCAGAATGGTAGAATCTGATCTGTTATTCTGATAAACAACTAATAACTTATTCACACAAACACAACAACAAAAAAGGTTTATTATAAAACAAAATAAAGAAGTATAATTCATACTTCAAATTGCCTCCCAGAAGAAAATTAATGTATTGGAAACCTTATTTGCTTTTACAAATAGGTTTTTCCCCCCCACAATTTCATCCAGAGCTCAGTTGCTCACTGTACTGGAAACAGCATCTAAACTCTTAAAACTTAAAGCTCTCTGATCGGTATTAGATGCTACACAAATGAATACTAGGACTATTTAGTACTTTCAATTAGATCTCCAAAAGATAGGTCAAGCATCATGTAACATCTGTGTGAAACCTCTTAAAGCACCTGTGTCCTTCCCAAGAGTCACAGAGTACAGGTAATTGACTTACAACAGTTTGTTCAGTGACTGTTCAAAGTTACAGCAACATTGAAAAAAGTGACATGATTGTTTTTTCACTGACTATCTTTGCAGCATTCCCCTGGTCACCTGCTCAGACTTCAGGTGCCGGGCAACTGGCATGTACTTGTGAGGGTTACAGTGTTCCCAGGTCATGTAATCACCTTGGCTCTGACAAGTCAAGTCAAGGGGAAGCCAGAGCCACTTAAGAACTGTGTAACCAACTTAACAACTGCAGTGATTCACTTAACACAGGGATCTTCAAATTTGGCCCTTTTATGACTTGTGGACTTCAACTCCCAGAATTCCTCAGCCAGGCACACTAGCTGAGGAATTCTGGGAGTTGAAGTCCACAAGTCATAAAAAGGCCAAGTTTGAAGACCCCTGACTTAACATGTGTGGCAAGGAAAAAAATGTAAAATGAGGCAAAGCTCACTTAACTTTCTCACATAGCAATGGAAATTTTGGGCTCAACTGTGGTCATTAAGTCAAGGACAATTTGTAGTTGCTGAAGGCAATCCTGTCATTCTGAAAGAAGGTATGGCTGCTTTAAGTTGTTGGTGCATGAGTGCCCCAAAGGATTTCTGGGAGATCAAATTCAAAGCAAAGCATATATGATAAATACGTGAGTGCCTTGGAGCACGCTAGAGAAGACATGTCAAAGTCGCGACGTCACATGACATCGTGCAACGTATCGGGACAGTTTTGCTATTGCCGGCAATGGGGTGGGTGCGGCTTCTGCGTTGACACGTCCAGCCCGCGGGCCAGCAGTTTGATACCCCTGCTCTAGAGTGTGGATGACCTGCACTACCTCATTCAGGGTGTCTGGCCTTTTAAGCAAAATCCCTCTATAATTATTCTCCATAATTAAAAGAACTAAATATCCTTATAAACAAAAATTAACACATGCATAACATGTTGAAATATGCCCTACCTTGCTCTGTGCAACTCACTTCTAAATAAATCTATGTGGGACTGCCATTTGTTATTTATTTATTTTCAATTTTATTGATTTATTCAATTTATACAACCGCCCATCTGAAACCAGTGAGTCTGGGTGGCGAGCCATCGTATAAACCATTAAAACAGTCAAAAACACAATACAAAAAAAACCTTAAAGGCAAATAGCAGCCAAGAGATATTATAATCCATCAGTGTCTGTGTTCCATTTTATTAGGACTATAATCTTACTGCATGCAATAGGACAGGGGTCTCCAATCTTGGCAACTTTAAGACTTGTGGACTTCAACTCCCAGAAGCTGGCTGAGGAATTCTGGGAGTTGAAGTCCACAAGTCTTAAAGTTGCCACGGTTGGAGGCCCCTGCAATAGGATACTTCCAAACAGAAATGAACAGATTTGCAATGTAGGTCACTTTCTTTTATGAAAGTATTATAATTCATTTGAGAGGGTAAGTTTATTTAGAAAAGGAAAAGATTTTTTTTTTTAAATGTCTGCCACAAATGAACTTCACTGCAAAATCTAAACTTCACAGAATGGAATCATACCTCTGGTGGACTCAGGAATATTTCATCAAACAGACTCCTAGACTCCCTAAATTGGCCGTGCTAAGCATGTAAAGAAAATAAGACAGAAGAACTAAACGTGTGTTAAATCATTCTGAACAAGTCATTCTATCTCTGTAAATTAATTTTTAAATAAAATTTAACAATGAAGTTAAATCCAGGACATAGAAACCCAGTAATTCAAATTTTGAAGAAAAAAAAAGTAACAGTAAATTATTCCTATATAAACACATACAGTGAATTTTGCTCAAACCTTTGTAGCTGACTCATTGCATTTTTTTTTGTGCAAGAGGGTTACATGAAATAGAATATAATGTAATAATAATGTACATATAATATATACATAATATAATGTAATAATGAAATATTTTTTTTAAAAACTTGCTTACTAGTCTCCATACAAGATTATATTATATTATGACATGCTTTCTTGGATTGCCTGGACAGTATACAATATACATCATAAAAATGTTATTGTTAACACAATGTGCACAGTATTTACAGATTAGAACCTGGAAACTGTCATCACAGCTCAAATAAAAGGGGCTAACCTGTATAAATTCTTCTGCTAAGCATAACTATATGTAACATCTGTGCTGACAGGCTTGGGGCATATGAGCTGTGCTCTGCCCCTCGGCCCTAAGAGTGTCCCGCCATCAACGGCTGTGAATTGATTGTGTTTGTATGTGGTATGAGTGTGGTTAATTTTAAAATTGTTGTTGTATCTTGTTGTGAGCCGCCCTGCGTCTTCGGAGAAGGGCGGCATACAAATGTGAATATTAAATTAAATTAAATTATATGGTACTTTAACTGGTGACACCATCAGATTAAACGTAACCCATCAATATCTACAGAAATCTATTAAGAATCAGGAAAAAAAAATACTGCTACATGTCAAAGTCTGGAAAAAGCCACTGCATTGGCTGAGTTTCTAAATACAGGTAGTCCTCAACTTCATTTGGTGACCGTTCAGAGTTACAATGGCACTGAAAAAAGTGACTTAGGAATGCTTTTCACGCTTAACAGCCATTGCAGCAGCCGCGCGGTCATGTGATCAAAATTCAGATGCTTGGCAACTGGCTCGTCTTTATGACGGTTGCAGTGTCCTGGGATCACATGATCCCCTTTTGTGACCTTGTAACAATCGAAGTCAATGGGGGAAGCCAGACTCACTTAATAACCGTGTTACTAACTAAACAACTGCAGTGATTCACTTAACAACTGTGGCAGGAAAGGTCGTAAAAAGGGGCAAAACTCACTTAATAACTGTCTTGCTTTGCAACAGAGAGTTGGGGGATCAATTGTGGCCATAAACCGAGGACTACCTGTACACTGCACTTGCTGGGTGGTTAACTGTTGTGGAAAGTCTGAGGTCCACCTTTTGGCAATCAAGTTTTGAAATAATCAAGAGCCTCCAGACTTAAATAAGGAATATATATATATCCTTTAAAAAAAACCCTATGCAAACATTAAGAAGAACTGGGACTTGACTTAATACGGTACATACAAAAGGCAGACTTGTGTAGTTTCCAAAGGGTGCATTTACATAGCACGATCTGCTTACTCACTCTGTGGGCTGATGCTTCTGCTGCAACAGCTGCCATTGCTGCAGCTTTGGCCTTCTCCGCCTCATCGTAAGTGGGAAGAGAAGTAGCTACGCTGTATGGAGGTGGCACTGGGTAAAATTCATTGGGTGATTCCACTTCTGTAAAAGAACAGAGACTCATCTGGGTGGAAATAAACAAGCCGAGGCTGAATCCAGATAAGACAAAGCTGCTGTTAGTTCAACACAGTTCTCTGCCAGCCATTGTCTCTAAGAGGAAGCTTGAATGGGTGGACAGGGTGTTATTGTGGTGGAGGTGTTTGGAGTGTACCATGCTTGATTTGTTTTGTAGCTGCTGGTATGTGGCTGCACCTGCTTCTCTTTCTTGATCCTGGTTGTGTTTCCTGGTTTTTATTGCTCGTTTTGTTGTTTGATGTTGCTGGTCGTTGACCGAATAAATACATTTCAAATTCAAATTCAAATTTCAAGTTCTCTAGAGCAGGGGTGTCAAACTGCCAGCCCGTGGGGAGCGGACGCGTCATAAGGAAACCACGCCCACCCCATTGCCAGCAATGGGGGGGAAAGCTCTGATACGTCACGCGATGTCACGTGACGTTGCGAGCAAGTCTATGACCTAGGATTGTCTTGGATTAACAACGACTTCTCGATGGACAATTGGAAGCTATACCTAAAGGAATCTTGTCTAGCTATACTTGATGCACACTGTCAATACAGTCTTTTGTGGGAAGGCAAAAAAGACTTCGTGACAGTAGCTCACACTTTCATCATAACCAGCTATGGTACTGTAAGGTGCTTCACATTCCCTTTAAAGGCCAGTTTGAAGCAAATGTTGATTTAAAGTAGAGTGGCCCACATATTACCTGGCACTAAATGCTGTAGGTACAATACATCTATGCTGTATGCCTTGCAGTGGGTGACAGTAGAATTTTGTGTGCAGTTTAAAGTCCTATGTAGCAGAGTGTGGAACTACCTCTTTCAACTAGAATCAACTAATCCAATATGACTTTCCGGGAAACACTGTGTGCAATTCTTCAGTACTATAAAACTGCACGGGAGGCAGAGACAGGAGGCTGCCCCATATTATGGAACTGCTAAGTTTGCTCCCATGCGGTTGGTTTTCTGGATGGAGGTCAAAATGGATCTCACCCGAAGAGTTTAACTTTAAATGGGAAAAATCATAGGAATGTTTCAACTTATTCCATTAGATTTTTTATTACTTCAATGTATGTGTTACATTTTTATTATTATAAGACTGGCTTTATTGCTTTATATGTACATCCATGCTGTTGCACTGGTGAGTTATAGGATCTAGATTTATTTGCTCTTATTTGCCAAATTATATTTGTTTAATAATTGCACTAATCCTGGATAGCTTGTTCTGTTTTCTACAAGTTGCAATTCCCATTTCCTACCCTGCAAGAAACCCATGTCTTTTCAAAATGGGATGTACACACTTGTACACATACGCACCACCCAAAACCAAGAAAACACTCTTGCTTTCTATGCAATTATTCTTATATAAAATTAAATCAATTAAATCAAAGATTTTTTTTAAAAAAAATCGTATGATTATTCTATTGGAGTATAATTAAATAAAAACCCCTAATCTCATAATGCATAGAGAGGAAGGCATGATCAGACAAATTAATTGCATGAAATCCAATTTAACCTGTTTGTACCAATAGGTGAAACAAAATCATTTGACTTTTGCATGAAAGAACTGAGCAAAGCATCTTTAAGCAGGTCAGCGGAAGCAGGCATAGGAGTGCTGATGGCACCATTTCAGCATTTGCTAAAAATACCTGGGGTGGTTATATAATCATGAAAAAGGCAGTACCTGTTGGCGCAGCTGCTTCTGTAGCGATGCTACAATAAGGTGGAGGGGAAGTATCCACTTCAGGTGAAGATGCCTCTGTTTGACAAGCTGGTGCAGTTTGCGTAGAAGTGGACGGTTGTTCAACTGTAGATTCTGCAGGATCATCTTCATTATGAAGCTTTAAAGAAAAACAAATGGAATTAAATATGTGCACCCCAATATGACATTTGACTAGATAATGTGTACTTAAGTGTTTGTGCTATAAGTAAACAAGAGAGTAATACTTTATCTTTCAAGCACTCAGACACTCATAGTAGAAAAGGGTTATATGGGTGTTTCTTCCTCTTAAGTGTTGCTTTCATCTTGACTATGATGGAGATCAAAAGCATTGCAGGTGACAGTTTTTCTCCCAGCCCTTCTATATTCATCATGTTGTACGTTTTCTCCCTGATATTAATTGCACACTGGGATAATCCACAATTAAATGCAGAAAGTATTTCAAAATGATTTCTCTATTTAGCATCTAACTCCCTTCTTGCAACTGATTCTTGAATCTGATTACACTCAGTGGTAGAACATGGTTCCCCTTGAAAATACTATTGCTCAAATTCTATCTTCTTTCTGGTAATTATGATAGCAGTGCTATGGAAGAGAATAGCGGGGTAAAATTGTCTGAAAAACAACTCCTGTTGCTATCAAAGCAATGCAAAAAAATAAGTCACACCAACCTGATGACTTTAACCATCCATTTTAACTTGGCAGCACAAGGAAACAGTGTGTCAGAATCCGTTTCTTTAGTTGGGGGGGGACTTTAGCCGGTTCAGTCTTTTTTTTTTTCTCCCTTCTGAGGGTTCTGCCATTCTCCTGGGGGAGGGGGGAAGCTCAAGGGAATTGTTTTGTATCTTTTTCCTTTCACTTAGCTGCTAAAATGTATATCCTCTCCACTTCCTCTATCTCAGGGGTAGGCAGCCTTAGCTCTTTTATGACTCGTGGACTTCAACTCCCAGAATTCCTGAGCCAGCCATGCTGAGGGGAAAGAGAGAGGTTTCCATGCTGAGCCATGCTGGCTCAGGAATTCTGGGAGTTGAAGTCCACCGAGTCATAAAAGAGTCAAGGTTGTCTACCCCTGCTCTATCTGCTTGCTCTTTGAATTGATTCCCCCTTGATGCCAACCTGGGGTGAGCATCTGGCTTATCTCTCTGCAGAAAAAAAGGTGTGGAAGACTCAACAACAGTTTTCACAGCCTTGGGAACAGAATCTTATCAGCCTCATTCCCACAGCAGACTTAACACCTGGGGATTGCCTCGTTTGAACTGACTGGATGAACTATTGGGGTGGGGTTTACTTTTTGCTCCTTTAATCTATTGATTTGAGCAAGAAGCCCTCAGATCCTGCCTTCTGTGCCTGTTGTCAGGTTCTCCTAATAAAAGTTCCTTTTGGGATGAAATCATTCCAGGATTCTGCTTTCTTGGGAAGAGGTTTTGAAGCGGGTCCTTACACAACAGCCAACGACATCAACACCCCAATCAATCCAATAAAAAGCCACACCCAACCAGGCACCACATAAATACAACGCATAGAACAACCCCAAAGGACACATTTCGGTAGAGAGAAGTTCCCTGGGGATAGGCTCCAGCATAAGTCCAAAAGCTCGGAAGACTAAAGCTGGTGATCGACCCAGATTGGATCCTTTAACCATTGTTTTTACTTCAGAGTTGCCTAGCAATCGGTAAGATTTGAAGTAAGAAGAGATAAAATTAAAAAAAAACTATTTCATTATCTGTACCCTAACATATCACCTGTGCCCTAACTATCATAGTTAACCAAGAACAGGCAAGGATATAAGTTGCCAAGGAAGGTTTTTTTTTTTTTAAATTTCGTAGTATAGAGCCCCAAGATACAATCAGAACATTAAGGCACAACACAAAGTAGGCAAAACAGAATTTCAAAATATACACAAAATATTTGTATATTTGAATCCTCCTTCGTCACTCACACATGTGTGTGTTCATGAAATTACACAGAGAGAATGATGCTAATGCAGTCAACACTATGATAGTATCTGGAATAATGAGAAACTTGGTATTTTTAAAAACGTCAGTTACACTTGCCTTCTGGAGAACTCTGCTGTCTTGTAGCTTAAATATATTATCTTTTACTCAGAGTGAAGGGGAGTGAGGATGAAGATCCTAGAGAAGATTTTAGTAGATTCATTATACTCATCCGATGAGTATGAATTTTAAGCCAATTTTCTTTATGATTTTTCATCAAATGGCATAGCTGCATCTACTCTCAAAAATTTTCTTTCAGTTTAGATCTCCGAGGACCTTACTACTGACCTTTCAACAGATACAGAATAAAAGGGACCTTGGAGGTCTTCTAGTCTGACCCCGTGCTCAAGCAGGAGTCCCTATAGCAGAGATCCCCAACCTATTGGGAACCAGGGACCAGTTCCGTGGAGATTTTTCTGCGGACCGGAGGGTGCGTGGTTTTGTGCGCTGCCTGCATCTCATGGATGGGGCTTTGCTTGTTTGTATGGACCAGTTGCTGGCATGCAGCAGCCTGGTACCGGTCCACGGACCGGGGGCTGGGGATCCCTGCCCTATAGCATTCCAGATAAAAGGACTTAATTTAAAGACATTCACACAGAATACTAAATAATGATGGATACATCCAGATGTAATGTGAGAGGGCTAGATTTACTCTCCTTGTTCTTTTGTTTCATTCACCTCTGCTTCTTTTACCAGCATTACCAGGTACAGGCAGTCCTCCACTTACGACCTTTCATTTAATGAAAGTGTGGGAAGTCAGTCCCTCCCAGAGAAAGAAATATTTTTGGAAATATTTAAGACAGAATATATTTCCCTAAAGCAGCGGTTCTCAACCTTTTCCGGGGCTCGACCCCAGCCCGCATCGCCCATGCGCGACGGCCCGCATCGCGCATGCACGACGCGATGGCCCGCATCGCGCATGTGCAGCGCGACGGGGCGCATCACGCATGCGCAGCGCGACGGCCCGCATCGCAAAGGGGAAAAAAATGGCCGACCAAAAAAGAAAAAAAATGGCCGACCCCCCCCAAAAATGGCCAACCCCCCCCAAAAAATGGCGGGCCTGCATCACGCATGCGCAGCACGACAGCCCGCATGGCAAAGGGGAAAAAATGGCCGACCAAAAAAAATGGCCAACCAAAAAAAATGGCGGACTGCGGTGTTTGGCGACCCCCGTGAAATGGTCGTTCAACCCCAAATGGGGTCGCGACCCACAGGTTGAGAACCGCTGCCCTAAAGGATTTAAAGGCAGAAACCAACATACACACCCAAGTCTCTTTGTCCCTAAAAGAAACCAAGTCTGCAGAATTGCAGATGTGATAATCTTGTCAGACTGGAGTCAGAAAACCGGGATTAGGAAGAAAGATCCCTAGAATCACACTAAAAATCTAAGAGTCATCAGCCGTAGCCCCAGGGAAGCAGGATATGACCTTGGGACATAATAGGATTAACCCACCACCATCAGAATACCAGAAAGGCACACTCAGACTCAGGTCAAAGTTCATGCCAGAGGAACAACTCCAAACAAAAGGCTCCAGAGGGTATAAAAACCCACTCCCTACATGTGTTCGCTCTCTTTTCTTCCAGAGCCATCTGGCTCTCATGTTCAATAAACTACAACCTTCTTCCTAAAGCAGTTGCCATGTTGTTTATTCCCAGCTTGGACTGAACCATGAAGAAGACTTTTCCTTCAACAAAAGTTACAACAGCAATGAAAAAAGTGACTTCTGACCTATTTTCACACGTACGACCATAGCAGCAGGCCCGTGGTCACGTGATCAAAATTTGGATGCTTGCGTGTCGCCCATCCTGTCACGTCCGTCCTTCCGTCCGTCTTCGCGACCGAGAGCCGCTGACCCGTCGGACGGGGCCCGGCTCCCGCCCCTCTCCCCTTTGGGTGCGTCGGACCTATCGGAGGGAAACTTCCGCAGGCCCGAAGGGGGAAGGCGGGTCGTCGCCGTGGCCGTTCTTTCAATTCGGGCGTCCCTTCTGCACAAGGCGAGGGCTCCGGCCTCTTTCCGCGCCGCCAGTTTCCCTCCCCAACATGTGGGCCGAGTACCCGACACGTCCTACGGGGCGGCGGTTCAAAGCCTCAAGCTGCCTCGCTTGGCGAGGCCGGGGACCGGGGAGCTCCGCCACGACTCCCCACGTCCCCCCTGGCGGCCGCGGGGCCTCCCGAGCGGAGGGGTCCCGGGCCGAGCCGAGCGCCCGGTCCTTTAAAAAACAAAAAGAATAAAAAAAAAAAGAAAAAAAATTTGGACGCTTAGTAACTGACTCATATTTACAGTGATTGCTGTATCCCGGAGTTGTGCGATCTCCCTTTGCGACCTTCTGACAAGCAAAGCCAGTGAGAAGCCAGACTCACTTAACAACCGTGTTACTAACTTAACAACTTCAATGATTCATTTAACAACGGTGGTAAGGAAGGTCATAAAAGGGGGCAAAACTCACTTAACAATTGTCTTGCTTGGCAATAGAAATGCTGGGCTCAATTGTGGTCGTAAGTCGAAGACCGCCTGTATACAGCTGCTTAATATAATGTCCAAACCAAGACTTTCATTTTGATGCCCCCAGGAAAATTAAGCTGTTAAATAAGTTTACTCTTGGATTGTTTGCTTGTTTTAAATTATGATCAAAGGTTTAATTTTACATTATTACCTACTTTAACCTCTTGTACTCATTGGAAGAATAGGCAGATTATATGCAGTTCATTTACAGTAAGCCAAGATTTACTACAATACAGATTTAACATTGCGTACAAATTTTGTTACTATGTCAAAACAAACAAACTCCTGAGTAGCAAATGATCTAAACCAGTGATGGCGAACCTTTTAGAGACCGAGTGCCCAAAAACTGGCCCTGCCCCTGCTCCACCCCCTGCCCCACCCCTGCTCCACTCCCTGCCCTGTCCCTGCTCTGCCTCACCCTGCCTGCCCGCAGAGCCACTCACCGCCTCCAGGGCCCGCCGCAGATCACCCAGGCAGCCCAGCAGCGCCATGGTGGCCACATCCTCTACCCACGCCCCACAGCATCAACTGTGCACTTTGGGTCATGAGGGCAGAGTCTTGTCTACGCTGCCAGGCTGCCATGTCCTTGGCTGGGCTGCTCCGCGTGGGCCACGCTCAGGGGCAACTCTCCTCCAGGGAGGCTGCTGGTGAGGAGGGAGTCGCGGGCGGAGGCAAGGTTGGGGCAATGGCACATGTGCCCACAGAGAGGGCTCTGAGTGCGGCCTCTGGCACCTGTGCCATAGGTTCGCCACCACTGATCTAAACAATGGAAGGTAAAACACAAAATTCAAACTAAAAAAATTCAGTTCTGATAACTTTTAAGGATAATTCATAATATGTACATAAAGTAGAACACCTGAAAAATGTAAACAATGCACACTAAGGATGAACATATTCCTCTATACATTATGTGTTTAGTTATACTGTTTTCTAATAAAAGAAAATATTGAAATTAGCAAACTATTTCATATGTGCAGTAGGAGTCATGCTTCTCCAAAGGAGAAAATGATTTCTCTGTTGAACTCTCTAGAAGTTCAATAGAGCATATTTACATTTTAGTGGTGCTACAAATTAAAATGTGTTATGCAGTTTTCCAGTCCTTTCACTGCCACTGAGATAATAGTTTAATTTATTAAATTTAATAAATGCTGGCTGATTCTTGGTGGTTCACAAATTATTAAAACATTTAAAAACGAGTAACAATTCAAAAATACACAAAACAAAGGGACAGAGATGGTAGGGGGGAAAAAATCTCAATGGGAAGAAGGAAAAGGAAGCAAAGGATTATCAATGGTTCTCCACAAGTCCTGGTCAAAGAGCCACATCTTCAGGGTCCTTTAAAATATCAGTAGGGTCGGGGGCCACTCCAATTTTTGAGGAGCCATTCCATAAATAAGGCAGATGCTAAAATGGTGAAGGCATGTTTCTAGAACTCAAGGCATGTTTCCAGAGGTCCTGGTTTATTTAATTTATTTTATGTATTTAATTTTATTTATTTATTTATAAAATGTATTGGCTGCCCATTTTACCATAGAGCAGTGGTTCTCAACCTTTTCCGGGGCTCGACCCCGGCCCGCGTCGCGCATGCGCGGTGCGACGGGGCGCATCACGCATGCGCGGCGCATCGCAAAGGGGGGAAAAAATGGCCGACCAAAAAAAATGGCCAACTCCCCCAAAAATGGCGGGCCCCAAAAAATGGCGGACTGCGGTGTTTGGCAACCCCCGTGAAATGGTCGTTTGACCCCAAATGGGGTCGCGACCCACAGGTTGAGAACCGCTGCCATAGAGTAACTCTAGGTGGCTTATAGTTTCATCTAAGCTAAAACATGAAAAGTTAAAATCAAACATTAAAATAAAAGACACGTGGGGAGGGCACGGGCAGAGTGGGGGTGAGGTGGGATCTGTTATTACTCAATCAATCATCTCCACTGCGCTGTTCCTCCACTGGAGCCCCAAGCAGACTGGCAAAGCAACATTTTTAGATAGGAGGGTTGGGGCCAATCTCACATCGGGGGGGGACAAGATGTTCCAGTGGGCAGGAGCAATAGCAGAGAAGGCCCTCCTCCTGGATCCCACTAGCCAGAATATTTGGGCTGATGGGACCCACAGCATGCCCCCTCTGTTGGCATGAATGGTACAGGCCAATCCCGGGGGGTGTGATGGTACCACAAGTAATCTCGACTCCTGCCATGAAGGGCTTTAAAGGGGATCCCAACACCTTGAATTGTACCTGGAAGCAGATTGGTAAGTAATGCAGCTCGCAGAGCGTTGGTGTTACAGGGACCATATTTGGGGGCCCCCAAACTATCCACGCTGCTGCACTCTGCACCAGCTATAGCTTCCGAATGCTCTTCAAGGGTAGCCCAAAGTAGAGCGCATTACAATAGTCCAGTCCTGAGATGACTAGGGACTGAACGACTAAGCTTGTTTAATCAGCGCAACCCAGAGCACATCAACTCTACCACATCAAACTGGCCGATCAGATACAATGGGAGATGGGCCGTCCCTCAAGTAAACAAGGCCCTATGTCAGTGATGGCGAACCTTTTAGAGACCAAGTGCCCCAAAGCCACCCCGCCCCCTGCCCTACCCCCGCCCCACCACCTGCATCACCCCGCCCGCCCGCAGGGCCACCCACCGCCTCCACGGCCCGCCACAGATCACCCAGGCAGCCCAGCAGCACCATGGTCGCCATGCCCTCCACCCGCATCATCTGCGCGCGACAGGGCGTGAGAGTGGAGTCTTTATCCCGTTGCCTGGCTGCCATATCCTTGGCTGCACTGCTCTGCACGAGCCCCTCCTGGGGACAACTCTCTGGGGGGGCTGCTGGTGAGGAGGGGGCCGTGGGGAGAACAACAGCGCCTGCCCATAGAGAGGACTCTGAGTGCCGCCTCTGGCACGCGTGCCATAGGTTTGCCACCACTGCCCTATGTCATGAAAGATTTTATAGATAGCAACCAATACTTGAATTGCACTCAAAAGCAAGTGGCAGGCAATCAGTGCTGCTCATGCAGCAGAGGTTTTACATGGGCATATTGAAGAATGCCCATTACCTCTCATACTGCTGCATTTTGATCCAGGTGAAAATTCCAGGTGGTATTCGTGGGGGTGGAAATTAATTAGTGGATTGGTGAATGGTGTGACTGTCATTGTTTGAAGGTTGGATTACTAGAATGTGGGGAGGGGATTTTTGTGATGATAGTGGGAGGTGGGGGGGGAGTTCTATTCTTATAATGAATATGGAATGATGAATGGATATGGTTGTATGAATGGTGCCAGTCTGCCAGACGAATGGGAGGCCGCGGAGTGGGGGGGTGCTAGACCCGGGGTGGCAGAGGGTGGGCCTATACCGGTCGTATGGGGGAGAGGCAGATATGGCGGGAACAGAGGGGTAGGCCGCTCTCGGGGAACAGGGATCCGCTGCCTTACAGCGATTCCCTGTTCTGGCCCCTCTATAACAACTGGTTCAACCTGCAGTACTGGTGACGAACGAAATCCGGACCCTGGACTCAGACTGTTGCTGCTTAATGCCAGGTCAGTTCAAAATAAAGCTCCCCTCATCCGGGAATTAATCTGTGATGAGGAGGCCGACCTGGCATGTATCACCGAGATGTGTGGCACCAGCCACACCAGACCTGGCATGTATCACCGGGTGTGGCACCAGCCGCGACCCCAGGGAAGGGGGGGAGGAGTGGCTATAATAGCCCGGGAGACCGTCGGCTTGCGCAGGCTCACTGTTTCCGAGATTTCGGGTTGTGAGTCCCTCCTGGTGAAGTTGGACCTAGGAGTTCAGGTGGGCTTGTTGCTTATGTACCTGCCTCCCAGCTGCGTGGCATCAGCCCTGCCTGCGTTGCTCGAGGAAGTGGCTGGGCTGGCAGTTGAACTCCCGAGGCTGATAGTCCTGGGAGACCTCAACTTGCCTTCGCTTGGCCGGGCCTCTGGGTTGGCGCAGGAGTTCATGGCTTCCATGGCAACCATGGACCTGACTCAAGTAGTTCAGGGTCCGACCCACCAGGGGGGGCATTCGCCCGATATGATCTTTCTCTCGGAACAGCTGAGCGATGGTTTGGTGTTAAGGGGTTTAGTCACGGTACCCTTGTCATGGTCAGACCATTTCCTGCTGCGGCTTGACTTTGGGGCTCCAATCCTCCCCCGCAGGGAGGCGGAACCGATTAGGTGGTTCCGCCCCAGACACCTGATGGATCCAATGGGTTTCCAGACGGAGCTTGGGGAATTACCAGATTCGCTCGTACACGGTTCGGCAGAGTCCCTTGTGGCGGCCTGGAATATAGCTGCTGCGGGGGCTTTGGATCGGATCGCGCCTATGCGGCCTCTCCATGGTTTCGGACCCAGGAAGTCTCCTTGGTTTACTGAGGAGCTCAGGGGGATGAAACGTCTTAGGAGACGTCTAGAAAAGCGTTGGAGAAGATCGAAGGCTGAATCTGATCGAACCAGGTTGAGATCACACATTAGATCCTACCTGAGAGCGATTAAAGCGGCAAAATCCCGGTATTTTTCCGCTTTAATCGCGTCTGCGGAATCGCGCCCGGCTGCCCTGTTTAGGGTGACTCGGTCTCTCCTTGGTACGGGGAGGTCCGGGGGACCCTTGCAGGGAAGTGCCGAGGATTTTAACAACTTTTTCGCAGACAAAGTCGCTCAGATCCGGGCGGACCTCGACTCCAACATTGTAGCAGTGGCGACTGATAATGATTCAGTCGAGGTGACTGGGGCTCGTCTTAGTCAGTTTATTTGGGATGAGTTTGAAGCTGTTACACCTGATGAAGTGGACAAGGCCATTGGAGCTGTTAGTAATGCCACCTGCTTGTTGGACCCGTGTCCCTCCTGGCTGGTCTCGGCCAGCAGGGAGGTATCACGGAGCTGGATCCAGGAGATAGTCATCGCTTCTTTGAGGGATGGGTCCTTTCCGGCTCCTTTAAAGGAGGCACTTGTGCGCCCACTCCTCAAGAAGCCTTCCCTGGATTCAGCCATTCTTTCGAACTATCGTCCTGTCTCCAACCTTCCCTATGTGGGGAAGGTTGTTGAGAAGGTGGTGGCGCTTCAACTCCAACGGGCCTTGGAGGAAACCGATTATCTGGGTCCCTTGCAGTCGGGATTCAGACCCGGTTACTCTACGGAAACTGCTTTGGTCGCGCTGATGGATGATCTCTGGCGGGCCCGGGATAGGGGTTTATCTTCTATCCTGGTGCTTCTTGACCTCTCAGCGGCTTTCGATACCATTGACCATGGTATCCTTCTGCGCCGACTGGAGGGGTTGGGGGTGGGAGGCACTGTTCTCCAGTGGTTCTCCTCCTACCTTTCTGGCCGGTCGCAGTCGGTGTTGGTAGGGGATCAAAGATCGACCTCTAGGCTCCTCCCTTGTGGGGTGCCGCAGGGGTCGGTTCTTTCGCCCCTGCTGTTTAATATTTACATGAGGCCGCTGGGTGAGATCATCCATAGACACGGGGTGAGTTACCATCAGTACGCTGATGATACCCAGTTGTACGTTTCCACCCCGTGCCAAGTCAGCGAAGCAGCAGAAGTGATGTGCCGGTGTTTGGAGGCTGTGAGGGCCTGGATGGGTGAGAACAGACTAAAGCTTAATCCCGACAAGACGGAGTGGCTGTGGGTTCTCCCTCCCAAGGACAAGACCAACTGTCCGTCCATTACTCTGGGGGGGGAACTTTGAACCCCTTGGAGAAGGTTCGTAACTTGGGTGTTCTCCTCGATCCACAGCTGCACTTAGACCAACATTTGGCGGCTGTGACGAGGGGAGCATTTGCCCAGGTTCGCCTGGTGCACCAGTTGCGACCTTATCTGGACAGGGAGGCCTTGCTCACAGTCGCTCATGCCCTTATCACCTCGAGGATCGACTACTGCAATGCTCTCTACATGGGGCTACCCTTGAAGAGTGTTCGGAGACTTCAATTAGTCCAGAATGCAGCCGCGCGAGCAATCGTGGGCTTACCTCGGTATGCCCACATTTCACCAACGCTCCGCGAGCTGCACTGGCTACCTATTAGTCTCCGCTCGCAATTCAAAGTGTTGGTTATTACCTATAAAGCCCTACATGGCCTAGGACCAGGTTACTTGCAGGACCGTCTTTTGCCTCATACCTCATCACGACCGGTCAGAGAGCACAGAGTTGGTCTTCTCCGGGTCCCGTCGACCAGTCAATGTAGGCTGGCGGGCCCCAGGAGAAGGGCCTTCTCTGTTGCGGCCCCTACCCTCTGGAATCAGCTCCCTCCGGGGATTCGGACCGCTCCCACTCTTCTGGCCTTCCGAAAAGAATTAAAAACTTATTTGTGTCGGCAGATCTGGGAATGATTGGTGTTGAATGTTGGATGAATGTTTTTTTATTAAAAAATTTGGGGTATTGTTTTAACTTTATGATCATCTTAATTTAATTTATATTAGACTTATTAAATGCGATTGTTATTTATCTATGTTGTAAGCCACTCTGGGTCCCCTGGAGAAGAGCGGCTTATAAGTCTAATAAAATAAATAAATTCAAGAGCAAGCCCTTGTAGCATGCATTGCAGTAATCAAGCCATGAGGTGACCAGGGCATGAGGGATTGCATGAAGGGACAGCGAATCCAGGAAGGTAAACAGATAACTCTAGTGAAATCTTTACTTTTACTTACCATATTATGGTAAGTTATCTACTTTATCATAGTTATCTAACTATACTAGACTGAAACTGGACACAAATATACAAAATTCATAAGCCCTGCCAGTAATTAGACAGTTACCAATTCTCTCTCCACTCACGAAGGTTTAAGTTATTGCCCACAGTTGCACAATTAAATAGAAACACGTATTTTAACACTTCCCAAATAAAAGTCTCATGACAGGCAAGAAGAAATCTACAAGGGTTTCTGAGGTGATTAAGGGAGAATAGAAACGTGACTCTAAAGCTTGCCAAGATATGTTTGCTTAAGAAAAATCTAATTAGATACACATAAAGCAAATTTAATTAAATACAAAACAGATTTCACATGACAGCAAAAGATAACAGGGCAAGAAGGATTAAACAGCTATGCTAAAAGGTGGGCAAGCTTTTTTTGGGCAGCTGGGGACCACATTAAATATATTTGGAAAGGCAAAATGAGCAGGTTGATTCTACAAAATGAGCAAGGCCATGTAACACACATAGTAGGAGACTAGGATTTTCACCATTCAAATGATCATGTTACAGACCCAAGGAGCTGTTTTTAAGTTCACATACTTTCTTCTTCTTTCCCTATGAAGTCCTCACAACACACAAGATCAGGTTCTGGTAATAGATCTGGAGAAACTTCAAAACACACAGAATGAAACAAACAAGACAGAAATAGCAAGCAAAGTACATGTTGTGGAATTCTTTACCACTGTATCACTACCGGTAGTACCAGGGAACATGTCCACATTTTCCTCTGTGCAACAAAATAATGTATTATATCTTTTTGGGTGTACATTTGTGTACCAGAGCAGTCCAGTATTCTGGGCAATTTGACTAGAAGAGAGAAAGGAGACTTAACAAGGAGCAGTCAGCAACCTTCTACCATATCTCCACTACAGCTGTCAAGCTGATCCAGACAAGTTTTAAACTCTTATTTTTTTCTTTCGTAAAATTGTCTCTGCAAACAAAACTGTGTCCATTGCATTATTTTCAGGTGAGTTATCCTGGCAAAGGCAGATAGACGGATTCTCAAACCTCTTTTAAAAGATTATTTCCAATATTCTACTGGATTGGAAAAAAAAGAACCAGAGGGATGGGTGACCCCTTCTACTTGATTAATCTCTATATTACAAGCAAATGCAAAATACCTCAAATTATGACCTTTTGTTAAGGTTACAGATATCAAATACAAAAATTGTAATGAAATATAAAATGAATCTTTAGAAAGAATAGACACAGAAGAAACAATGTTCTTTAAATACGAGTTCCTTGCAATTAAACCTAGTTGGACAAGACTATCAGTAAGGTTGATTAGAAAGAGACAGGGCAGAGAATATAAAATTCAGAATAAAGCATTGATGTAACTTGAGAGGTCAGCATTCTTACCAACAAACTGCAATTAAAAAGATTTAAGAAACAGAACAGAAACATGTTCCGGAGTCAGAGATTCTCAAACCATCATTTGTGATTCTTGAAAACTTATTCCAAATTGTCCTCCAGAAACATTGCAAAGCAGAAGTCTAAGAGTTACTGTATCAGCCCTGAACTTGATTCCCCACCCACCCAACATCAGAAATCAAAACTATTTTGACCAGGATCATTTTGTCAAGCTTGTTAATAAGGCCTAAGATGATTTTCATGATATCTTATTCTGCAACAAGTAAGAGACAAGATTATTATGAACAGGACTTGCAAGCCCAGCCAAAAAAACCCAAACCTGCTGTATTTAAATTCAGCTTTGGGAATACCACACCTTTCACCCTTGCTGTATAAAACAAAAGCTGCTTGTAGTGTGGTATGACTGGGTCTATATATTGAATAGAAGGTGTGGGCCTCAAACCTCTTTTCCTCAAAACCATCTGGATTTTTATATCCTGGCCTTGCCTTCAGTATTGGGACAGCAGTTTGGAAATCCCTGTTGCTACCGTACCACCTATCTTCCCTGTTGCCTCCTTCCGGGATGCCTTACTCTGAAAGCCCCCCAAATTCCAAAGTGCTTGAGGGGGACAGGATTCTTATACCTTGAAATTTCTTTCTGTAAATTAAAACTGGGGGGGGGGAGATTTCTATAACTCAGCCTCCTAGCTGGATAGGATGTTCCAAGAGGATTCACCTCTGTTTTGGAGGATAGACACTAACTCATGAAAGAGTAAATCGGGCTTTAACAAAAAAAAAAAAAACCACAGTAAAAAATACGTTCCTCTTCATACAATAAAATGCAAGCTGTCAACATTAGTTCAGGTAAATCAGTGGTTCTCAACCTTTTTCAGGTTGAGACCCCACTTGCGCCACCCATGTGCGGCGCGACCCCGACCCGTGCGTGCGCATGTGCGACAGCCCGATCCGCGCATGCGCGGCGCGCGCTGAAAAAACAAACAAACAAAAAACAAAATGGCGGACCGCGACTGGCCGATCCGCGCATGCGCGGCGGGCCGAACCGCACATGCGCGGTGCACGCGCGACGGAAAAAACAAAAAAAAACAAAAACAAAATGGCGGACCGCGGTGTCCAGCAACCCCCGCGAAACGGTCATTCGACCCCAAATGGGGTCACGACCCATAGGTTGAGAACCGCTGAGGTAAATGAATATTCTTTCCATCGGACTGCAACTTAAAAGGAGAAGCTTTTGCTTTAAAAGGGCCCAATTATTTTTTTTCCTTTTATCTAGGAAAAGAAGCAAGGGCTGCAGTATCAAATTCTCTGTGTGCATGCCAAAGTGGGTTTTTTCCTCTTCTGAAATTTTGAGCTGTAGTTGAAATGAGGACATGTGTATTCTATGTCGGAGCCTGCAGCATGCACTACAGCATCATAGTCTTCCATAAACTCAAATACTTAATGATTTATACTTTACAATGAGTCATCTAAATAAGTAACATTTAATTTAAACAAGAAACATAAAATATTCTTCTATAAATGAAAAGGAAAATCTTCTGAAGAGCTTCCATTAGCATTCCGGTCAGTTACCTTAACATTAGTTTTTCAGCGGAAGAGCTACAGTAGAAAGCTGCTTGGATTATCTGAAACTTGAAGAAGCTTGATAATACAAACAATACTATTTAGATTATACTGTTGACAAAGTTTACCATGTCTACTGGTAATATTTTAATTTGCTTTGAGGTTATGAGGTTATTTTTGAATATCGCTTGGAACCTGCAGTTGTGGGAGAATGGACTATCCGGATGCCTTTTTGGTATTTTTTAAAACTCACAATGTTACACCAATTTCATCGCTGTAGAGGCTGCTAATTTATTTCAATATACATTTCAATGTGCTGATTCTATCCGACCCTTTGCTAAGAGCAATAATAAATGACTACAATTCCTCTATGGAGAGATGTACAACTCCCAGCATCCTCACCAATGGCCAGACATCCTGAAGGTATAATTTTGTAACTTTATATGTCTCATATGGGTTTTTAAGTTATTTTTAATTGCTTCTACTTTTTTTTTGTTTATTTTCCACTGCAGATTTTGCCAAATGTTTTTCTGTTTTTTTAAACAGTTTTAACATTTTACATTTTCCACTTAATATCACTTGACAACTGAATTCTGACTCAGGAGCAGTCATAATACAAACAAGACATTGCTGGAATAATTAACCAGTTATCTTCAACTCCCCTTACTTTGTCCAAACATATTCTACAATGTATGTAGCGATCTCAAATGTTCCTTACTTTGTGGAGCTAAAATCTACGTACAATGTACATCTAGAATGATATAATAAAAGGGAAAGTCAACACAGATTGCTCTCTACACTATGACAATTCTTTTCCTGTACCGACAGAAACCAATCAAAAGTTTAAAAATATAGCTGATAGGATGGAGATGCAGAACAGGGCATTTGTGTTATGAAATACGCACCTGGAGAAGGAGGGGAGGGATTTCAGCAGGAACACTGTGGT
Organism: Bothrops alternatus; assembly: GCA_034064705.1. Classification (NCBI taxonomy): domain Eukaryota; kingdom Metazoa; phylum Chordata; class Lepidosauria; order Squamata; family Viperidae; genus Bothrops; species Bothrops alternatus. The sequence continues at coordinate 514,534 of JARGCV010000112.1, read as the reverse complement.
TTTGTGGAAAGGAGACAGCACATTCCAGAGAAAAGTTCAAATTAAGGGTCTGTGCAATCTTGAATTGGATAGGGGAGGGAGGAAGATCTTCAGGGTAACCATACCCTATAATCACTCAAGACTATATCTATTAGGTTATAAGATTATAGCTTTACTATAGGAAGGTTCTGTACATGAGATATAAGCAAATAAAGAACTGAACTCAACTGGATTTCACTGTGTCATTTTTGGGCTGACAATTTGCTTCCTTCCCATAGCAATGTTAATATTTGAGATTAAGATGTTTGCTTGCAAACAGAAATAAAGCAGACCTAAGGAAGTCTGGTCACTGATAGTACCTTTAAAAACAGTTCACCCGGTTACAATATATCCAATTAAAACATGAATAAGTGTGAATGAAATAAAACTTAGTTTAAGCAAAATGGGTATAAAGGTTATCAAACTGCACACTTTAGGGGGGGGAATTGGGTGGACTAGAACAGTGGCCCCCATCCTTTTGGGCACCAGGGACCTGTTATGTGGAGAGAGGTTTTTCCACGGACCAGAGGGGATGTGGTTTCACACGCTGTCTGCATCCACGGATGGGGCTTCGCTTCTTTGCATGTCCAGGTTTTTTTGGCATGCCATGGACCAGTGTCGGTCCATGGAGCGGAGATTGGGGACGCCTGAACAAGAATAAATCACATAAATCTAAATCTCTAATGAAGATGAAACTGTCCAACTATAAAAGAATACAAAGGGACAGAGTTATAACGACACTAAAAACTAAATATTTACTTGATTAAAATTCAATAAGCAGATTAAATCTGTTGGAAATAATGGGTATCCATTAAATGTCAACATTAGACAACTATAACTGCCAGTGATGGATCAAAAAGAAAATGATACTATTTATGTGGAAAATTTCAACAGGCATGATATGCACAACAACAAAAAGAAACTGGGATACCAACGTTGGAGAAATGGAAGACCTTAGAATGACAGAAATATCTGGATTAGTAATGCCAAGGGTACTTTAAAACAGTTGTGTACAGAAAGTTCTTGTTTCTTTTGAAAACCTACCAGTAATTCAATCTACATAAACATAGACTGCATAAAAATCAACAATTAGTTATTTGTTATTCTGATGTTGTCTAAATGGAAGATGGAAAAGTACTATTTAATAACAGGAGGTGGGAAAAACAAGGTCTTACACCAAATGCATAGGTATAAAATAGGTGGTTCCTGGCTAAATAGTAATTATTGTGACAGGGATATAAGAGTTCTAGGGTTAACCACGTAAGTATGAGCCAGAAGTGGACTGCAACTGCCAAAAAAGCCAATACAGTCCTGGGCTGCATCAACAGAAGGATAGTATCAAGATCACATGAAGTGATAGTACCACTTTATACTGGACTGGTAAGATCACATCTGAAATACTGCATCCAATTTTTGTCAACATGATACAAAAAAAAATGTTGAGACTCTAGAAAGAGGACAGAAGACCAACAAAGATAATAAGGAGACTGGAGGCTAAGGCATATTATGAATAGCTGAGGGATCAGGTTATGTCTAATCTAATGGAGACAAGGACCAGGAGTGACCTGATAGCACTCTTCAAATATTTGTGGGCTGCCACAGACAGAAAGAGGTCAGCCTCTTCTCTAAAGCACTTGAGGGCAAGATAAGATGTAACTTGGGGTAGAAAATTATTAAGAGAGCTCCAACTTAGAATTAAGGAGAAATTTGCTGACAGTGAGAACAATTAATCAATGGAATGGCTTTCCTCTGGAAGCTGGGGTGCTCTATCACAGGATGTTTTCAAAAAAAGATTGGACAACCCATTTGTCTGAAATGGTATAGGATCTCCTGTCGAGCAGAGGATTGGACTAGAAGACCTCCAAGGTCCCTTCCAACCATTTTCTATTTCCTATTCTATTCTAATCAGTCAGTGCACTTCCAGGCACATACTTTGAAAGTTAGTGAAGTACCATATTCAAAAATGCAGGTTAAATTTAGAAAATTAAGGAAATCAGGAGAGCCAGCATGATAGCAACATGGCAAAGATGAAAAGATTCAAGTGATTTTTTCAGAATAAATTATCCTCACAGGGAGAGAAAGAGCAAGGATGAAAGCCTTAAGCAACACTGACATGAGGTAAGCAGACACACGACTCCACTAATCAAGCAAGAAAAGATCTCATTTGCAGGTATTTTCAAATGCAGGAATATAAGCAGATGATGAAAATGAAAAAATATATATTTTAAATAAGGTCAGAGCAATGTCACAATTCACAGCTAGGTAGAATCTGAACAGTTATCATAGATGACATCCTTGTTCGCATCAGAGGATTGGTGATGAAGATAACAGAACTCACAGAGATGGCAAAATTTACTTGTTTGATTACAGAAAGATCAGTAACTACGTTTATTAATGATTGGAAACTCTTAATGAAAAAAGAGAAAAATGAACTTGTGATTTATCAGTTTGAAGAGTAGAAAGAGCTGCTTACGGAAAGTGCCAAAGAGAAATATGCCAAATGAACAGGAAGTAAGTTGTTAATTGAAGAAGACTTAGAACAGCTAGTAAAAGTGAAATGGAAAGAAAAAAGCCAGGACAATGGTAAATACCAAGCTAGTGTCACCCTGCAAGCTTAGTGAACCTGGAGTGGACAATGAAGGTAAAGTGGTGTAAATAGTGATATAATGCAAGAAGATAACAGACTAGAAGACATAATACTTTGCAACACTGAGATAAATAGAAGTCATTTAGTCAGCCAGCTGGATCGGATCAAAGAAATTATTGGAAGACCTTGGATAGTTATTACTGTACTAAGAGCAAGTCAAGAATGATGAGCATTTGTACACTGGCCTAGCATCCTCCTCACCATAACTGCTGAAATCTCGTAAGATCTTTAATGGAACACCATAATATCACAGAACATAAGAACATAAATATTTTTAGATTCTAGCCATTTTTAATATTTACACAAACGGGGCTCTAATCACTAACCATAATAAAGATTGTTTTGTAGACACTATAATAATGTGATATGAACAACATGGCCCCAGTTGGTATCCTGTTGTTAAATGATATATAAACTGTAAGTTACAAATCCAATCTGCCTGGTATAAACAGTCTTAAGCCAAAAGTAAACAAACTGATTATCTTTTCTAGGAAACCAGCTGCTAATCACAACGCTTTCTCATCACAACAGTGCACAGCAATAAGAAATAGAAATTTGGGGGTAAAGCTTATAAAAATTCTTAATACAGCAGTAAGACTAAAATTGTTGGTAGCACAATATTGACTGATCCTTCACAAATATCTTTTTATCCAATACAAGCTGGAAGCAGTGGAAGTCTTAATTCATATTCACTCAAAGCCCTCTGGTACAGTATGTCCTCAATTTGAAATTTGTGAGAGAGAAGTGAGTCAAATCATTTTCTTCCGTTCCTCCAATGGTGATTTTGAATCTCATATTAGCTTTCACCACCCAAGACAATCACAATCATCCAACACAATCACAACTTCTGAAAGTTTTTCCATTAAAAATGTCGTAACTTCTGAAATGTTCATCTGGTTACCTTAAAAACAGGATGTAGCATTTAAATGTTAAACTGTTTAGGGTTCTTTTACCTCAAAGTAAAGCTGCAGACTGAATAGGACTTAAACACAAATGAAGGCAAATTTAGGGCTTAAACAGCTTGACAGCTTTATTAAGAGTCAGTTCCATCAGCGCTGTACATAAATTGATCCTACAAGATTTAAATGATCCTACCTGGGATTTTGTCAAAAAAATTAAATTTGAAAAATGGAATATTAGCAGATAGAATTTCATCCTCCAAACTATGGAGAGCCATGATTTTTTAAATACAGCATTTTCTCTTTATAAATGACCTTTACTACCGGTATGTACTGTGCATCATCCATTGGATTTTAAACCATGTCAGCATATTACCAACTTCTTTATTTTCAGTGAAGTACAAACTGAAGCAACTGAAATGCAAATATGACACCTAAAATCAGACATGAAGAAACATTCAAATTTCCTTTCTCTATTTCCTTTTGAAATCAGCATTACAAATCCTTTATGGGAGGTAGACATGAGTCCCCATGGAAGCACTACAATAGCGGTTCTCAACCTGTGGGTCGCGACCCTTTTGGGGGTTGAATGACGCTTTCACAGGGGTCGCCTAAGACCATCGGAAAACACATATTTCCGATGGTCTTAGGAACAGAGACACTAGTGAGAATTTCTGCTCAAGGCTAGCTCCGCCAGCCAGCTCGGGTAGACAGGAAAGCAGCTGCCTCAGCAGCCATGGCGGGGCTACGCTACCCATCACAGAGCAGCTACTGCCGCGTCGCCACAGCTATGAACCTCCTGCTCGGCGTTTTTCAGGTCTTCTTGCCTGGCTTCCATCTGGGAGAAACACAGGGCCAAGGTAAAAAAAAAAAAAAAAAGCCTGGCGAAATACTCCCGAGGGGTAGCGTCGATCTGTAGCGGGAGGTGAAGGGGACGGGTGGGTGGGAGGGGGTCGACCAGAAGAGAACCAAGTCTGATAAGGGCGAAAGTTAAGTGAGGTTTTCCCCCTCGCCCCTCTCTCCGCCTCACTTTGTGCAGCGGCGTCTCTGGCTACTGCCTTCCCAGTCACCAAGAAAGGGGAAAAAAAGAGCCGTGAGCGAGTTCCCCTTTCTTCCTCGTTGCTTAAAGCTTTTTTTTTTTTAAACGACCGCTCGTTCAGAAGTCCTCAGGGCTTGTTTGCACAAGCTTGTGGCAGATCAGTAAATAAAGGGGTGGGGGAGCCAAACCATCCAAGGCATTTGCACCCTGAACGTGTGGACGCTGCTTTCATGACTTGCCACCACCGCCCCCTTCCCGCTCTGCTCTAGCAACGCGCTACTGCTGCTGCTGCTCACTGAGCTGAGTTGAGCTGTGGCGCCGAGCCGGTCCCCACGCCTCCTGGTTGCCCAGCCACACTCCGCCCGGAGCCTCCCCCATGCCGCCCGGCCCACCTCCCTTGCCATCGGAGGGCATCTGTGTGTGTCTAGAGACCTTACTGGACTACCGTCCCCAGCAGCCCTAAAAAGCACTGTGGAAGAGTGGGGAATGCTGGGAGTTACAGTTCATCACCATCTGGAAAAATATGACTCTCCAAAGATCAATCCTTCCTTGCTTCCATCCATCCATCCATCCATCTCCTTCCCTTCCCCTTCAATCTCTCCTTGCTTCCTTCCTTCCTTCCTTCCTTCCTTTTCCCCTCAATCTCCTTCCTTCTGCATCTCCTTCTTTTCCCCTTCAATCTTCCTTCCTTCCTTCCTTCCTCCCTCCCTTCCATCTCCATCTCCATCCCTTCCACGTCAATCTCTTTCTTCTTCCTTCCTTTCCCCTTCAATCTTCCTTCCTTCCCCTTCCCTCCCTCCCAACATTTTTGAGCAAGGAAGAGTAAGCTTCTCCAGCGAGTATTGCTATATTGTTTTTGTGATTAATCACTATGCTTTAATTATGTTCAATTCGTAACAATGAAAATACACCCTGCATATCAGATATTTACATTACTATTCATAACAGTAGCAAAATTACAGTTATGAAGTAGCAACGAACATAATTTTATGGTTGGGGGTCACCACAGCATGAGGAACTGTATTAAGGATTGCGGCATTAGGAAGGTTGAGAACCACTGCACTACAAGGTCCCAACTGAATCAGGAAATTACAAGTATTATCTATTCAAAGCAGCAGTTCATTGGGCAGGAAATTATGTATTTCAACAAGCACTGAAATGATTCTGTTTATAAAAGAGAAATATGTAAGAGTTGTTCAACTTACAAATCTATATAAACAGAGGATCTGCATTATGCATGTTATATTATATGCATGTATTATTTAATATGTGTAAACAAATATATTTATATTTCACACATACTGAAATGTATCTATAGCATTTACTTTCATTGTCCCATCTGTTACATATGTGAATGTTTAAAAGAAAGAAACTTATAAGGAAAGCATCAGCAGGCATTTACATGGTATGCTTAAAGAACATTTTATTTCTAAGCAGGATCATTGGATTCAAAAAAGGTCCTAAAAATAATTTAGTTTGATTCTGGCTTAGCCAAATATATGAAATATGGTTTAACATAATGAAACTGCTATGACTTGCACAGCAAACCATAGCCACAAAGTAAGGCAGCAAATACACATTGTTAAGAATTAAAGGGGACCGCATAGCTTATCATTTCAAAGAGTGAGACTAATAAAATATTAGGTTGTTGTTTAGGAAGAGGGGGCAATTCAAACCCACACCCCATACAACTTTTATACTAAGCATTTATGCCAGTTTGCAGATTTTTCTAAAAAAAAAAATATGCAGAGGGGAAAAAAAACTTTTGTCCCTTAAGAAGTTTAGCCAGAATCTTATATAAATTATTTATGGACATTCTTCCTGATTAGTATTGGGCTACCTGGATCCTTTTAAGAGGACATCAATACAGCTGTGGAGTTGTTTTACCAAATAATATATAAGCTTGGGATACACTCTAGAACAACAACAGGGGATATTCCTTGAAACAGAGAACATTCACAAGGCTCAAGTTGCAGTGTTGCACTACCCAATATATTGTTGAAATCAACAAACCAAATTTTGAAATTAAAATAAACCTTCTACTTTCCTCATAAAGTTATATTGGTGTGAGTCTATCAAAATAAAAAGATTGACATTGGTCCATCTCAGAGACTAACTGGTTGGATTCAACTCAAAGGTTGTTCTGTTGCTATCTTGTTTTCATAAATCAGCTACGCAAATGCTACATAAAACTGCCCCAATTTATCAAGTGGTAATCGGCACAAGGGTAACCTGGCCCAGCTGATAATAGGTCTGCTTGCGTGGCATATATATATTAATTTGTATGTGAGTGACCCATCCATTAGCAACACCAAGTAGGCTTGCACAGTATCTCCCCAGGTTGGAAACTCGGTTAATACTGATAGTCCTCAACTTACAACAGTTCATTTAGTGACTGTTTGAATGGCACTGAAAAAAAGCAACTGATGACCAATTTTCACCCTTACAACCGTTGCAGCTTCCTCATAGTCACATGATCAAAATTCAGAGATGCTCGGCAACTGACTCATATTTATGACAGTTGCCATGTTCTGGGTTCAGGTTGATCCCCTTTTGCGACCTTCTGACGAAGGGGAACCCAGATTCACTTAACAACCGTATGGCTAACTTAACTCTAGTGATTCACTTAACCACTGTGGGTCCAAATTCCTTAGCAACTGTCCCGATAAGCAACAGAAATTTTGGGCTCAATTGTGGTCGTAAGGTTGAGGACTAGCTTTATAAAGGACACAGAATTATATAAATAATTCACTTTACAACTGTTGTTGTCAGCTTCACAATTACAGGGGTTCACTTAACAAGGAGGGCAAGAAAGGGTCGTAAAATTGGGGCCTTGACAATCGTCTCGCTTGACAACCTAACATTTGGGGCTCCACTGTGGTCGTAAGCTGATGTAAAAGCCCTAGAGGGAATATTCACTCTGGACTACCTCCTCTGCTGAAATCGTTCCCCCCACCCCCAGAGAGAGAGAGAGAGAATGGATAGGAGCTGCAATTAACAACCCTGTAATTGAGAAGCGAAAGCAAAACACAGCAGTAACAGAGAGACAGAAGGGTGGGGGAGAGGGAGGATTTAACAGCCTGCCCCGGGCATTTTGAGGCTAGGAAGGGAGGGAGAGAAGGAAGAGGAGAGGGAGGGAGGAAGGAAAGAAAGAAAGGGAAGGAAGGAAGGAAGGAGAGTGAAGGGAGGAAGGAAGGGAGGGAGAAAGGAAAGGAGGGAAGGGAAGGAGGGAGGAAGGAAAGAAAAGGAGGAAGGAAGGAAGGAGAGTGAAGGGGGGAAGGAGAAAGAAAAGGAGTGAAGAGAGGGAGGGAGGGAGAAAAGGAGGAAGGAAGAAAAGGAAGGAAGGAAGGAAGGAGAGTGAAGGGAGGGAGAAAGGAAAGGAGTGAAGGGAAGGAGGGAGGAAGGAAAGAAAAGGGGGAAGGAAGGAAGGAGAGTGAAGGGGGGAAGGAGAAAGAAAAGGAGTGAAGAGAGGGAGGGAGAAAGGAAAGAAAAGGAGGAAGGAAGGGAGTGAAGGGAGAGAGGAAGGAAAGGAATGGGGTGAAGGGAGGGAGGGAGAAAGGAAAGAAGAGGAAGGAAGAAAAGGAAGGAAGGAAGGAAGGAGAGTGAAGGGGGAAGGAGAAAGAAAAGGAGTGAAGAGAGGGAGGGAGAAAGGAAAGAAAAGGAGGAAGGAAGAAAAGGAAGGAAGGAAGGAAGGAGAGTGAAGGGAGGGAGGAAGGAAGAAAAGGAAGGAAGGAAGGAGAGTGAAGGGAGAGAGGAAGGAAAGGAGTGAAGGGAGGGAGGGAGGAAAGAAAAGGAGGAAGGAAGAAAAGGAAGGAAGGAAGGAGTGAAGGGGGGAAGGAGAAAGAAAAGGAGTGAAGAGAGGGAGGGAGAAAGGAAAGGAAAGGGGTGAAGGGAGGGAGGGAGAAAGGAAAGAAGAGGAAGAAAGGAAGGAGAGTGAAGGGGGGAAGGAGAAAGAAAAGGAGTGGAGGGAGAAAGGAAAGAAAAGGAGGAAGGAAGGAAGGGGAGTGAAGGGAGAGAGGAAGGAAAGGAAATGGGTGAAGGGAGGGAGGGAGAAAGGAAAGAAGAGGAAGGAAGGAAGGAAGGGGAGTGAAGGGGGAAGGAGAAAGAAAAGGAGTGAAGGGAGGGAGGGAGAAAGGAAAGAAAAGAAAAGGAGGAAGGAAGGAAGGGGAGTGAAGGGAGAGAGGAAGGAAAGGAGTGAAGGGAGGGAGGGAGGGAGGAAGGGGACAGAGGGAAGAAATGAAGGAAGGAGAGGGAGGGAAAGGAAATGAAAGGAGAAGAAGCGCTCCTCTCGGCTCCTTTCCCCTCCCCGTGTCCAGCAGGCCTCGGCCGCGCACAAGGCCCGAGCCCCGGCCCAGCCACCGTCCACCCCGGAGGGCGTCGCTCACCACTTGGTACCGACTGACGGGCTGCTGCTGCTGCTGCTCTTCCATGCCGGCAGCGGGGGAGGGAGGGGGGACGTCGGACCTGGCCGCCTCAGCGCTCGCTTCCTCCTTCAGCTCCGGGCCTGCTTCGCTCCTCCCGGCCCCGTCTTTCTCCGGCTGCCTGGATCCGGCGGTGCGGCTGGCTCCTCCCCTGACGGCTGCCGCCGCCGCCGCCGCTGCCTCCTTCTCCTTCTCCTCGGGGGAGCCTGGGCGCTCGCTTCCCCGGCTGGCCGCCTCAGGAGGAGGAGGAAGAGGAGGAGTAGGCAGCGAGTGAGGCGGGCTGGGCGCGCCTGGGAGGCCAAGAGGCGTCCTGAGGGCTCCGAGGGGGTTGAGGCGTGAATGGAAGGAAAGGGAGGCGGCCTTTTCATTCGCCTCCTCTTCCTTCACAGCCCTGGCCGCGTCCACACGGCTCTTTCTCCTGGGCAATCCCGGAGAAGAGGAAGTGCAGGTCGACCCCACTGCAGACTCTGGAATGGGGGAAAGGATCTGAATGTCTATGGCAGGGGTTTTCAACCTTGGCAACTTTAAGACTTGTGGACTTCAACTCCCAGAATTCCTCAGCCAGCAAAGCTGGCTGAGGAATTCTGGGAGTTGAAGTCCACAAGTCTTAAAGTTGCCAAGGTTGAGAACCCCTGGTCTATGGAGATTCTCCATCATGATTGTCCCAAAGGTGCTTTTTTAGGGGGCAACGGCCCTTTTCTTTGTTGTTTTTTTCCCTTGAAGACGTTTCGCTTCTCAACCAAGAAGCTTGTTCAGTTTACCAATAACTCTCTAGGTGGTAAACCTAACCAAGCCTCTTTCTTCCTATTTTCTCCACAACCACAACCCTGTGAGGTGTATGTGGCTGAGAGTGACCGGCTCAAATTCACCCAGCCAGCAATTCTATCTGTCCACATGTGTTTACTGCATCTTAGAGACCCCCAGTCATCCCTTTTATTCTGTGATTGAACGGGGAAAAAATGCCATCCCTTCCCTTATTCAAAAGATTCAAATATAAATATAAATGTCTAGGCTAGAAAGATTCTTAGCCATCCAGATCATGGTTGTCCCAAAGGTGCTTTTTCAGGAAGCAACTGGACTTTCTTGTTGTTGTTTTTTCTCTGAAGATGTTTCGCTTCTTATCCAAGAAGCTTCTTCAGTTCTGACTGAGGGGAGGAATGGTGGGGAATATTCCTTGCAGAATATTGGCCATTTGCATTCTTTTATGGCCTCAGCGACTCTAAAAGAAGGCAAATGACCAGCTGCCTGCAAGGAATGTAAATCCTTCCATTCCCCACCATCCAGTCAGAGCTGAAGAAGCTTCTTGGATGAGAAGTGAAACATCTTCAGAGAAAAAAAACAAGAAAGTCCAGTTGCCTCCTAAAAAAAGCACCCTTGGGATAAGGAGTTTGAATGCAGCAAGGGGTCCTTTGGTGCTCTCTGAATTTGCTGTTCTCTTGCAGACATTTTGTTACCCAAACTAGGTAACATCCTCAAGGCTAGTAAGGAGTGGGGTTTGTGCTCCGTTTATATTCAGGTGGCTTTTCTTTATTTGTTTGCTTGTTTGTTAAATTCATTTGCTGCCCATCTCATCACAAGGTAATTCTCGAGATTCGACTACTGTAATGCTCGCTACATGGGGCAACCTTTGAAGAATGTCCGGAGACTGCAGGTAGTCCAGAATGCGGCCACGCAAGCCGTCTTGGGTCTCCCAAGACATGCTCATATCACTCCAGCTCTCCGTGAGCTGCACTGGCTACCACTTGGTCTCCGAACACAATTCAAAGTGTTGGTTATGACCTATAAAGCCCTTTATGGCAACGGACCAAGATACTTGCGGGACCGTCTCCTGCCTCATGAATCCCAGCGACCGGTTAGGGCGCACAGGGTTGGCCTCCTACGAGTCCCGTCCGTTAAACAATGCCGTCTGGCGGGACCTAGGGCAAGGGCCTTCTCTGTTGCTGCCCCAGCCCTCTGGAACCAGCTTCCCTTGGAGATTCGTACTGCTTCCTCCCTCCTAGCCTTCCGGAAAGGATTGAAGACACATCTATGCGCTCTGCCCCTCGGCCCTAAGAGTGTCCCGCCATCAGTGCATGTGAATTGATTGAGTTTGTGTGTGGTATGAATGTGTTAATTTTAAAATTATTGTAGTATTTTTTTGTTGTGAGCCGCCCCGGGTCTTTGGAGAGGGGCGGCATATAAATGTGATTTAAATAAATAAATAAATAAAATAAAATAAATGGTTACAACCTAAATGGCCATCACATAATTGCATGGGCGCTTGGGAAGCTTGGGAAGCTGTCATGGGAATGGGTTGCCAAGGACCCAGATTGCAATCATGACCCTGGACAAGTTCAAAGTCTGCAAGGTCTTAAGTCCCTTTGTTTAGCTCCTGTGTAATTTCAAATGGTCGCTGAATGAATGGTCATTAGGTGAGGTCTACCTATAATGACAATCAATTGTAGGAGTAATTTCTGAATACATTGTTCCTAAATATCCTTGATTTCTTATATAGTCAAATAATAGTGCTCCATTAATGGTCACTTTTATTTGAATTATAATCTTTATGCTCTGATTTCCCCCTAGTCCAGTGGTTCTCAACCTTTTTAATGCCGCGACCCCCAACCGGTTGTAAGTCGAGGACTACCCAACTGGTCGTAAGTCGAGGACTATTTCCCTGCCTGGGAGTGCCGCTCATGCGTGGTGCCGCCCCCTGCGCCGGCCGAGGCGTAGCTGGCAAAGGGCAACGACGGCGCAGGGTGACCACCGGCTGGGCCACCAGCTGGCCCAGCCCAATGGAGGTAAGGCACCCGCCAGGCCCCACGCATGCCAGCAACCCTCCCTGTGCCCACCGACCTCCCACCTCCCACCCCTGGCCCTCTTTTACTTACATTTTAGTAGTTGCTTAGCAGGGAGGGGTGGAAACTTCCAGACAGCTCGCCTTCGCTGCAGATAACTTGCAGCAACGTTTTCAGACTGGGACTTTTGGTGGGCTCAGCAGGGCAGAGACAGCTTTTGAAAGCCAATAGAATTAGACTCTATTCAAGAGAGTCTATTCTATTGGCTTTCAAAAGCCAATAGAATAAGAGGGAGTAGCACAGCTAAGGAAAAGGGGGGAAAAATGGCGGACTCCGTTGTTTGGTGACCCCTGTGAAATGTTCGTTCGACCCCAAATGGGGTCCCGACCCACAGGTTGAGAACCGCTGCCCTAGTCAATCTTCAGAATCCTCTTTTTTATTTATTTTCAATCAATAAAAGTTTCTCATCAATTTCTATATCTATATATCTATATCTATGTATATCTATATATCTGTATATATATATATCTTTATATCCATATATCTATCTATATATATCCATATCTATATCTATATATATCTATACTATACCTCTATCTCTCTATCTATCTATCTATCTATCTATCTATCTATCTATCTATCTATCTATATCTGTATATCTATATCTATATATTGAAATATCACTGTAAAAAATCATCCCATCAGAAAATGTTATTGATTGAAAATAAATATGAGAGAGGATTCTGAAGATTGACTAGGGGAAAATCAGGGAGTACAAAGATTATAATTCAAGTAAAGATTATAAATCAAGTAAAAGTGACCTTTATTATCATTATTACATATAATAAAATTCTAAACAATTCACAAGATGTATTTCAAGTCCATCTGGCCCCTTATCTTTCCAGAGTCAACATTCTAGTCCCCCTTTTGCTATTTTCCAAAAGTATTTTTTTTTTACCCTTTATAATCCTAAAACTTATACGAAATTTCTTTCATCAAGGGTAGAAGAAAACTCTCCCGGCACAGTAAACCTTGCCCTTCAGAAGGTTATTAACATCCCAAAAAATCAATTAACAAGCAATTTCCTGAGGTGATTAAGAGAGGAGGTAGGCAACTGGGTTTATCTTATCTCAATGGCTTCCAAAGTTCTGAAACTCACTGGATATTGCTATTTTACAGCCTCTTTTGGGGAGGTTCTATATCAGCGGTTCTCAACCTGTGGGTCGCGACCCCATTTGGGGTCGAACGACCATTTCACGGGGGTCGCCAAACACCGCAGTCCGCCAATTTTTTCCCTTTTCCCCTCGGCTGGCACAGGGGGCAGCACTGCGCATGCGCGGGGTTGCACCGCGCATGTGCGATGCGGGCCGTCACGCCGCGCACGCGTCGTGCATGTGCGATGCAGGCCGTCGTGCCGCGCATGCGCCGCGCATATGCGATGCGGGCCGTTGCGCGCGTGCCGCGCGGCGCAGGTTGGTGGCGCAGCCTGAAAAAGGTTGAGAACCGCTATTCTATATGGAGCAAACGTATGAATCAACCTAGCTTTCTCCTTGATCTAGAGCGGGTGTCTGATGAACTGATGTCCCCTTCACCAGTACCTCTTTTTACGGGGGCTGTTGCCATAAAGCTCTCTTCATTCTTCCATTATTTTCCCAGAAGTCCAAAGATTAGTTATTCTTAATGCTGCTATTGTGCTGTGCTGTGAATAATTGTTTATATCATCTGCTCTCGCTCTCTCTCATATCTGTGAGTCTAATAGAGCTGATCTGCTTCTCCATCTAACTTCAGAAATCCTTATTTACACTTAGCAACACCCTGTTTACCATAGTTTCAAAGGCCTGTACTCATTACGTTGTGAGCCGCTCCGAGTCTTTGGAGAGGAGCGGCATACAAATCCGAATAAATAAAATAAATAAATAAATAAATACAGTCTCTTATAAGTAACTACTTGAGGTAGGAGATGATAATTAGGTCACCTGGCAGAGAAAAGGTTTTTTTTTTTTGCCACCCACTCCACTATCCTACACATTTGCTTTGTTCAAAGCCACAAAGCATATTTAGTTCTTTTTTTGCAATGGCCATTACCTCTACCTGTTTGTGACATTTGAATCACAAGACCTAAGATGTTAAAAAAAAAAATCTATATTGCTAGAATGAACTGATTAAAAGTTTGTTATTGTAGGAAACAATGTCACTCCTTTTAATTAGTTAAGCAGATAATGGTGTTCAAAGGTGAAAAAGAGGGGAGGGCTATTTTTACTAGATAGCTGTATGGGGTTATCAATTATGTTTCTAGCTCCTTCACAGTGCAAATGAAATTTTCAACCATATGCAGGTAGTCCTCGACTTACAACCATTTGTTTCATGACTATTCAAAGTTAGAACGGCACTGGAAAAAGTTAGTTAGGACCATTCTTCACATGTGTGACCCTTACCACATCCCCTTGGTCACGTGATCAAAATTCAGAGGCTTGGCAACTGGCATGTATTTATGACGGTTGCAGTAACCCAGGGTCATGATAAGCAAAGTCAATCGACTTAACAACCGTGTTGCTAACTTAGCTCTAGTGGTTCACTTAACAACTGTGGCAAGTAAAGTTGTAAAATGGGTCCAAATTCCTTAACAACTGTCTAGATAAGCAACAGAAATTCAGGGCTCAGTTGTGGTTGTCTAGCTTTATAAAGGACATAGAATATTATAAAACTAATTCAGAAATTCCCAGTCTGCCATGGTAATCTTTGTATAAAGCCTACCGATTACTAATTGAAGTTTATGACTTCCATCAGAAGGCACAAGATTTGCTCCCTGACATTTCTAAACAGGACTGTATAAGTTTTTAGAAGAGAACAGTTTTCCTCCTTTTACAAGCAGAGACCTGTTCACATGATATATTATGTCACGATAACTGGAATAGAGTGCAACAGAGCATAGGTTAAGTTATTCAACTTTGTACGGGTGATTTGTTTTTAAGTTAACTATTATCCAGCAGGCTATCTGAATCTGTACTAATGGCTCTAATGCACACAGAGAAAGAGGGGAAAGAAAAATGGGATTGCAACGCATTCATTCCTATAGTTGCATTTCTCTTATCTCTACTGACCTGTGATGAGAAAAAAAACAAAAACAAAACAGGTAATGCTGACCCACTCAGCAAAAAAAATAGAAAAACGAAGATATATGGCTTGGCATGCAAACACATTCTGTAATTAGATGGGTGCCTCATACTAAGCTGTCATTTGGTAATTGGTAAATTGGTAATTATTAGTGACCACCTGCTAAGCCAAAACTAAACACATGTTCCTCGCCTTTCCCCACAGCCATTTGACATGCAGGTAGTCCTCATCTTACGACCACAACTGAGCCCCAAATTTCTGTTGCTAAGCAAAGCAGTTGTTAAGTGAGGTTGGCCCCGATTTTATGACCTTTCTTGCCAGAATTGTTAAGCGAATCACTGCAGTTGTTAAAGTTAGTAACGTGGTGGTTAAGTAAATCTGGTTTCCCCATTGACTTTGCGTCTCAGAAGGTTACAAAGGGTGATCACATGATCCCAAGACACTGCAACTGTCATAAATATGAGTCAACTGCCGAGCATCTGAATGTTGACCCCATGACCATGGGGGCTGCAGATTCTGATCAAATGGGCACATTGCACTTCAACAAGGACACTTACTTGATGCACCTGAATTCAAAAAAAATGACCATACCATTTATTCATTACCCTACACAACCATCTTTCACTGATGTTCTCTCTGTGTCAGAAACCAACGCAAATTACCGAAGCAATACAGGCTTTGATGTGGTGCCTCTAGGATTGGGTAGCTTGGCCTTATTGCATAGTTACTCTTTCTCAATCTCAATGACCTACAACAAGTTGAGCAACAAAGGGCTAGGTCAGTGTTTCTCAACCTTGACAATTTTAAGGCATGTGGACTTCAACTCCCAAAATTCCACAGTCCACATGCCTTAAAATTGTCAAGGTTGAGAAACACTGGGCTAGGTGAACCAGTCAGTCCTCACAGCCAGGAAGTAAGACAGAGGGATGTGTCTCTGACTCCAAAGTATAGAAATATCTAGAAGAAATGGCAACGGCTTTACTGCCCACTTCCTGCCCCACCCTCAAGTTCTCTCTCTCTCTCTCTCTCTCTCTCTCTCTCTCTCTCTCTCTCTCTCTCTCTCTTCTACTGCCCACTTCCTGCCCCACCCTCAAGTTCTCTCTCTCTCTCACACACACACACACAGTGTGTGTGTGTGTGTGTGTTCCATTGCTTATGGAAGGATCTCTTCTGAACCACGATGCCAAAATAATGAAATCTACATTATTACGCATGCATGTAATGACTCACGCACAATTCAAGCTCCGTTTTTTCCTTGTGCACGTATCATCTACACATGAGGTGAAACTTGCATTGTGACAGGCTTTTCTCACTCCAACCCCTTCCCCCACAGGAAAGCAACACAGTGTGGGGCATTAAGTAATGGGTAAATATCCTTGAACAACAGAAAAAGCACTGGTTGACCCTTGTATTAATCTGAATTTGTTTTCTGAGCTTTCATTAACTGATAAAAGGTGCTTTATTAGGGTTGCTGTAGTTTGTGTCTGTATTTAAGAGAAGACATTTTTTGATAGATGAGGTAAAGATAGCTGAAACCAAAGCATATTCTGAAATGTAATGAGAAACATCATAATGATCAGCTAGGGAAGGAAGCTTTCAGATTTGGCTTCCTACAGTTCTCATTTTTCTATATAATGAACTAGACATCCGGTGACATGTTGGGTCATCGTTTCAGAGAGATTTCTTTACCAGATTCCTCCAAATCCTGCTAGCTTCCCAAAGGACTGAATACAATTAGACATGTAAGAAAAACTAAAGTAGAGCTTCTCAAGTATCAGGTTCACTTGAAAAGTTATATCCAGAGATGTAGCTACAACTGAAAGTAGGCCATGTTGAAAGGAACAGTCAAATATCAGGAACTGATCACAGGAAATGTTTTATGACATTTTGTATTATGTCATAATATATAATGAAAAGTTTACCCTATGAGTTACCAAGTTAAGTTTGTCCAGTTTGGGATCCAATTTTGCATCCAGTTGCATTCAATTTTGATCACCACAGTATAAAAAAGATGTTGAGACTCTGGAAAGAGTGCAGAGAAGACCCACGAGAATGACTAGGGGGCGGAAGGCTAAAACATACGAAGAACATTTGCAGGAATTGGGTCTAATGAAAAGAAGGACGGTGTGTGTGGGTGACATAATAGCAGACTTCCAATATTTGAGGGACTGCCATAAAGAAGAGAGGGTCAACCTATTTTCCAAAGCACCAGGAGGCAAGACAAGAAGTAATGGATGGAAACTAAACAAAGAGAGAAGCAACCCAAAATTAAGGAGGAACTTCCCTCACAGTAAGAATAATCAGCCAGTGGAACAACTTGCTTTCGGAAGTTGTGGGTGCTTCAACACTGGAGGCTTTTAAGAAGGGACTGGACAGTCATTTGTCGAAATGATATACAGTCTCCTGCTTGAGCAAGGGATTGGACTAGAGCAGCAGTTCTCAACCTGTGGGTCGCGACCCCATTTGGGGTCGAATGACCATTTCACGGGGGTCACCAAACAACGCAGTCCGCCATTTTCCCCCCCTTTTCCCCTCGGCCGTCGCAGGGGGCAGCACTGCGCATGCGCGGGGTAGCACCGCGCATGTGCGATGTGGGCCGTCACACCGCGCATGTGCGATGCGGGCCGTCACACTGCGCATGCGCGATGCAGGCCGTCGCGCCGCGCATGCGCGGTGCAGGTCGGGGTCGCGGCCTGAAAAAGGTTGAGAACCGCTAGACTAGAAGATCTCCAAGGTCTCTTCCAATTCTGTTATTTTGGTATTCAGTTCAAGGCTACAAAACAAATGATTTTGGTAATATATAGGTAAATGTTTTAGCATACTAGTAAACATGTTGTTATTTTTTTTTAAATTAAATACTCATGAGTAAGTCCATGCTCTTATATTTTGACTATATCACTTCTTTCTGCCTCAGATAATAGCACTAAACCATTCTGCTGGATGAAACCTTACTTCCTTTGCTGCTAATACCAAACCTACTAAAGATGTTACCCAAGTAAGGATACATTACGTTGATGATACTATAAATGAACAGTATATTACATTGGTTCGAATGAGAATCTCTTACTGCGTGTTTATATTACTTCTGCAATTTGCGTATTCATTGTGATTTTTAAAACAATGAAATCAGATTTTAAAATGTGGATTTCATAGAGGCTCTTTGACGTAGTACTTGAACCAAACACTTAAGAATATTTGTTTTGAAGTATATGCACAGGAGGATCATGTGATAGGACAAATCAGACACCCTTGGATATAGCAAAACTTTTATGGTTGACAGCGGACAGCTGGGTAGGCATCTAATTACCAACCAGCTCTGTCCTTGAAGCCTGTACATCTGTTTGCATATAAACAGAAAAGAGAAATCTTCAGCAGCACTATTGAAAATAATTTATGTGGACTTTTTTTTTCCAGCTAGGATGCAGTTCTCTTGCAAACATTCATATTTTGTCTGTTAATGCTCAACTCCTTCCCCAAGAAAATTAAATATTTGTTCTGAATTGTGTCTTGTTTACAGTACGTTCAAGGTTCTTTCTCTTGTAAGTACTGAAGGCAGACTAATGTTGTTTCTGAAACAAACTTCATCACATCCGTATCACTGTTAATGGAGAAAGCACCAGAAATTTACATATATTCAGGGGAGAGGGGGAATAAATGCAATGAAATATTAAACTACAGAAAAATGCAACAGTCTTCTGAAAATTTTAGAATTCATGCATACCAAAAATATGAGTTTTTGTTTTGTTTTTGTTTTTTAAAAAGAAGGGATGAAACAGCCATTGAGATAGAAATTTTGAAATCTAACTCTCCTTTCCTGGAATTCAAAAAAAAAAATGCTAGCCTTTTTGTGGGATATATTTTGCACATTTCAAAACAAAAAGATGATATTAAACTGTCAGTTATGGCAGGCATTCTATTAGATCAGAGGTCCCCAACCTTTTGGGCACCAGGGAACAGTTCCGTGGAGAGAGGTTTTTCCGTGGACCGGAGGGGGCATGGTTTCACGTACTGTCTGCATCCCACAGATGGGTCTTCGCTTGTTTGCATGGACCGATCTCTGGCATGCCGCAGCCCAGTGCCAGTTCGTGGACTGGGGGTTGGGGACTCCTGTATTAGATAGTAAATCAAATGACTAACTGAAGAGCGGCATCTTTGTAATAGCATGTATTTTACATGGAGTTCACATTTCCAAAATCAAGTTCAGTTTCTGATGCCTCCAAGGGCAGCTGGGAAATCTCTTACCTATAATTCTGGGAACTGTATGCAAACAAGAATTATGAAATTAAACAAGCCAGTACAGGTATAAGGTGGATTCCTACTTCTCTTTCTGATTCCAAAGTTATAAAAAGTTCCCCCCCAAAATCAAAGGGCTATTTTGCGAGTTGTTTAAAGTTTCTTGGGATATTGTAGATCAGGTTCTGCTGCTGAAAAGTTTCTCAAATCAATGCTGGACTGAATTCTCTCATCTATGAAGAAAATAGGTGACGTTCACTTCCAAAATCTTAAAATAAAAAGGGCAGTTGTAATAATGACATATTTATTACTCAGATCATCAGAGAAAGGATTCCTCTATAAAAAGCACAATCAGCCTTCAACGTGCTCCTCTCTCTCTCTCTCTCTCTCTCTCTCTCTCTCTCTCTCTCTCTCTGTATGCTGTTTTATTTCATGTTCCAATATATCAATTCTTATTGCATTGTTGCATTTTTCTTCCTTTATTTTGGTCTTCTCTGAGATAGAAATCAGTTTATATTTTGAGAATCCTGATATATTGTAAAACTGAGTTAAATTGGGCCTGTTATGGTTGTTATGGTCTTGGAAATTAACATCTGCTGTAAAAAAGTATTTATTGAAAATGACATGGACATGTCAAAAATGATATTGAGAATTACTATTAAGTTACTGGTGAATTCTACTTGATAAATATTAATGAAAGACATCTGAGAAAATGGTCTATCACTAGAAAAAACTGAATACTAAATGAGCCATTATGATCTATTGAATCAACGAGATCTTGAGTAGCAGCAGGCCCCAACTCTAGAAGGGTCTTGGTTTTGAAGAATTTCAGCATAGCCTCAGAAATGGAATAATCTTGGGAGACAGAGGAAATAGGAGGAAGAAAGACTGTGTACATTGGATGACATTTTATAGGTTTGAGAAATCTTAACTGCTAGAGAAAGAAATTGTAAGTGAAATAAGCTATAACCAAGAACGTACGATGTACCGGTATGTCCCATGGGCCTTTCACAAAGAATTGATGATCTGGCTGGTCCTTTGGTCCTTAGGATGACCAGGTGAGTCCATCATTAGGGGCTTTTATATTATTTTGCATATTTATATGTAAATGGCCTTGGATGAGTGATGTGTTTTGTACATTTTTGTTTTAATATTTTTGTGTGTTGTTTTTAATTGATTTTAGCCATCCAAGTTTGCATTTGTACGTTTGTAGCTATATAAATAGGCTGAATTAATAAGTCAATAAATTATTCCAAGTTCTGTTGGGAAACTAATGCCTTATTATCTCCAAAATGCAATTTTAAATATCTAATTCTGTTCATTTAGAAAAGGTTAAAGAAGTTTGTGAGTAAAGCTGTATGTGAAGATTTTTTTTCCCTTCAGGATTAAAATCAGTACAACAAGGATTTTCATAAACCTTAACCTTTAGCATTTAAACAAACCCCAGGAACCTAGAGCTGATATTAGCAGAAGAATAAATTATAGTGGATAGATAAGACATTGCTTAAAAAGCATACTTATCTATATATTTCCAAAGATGTCAGCAGCGCCTCACACAGTACAATGCAGTATCTGTATAAAGCTATATTATTATTAATCTCTAGTGAACTGATTTACTGGGATTTCAAACTTTCATTCTTTAAGCTACGACTTTTTCTATTTTCTATTTTCTTGAGGGCTTTTCTTAAACCAAAGGAGGAAGACAAATAAAAGAGTATGACTTGAAAATACAAGGATGAGGGAAGAAGTTGAAGGCCATTCACATTCTAGTTCTCCCCCCATCTCGGCCTCCCTCCAAAACAGCACACAACATTTGATCAAGGATTCGCTGAGATCACAATTAAAAGGAAACTTTTGTTAGACTTTTCTTTTCTTTTGCCATTCAGTTCTAAAAACCTTCAAAACGTGAATAATTAACTATGCCCTTTATTTTAAACTGGATTAACAGGTAAAGGAAGTAGCAATGATCTTTGCTGAAGAAGTAACTTTGGACAGTTCTGGCTTCCCTACTAAAAATCTTGTGTTTATGATAAAAGGAAGCTAATGCAAGCAATAATTGGGTAGAGCTGTAACTTAATAAACAGAAGAGGAACTGCCATTTTGGCAGCTCTACCTACATATTACAACTGGATAATGCCTTTTTCTGTTAAAAGTGTACATATATCAACATGAGACATAACTTTCAAGATATTTTGAACGCTAAAAAAAATCTGTAAATTTATACCTAAATTCATTATTATTTTCAGCTAGCAAAGAAATATTGAATTCACTTTATCTAAAAAGTAGCAGTTTGATTTGGCTAGCTACTTTGTGACATTTTTTTTAAATTTTTTTATTAAAATAATCGACATTAAACATAGGATCATATTAAGAAGCAATCATTATAGAACCTGAAATACAACACTAAGTATTAGTCTTTGTAAACGTCTGACTTGGTAAACATTCTTCACTCCTCCCTTCAAGCCTCAACTATACACCTGTTACATTTTATCTTTTATGATCCCTAACAAAAGATCCTGAGGTAGAAATTCAATAACCTGAGGTGGAAATTCAACCCGCTTTTTCAATATTAAAGTAATCATGGAGTACCTCTAAATGTAATATTATTGCCTCATAGAAAGTAAATGCAGTTCTATAATTAGCTGAACTTCATATTTAGTTCACTGTAATCCCAGAGTTCTTGTTTCAGATATGCAGTGCATAAAATTTTTTCAATAAGCATTAACTGTGGAAACTGGCAATCATCGGCTTCTTAAGATAATTAAACACACCCTGTCTTCACGTTTGTGTCATGTAAATATAAACACAGGATACAACCACAGGAAACCGATGCTAACAGATACAGGTCATCCTTGAATTGTGCAGATACTGAAACAATATTTAGTTTGCAAATCAAAAAGGTTGTTGAAGAACTGAATATTACAGAATATCCAGAGACTTTAAAAGTGGTAGTCAGAAAGGAAAGTGGTAGGATAGCTATTGGGGTTGGGGGGGGGCATGGGACAGGTGAGGGATACAGAGATGGGCCTTACTGTTGTCTCAGAATCTGATAAATTCTGAATGAAAGTTAAAATCTCCTAAGCAATAGAATTGGGATTCTTTTTTCATAAATATCAATGCAACATTTCCACCTAATCTTTAATCAAATGATTGCCTAATGAGAAACTGGGCACATCTGAATATGAAACAAAGGATTGAGATCAGAAGTGTGCGGGCAAACCTTTAAGAACCAGCTCTGTTTCTATATCAGTGCACGGGGTGTAGTGGCTCAGTTCTCTCAACCAGTTTGTAAATAAATTCTAGAATATCAAACAATTGCCTCTCACAAGTTCCTGCATACCACTGATTGAGATGAACAAACAAACAAACAAAAAAGGCCAGAAGACCTGAAATTAGAATTAAGTGTTCATAATGATGAGCGAAAAGCAAGGTATCTATTGTTGCCCCAGTTGTGACAGAGAAATATATTTTGATCTTTGTATTGTATATTTGAAGTATTCAAACATTTTATGGTGAAATCCTTACAGCTTAGTCTCCAATGCATCACCCTACAGATACCAATATATCTCCCAACAGTTCTTTTGACACAAGAAAATCAATTCCCTGCTTGATTAAAAAAAAATTGATGAAAAACAATGTGACAACAGGCTGTGCAGCAGAGTTCCAGTCCCAAATCTTTATTTCCAAAAGAAAAGAAAAGAAAAGAAAAGGTGGAAGACTCCACCCCCCCAAAGGTACAACTGTCATGGTTCCAACAGATGTTACTCTTCAAAGAACTTCAAGGCATTGTTTACCTTAAAGAATCTTTATTCAAAATAACACGGCATCGGTATGTACATGGTCGAAACCAAAAACTGGATTCCCCTCCCCTGAGCACATAATATCAAGCACAATTCCCTCCTCCAATTAACAGTCATAAATCACATTCTCCCAATTAGTTTGAAATGCAAACCTTCCCTCCAGTTTATAACCCGGCCATTTCTTAACTTCTCTTATTTCAGACAGCCTTGAAGAATACTCTACTGCAATATTGTTAAGTCTAACTAATCCCCATACACATTCTTGCCCCTCCTCCCCCAGCACCATCTAATGCTAACTCTAAAAGTAACACACAGGTTAAAGAGAAAATGGCTGCATCTTCATATATTGCCAAAGCAAGAACATCCGATGTTAGCAGCGTTGACAACAACATTTTGATTTGTTATTGTTATTGCTTTACAACCATCATCATAATGGTAAGATTTCAGAGTTGGTATTTCTTCACAGATTCTTGAAAGAATTAAGATGAACTGGCTTTGGTACATTTTTTCATGTAGAAGTCATTAGTCATGCACGACACATACAATTTTCCTTATTTTAAGATAAAGAAGCCTTAATTTTCTGAGACACCCTTTGGCTCCTCCTCTTTACCTCTCTTCCTGTAACCCAGTCTTCATTATGTTCCTGTAAAGGCAGGGGAAATTTTACCTATATATCCAGCCTGGCCCTATTTTTTCCTTATGTTTAATGACTAAGGCAAGTATAATATTATCGCATCTCCTGGGTAGTTGCCCTATTTCCTTGTTGACTCAGCCATTTTAAACTATATTATTATGAACCTATCAAAAATGTAGGCCAATCATAGTTAAGGCTTACCTTAAACTATGTAAGAAACAATATTTGAGCTCCCTCTTGTGGGACTGACTATAAGAATGTAAAAAACACCTCAGTTTCTACAGAGTATATCTAGACTTAAGGAGCTTTTGTTTAGATTTTTTTTTCATTCTTCTAGACAGCAAACATATATATAATATTTTTTTTTTTTTTTTTAATAATAAAAATTCTTTTATTAAAACAATTAACATTGAACATAAAAACATATTGTGCAGCAATCATCATGACACCTGGTATACAATACTAAGTATTAGTCTTTGATAACGTCTGGGTTAGTAAGCCTTTTTCCCCCCACTCCTCGTGTCTAGCCTCAACTATACTCCTGTTACATTTTATTTTGATTGGTGTTTCCCCTATCCGTTTCAATATTAATGTGCTCAACATTAAACATAAGATCCTATTGCTAAGCATATATATAATATTTAACACTCTTTCTCCTCCTATTTTTCCTATAACAACCACTCTGAAATGGGTTGGGCTGAGAGGAAGTGACTGGTCCAAGGTCACCCAGCCAGTTTTCATGCCAGAGACAGGACTCGAACTCAACACTCTCCTGGTTTCTAGTCTAGTGCCTTAACTGATTAAATCCAAGAACAAATGTATGTATATACATTTCTAGATTTGTTTCCTTTCATAATCAAAGTGTAATTCAGTCATTAACATTAAAAATTATCACTCTATGCAAACAATGCAACTGAGGGTGGTTGAAGGTTATAAATCCCGAGGCCCTCAAAAGCATACCATGTGCAGGTAGTCCTCAGCTTACGACCACAACTGAGCCCAACATTTCTGTTTGTTAAGTGGGACATTTGTTAAGTGACATTTTACGACCTTTCTTGCCACAGTTGTTAAGTGAATCACTGCAATTGTTTACTAACATGGTTGTTAAGTGAATCTGGCTCTCCCCATTGATTTTGCTTGTCAGAAAGTGAACACATGACCTGGAGGCACAGCAACGGTCATAAGTATGAACCAGTTGCCAAGCTTCTGAATTTTGAGCACACGATCATGGGGTGGGGGTGCTACAAATGTCATAAGTGTGAAAAATGATCATCATAATTCACTTTTTTCAGTGCCATTGTAACTTTGAATGGTCACTAAATGAACTGTTGTAAGTTGAGAACTATCTGTAATCAGCAAAATAAATTACCTTGCATTCCCCAATAAAATTAGCTTGCTAAAGATATATATTACTTCTAGCACACAATGAGAATTAAAATCACCTGCCCTCCTGCCAATCAGAGCCTATGTTACCCGTTCAAAGATAAGAGATTACACATTGCATAATAATAATAATAATAATAATAATAATAATAATAATAATAATAATAAACAAGTTAGAATATTTTGCAAACCCAGCCATTGCTGTCTGTAAATCACATTTATGGCTTAGCATGTTGCACAATATTCAGCATATTAATTAGGAAAAGAATCAGATATAAAACTACCAATATCTTGTTAGATTCGTGTAAGCTTATAATAGCATCATACTAGAAATATTATGTAAAATTCTATCAAACTTTCCCCATAAAATGAAAAAGATGCCAGAGCTTCTCTCATCTATCTACCTATTTCCTGAATTCAGAAAACATAAAAACTATTTTCTTGTCTTTAATTAGTTTACTTCTGGCTACCTATTATAAAATTTTAATTAAGGTACTACTTAGATTGATTCTGCCCAGAAATTCCTTGTTTTCTCAAAATGTTTTTGGGCAAGCAAACTATTCATTTACATTTAAAACAAATTCTTTTACGTTTCACCTGAAATAACACAATGCAAGTACAAAATGAAATTCTAAAAATGTCATAAAAAGCAGCATGATAAAATACCAAATCAAGTAAAAAGGAAATAAAAAAATGGATGCAAAGTCAACCTGATAAAATACTAGTACTTAGAAAAACGAGCTAGAACACACTTAGAATAAATCAGACCCAATACATTAGAGACATATAATTTCACTTTTGTCTTTTTTATTTTGAAGTGCTTATTTTGATTGTCCTGTGTAATGTTATTTTATAAACATTAATTTCTCCATTTGATTCTGAAGGTTTAAAATTAATTTTGGGGAACTCTCTACCTGCCTAGAAATTAAATTATAGTCATGAGCTTAAAAGACAGGATGAGCCTTAAGTAGTAATTCAAGTTTGGTACCACCTTACCTTGGAATAAATGTGCAATGCATAGTAAAATGTGCTTGCTCCTGATTCAGGTAGGAGTAAATAGCAACAGTTGTAAAATTAAAATAAAAAAGTGCCACTAGACTAGGCTTACTTGAAAGAGATGATGTTGCCTGGCTACTACTCTTGGCTCTGGAATTTGAGAAGGGGAGGATTCAACAGGTAGGTCGAGAGCATGTTATGGGCACTCTTAATGAAAAGAATGCCATGAGCTGTGGGCTGTGTTAAAATGTTTGTGAGAAAGCCAACGGATGAGGTTTCCACACATCTTTCTCTACCTAAGATGATTCCTAGTATCTCAGCTTTTCTTTCCTAGTCAGGTAGACACAGTTCAAAAGTTCTGCAGTACAACTTTCTCTAATGTTTATTTTCTAAGAATGCTTCCTGGCTATATGCAGGGCCCAAAAGCAATCTTTGAAATAAAAATTTGAAGCTTGCTAACTAGTCATTTTTAATTAAAAGTATCTTTAAAAAAATCAAACAAACAAACAAACAAACCCAGATGAGGCATGGAGTTTGATAGGTGCTAAAGGATACATCAACAGAGTGCAGACCATCACTGATTAATAATTACAGTGATTCGGTTGCAGTCAAAGAGAGAACTGAGTTCACCTATGAAACCAAGATGTGGTTAAATCCAAACTCTAATCCAGCCGCTATATTATGGCTTAGCGTGTTGTGTTAATCAGGATGGTATGGATATTACTCACAGGAAAAAAAAATGACAAAGTGATTACTCTTATGTATAGGGCAGTGATGGCGAACCTTTTAGAGACTGAGTGCCCAAACTGCAACCCAAAACCCACTTATGCATGTTGAGTGCCGGGTGGGTGTGGCCAGTTGGCTGGGCGTGGCCAGTTGGCTGGGCGTGGCCCATTGGGTGGGCGTGGCTGCGGTAGTAACAGCAGACTGGGTGGGACTAAAAAGTTCAATCAATCAATTCCAAGTTTGCAAGATCTTTTTTTTTCCCATGAGAAGTTGAAATTGACTGATTGAACCTTTTTTTTTTTTTTGCACATGGCGGCGGAGGCCTAAAGCGAAAAGGTTTTATAAAACCCAGCTGAAGGCCTAGGATTGGGGTGACGGCGTGCGTGCCCACAGAGAGGGCTCTGAGTGCCGCCTCTGGCACCCGTGCCATAGGTTCACCACCACTGGTATAGGGCTTTTTAATATATTCAGGCACTCTCAAAAATGGGATACTGAATAAAATGAAGCAGTTAAGTTTCTCTCTGACATAGATTTCATGATATTTTATGCACTATACAGCAGTATTATCATTTTTTCCCTATTGTATAACAATTATAAGGTATTTTTGGGGAACCACTGATTTCTATCTAATGTTTAATGTATGATGATGTATTTAGATGTTCAGTATTTTTGTTTCTCATATTTTATTAGTTTTTTGCATTCACTGTTTATCTTTTGTAACTGTTTTTTTTTAAATCTTGTTATACATTAAAATTAAAAAAGAAATTCTGAATTAGCATCTGACTTCTGTTCTCATAGAATAGATTATGATCTACTGCAATATTTTGCTACAGGATGTTCTTGTACTGAATTATATTTAGTGTGTCTAAGTGAATACTTTAAGTATTTAATTAAATAAATCAAGATTAAAATATTTAAAGATATTTTTGCTGCTGAAATTATACAACAGTATTGCATTGCGGACCACTGCAATTATCTTTCCAATACTTTCTTTGCTTATTTAGCAGTGATTCACCAAATCATACCACAGATTCACAGACCTAGTTAAGGAAGTCATTGTGCTATAAGAAGGAAACAGAAGTGAATCAGAAGTAGCCTACAAAAATGCTAGGACAGAAGAAAACCAGTTTACTCTCTTTTTCTAAACAAACATTCAGTCTAAAAGTGCTGAAATAAAAGGAATTTTGTCAAAGGATAACTTAAATTATAAAAACTTAAATTAACATTTAGTATTTGAAAATAAGCAATTTCATGTTAATACATAAACTGCTAGTGAAGAGCTGTTTCCAATTTCTGGATTTCATACACGTCAACCTGATTTCCAATTTAGAAAATAAAAATTAAGGATTTGAAATTTAAACACTGAAATACTTGTTTTCCAATTCCCCCAAATCGTTAAACTTTATTGAATAAATGTTAATATATATATATTCTTACATATTCCTGTTAAAACCTGTGGCAAAGAGATCTTTTGACTTGCATTTTCTCTTAATACCTGTAGTTTATACAGGATCTTTTCTGCCTTTTCTTAGTTTTGGGAGTAATGGGATATGCCTTACCTGCCATCCACTCCGCCTGTATGTTATGCCAGATGTTGATGTTCTTATCTCCATTTCCATGCTTCATGAGCATAAAAATATCTGGCTAATATAGTGTATTAAATCTTAGTCTTTAACCCCAGCCACCCCATCAGATCCATAGCTTGAGCCTGATGTCACCAAATTCTAAGTTCTGTCATGGTATTCTAAACAATTGTCTAGCAGTTCTTTGTTGCCAAGGATATTGACGCATTCCAGAAACATGGAGAATTTCAGCCCGAGATCTTCAGCTCAGGTCCATTCCCGGTATGTGTTTAACTCTCCGAGGACTTGCTTCACTTGATTTTAGTCGTTTCACATACTACCCAACGGGATTCTTTTTATTCCACTTGACCAATTTATTATATGGATTATAGTAATAATGCCTCATAAATTTGTCTAGAAAGCCATGAAGAAGTTGGCATATAGGAAGCAGACAAGAGCCAAATTGCAAATGATCAAGTGCCACCAACAGTTCTCTTCTTAAATATCTCCCTCCAGAGAGACCTGTTGTTGTTTTTAATTAAGAACAAAGATTTAACGACACACCAGACAAAGACCAACAAACTCAAGAACTCTCCGTATTATATATTTTGGAAAAAACACATATCACAGCTTGTAAGCAGGTATACATGCAAAACCACTGAGAAGCAATATTTTTTGGTACTGTACCCATCATGAGTATTTATGCTAGTTTAGATAAAAAGCAAGTTACTTGCTAGTATGACAAATCCTTTACTTGCCTCCCTTTAGTGTTACGATCAGGAAGTTGATAATTCCTTCTATAACTCTGATGAGTGTTATTTAGTAGAGATTATTAGAATATCCATTACCACTTAACATAATTGCTTTTACTCGTTTATTATCAGGTTAAGAGACCTTCAAGCTGTTTATAAACCTATTTTCTAATTTACAACTTAAAATTGCATCACAAAACAGGAAGTGGAGGGAAAGCAACAGAAAAGCCAACTCAGATACTAGTTCTTAATGTCACAATTGTTTTAGCACAGGCATGTCAAACTCGTGACGTCATGTGACATCACGGGATGTATCATGACTTTTTCCCCATTGCCGGCAATGGGGTGGGTGCGGTTTCAGTGTGACGCATCTGGCCTGTGGGGCGGCAGTTTGACATGCCTGTTTTAGCAGGTAAGAGAAGAAAAATGTGGATAATTCAGTACAGCTAGTCCTCAACTTACAACAGTTCATTTTGTTTGAAGTTACAACGGCACTGAAAAAAGTGACTTATAACCATTTTTCACACTTACAACACTTGCAGCAGCCCTGTGGTCATGTGATCCAAATTCAGATGCTTGGTAACTGACTCATATTTATGATGGTTGCAGTATCCCAGGATCATGGATCACCTTTTGAGATCTTCTGACAAGCAAAGTCAAGGAGGGAAGAGCCAGATTCATTTAACAACTGTGTTACTAACTTAACAACTGCAACGATTCACTTAACAATTGTGGCAAGAAAGGTCATAAAACGGAGAAAAATTCACTTAACAACTGTTTCAGTTAGCAATACAAATTTTAGGCTCAATTCTGGTCCCAAGTTGAGGACTATGGTACCTATAGAATGGATATGCCCTGTGACATGAGAATGGTGCAGTCAAAAGTAGCTGATCTCAATAGAGTAGGAGCAATTGAATACACTTGTTTCATCTATACCCCAGCTTGATAGCATTACCGCTACAAGATGATGATTAAAAAACAGCTGGAAATATTTTGTTGCTTATCAGAACTCCATTTTTCCCTGAAGCCTAACAGAATAACTATTATTATTAATAATAATAATTTATTGCATTTATATGCTGCCCAACTCTCAACTGCTCTGGGCCGCTTGCAATCATTAAAATATTTAAAAACAAAGAATAAATGAGTTACTTTTTTTTTTGGAAGAAGGTTACAGTTTATTGAAGAAGCAGAAAGATGGTCCTTGCAAGAAAGAGCAGAGAGGAAAGACATGAGTTATTGAACTCTTTACAATCTATTATATCTAGTTACAGGGTAGACAAAAATTAACATTTGAGTGGATTTTTCCATTATCTTGAAAGATGTTACTTTTTATGTGTTTTAAATACAAGATAAATACAGAGAGGATATTAGTATTAGTATTCTAGAGAGAATCTCCAGAATAAAAAATAATAATCTTTTAAATATTAGATATATAGGTAGTCCTCAATTTAAGACCACAATTGAGCTCAGAATTTCTGTTGTTAAGTGTGACATTTGTTAAGTGAGTTTTGCTTCATTTTATGACTTTTCTTGCCACAGTTGTAAAGTGAATCACTGCAGGTGATAAGTTAGTCACCTGGTTGTTAAGTGAATCTGGCTTCCCCATTTGATTTTGCTTGTCAGAAGGTCACAAAAGGGGATCACATGACGCTGCAACTGTCCTAAATACATGCCAGTTGCCAAGCATCTGAATTTTGATCACATAACGGGGATGCTGCAAAGGTCGTAACTGTGAAAAATGGTTATAAGTCACTTTTTTCAATGGCGTTGTAAATGAAAATGGCCACTAAATGAACTGTTGTAAGTCGAGGACTACCTTTATACATTAGATGTATAAGAAGAAAAGTGGAAGTGGTCAAAAATGATGACTAGAGTCTTGGCCTGCTACAGTGTTATGTTCCTAAATTATAAAGAAATAATTTCAGTAATTAATTTTTTACTAATTAATAATTACTGTCTATTATATCTCTCTCTCAATCTCTCTCTCATATATAATATCATGTATCATATATTCTAGAATGAAATAAAGGCTGTGAAAATATTTACAGACCCTTCACATCCTGGACATAAACTGTTTCAACTTCTTCTCTCAAGAAGATGCTATAAAGCAGTGGTGGCACAGGCGCCAGAGGTGGCACTCGGAGCCCTCTCTGTGGGGACACGTGTCATTGCCCCAGCCTTGCCTCCCCCCACAACCCCCTCCTCTCCAGCAGCCCCCCTGAAGAAGAGTCGCCCCCGAGTATGGCCCACACAGAGCCGCGCAGCCAAGGACATGGCAGCCAAGCAGCATAGACAAGACTCTACCCTCACACCCCATCATGTAGTTGATCTGCTGGGATGCCTGGCCGATCTGCAGCAGGCCCTGGAGGCAATGAGTGGTCCTGTGGGCAGGTGGGGCAGGGGATGGGGGGCCAGAGGATGGGGGGCCAGAGTGGGGGCGGGGCAGGGGGTGGAAAAGGGGCAGGGGCAGTTTTTGGGCACTTGATCTCTAAAAGGTTCGCCATCACTGTTATAAAGCATCCCACACAAAAACAACCAGACAGAAAGTTTTTCTCCCCACGCCATCACTCATTTCCCTGGGATGTTAGACCACTTAATAGGGCTGTAATACTTATTATCCTCATCTGTCCTATTACCTATTTCCTTAGAGTCTTACACCTATAACTTCTTGTTGTGTCTCATGATTTATATTGCTTTTGTTTAGTATCCTATTATAATTTATGTTGCTTTTGTTTAGTATCCTATGATTCATGTTGATTGCTTTAGTATCCTATGACTATCACTGAATGTTGTTACCTGTGATTTACGATTTTATGATTATGATTATCACCTGTTGCTTATATGTACAGAGAGCTTATGCACTGGAGACAAATTCCTTGTATGTCCAATAGCACTTGACAAATCTATCTATCTATCTATCTATCTATCTATCTATCTATCTATCTATCTATCTATCTATCTATCTATCTATCTATCTATCCATCCATCCATCCATCCATCCATCCATCCATCCATCGTGGTTGTGGGATGTCAAGCAATTGAAAGCCAGGAAACGGGCTAATTAGTGCTCGTTCCTGCAAATTCGTGAAGCCTGTGCGTATTTATTTATGCGTTAAGTTACACACGGGGAAAAAAAGATTTTAAAGCAAATATAGGAATTTTCAGGCGTTCAGTTTCCCCTTCGCTCTTCTTGGTTAGTCAAGAACAGTATGATTTCTAAAAGGCCACTGTTCGCTCTTCCGGAGCAGCCCGGTAGGGGGACCCTTTATGAGGCTGCACCCGCCCTACAAGAGCAGCCACCTCTATCTCTCTCTCTCCCCCCCCCCCGCTCGCCCGCCCTGCGCGTCTTCCCCGCTTCCTCCTCCCGCCGGTCTCTCCTCCTCCTCCTCGCCTCTTTCTCGCGAGGTTTCCCCCAACTCTCGAGACAGCCCCGCGTCGCCATCTTAGTTATTCTGGCGCGGTGGTCTCTGTAGTCGCTGCCGTCAGCGCCGCCGGGGGAAGAAGAAGAAGAAGCAGGAAAAAAAAAAAAAAAGCTCAAGCAGCGGCCTTGGCAAGCCGGGTTGCGCGGGCCGAGCTGCAACGGGCCGAGCTGCGAGAGGGGAGTTTTCCTCGCTGCCCCGCCGGGTTGTTGGGGGCGACCAGCTGCCCGTCCCTGCGGCCGGCCCCGCTTGCGGAGAGCAGTGTCGCGTCAACTGTCGTTGCTGGCCCCGCCCCCTTCCTTGGCTGGGGCCCGGGGCCCTCGCGGCCACCTCGGCCATTGCTGCTGCTGCTGCTCGGGGAGGCGGGGCTGGGGCCGCTCTGGATGGTGGTTAAAATGATCATAGAAAACTTCGAGGCGCTGAAATCCTGGCTCAGCAAAACCTTGGAGCCCATGTGAGTAACCGAGCCAGCCACTCCCCGTGTGCATCCGCGCGTGTGTGTTTGTGTATGTGTGTGTGTGTGGGGGGTTTCCATACATGCAGTGTGGCAATCTCTGCCTCTGGAGAGCTGCTCCAACAGCCCTAAATGGCCCCTGCTTTCCAGTTGAGGAAGTTCCCCCACTTTGTATTAAAACATGGCGATGTGTAACTCTTCTCAAACACCCCCCCCCAATCTCTCCTTTGAGATCGTGTTTCATGGGGATGCTGCTATACGTGTAAAGGAGTGGGAAGGGGGATGCTAGGCAGGGAGGTTTTAGATAACCCACCGCTCGGTCATCTGTGACAACAACATTCAGTTCATTCAAAGCTTAACCTGCCTATGTCGAAATTAAACTGCCAGATTAATGTCGAAATTAAACTGCCAGATTAATGCATGGATTGGAACCGTGCAAAAGAAATCTCTAGCGCCGCTACTTCAGTATGTTTGTCATTGAGTCATTTTTATGAGGCTCTGAAGTGACCAGGGAGCCAGTAACTCTGCAGGATACGCCAAAATGGAATAAAAGGAACACTGGAAAAGCCAGAAGGAACACTGGAAAAGCCAGATGAAAAAAACAAAACATGCAGATGGACTTAGGTTTTATCTCAAACTCTTCCCCTGTTACCCCAGTGCCAGCAAAAACTCAAAACTAATGCAGTTTCACAAACAAAAAGCGGCAAAAACCTAGTTGTAATGGAAATCAAGCAGGACCATGGTTTCAAAACTATAGAAAACGTTGGGTAATCGCTTTGAAATAACAACAAATGATATAATTCCCTTGACCAAGCTTCACTCCTGGATCATCTGAGTGTCAGAAGCAGGCTTAGTCAAAGGAATTATATCATTTATTGCTATTTCAAAGCATGCAGTTAACCAGTGTTCTCTATAGTTTTGACACCGTGGTTCTGCTTGATTTCCATTACAACTAGGTTTTTGCTGCTTCTCAGTTGTGCAACTGAGTTAGTTTGCAAAGATCCATGTTGCTATCAATACATAGAAATAATCTTCAAAATAGCAATAAATGACTTTTTGCCTGATACAATTCCTTTGATCAAGCCTGCTTCTGACACTTAGATGATCCAGGAGTGAAGCAACTGTCATCCTTTTGGGTTTTTGCTGGCATTGTGGTAATAAGGAAAAAGTTTGAGATAAAGCATAAGTCAATCTGCATGTTTTGCTTTTTCACCTGGTTTTCCTAGTGTTCCTTTTATTCTATTTTGGTATATCCTGCAGAATTACTGGTTCCCTGATAATTTCAGAGCCTCATAAAACCACTCCATGACAAACATACTGAATTACCAGCTGTAGAGATTTCTTTCTATATGACTAGGAAACATAATGTGTGTAAAACTGGTTCTTAATGTTAAAGTGGAATCTGGATTGATATATGGCTCCAGGGAGGATTTTTTAAGAACCATCTTAAGTAGATAATTAATTCAATTATTTACTTCTTCCTTTAGTTCTTTAATTAATAAGATTCAGAGCAAAATCTGGTTTTGTACAATTATTTGGCATAGTTTTCAACAGCAGCGTTTAACTGAAGTTACTATTATCTTGAATAATGCAGGGTCTTTTTGAACCTTGAAGACAATTACTCTCTACAATTGTGAGATCAAAATCTAAAATTCATTTCATTGAAAATATTTTCACAGCATTCAGAAACTCATATGCAAGAATACAAGGTGTAATATGCAGTAAAGGATGGTGCAAACTTTTGTTATGTTAATGGATATTTCTCCCATTTTAATTTAACTGCTGCACAAAAGCTAGGTGGAAGAAAAATTGTTGGATTAATGTTCAT
This sequence comes from Bothrops alternatus, assembly GCA_034064705.1. Taxonomy (NCBI): domain Eukaryota; kingdom Metazoa; phylum Chordata; class Lepidosauria; order Squamata; family Viperidae; genus Bothrops; species Bothrops alternatus. Next base: position 479,829 of record JARGCV010000112.1, on the reverse strand, counting down.
TCTACTGTTTTGGGAAACTGAGCTATAGATGCTTTTTGATATGCTGTTATACTTTATATGGATACAGTTTATGCAAACTCATCAATGAAGTTTAGAAGACTTAATATTCTACTCAACTTGTGAACTGATTTTTCCTCCATTCCCAAAAATGTTGTTTCAGCACCAGAGAGTAGCTATCACAAATAAAACGTAATACTAGGGATGGGGTATTTTTTGGAGAAAACCATAACTTTACATAAATAGAAGTTATATACGCCTTAGTTGAGCTTGTAAAGGTGATGATATTGAAGTTGGAATCAATATTAGATTATGAGGGTACTAGAACGCCTACCATTTTACCCATTATTGCAGTAGCAAGATACTAGAATAGGAAAATACATACATTTTGGCAAGTGTATACACATGTACACACATTATTTTTCCTTTCAAGAGCCACAGGCCTTATGTGTAGTAGAATTTGCATATAATGGAACTTCAAGTAATGGAGTTGCATATGCAGAATGAGTTCTAATCCAGCCTATTTTTTATTTCATTGGAAATTTGCATTAGTGTAATGTTAGTATATATTTTCTTGATAGAGGAACATTCAAAACATGACTTCTCCTCCTCCTCCCTGCATTAATATTTTGATATATATGTAATTTGGCCACAATTGAGCCCAAAATTTCTGTTGCAAAGCAAGATAGTTGTTAAACAAGTTTTGCCTCGTTTTTACGACCTTTCTTGCCACAGTTGTTAAATGAATCACTGCAGTTGTTAAGATAATAATACAGTTGCTAAGTGAATCTGTCTTCTCCATTGACGTTACTTAGCAGAAGCTCACAAAACCTGATCATTTAATCCTAGCACACTGCTAGATATACGCTGGTTGCCAAATGTACGAATTTGGATCAAATAACCATTGGGATGCTGCAGCGGTCATAAGTGTGAAACACAGTCATAAGTTGCTTTTTTTTCAACGCTGTTGTAACTTCAAACAGTCACTAAATAATGGTTGTAAGTCATGGACTATCTGTACAGCAGTTGCGTCTTCTTCAGAACTCATTTTAGTACATGACTTGATTAGACTTGGGGGTGTGTGCATATATGTGAATTTATTTAAGCTTTAATTTGCTTATAATATACTCTCTGTGCCTGCATGTGTATGTATATTAAGGTGACTTTTATGTACCACACATGTTGAGATGACTTTTTTTGTTACTAATCTTTCTTCACAACTCTTTGTGAAGAACAATGGCTGCCCTAATCCCATTTATCTTTTCAGTAGGCTGGAGGATTTCTTCATACAGCAGTAAATCAGCTACAGTTACTGCAAAAATAAGTTTTGATGTATCATTCTGAATAACCTTTCCTATTGTTTTCTATCGTTCTCCCAAGTTGGAAATGTCCCTGGAGATATTATCCATGCAGATTGGACAAACAGTTTTAGCGTTGTTACAAGTGTTGATTTACTGCACTGCTCCTTTGGGGGTGTTTCATTTATATCTGATTTGAACTTGTTGCTTTGCCTTTTCTCAAATTATTTTTTTAGGATTTTAAAGTAACTACTTATTTCCGCATTGTGTTCTTTACACATCATTTATTAATACTGGATAATTGAACATTTTATCATATATTGACATTGTGGAAACATAAGCTCATTAAAATACAGTGTTCTTTATGCTTGTTAAATATCCTGGGATTTTGTAAACCATTATAAAGGGAATTTGAGTAAGACGATGCTTTAATTGTAACTCCTTCTATCTTCTTTGGCAAATAAGAGTGGTACAGTATTGGCAAATAAGAGTGCTACAGTATAAGTGAAATTATAACAAAGAAAGGAAAAGCCAGTAACCTTGGAACCAAAATTTTGCTGAAAATATGAGAACAATTAAGAAAAAACAGGGAAACATCAAAGATGAGAGTACAGCACACAAAAAAAGTACTTATGAATAATATCTAGAGGTCTCCCAAAGTATCAGTAACAGAATTGAAATTGAGAATGAGAGGCAAGGTTTCTAAATGAAATTCCCATTTTTAGAAAATATTTTATATACTCCCAAGACTGCTGTTAAGATCAAATCCTTTTAGCTTTTAGTTATGTGGAGGTTTTAGCAGTGGAGCACAGCTATTGTTGACTGAAAATTGATATACTATTGCAGTTTCATGGAGCAGTGAGGGAAAAAATAGTCAGATCAACCAGGGATCAGTGGGGTGACATGTTGCTGCCAGATAGTCTTATAACAGATTTTACGTTTATTTATGAGGAGATTGTATGGCTAATCCATTCAGAAGAATTCTTGGATGCTTTGGGATCCCTGAAATAAGAAGAATAACCAATCATTACTAACTGGATTGATTCTTTAATATTGCCAAATTTATACTTAATATTATCAGAAATATAACCAGTGTGCAGGCCAGAAAATTGGGTATGTTTATTTATTTATTTATTTGGGTTTGTATGCCGCTCCTCTCCAGGGGACTCGGAGCGGCTAACAACATATATATAACAGTAAAGTACCATAAAAAACCCAAACAAATATATCTAAAAAAAAAATCAATAAAAAAAACACACATTCAATTCAACAATCAACCACAGTCATCCCCAGACCTGCCGGCAAAGATGAGTTTTTAGATTTTTCCGGAAGGCCGGGAGAGTAGGAGAAACGTGGACTTCAGGGGGCAGTTGGTTCCAGAGGGCGGGCGCCACAACAGAGAAGGCTCTCCCCCTAGGGCCCGCCAAACGACATTGTTTCGCTGACGGGACCCGGAGGAGGCCAACCCTGTGTTCTCTCACCGGTCGTAGAGAAGTATGTGGTAGAAGGCGGTCTCGTAAGTATCCTGGTCCTATAACTATGGCAATTACTGTAGAGCCAGGAATTGAAGTGTGCAGCTATTACCTATTTTGTTTCTTTCTGCAGTTCTTTATTCATTTTGTTAAGATTAACAAGTTGTCAATGAAGAAGTGAGGAAACTTTTCATGTAAATGAATTTTTGGATAGGGATTTACTTCTTACATTAGGAGTAAAGATATTTTCATACATCTCAATTCATAAACATCAGAACTTGTTTTGTTTTTAAACATTTCATACAGGTTCATTCATACACATTAATTCATAAACTTCATAGCAACATCCTGTGGTTGCTAAGCCCCAATTGGTTGCAGCTTACATGATGAACCTCCAGATCCTGTGAATTACGATATCCAGTATATCCAAGTTTGGTGTAGTGCAGGGGTAGCCAGCCTTGGCTCTTTTATGACTCGTGGACTTCAACTCCCAGAATTTCTGAGCCAGCCATGCTGAGGGGAAAGGGAGAGTGTCAAGCCCCACAGGGCTTGCCAATTACCGGTGGGGGGGAAGATCCGGAGCACAACCGTCAGCTGCTGCATGCAGCCTCCTTGCCCCGGTCGGCACCTGATACCGCCGAACCTCGCCGCACCGCCGCCCAGCTGATCGTCGGACGCCACCAAGGCATTGCTGATACCGGTTGGCATGCAGAAGCCCCCCAAAAGTAGACACCGGGGGGGGGAAGAGAACCGGCAGCTGCCGCGACCATACCAAGCGGAGCCTAGGCGAGGGGGGAGAAAACCCCCAACCGGAAGGCGGGGCCAAACACTGGGGGTGCAGAACATTGCAAGGCGGAAACGAACTTACAGGCAATGCTGGACACGAGCTGCAGAAGGCAGGGGGAGCCTGGAAACAGCAGGAGCAGCACGCCGGCGAAAGGCTCCATCTTGGGCAGACGGGAGGCAGGACAGCACATTGGGGCTTGGCCGAGGGAAGGGCAGGGCAAGCCAAAAGTAACTTTAAAGACAGCAGGACGGATGGTGGTTAGTGGATGGAGGGCTTATTTTCACCTGGACGACGACGGATGGCGTGACAGAGTTTCCAAGTTGAGCCATGGTGGCTCAGGAATTCTGGGAGTTGAAGTCCACGAGTCATAAAAGAGCCAAGGTTGTCTACCTCTGGTGTAGTGGTTAAGGCATCAGGCTAGAAATAGGGAGACTTGGGAGACTATGAGTTCTAGTCCCACCTTAGGCACAAAGCCAACTGGGAGACCTTGGGGTAGTGACTTTCGCTCAGACTTAAGAAGGAGGCAGTGGCAAGCCACTTCTGAAAAACCTTGCTTAGAAAACTGCGAGAATTGGACATGTTTGAATGAAAGGATGGGGAAAGCTAGTGATAGAAAATGTTGGAAGCTGTAGTTCAGCAAGACTTGAAGGACTGTAAGTTTTATCAATACGATCAGTTAAAATTATATCTGTAATTGAAAGACACTTAAATTTCAAGTTATTTTATAAGGCTTTATCAAATAGTGTAAGAGTTTAGGTTTGAAAAAAGAAAATTGCCTTTCAAAATTATCCCTACAGCCTAAGTCAGTGGTTCTCAACCTTTTTCAGGCTGCGACCCCCAACCGGTCGTAAGTCGAGGACTTTCCCTGCCTGGCAGCGCCACGCATGCGTGGTGCTTCCCCCTGTGCCGCGCATGCCTGGTGCTTCCCCCTGCGCCAGCCGAGGCGTAGCTGACAAGGGCCACCGACGGCGCAGGGCGACCACCGGCTGGGCCACCAGCTGGCCCAGCCCAGGGAGGTAAGGCACCCACTGGGCCCCACGCGCGCCAAAAACCCTCCCTGCGCCCGCCGCTGCCCTGCTAGCCTTACCTTTGCTGCCGCCCGTTTGGGGCGGCGGCAGGCAGGCCCAGGCGCTCCTGGGCTGCCGCGGCAAGCAGCAGCGATGGCGCAGGGCGACCACCGGCTGGGCCACCAGCTGGCCCAGCCCAAAGGAGGTAAGGCACCTGCCGGGCCCCATGCGCGCCAGCTGCCCTCCCTGCGCCCGCCGGCCTCCCTCCTCCCACCCCTGGCCCTCTTTTACTTACATTTTTAGTAGTTGCTCAGCAGGGAGGGGTGGAAAGTTCCGTATAGCTCGCCTTCACTGCAGACAACTTGCAGCACCATTTGCAGACTGGGACTTTTGGCGGGCGTAGCAGGGCAGAGACAGCATGGACAATTCCTATTGGCTTTTGAAAGCCAATAGAATTAGACTCTATTCAAGAGAGTTTATTCTATTGGCTTTCAAAAGCCAATAGAATAAGAGGGAGTTGCACAGCTAAGGAAAAGGGGGAAAAATGGTTGACTACATTGTTTGGCGACCCCCGTGAAATGGTCGTTCAACCCCAAATGGGGTCGCGACCCACAGGTTGAGAACCGCTGGTCTAAGTACACACGTTGGAATTTATCAGACACTAACTTTCTTACTTTTGATAGAGTTCATATTAGAAATGAAATAAACTACAGGTATTAGTTTTAAGGAGTAGGTAGTATGACGTCAGAAAATGAAGTCATTTACAAACTAAAAGTAAATCTTACCTGATATTTTCCTTTATTTTCAGCTGAAATCAGTCTTGTATTCCATCCTATGGTTAGCTGTACTTATAGCTTTGTCTGACTCATTTCATTGAAAATTCAATCTGAAAATAAAGAATGTATTAATAATTTATTTGCATTATAATGTGCAAAATATATATCAGAAAATTGGACCCACACCAATAAAAGCTTTTACTTGCTTTAAAAAAAATTAACATAAAAACTTTAAGATCTATAAGCATCTGTTCTGTGGTTCTTAATTCAACTCCAAATTAAAGGAGAAAAAGCCCTGAAGCATATTTATATCACTTAGATATAGAAGGAATTTATACTAAAACACTGTGTTAAATGTTTAACATAAATCTTGTGTTCAATATTGCTTTTTTGTTATAACTGCTTTTTTTGAAAGGGTATGCTTCAGGAGATATCATTAAAGTATTATAAAGTTAATTTTTAATTTAGAAGAACATGCAGTCTTCCAGATCTCTCTGATATATTTGAAAATGCTTCCATTTTTTGGAAATCACCTTTGAAGTTTGCTTTCTCATGATGTTAATGTTAGTGGGTTGATGAAATCCTTGTAATGTAGATTGAGAACATTATGTTACTCAGTTGAAGCATTAATATAAAAGATTGTTGAACCTAAATTAAGTATTATTGTAATCATTCCATCAACATTTGAAGAAGTTTTTGATTAGGAAGTATCTGGAGATACTATATTCTCAGAAGGCTAAACTCCTTTTCATCATGATTACAGAAATTCTGTGCTGCCTTTCAAATTTACATTACTTGGCTTTAAAAAAAACCTCTCTATAATTGAATTGTTCTTTGGTGTGTATTTCTAGGTAGGGGCACTTTTGATGAAATCTTTTATTTTTAGAACTAATGCTATTTTTCTTTCTGCTCCTTTAAATGTTTACTCACTGTAGCTACAGAAATAATTGCTAGATATATAATGATAATATATATTGGTAGAATAAATTCTATAATAGTGCTCAGTTGAAAGGAATTCGTTTTTTAGAAAAGTGTTAGGGATAGGAAAAAGTAACCTGTCTCTGTATATATTTGAAATAAAAGTCAACGCAAGTAGGGAATAGCTAGGAATTACGTTGTGACTATAAATTAAATCTGATTTGGTAGATATAGTATGCATAAAATAAAACATTACATGTGTGGGATATGTTAGACATAATCTATTACCTCAAAACGCAGTTTAAAAATTCCTTTATGAATTAATTGTGTTCTTCATTTATAGATGTGATGCGGATCCATCAGCCCTTGCTAAGTATGTACTTGCCTTGGTGAAAAAAGATAAAAGTGAGAAAGAACTTAAAGCACTATGTGTGGATCAACTGGATGTATTTCTTCAGAAGGGTAAGTTCTTGTAAATTTAAAGCTTCAAGACCTAATTTCAAATTCTAATCTCATTTAGATTTAATCCATTTGATTTTAATTATAATTTGGAAATGATTTTACCAATGCCTCCATTCCCCATAAAAATATAAAACTATAGTATGACCTATAACATAAACTTTGACTGACTGATGTTTGAATGCTGCTCTTGCAAATAAGTTCACCATAAGGTTTTCTTTTGGATTCTCCAAATAATATGTTTTGAAAAGTTATAGATAACTACCTAAAATAAAATAATCAAACAACTTTCAGGCAATTAGTATGTGTTCCTTCCCTCCCTCTTTCCACCTCTGAGTATTCTAAAAGGTAGCTTTGGCTTGAAAACATTATTGCCTAAGTAGCTGAATTACCACAAGCATCTAGTGCAGTGGTTCTCAACCTTTTTCAGGTTGAGACCCCACTTGCCCTGCCCATGCGTGGCGCGACCCTGGCCGATCCGCGCATGCGCGGCGCGTGCGACAAAAAAAAAAAAAACAAAATGGCGGACCGCGATGGGCCGATCCGCGCATGCGTGGCGTGCGCGCGATGGCCCGAACCGTGCATGCGCGCACGCGACAAAAAATGGCGGACCGCGACGGGCCGATCCGCGCATGCGCAGCGCGCGCGACGGGAAAAAAAAACCAAAAACAAAATGTCGGACTGCGACGGGCCAATCTGCGCATGCGCGGCGCGCACGCGCGACAGCCCGAACCGCACATGCATGGCGTGCGTGCGATGAAAAAAACAAAAAAAACACAAAACAAAATGGCGGACCGCGGTGTTCGGCGACCCCCGCGAAACGGTCGTTCGACCCCAAATGGGGTCGCGACCCATAGGTCGAGAACCGCTGATCTAGTGTCTCATTGCAGAACCAACATAAAATTATGTATATATGTTTCCAAAGCTGGAAATCCTAGAATTGGTTCTATGGAAATAGAATTGTCCAAACAATGATAAAGTACAAAAATGTTAATATTTCAATAATAATAGCCCTTAAGAATGTTTCTTAAGTTGCGAGTTATGTACTGTATACTGCTTGGGTTTCATTTCAGAGACACAGATATTTGTAGAAAAATTATTTGATGCCGTAAATAGCAAGAGCTATCTACCTCCACCCGAGCTGCCATCTTCAGGAAGCCTAAAATCAGACTTCTTTCAGCATCAAGAAAAAGAAGCAAAAAAAGAAGAGGTAATAATCAGCCGTATCTTATCTTAAGTTTATGTCCTACAGGTAGTCCTTGACGTATGACCACAGTCGAACCCAGAATTTCTGTTGCTAAGCAAGATAGATGTTAAGTGAGTTTTGCCCCATTTTATGACCTTTGTTGCCACAGTTGCTAAATGAATCACTGCAGTTAGTAACACAGTTGTTAAGTGAACCTGGTTTGTCAGAAGGTTGCAAAAAGTTATCGCGTGACCCCGGGACACTGCAACTCTCATAAATATATGCCAGTTGCCAGCTGTCCGAATTTTGATCACATAACCAAGGGACGCTGCAACGGTGAGTGAAAAACAACCATTAATTATTTTTTTTTCACTGCCATTGTAACTTCAAATGATCAGTAAAGAATGGTTGTAAAAGGTCTATCTGTATCTTGTAACCTATCTACATATTTCATTGCTGTTCTTACTTTAGCACATATGAATGACAGTTTGTTAAAACTATGATATTTCTGATGAATGTCTTCTAGACTTCGATCATAGCTAGTTCTGACAACATATATGGTAGTGATATAAAACTTAAAATATATCAGATTATGTAATACTAGGAGAAACAGGTGGTAAGGGATTCTTAATAGAGCACAGTAGCACAAAATATCGCTCATACTTTATTTTTAAGTTACTGTTGTGATAATGGTATTTTCTATAGGATAAATAAGATCGGATGTGCAAAGTTTGTGGGCAAACCTTGGAGAACTTTGTAAAGTTTACTCGTATTTATACTTATTTATACTTTATTTATTTGGCCAAGTGTGGTTAGACACACAAGGAATTTATCTCTGGTACTTTCATTTTAACTTTCTTTCATTTGGTTGTTAGAAAAACAATCTGTTTCATATTTTTTATCAAGGTAATTAAGGAAGAAGAACGAGAGAAAAAATTCTCTAGAAGGCTTAATCATAGTCCTCCTCAGTCAAGTTCACGATACCGAGACACCAGGTAACACCTATTTTTTTTCATTCTTGAAGTTGATAAATGTTTCTGATTTTTAGGACACTCGTCCAAATGCTGAGACATTGGTTGTGTCATTATCACAAAGTTTACAGAGGTACAAATGAACAAGTAAGTGTCTGTGCAGAATGTGTTTTAAACAACATTTAAAAATCAGAATGTTTTGTTTTGAAGTTACTTTCTTAATAGACATACAAGCAAGTGCATTCCATGAAATATAACTTATTCACAATTGATTTTAGAAAACTGCCAATATCTGGATTTTCCTCTTTTTTGTTTTTGTATAGTTAACAAAATTGGCCAGTACTGTATATGTTAAGAGCCACTCAGGCACTAAATTTGCACTAAAATTGCAAAATAAGTAAAGAAAGTAACATTGTTCTTTTCATTATTTTGTCATAGACAATATATAGTGTTTTGTATGTCTGTCTGTCAAATTGATGAATTTTGCATTTCTACCAGTTTTGGTTAAATATTTCTGCTATTGTTGATACAAATAGCCTTTTTATATATGAATTTTCCATTTAGAATATAAAATTTATGCTTATAAAGTTTTCTTGTCCACAATATTTAGAAGCAGGGATGAAAGGAAGAAAGACGAGCGTTCTCGCAAGAGAGATTATGATCGGAATCCTCCACGAAGAGAGTCCTATAGAGACCGCTACAATAGAAGAAGGGGAAGGAGCCGAAGCTACAGTAGGAGCCGTAGTCGAAGCTGGAGTAAAGAAAGGTTGCGGGACAGAGATAGAGATAGAAGTAGGAGTCGCACTAGAAGTAGAACAAGAAGCAGAGGTAACCAATAACCCTAAGTATTAATGTGCACAGAGTGTGCTTCATTTAAATAAATATAATTATAGAAGTGGCATGTAGGAAGGTTCATTCAGACATTCTTTGCCCTTTCTTTGAGAAATGGACCACTTTTTGCTTTTTAGCTTTCCCTTACATCAGGGGTGTCAAACTCAATTTCATTGAGAGCCGCATCAGCATTGCGGTTGCTCTCAGGGGGCCGGGTGGGTGTGGCCAGGATTGGTGCGGCCTACTGGGTGGGCGTGGATGGAGTGGGTGTGGCCTACTGGGTGGGCATGGCCAGCTCTACATCGTTCGCGTCAAGGGTGCCTGTTGGGGCCTGGGCAGGAGTGGGACAGATCTGGGGGTGGGACCAGGGCAAGCGCCAAGACATGGTCCATTTCTTCATTCCTCACAAAGGGTGACACCTCCCCAGCATGCACCCAGGGGGTGAGGCCGACATGGCAGGGGATGGTTCCTCGCTGTTTCTAGACGGCCTTGTGGAGCTAAGACTGAATGCGTTTCAGCATAGGTGGCCACCACAAAATTGTACATTGGCTCCCGGCCGGCCAGGGCCAAGGTAGCGGGGGCCGTTCCCTCACTGTTTCCAGGATGGCTTCGCGGGCCACATGAAACCACTTTGCAGGCCGCATCCGGCCCCCGGGCCTGTTTGTGCCTTACATGCTTTTTCTGTAACCTGCAAATTACAAATACAATGGAATTATCTGAAAGTCCAACGTGTATTTGACTGCCCTGTCTTCTGGCTCCATTGTCCAGAGCACTGTGATGGAATGTTGTCTGGATGCACTCTGTCCCGGGAATCCAGACAACATTTTTGATTGCCACAGTCACTCCTTCCCAGAAAAGCAGATAACATTCCATCATAAGCATTCTGTTGCCATAATTAAAAACATTGGTCTATCTCAGGACAAAATGTGCAGTTTTCAAATTAATTCAAAGCTATGGATGCCCACGGAAAAGAATATATACAGGTTTTAGAATTTATATATTATTTGAAAAGTTCACTGGCTTATTGTCTTTTTTTATTACATAAATTAGATTTTGAAGGGTTTCTTTTGTGAGAGTTGATTAGCCTGCATAGTGATTGATGTCTTGCTTATGTTATTCTGTCACTTTCCACAGTTCTCAAATATTCTTTTATAGAAAGAGATCTGGTGAAGCCGAAGTATGACATGGACAGAACAGAACCGTTAGAGAATAATTACACACCGGTTCCTTCTGTAACAAACATTTCATCCGCTCACTATCCTGTCCCTACGCTAAGTAGCACTATAACTGTCATTGCTCCTACTCATCATGGAAATAGTACTACTGAAAGTTGGTCAGAATTTCATGAAGAACAGTTGGACCACAATTCCTATGGAAGGCCTCCAATGCCAAAGAAACGGTGCAGAGACTATGATGGTAAGGCCAGAAAATTTGACCCAAATATTAAAAATAAGATAATAATGCATGTACAGGTTGTAGTTCTTGACTTATAACCAGAATTGAGCCCAACATTTGTTAAGTGAGTTTTGTCCCATTTTACGACTTTTCTTGCCACAGTTGTTAAGTGAATTACTGCAGTTGTTAAGTGAATCTGACTTGCCCATGGACTTTGCTTGTCAGAAGATTGCAAAAGGTGATCGTCACAGCAACCATCATAAATATGAGTCAATTGCCAAGCATCTGAATTTTGATCACGTGACCACAGGGAGGTTGCAACTGTCGTAAGTGTGAGAAACGGTCATAGGTCACTTTTTTCAGTGCCATTGTAACTTCAAATGATCAGTAGACTGTTGTAAGTTGAGGACCACCTGTATTACTTTTATATTTGCACTTCTTTTTTTGTACTTGAACCCCATAGAAATCAATGATCAAAGATCTTAACTATTCCCATTAGATGATTTTGTCTTTAGTATTTTACATACTATTGTGTAATGGTATCAAAGAATAAAAGTTCATTCATTGTAATGTATTCAGCTATTGCATAGCTACATTCTTAATGCTTATTTAGAATGCTACACAGTTTCAGAATGCTGCAGGCTTTCCTAATTTTATCTTGCATTGGCTTTTCAGAGAAAGGCTTTTGTATGAGAGGAGATATGTGTCCCTTTGATCATGGAAGTGACCCTGTAGTTGTAGAAGATGTGAACCTTCCAGGCATACTGCCTTTTCCAGCCCAGCCTCCGGTTGTTGAAGGACCTCCTCCTCCAGGACTTCCACCTCCACCACCTATTCTTACTCCTCCTCCTGTAAATCTTAGACCACCGCCTGTCCCACCTCCAGGCCCCTTACCACCTAGTCTTCCACCTGTTACAGGTAGGTTCTCTTAATTGTAAATCAATGACTGACTGCAAACATCAGACACTGTGTGTCCAGATAGAGTTTACCAGTCAAGGTTGGGTTTTGGTTGAAATGATTCCTAGTCAATTCCAAAATATGTGCAATAAGATCTGCTTTCTCTAAAATACGGTAGTGGAGAAGCATGGATCTCACTTGTCTTAATGGAGACTTGCCAAAGCTAGCGTAGCACTTCTGAAATTTACCCGTCGGATTTCTGGATGCCCAGCTTTCCTAATGCCATGGTTAGAAAGGAAATATAATAGTTATTTTTTTTCCTGAGACCAGATGTGTTTGCACATGGATGGGTGAGAGGGTCTATCTATATCTTACATTGTGCCTTAAGGAGAGGATGAGTCGGATCAGTTCATTTTCTGATTTATTATTATTATTATTTATTCGATTTCTATGCCGCCCTATTCCGGAGAACTCAGGGCAGCTCACAACACAGTAGAAATCAACATATAAAAATACATGTAAATATAAAACCTCTTAATTTAAAAAAAACAAAAACCAATCATTCAGCATACACACAGACATACATTGGCTTGGGGCAAGATGTTAACTACCCCAGGCCTGCCGGCAGAGGTGTGTTTTGAGTAATTTATGAAAGGCGGAGAGGGTGGGGGCGACACGGATCTCCGGGGGAAGTTGGTTCCAGAGGGCTGGGGCCGCAACAGAGAAGGCTCTTCCCCTAGGCCCCGCCAGGTGACACTGTCTGGCTGACGGGACCTGGAGAAGGCCGACTCTGTGTGTTTTATTGGTGCTGGACTGCTATAGAGCATGGGTTCTCAACCTTGGCAACTTTAAGACTTGTGGACTTCAACTCCCAGAATTCCTCAGCCAGCAAAGCTGGCTGAGGAATTCTGGGAGTTGAAGTCCACAAGTCTTAAAGTTGCCAAGGTTGAGAACCCATGCTATGAGGCAAGGGACTAATTAAGAACATTAATCCCAGGTACCAGTCTTCAAACTTAACTTTTCAGGGAAGTTGTAGGTCTTCAGTTTTAGAGAATCCTATAGGGTTCCGGCCATGTCATGAGATTGAAATAACATTGTTCTGCTGAATCACTTTAATCAGGATCTGAATTGAAGGTAGCATGTTTCTCCAGTCCTCTTAATATTGCAGGTCAACCTGGTTCAGGAAACCTTAACAACAGACAACCATCCCCATGTCACCTTGTGGTTAGATTTCTACAATTGATTTTTTTGTGGATCGTGTTTGAAGACAACTTGGAAATACTTAGTTGGTCAAGAACAGCTAAATTCAGCCCTGTAACACCTGTGGTGGGGCATCCATAAAACATCTTAAGTTGACGCTTTGCCTCCTGAGTAATAGAATGCCTTGAGTGTTCCAGGCTTTTGGAAATTTCTTTACCGTTCCCTGTTTATTATCCTTTTGGAACCTAATGATGTTTCAGCTACTTCACGGAAGATTATTTAGTACTAATTGCTCCTAGTTTTATGAATGTATTTTTCTTAGGGTTTTTTTAATTGCCTTATTTGCACAGCATTTGGCAGTCTATAAAATGTGTGAAATAAATAGATAAATAAATACTCCTACTCTACATTATATAACCATTTTCTCCAAACCACGCACATTTTCATTATGATGATATATAGAAGGAGATATCTTTTTAGATATGCAAGATCCAGATGAAGCTTTAAAGAATTAAAATTTGACTGATTGCAAAGCACACTTCAGTGGTGTTTCCTTTAGTTACAGTTCTAACACTTGTATTATGAAATAGTTGTACAGCTGGCAACAAGTTGAATTTGCAATGAGAATAATTTGTAGTCAGAACTGCTGCAACTATTTTCCCCCCACATTTTATATTAAAAAGAAAATAATTGTTTTATGGTGCACTAACATGATACAACAGATTATTTCCCCTAGTGATTGCAGACAAGTTTTCCTGATAAGTGATTTATATCTCTCCTGAAACTATTGCCATCCCAAAGAAACAAAATATGTTAGCCATTACTTCTTCATACTGCTACCTATATACTGTTAAAACTTCCATTTCTGATTGTTTGTAACCTTTAATTTGGCAATAATCAACATCATAGGGCAACAATCAAGATACTTCAAATGGGCTAACTTACAAAATGCATCCAAAGCCTAGGACCTACGATATTTGTGGAATTGAAATTTGTCAGACCTCTGGTTGCTTCAGTGCTGTCATGCCTGGCCAGTTGTGTTTGGATAGTAGTTATTAACAATGCTCCCTGCCAGCTTCCTGCAAGGCAAGTCAATGGGGAGGTTGACAGGGAATTCAGAAATGGTTCCCATTCCCACTGTTGAGTCCATTCCTGTTTCATTTGGTTTCTTTGTGTAGGTAAGGAAATAGCCCTGAAATGAAGACCCAGCATGGGTTATATTAGCCTATTTCTGAAGATGCAGAAGATTTTCAAAGACAAGATGTACAGATCTTTTATTCTGAGCGGTATGTGGTTGCTTTTTTTTTCATTTTTATAATTCCATTGTTTTTTCTTTTTGGTAGGACCACCACCTCCACTACCACCTTTGCAGCCCTCTGGAATGGATGCCCCCCCAAATTCTGCTACCAGCTCTGTTCCTACAGTTGTAACAACGGGTATTCATCACCAACCACCACCTGTCCCACCCCCTCTCTTCCCAGGTGTAGTACTGGATATATATATATTTTTACCAATAAAAGGGGAAAAGTTATTTCTATACATGATGTGTAGTGGAGTATTAGAATATTGGAAAAAAACAAAGTCATGTGAGGAGTATTCCGCCCTCATTGGATGGGACTTCCTCAGTGGTCCCTCTCTTCCACAATCTTTTCCCTGTTATTTGATCCCAAATTATCCCCAAGCTTTTAGAGATTTTCAGTTTATGGAGGGAGGTAAAACATTTGGGACTGATTGTTGTACCTTCATTGAATGTCATCAGATAGAGTTTACTTTAAAAAAAAGGCATTTTTGAGTTGCAAAAAGGATAATTCTAGCTAGCCAAAATAGTGCGCATTCTATGTTTTTAATAAGGCTGTGTGTGGGATGTAGTTTTATAGTCAAACACAAAATCAAAAGAATTCCAGACTTCTTGGAGCATTAAATGTATTTTTCCCTCAAAAGGTCAGAACCTTTTGAAATTAAGAAAGCTCCCAAATGAGTTTATTATATATATTACAAAATTTAAACAACAAATGTTTTCAAAAAATTTTGGGCTTTAAAAAAAGTATGAAAAAAGTTATTTTGAGTTCTAATTCTGATTTGATTCAGTATAAATTATATTAAACCTATATCTATGATTGAGGTTTGAAAAGTTGATTTGCGCACAGCTTTTAGCATACTTCTGTTTAGGAGGATAATAATTCATTCTTTCAAAATTAATTCAGTTTAATTCAAAATTATTCAGCTTATAAATCCAGCTACTTTTGCCTATGTGAGAAATAACCTTTCCCCCCCTAAATCACATTGCTGATATGAATCATTTAAAGGTTGATTTGCATTCCTGTAGTATATAGTTTAAATTTCTCTATACTTGTATAATTAGATAATATATATATATATTTTTGCCAGAAACATACGACACAGATGGTTACAATCCTGAAGCACCAAGTATAACCAGCACTTCAAGACCTATGTATAGGCACAGAGTCCATGCCCAAAGACCAAATTTGATAGGACTTACCTCAGGTGATATGGACCTGCCACCAAGAGGTAATATGAAAAATGTCTTGCTTTAAAATGTAAATGGGTAGTATCATATGATTCTAGAAGACCTTAAGTTTATTCTATTCACCAAGGCTTGTACCTCCTACCAAATACATTGGGAATCATGGTAGGAACAGAAGTTGCAAGGATCATTTTCTAGTGCTGCCCTCCTCCTCCTTGTAATTATATTTTTCCCAGTCAAGCATATGTTTGCAAGGCGTAAAGAGTTAATGAAAAAATAATAATCCTTTTATCCTGTACTCCCTATTGGAACCTTTTTAATGCACCTTTTTAATCAGTTGGTGTTGGAAGCTCCTAATCAATTGAACAGTGGGGGGAAATGATGCAACGCACCACAGATTTGTAATTAGCTGTAAGAGTGGGTAAAAAGTAATGTGTTTGCCTTAGGTTTAATTCAGGTCTAATTATTTAACCTTTTTTCCCCATTTCTCGTCACTTTATCATAAAACATTTGAAATAATAGATATTTTTTGCCTTGTTTAAAACAAATTCAGACTAACAGGCACAGTGGTTTCATGAATACCCACCTGCTAGGCATTTTTTCTCTGTGTTACTTAATAATAATAATAACAACAACAACAACAACAATAATAATATAAAGTTGGAAGGGACCTTGGAGGTCATCTAGTCCAACCCCCTGCTCAGGCAGGAAACCCTATACCATTTCAGACAAATGGCTGTCCAGTCTCTTCTTAAAAACCTCCAGTGTTGGAGCATTCACCGCTTCTGGAGGCAGGTTGTTCCACTGGTTAATTGTTCTAATTGTCAGGAAGTTTCTCCTTAGTTCTAGGTTGCTTCTCTCCTTGATTAGTTTCCACCCGTTGCTTCTTGTCCTGCCTTCAGGCGCCTTGGAAAATAGCTTGACTCCCTCTTCTTTGTGGCAGCCCCTGAGATATTGGAAGACTGCTATCATGTCCCCCTTCGTCCTTCTCTTCGTTAAGCTAGACATACCCAATTCCAGCAGCCTTTCCTTATATGCTTTAGCCTCCAGTCCCCTAATCATCTTTGTTGCTCTTCTCTGTAAATTATTACAACTCAACTGTGCTACTCCCAAGAGTTTTCAAGCTGTCTAGAAAACGATCAAAATACCTACAGTAAATCCAATTAAAAACACCTATTGTCCAATAGAAGAGAAAAGCAAACATAATGGATCAGAAACATATGCCAACATATTAAATCATGTGTGTGCATTGATGACCACTTTTAAGTTAGAAATACTCAATGAAGGAGCCTAGTTTTTAACACTTTCCTAATTGACAATCTAATTTCCCCTGGATGGCTATTCCAAAAAGCTAATGCTGCTACTGAGAAGTTAGAATTTTTTAGCTGCAGTTCTTCCCAGAAGTGGGAAGCTATTTGTCTTTTCTTGCTTGATGATCAGGAATACATGGGGTTAGGATAAGTGTGAAAAAGAGATTAGCAGAAACTTGTTTCAATTTCTTTGGTGAGTCTAAATCAAGATTCAAAGGGGGGAAAAAGGAAAGGAAATGCCCATGCCTTTCAAATAATTCAGACAGAATGCTATGCCTTGGGAGACTCTCCTGATCTTATAGTAACCCTTGGCTACTTCTTTATGAGATGCCCTTTTTCCAAAGAAATCCCTCTTTTGGGCTTCAGGTCGCAAAACGTCTACAGTTGAAAAGAAATATTTTCTAAGCAGTGTAGTCTGCAGTTGTCCTTTGGGGTTACTTGCATTTCCTTTTGAAGCATGTGGTTTTAGTATATCTTGGACCAACACCGAATCAAAGGAACCTGGATCTAAAGAAGTCCTGCATTTTAATATACTGCAAAAATGGAGTAAGTCGGTTGATGGTAATCGGGAGAGAAAACCCTACTATAAAATGCACAAACACCCTTTAAAAATTAATCTGTGTACTCTTTTCTTCCTCCAGAAAAACCTCCCAATAAAAGCAGTATGAGGATTGTAGTGGATTCAGAATCCCGGAAGAGAACTATCGGTGCAGGTGATGGACTTGCAGCAAAGAAAAATTGGTTTGACAAGTAAGCAGTTGTTAGCTCTGTTGACCTTTCCTCTTAATCTCCCTCCCACGTAAGGTAGTTTGATTTAAAAGTGGAATTTAGATAGTGTACAGAAATATTGTCTATGCCTGATTTAAAGTTTGACGGTCAGAAAAAGTGAAAGTAGCTGCAGCAACAACGTAATCAAAATTTACCCTTTTGTATGTGTTTCTAATATCATGTATTTGTGTAAAACAGCCAGGCTTTGCAACCATTATCTTGGCTTTTTTTGATGGATACTGTGGACACTGTAGATTCAGATCAAATAAGCGACACTTTGAATTATTTTTATATGGGCCCCGTAAGAACACTTGTCTGTATACCTGTATTAAAAGATAATCACATTATCATGTAAGTGTCACTTGAGTAATACAGGCATTTCCGTTGCATGAAAGCATGTAAAAATACTGCTTTCCAAATTAGGAACAGTTTTTACAATAACAGACTTGGAAGGGACTTGGAGGTATTCTAGTCCAACCCCCTCCTCAAGCAGGAAACCGTACACCATTTCAGACAAATGGTTGTCCAATCTCTTCTTGAAAACCTCCAGTGTTGGGAGCATCCACAACTTTTAGAGGCAACTCGTTCCACTGATTACTTGTTCTCAATGTTAGGAAATTTCTGCTTAGTTCTAGTTCAGGGGTGTCAAACTCAATTTCATTGAGGGCCGCATCAGCATTGCGGTTGCCCTCAGGGGGTCGGGTGGGTGCGGCCTACTGAGTAGGTGTGGATGTAGTGGGTTTGGCCTACTAGGTGGGTGTGGCCAGCTCTACACCATTCACGTCAAGGGTGCCTGTGGGGGCCTGGGCAGGAGTGGATAGATCTGAGGGTCCCTGGCAGAAGGGGGTGGGACCAGGGCAAATGCTGAGGCATGGTCCACTGGAGGAGCTTCACTGTTCCTCTCAGGCCATGCGGGGGGGGGAGGACTTATGCAGCTAAGACTGAATGCGTTTCAGCATAGATGGCCACCACAAAATTGTACATTGGCTCCCGGCTGGCCTGGGCCAGGGCCAAGGCAGAGAGGGCTGTTCCCTCACTTGTTTCCAGGATGGCTTCGCGGGCTACATGAAACCATGGGCCGCATCCGGGCCCCGGGCCTTGTGTTTGACATGTCTCTACTAGTTGCTTCTGTCCTTGATTAGTTTCTATCCAGTTTTAATATACATGTCAACAACTTCCTCATTCCACGTGGAATTAATATTAGTTATTCAATTTGCAATATACATTAATATACTACAAGGTTAAATCTTTAACAAGATTTTTAAATACGCACTGTACAGGTTTCTGTAGAGGAAAATATGGGAATCTAGAGGAATGTTACTCATTTACGATCATGAATATATGATATATAGGCATATATTATAGAGGTTGGCATGTAATATTGAAGCTTTTCTTGTTTTCTTGTTCCACAACAGTGTTAAAAATAGATGCTTCCTGAAATTTAGTTTTAGATTATCATTTAATTCAGGATTTTAACTATTCTCTTGTGAATTGATTTTCTATTAGTAACTTTAAGTGTTTGATTCTTTTTTTTTTTCCAGACAAAATTTTAATAGAACAAACAGTCCGGCTTTTCAGAAGAAGATGCAATTTGGGAATGAAAACACAAAACTTGAACTGAGGAGAGTTCCTCCAGAACTTAATAATATTAGCAAACTAAATGAACACTTCAGTAAATTTGGAAATTTAGTGAATTTGCAGGTAGGCGATATGGTAAACCTTTTACTGTATTATTAAAATAATATATTAGAAATTCTCTGCCAGTCGGAACATGAATCATGACGGTGTCCTGAAAATTTAGCATGGATGTATCATCTGTTTAAACAGAGAGCTTTAATCGCAAGTTAAATATTGGCATGGAGTTACCCTAAGGCAAGAATAAGCAGCATTGTTCCTTCCAGGTATTTTGGCCTATGTATTCCACATTTCTTTGCAACTGTCACTACAATTGCATGGGATTAATGGGAATTTGAATGCCAAACATTTGAAAGGCATTAGATTGCCTATCTCTGTGTTTGTAAAGTGTCACAGATACTATTTATCAAATAAAAACATGATGATGATAAAATGATAAAATTAAACTGCTCTGGGACTTCAGAATTCAAACAGACAGGCACCTGCAACATAACAACCTGAACTTAACAATTGTCGATAAGAAAGACAAAAAAGTCTGGATAGTGGACGTGGCAGTGCCTGGAGACAGCAGAATAGACGAGAAAGAACTGGAGAAGATAACAAAATACAAAGGCCTACAATAGAAAGACCGTGGCAAAGGCAAGCAAGGGTAGTACCAATAGTAATAGGCGCCTTGTGTGCCATCCCAAAACAATTGGAGCACCACTTGAACACCATTGGCATTGACAAATTCAGCATTAGTCAATTGCAAAAGGTGGCCTTACTAGGGACTGCTTCCATCCTGCGACAATATCTGTAATACCATCAAACATCCACATCTGTCTATCCCAGGTCCTTGGTAAGGACTCGATAGGTAAACAAAAATGCCAAATCCAGTCTGAACATCTGGCTGACTGTGCGATGATCAATAATAATAATAGTAGTAGTAGTAGTAGTAGTAGTAGTAGAGTTGGAAGGGACCTTGGAGGTCATCTAGTCCAACCCCCTGCTCAGGTAGGAAACTGTCTACCATTTCAGACAAATGGCTGTCCAATCTCTTCTTAAAAACTTCCAGTGTTGGAGCATTCACTGCTTCTGGAGGCAGGTTGTTCCACTAATTAATTGTTCTAACTGTCAGGAAATTTCTCCTTAGTTCTAGGGCAGGGCTTTTCAACCTTTTCACCCATTGTACCACTTTTAGGATATGGCAACATCCGAGTACCACCAGTCGCCTAGCAAGATGTCAAAAACTTGATGACCAAAAAAAAAAAGGAAAAAAGTGATAAAAGTACAGGCAGTCCTCAACTTACAACAGTTCGCCTAGTGACTGTTTGAAGTTACAATGGTGCTGAAAAAAGTGCCCCCCAAGCCACAGCCGAGCAAGACAGCGCCCGGCGGCGCTCTTCCTCCTGTCCAAGGTTTTCATTGTTGTGAGCATTTCTGTTGAGGATTGGCAGCGGGGGTGGGGTGGGGGGGGTGTTTGATTTTCATCCCCCCCCGGTCTGCTGTGGTTGCAGTAGGTTTTGGTCACTTCACATGACCCTGGGACACTGACTGTCATAAATATGAATCAGTTGCCAAGCATCTGAATGTAAATCACAAGACCCTGGAGATGCTGCAACATTCCAGCTGATCAGTGCTTCTTCTGTGCTCAGCAGAAATGCCAGGATCACTGCTGCTTTCCAGCTGATTGGTGCTTCTTCAGGGCTCAGCAGAAGCACCAGGATCAGCGCCGAGCTCAGCTGGAGCCTGGCGCTTCCGTTGAGCCCTGACAGCCCTGCAGCTCCAGCCATCTCGCTCAGGCTTGTGCGGTGGTGCCATCGGTTCAGCTCATTCCCCTTCCCCATTACCACTTCCCTAGGATGGTCGCCAGGTGCCAATGTACCACTGGTTGAAAAGCCCTGTTCTAGGTGGCTTCTCTCTTTGATTAGTTTCCATCCATTGCTTCTTGTCCTGCCTTCAGGTGCTTTGGAGAATAGCTTGACTCCCTCTTCTTTGGGGCAGCCTCTGAGATATTGTCACCCCTAGACCTTCTCTTCATTAGCTATAAGCTGTACAGGTAGACCTCAACTTAACAACAGTTCATTTCGTGACTGTTAAAACGGCACTGGAAAAACTGACTTATGGCTGTTTTCACACTATTACAGCACCCCCATGGTCACATGATCAACATTGAAATGCTTGGCAACTGGCATGTATTTATGACGGTTGCAATACCCTGGGGTTATGTGATTACCTTTTGCAACCTTTTGATGAGCACAGTCAACAGGGAAACCAGATTCACTTAACAACTGTGTTACTAACTTAACAACTGCAGTGATTCACTTAATTGTGGCAAGAAAGGTTGTAAAATGGGGCAAAGCTCACTTAACAAATGTCTCACTTAGCAAGAAAACCTTGGGCTCAATTGTGCTCGTAAGTCGAGGACTACCTGTATTACAATGTGCTGTACTGCAATTCAAAAAAAAAAAGGATCATTTTGCCAGGCCTTCTCCTAAATATTTGTGTATTGGGATATTTGGATCAGTTTAAATCTAGTTAAAATCTATGATTTGGAGTTGGGTGTCTTTTTAGACTTAAAAACATGCAAGAAAACTCGGATCTGTTTATGCCAAAACATGCTCAGCAAAATAACACAGAAGTATACATTCTGAATAACTATATTCTTCTATATTCTTTTCCACTTTCCTGACTAGAAATTTCAAATTAGATCAGGTTGTTCTAAATATTTTATTTTATGAGATTTCTGGTAAAATCTACTTGAACTCTTGAGTGGATTATTTTCCTTTTCTTTTTTTAAATTAAGTAAATAGAAAAAGAAAAATGCACAAAATTATAAAATAAAAGAACGCTAAAAAAGAAAAATATAAAGGGTGTCTATTCATGTAAATACATATATATATATAAAGCATTACAGTAAATATTTCAATGGTTGGGAGCCAGATTCTGGAGATCTTTCATAATTCGTATATATTGATTAACTCTGCATATGAAGTCTCGATTACTTTGATAAATAGAAACTCAAGGTCTTTTAGCAGATTTCATGCTACTTGAGAACATTTAGAATAGTAGTAATCATTGGATACCATTTGTTCATGCAAATAATATTCATTGTGCCAAGGACAGTGATGCTACTGAATGATAATTATAGGTCCATATGCTCTTGTTTCTAATGTGTAGGTCAGGGGTAGGCAACCTTGGCTCTTTTATGACTCGTGGACTTCAACTCCCAGAATTCCTGAGCCAGCATGGCTCAGCATGGAAACCTCTCCCTTTCCTCTCAGCATGGCTGGCTCAGGAATTCTGGGAGTTGAAGTCCGCGAGTCATAAAAGAGCCAAGGTTGCCTACCCTTGGTGTAGGTTATCATTTTCCACAGATATGATTATAGTTCTATGTCAACCCTTTGAGATAGGCCTGGTCAGGAAATAGGCAATGCAACAACTGCTTGGGTTATTGTTTATTTTTTTTCTGAATGACGTTCCTAAAGAGTCTTATGCTGCTTTGAGAAGACTCTCTCTGCATTTCTCTACATTTGTGTTTGCCTTTCCTTGAAAATCATAGGTTGCCTATCAGGGGGATCCAGAAGGTGCCCTCATCCAGTTTGCTACCCACGAGGAGGCTAAAAAAGCCATATCGAGTACAGAAGCAGTCTTAAATAATCGATTTATCAAAGTTTATTGGCATAGAGAAGGCAGTACTCCCCCAATTACAACTTCAGTGCAGAAGGTAAAGAATAAAATTTGGTTAATTTGGATGGCTCTTTTATGCTAAATATCTACTTTAGCGGGGATTTAAGGAAGAAGTTTGAATCTTGAATTTTCCAAATCAGTACTAAGAAATCAAGATGTTTTATTTTAATTATTTTGCTTATATCAATATAGATCAGTTAAACATTTCATTTTATGTATTTGGTTTTTTTGCTGTAGGAAAATGAGTCAGTCAGAGCTGATAGCACTTGATTATTCTCTTTTTAAGGTGTTCTTTATCTTCCTAGTTTCATTTTAAAAAATAATACTGTGCATATTTCAAAAATAATTCAGGGTACTTCCAGTCTTATACCGAAAACATCTTTGCTATTCATTAAAGAATTCCCCACCCCCGCAGGCTTATATATGAGCCTGAAAAAGATGATGGGATTGCTTTATTTAATGAATGTTAGAAAGATGTTTCATGAGGTTCAACCTCCTCTGTAGAATATGTTTTTAAGCATGTGTGGCTCAAAAAATAGTATTTTTAAGCTTTGAGTATGTTTTTTGTGATAATCTGCAACACTCATCCCCTGATCCCTCTCTGAAGTATTACACAGAATTATATAATTACTTATTGGAAAGATAATCTGAGGATATTAATAAGTTCATACAAAAATTGTTAGCATAAATAGGAAAGATTAAAGGACACTTATTCTTGAACTGTTCAAGTAGCTAGTTTTTAGATGTAAATAATCTGGTAGTTTCAGGACTACGGCCTTATCAATCTTACTGAAACTATCATTATGCCAAAATAGTATTCAGATTAGAAAGCATCATGAAGAAAAGGAATAATGGTAAAATGTCTAGAAGCCAGGCATACTGAACTGAAATATTTATGAACTATTACGAAGATTGTATTTCTTTTTAAGGTAATACAGCCTTTAGCCCAGCAGCCCATTTTGCCAGCTGTGAAGCAGTCAGTCAAGGAACGATTAGGTCCAGTTCCTGCCGGTAACATTGAACCTGCTGAAGCACAGGGTGCCAGCGCAGAAGCCGTTCAGGTGAATGCGACTCAAGTCATTTTTCTGAACTTTCTTAGTCTCTACCGCCAAACCATGATTTCTTTTTTTGTCAGAGGCAGACATTCAATATATAAATGATCAATGGAACCTTTGGAAATGGTTTTCACCTTTAATTTGCATGTTTAGTAAAATGCCACCTTTGAATTTATAAGGCCACATTACAGATTCAATACAGTTCTTTCTAATTAATAGCCAGGAATGTTTAAAAGTAAATTAATTCTTCTGCCTCTGAAGAATTAAAGTATTGTAATAAGTAACATTTTAAAAAAAATTTATCTATTAAAAGGTATTATCACACTGTTTCTACTACAAAAAAACCCCCACAGTGTAATGGCTTACAAACTCAATGAGAACCTAATTAAAACCACTTCATTAGTATGTTTCATGAATTTGTGGCAGGGGAAGGCCAATCTAGAAAGTTGGGAATGTAAAAGACACTTAAAAACATTTCAGTTTGGGATATGGCACATCATAAAAGAGAGCAGTCTATAAACCTTCGCACCTTAGCCGAAACAAGGTCTTTTGGTATATCGTATTTATTGACATTAAAAGGCATAAAATATGTTGCATTCAGTATTGCCAAAGCTCTTGTGAGATGATTGACTTCCAAAACTTTGCTTTGAGCAGCAGTCTTGAGACTTAATGAACCACTGCTTTTTGCTTGTCTCCTCTTTTCTACATGGAAAAGGTATGTCCGAATAGGCCCTGTCCCATTTATTACGTAGTATGCTCACTAGTTTTTAAACCGGCTTGCAGCTGATTTTTTTTTTCCCAAGTTGGTCTTTGGTCCAACAGACATTTAGAAATTATGCCCCCAAATCCTGTAGTCAAAGGGAATAGGTGCAGATAGTCCTTGACTTTACGACCACAATTGAGCTCAGAATTGTTGCTAAGCAAGGCAATTGTTAAGTGAATGTTGCCCAATTTTCTTGCCACTGTGGTTAAGTGAATCACTGCAATTGTTAAGTTGTTAAGTGGATCTAGTTTCCTCATTGACTTTGTAAGAAGGATGCAGAAGGTGATCACATGACCTTCGGGACACTGCAACCATCATGAACACAAGTCAGTTGCCAAGCCTCTGAATTTTGACCACGTGACCATGAGGATGCTGAAACGGTCGTAAGGACTACCTGTATTTTGCAAAACTCTTCTACGTTCTTCTATTTATCTTGGGAGAATTGGTTGGGGTTTAGAGAGCTACCTTAGAATTGAGACAAAATTTATTTAAGAACACAGATTGCAAACATTAAATAGATCCTTTTTCTCTTCACCTAGAATGTAACCAAACTATCTGTAAAGGATAGACTTGGGTTTGTGCCTAAACCACCAACTCCAACTACAGAAAAGGTAAGAAAACCATAATGCTCAGCAAACTGTTATCTAATTAACCTGAGTCAGCTTCAAAGCGGATGCTCACACATTACAACTGCAAAATAGTTGTCAGTTTTTTAAAAAAAACCATAACAGCTCTTGAAATGAAGGCAGTTGAAATGCTAGTATCATCAATGAAACCTAAATTGTTGCTGTTTGGGCATGGATTTGCATGGTTAACAGTACTAGATTTGGTGCAGCAAAGTGCAGAGCAAAGAAAACTGCTTGACATTGGTGTGGTAATGTTAGTGGCAGGCAATTGCTGTAGTGTGTTGTCATATTCCTAAAGCTCTTGGCAAGAGCAACTCTTTTGGATTAACATTTTAATAAGCCTCTGTCAGCACTGCTGGCAGGAAGACATTATGGGAGTTCTAGCCCAAAGCACCCAGATGATGCCTGCTAGGCTAGGCTATATTTTGCTTTAATGGTTTATTTATTTATTATTTAAACTTATATGCCGCCCTTCTCCTAGGACCCAGGGCAGCTTACAATAACAATACAATAAAATTAATGACATTCATACAGCATACAACCACAGTCAACACACAGTCACTGATGGAGGGACATTCCTAGGCCCAGGGGCAGAGTGCAGTTCACATGCCCCAAGCCTGTCGGCACCGGCTCTTTGCTTGGCATCTGTGGTTATGTCACTTTCAGTATTGAGATGATACTCCTACTCGGTACAGTTTTATTTTACCCAGTGGAATTTGCATATTGGATAATAGGGGAGATAATAATAATAATAATAATAACAATTAATAATAATAATATAATAATAATAATAAAAAAGTTAGAAGGGACCTTTGAGGTCATCGAGTCCAACCCCCTGCTCAGGCAGGAACCCTACACCATTTCGGACAAATGGCTGTCCAGTCTCTTCTTAAAAACTTCCAGTGTTGGAGCATTCACCGCTTCTGGAGGCAGGTGGTTCCACTGGTTAATTGTTCTAACTGTCAGGAAGTTTCTCCTTAGTTCTAGGTTGCTTCTCTCCTTGATTAGCTTCCATCCATTGCTTCTTGTCCTGCCTTCAGGCGCCTTCAAAAATAGCTTGACTCCCTCTTCTTTGTGGCAGCCCCTGAGATATTGGAACACTGCTATCATGTCCCCCCTCATCCTTCTCTTTGTTAAACTAGACATACCCAATTCCAGCAACCGTTCCTTATATGTTTTAGCCTCCAGTTCCCTAATCATCTTTGTTGCTCTTCTCTGTAGTCTTTCTAGAGTCTCAGCATCTGTTTTACATCGTGGTGACCAAAACTGGATGCAGTATTCCAAGTGTGGTCTTACCAAGGCATTGTAAAGTGGTATTAATACTTCACGTGATCTTGATTCTATCCCTCTGTTAATGCAGCCCAGCACTGTATTGGCTTTTTTGGCAGCTGCAGCACACTGCTGTCTCATATTTTAGTGATTGTCCACTAGGACTCCGAGATTCCTCTCACAGTTACTACTATTATAGATACTGAACAGTGTGGGTGTATAGTTAGTTATAAATGACAAATTAAAAACTTGCTGCCTTTTATTCGTAAGTTTAGATTGTTTTTTTATTGATGAGTCCAATATGCAAATAGTGATCCAGGATAATTTAAGTTGGATAAAATGTCAAAAGGCTTTTGGAAAAAAGAAGCAGGTAAGAGAGAATTAGCACAGGACAAATAAACCAAAGCCTAATCAAAGCAGGCATTTAGGGTCTTTCTTGAAAGTGTTACAGATTATTTTGAAAACTTTTTTTAACTTCCTTAACAAGCCACAATTCATAATTTCAATATAGCTTTTAATGTACAAAATTAATTAGCTCTTTCTTATTTATATATTATAATATGGAATGAGCTGTAAGAAAAATTGGTGAGATGTATAGCTGTGTACATTTGATTAATAAATAAATAGACAACCCCTTTTTTCTAAATTTCCATTTTTTGTATGTTGAGGATAGCAGAGGTTCTGAATCTATGAAGATCATATCTATCTTGACTCCACAGCACTCTATGCTGATTTTACAGTTTTAAAATTATCCTAAAGACAGTTAAACTGCCTTTAATTCCCAGTCTTACAATTTTTGAATTCAAAATAGTAATTATAGTAAACACCCTTTGTCTTCTCAATATATATTGAGACCATGGCAATAGAATAGAATAGAATAGAATAGAATAGAATAGAATAGAATAGAATAGAATAGAATAGAATATAGAATATAGAATATAGAATGCAGAATTGAATTGAATTGAATTGAATTGAATTATTTATTGGCCAAATGTGGGTGGACATACAAGGAATTTTTCTCTGGTGTATAAGCTCTGTGTACACACAAGCAATAATGATAAATCATCAATCATATCAATCAATCAATTATAAGAGGGCCGTTCTAGTCTGTATTAAGATGGAAGACCACTAAGAAACTCCTGGACTGTAGAGTGATCCCAAATATCCTAGAAGGTAGTAGCAATCTCTTTTGTCTTATTGCTAAAAAAACACTTAAATGAGTCTATGTAACATGAGTTTTATTTGAGAATTTTTACTTCATTAGATGCTAAAGTAATATTTTTCTACTACAGGTGTTGTCTACTTCTACCGGCTTGACAAAAACAGTATATAATCCAGCTGCTTTGAAGGCAGCTCAGAAAACTTTGCCTGTTGTTAGTACTGCTCTGATAGATTCCAGTGAAGCACAGAAGAAAAAACAGGTATATTTAATGTGATTCTGGGTAAAGGACATTTTTCTTGTTGGAGCATAATCTTTATGATCTCCTAACTATGATTAGGAGATTGGGAGCGTTTGAATATTTTCTTCCTATGACTTTCTTTTTATATAAATATATGCTTATTTGAAATATATTTATGTGAAACTTTATATATGTATGTGTATTTGTGTGGTCTCCTAATGGCAGTATGCAATCATGGCTACAAATAATTTACAAACTGTGGCTTCAGTTATCACAGAATAAAAATCCAGGTGTTGCTTGCTGTTTATTTTTTCCTCATGGGATACACACATACACACACAGAGCTTTCTGTTTGTTTTTTTCCTCATGTGATTATATGTGTATATTCCTCCAATGACACCTTTAAATGAATGTGTTTTTGCATAAGTTGAACAAATATTCCATATAGTGGCCAGAAGAGAATGTCTAACACAGATGCTTTCTTCAGATATGGTGATTGTTAGATAATTATAATGTGTATTAATTTAGTGAAAATATAATAGGCTGGTTTGGGCCTTTTCCCATGTATAAAGATTCTTTTATTAAAAAAAATCTTCAATGAATTAAAATTTTAACTATATGTGTGTGCATGTGTACATATACACATGCACACACACATATACATGGATGCATATTCACACACATACATACATAGTTGGAGGCATTTTAGTTTTTATAAGGTATTGAGACACTGGGATTTTTTATATTTTTAGGAGGCATTAAAACTTCAGCAAGATGTGAGGAAGAAAAAACAAGAGATCCTGGAAAAACATATTGAAACACAAAAGGTAATAGAACGATAACAGTCAAATATGAAGCTTTAAGATAAAAGGATAGATTTACGTAGAAAAAAAATATTATAAAAGCAGTTAAATGGGAAAATAGAGAACAAATAGAATCAGTCCCTGTTTAGCAACTGTAATTGGGATGGCAACTCAATCATCAAGCAAAGCAGTTACTAAGTGAAAAATCATATGCTTACTATTGTACTTCAGCTTTCCTTTGCTTCACAGCGTTAGAAGGATATTGCCCCAAACAACTGAGTGAGCCCGAGCAGTATGAAAGATTTCTGGAACTTGACTCACAAGGAAGCAGGATAAAAGGGCGAATCTTATAGCCCTTTACCCCCCCACTCTCCTGCCCTTTGGAATGTTTACCCCAACACTGCGGTTATTAGCAAAAAAAAAATGATCTTTATATTTACATGTATTGGAGAGGAAGGGATTACAAGAGAGTAAGCAGGCATACAATGGGAAATACAGATGTAAAGTAATGCATTAGTGCCAGCTCTTTGCCTAGCATGCTAGGAGCTACAAATCACCAACTGTCTAGAAGGCAAAAAAAAAAAGCCTTCAGTATAAAATTGATTAGAGTCTTTTCAGTGTCAGGCAGCAGCCCAGCTGGATGATTCTAATAACCAACGTCCTAGAATTGAGTTTGTTAACTTCCACTTAGCGCTTTTTAGGGACACACTGTGCCTAAAGAGAACAGCAACTCGGGAAGAACTAGCTTATTTAGGCAAATCTCTCCTATCTGTGAAGGAAAAAGAAAAGAAAATTAGGTCAAATACAGGAGAACATTGGAGATTGTATTGACCAAATACATGAGAGAAAGATACCACGAGGATTGTAAATGTGGGCATTAGTTGCAAAGTTATTTTTCATCTCTGTCGTAACTGCAAAGTGTCATTGATGAAGCAGTTGTCCAAGGACTACCTATATTCAGTAATAAATAAATAAATATAAATAAGCTTTATAAGTTTGGAAGAATTTTTGTTTCATTTTTTTTCTTGTGAATGAACTTTTTAAACAGATTTTTGTGTTTTTTAAAGAAAGTAAACCAATAAAATAGATCTTGGTAGTAAATGGATTTTTCTCTCTTCTCTTTTTATTGTTGATCAGTGTGAATTTTACACATTTTTAAAAATTGAAACACGTAATTGGATACAGGATTTCAGTGTGAAAAACTTACAGCACATTGATATTAGAATGAATATCTTTCTATGTTTTGTGTGTGGGAAAGTATTTGTGAAGAATTCCTGTTACTAAAATGATAACTCCACTAGATGCTGATTTCAAAACTGGAGAAAAATAAAAATATGAAGTTAGAAGACAAAGCTGAAATCATGAAAACTCTGGAGACATTAACCAACAGTATCACCAAGTTAAAGGATGAATTAAAAGGAGTTTCCTCAACCAGCACGCCGGTAAAAAACTTGAAAACAAGGACACAGGTATACAGATCTTTTAAATTTATTTTTAAATTTAGTTATTTGTATCCAGCCTTTATTATTTTTACAAATAACTCAAGGTGGTGAACATATCCAACATACCTTCTGTTGTATCTGGCCCTTCTCAGCTGAGTGAAATCCACATAAATATTTCTTTAAGAGTTTTATTTAACACATTTCAAAAGATTCACTTCAAAGCAAGCTGCTGGCAGTTTGTTGGCCGGAACGGCCAATTCTGATTTATTTACATTTAGATTAAACATTCTCCCACCTTCCAATTAACTCACTCTTTATCTCTTACATTGTCCAAGACTTCATTAATCTTCCGTAGATTTCAAAAACACCAGAAAACTGATTTCTAACGAACTCGGTGATGCATCAGACTGCCTCTTGATATTAACGTTGCTCGTGACAAAGACTTAGTTCCTTCTTCCTCTTCTAATATAGTTTTCAATACGTCACTTCCTTTTTCCACTTAACTGACTCCTCCGCCTATCAAACCTTCGGAATCTCGGATCAAGCCATCTAGCTTCCTGATCCGAATCTGACTCATCACTTTGAGAGTCTGACCCATCCTGCATACAAATCTCCTCATTGTCTAGCTCGGCTGATGGGAGGGGAAAATACCCAGAGGGGCCTGGTTGTGCTTCGTCATCCTCTGATATGTACCCAGCCTGTCTAGAGACACTCACAACACCTTCCTTCTTTGATTTTCCTCACAACAACTCAGTGAGGCGGGTTGGACTGAGAGAGAAAGAGTCACAAAGTCACCCAGCTGGTTTTTACAGCTAAGACGGGACTTGAACTCAAAGTCTCATGCTTTCTATCCTGGTGCCTTAATCACTAGACCAGGGGTAGGCAACCTTGGCTCTTTTATGACACGTGGACTTCAACTCCCAGAATTGCTGGCTCAGGAATTCTGGGAGTTGAAGTCCACGAGTCATAAAAGAGCCAAGGTTGCCTACCCCTGCACTAGAGCAAACTGGCTCCCATTTTATTCTCTTCAGAACTCTTTTATCTCTTCTTGTTATTTAATTAGTTTTGTTTTTAACATCTATGATTGCATGTATATATTTGTGACTGTTTACAATTTCTTCTTGCCTTCAGAAAAACAATGGAAAAATATGCCCTCTTTTTTCAATGCAAATATTTGAATGGGGTTTTAGCCCACTAGTTTTTCGAGGGCTTTATAACTTGATAGATTATTGAATAGTTAAGATTGCCATAATTTGCTTTTTAAACAGTTTTAAATGAACTAATTTTATTTTTTTCCAGTTTCTGACTTAACGATTTTATGCTGAAAATTAATCTGGAAAAATAAAAGTAGTTCATGTAAAACTGATTAAAAAGCAAATTATGGTTAGTGTTCTGCTAATGTGTGTAATCTCTGTTGGGATCTTCCTTTTCTATCTAGCATCCTTGTTACACCCCATGAGATCTAGTAGATCTGGTATTTCTACCCGAGTTAGAAAATGCAAACTAAATTGCTTCCATAACTTTTTAGATGCAGAAAGAACTACTGGATACAGAGTTGGACCTATATAAGAAAATGCAGGCTGGAGAAGAAGTTACTGAATTAAGGAGAAAGTATACAGAATTGCAGCTTGAAGTAAATATATTTCACCACTGATGGTTAACAGGGCAGATGTTTCACTTCTTGTCCACATAATGCAAAAATTGTTTTAAATGGAAATCATCTTAAAATTGTTTTTAACGGTGGTCTTGAACGTAGATATTTCTGTTCATTGTCTTTCAGCAGTTTTGTCTTTAACCTAAGTCACTATCAACAGCAGACATTTTTACAATGTACCCATAGATGGTGCTATTGGTGTTTAGAACTAAAAGTATTGAAATGTCTCTAATCTATTTCCCTTGCCTTTAACGACTCACTGCCCCTTTTTCTTACTACTAATATATTAACAGTAATAGTTCTTTGTTAAATGTTAAATGTAGCTTGATGTGATTTATAAAGGGAATCGTTAACTTGTGCAGCAGGCAAGTGTTAAAAAAAACCTAACACATACACAGAGACATACCTTTCAGTTTGTTCAGTTGAATTTTGGCTCAGCCTATGGCATATATATTTGGTCATGGGTATTTTGAATATGTTTGCTTTAGTTTCATTTTCTTTTAAGAAAACTTAACGTTATCATCGAGGAACTAAATTATTAATGACAAAGCGTAGTTTTGAATCCTCTTTTTCCTCCAGTGTGGCATAATTAGCCTTCCCTTCTCTAATTTTTCTCACATCAAGCAACCTCTGGAAAGTTCGGCATAGAGAGAATGAGTGACCTAAAGTCACCCAGTGAACGGAGTCACTTTAATTGCTTTAATTTCACGAGCCAGCTTTGCGGCATCTTTCTGTAAGAACAGTTCGGAGAAGATACTGCTACCTGTATCGTTACAAATGATGCAGTGCAGAGCGTTGTTCTAAAGTTGAAAATGCAGATAGAGCATATTTCACACTTGGTCTCTATGAACCTTTTTTTAATTATCGCCAGGCAGCCAAGCGAGGGATTCTTTCCACTGGCCGTGGGAGAGGGATGCACACACGAGGTCGAGGTGTATCTCGTGGGAGAGGGAGGGGAGTTCGAAGCCGGGTTCGAGGAAGAAGTCTTTCTGTTCACGCGGTGGTGGATCATCGTCCTCGGGCCCTTGAAATCTCAGCTTTTACAGAGAATGACAGGGAAGATCTCCTCCCTCATTTTGCGGTATGTACCTGTCTGATTGTTCTGCTATTTTTAATTTGTCTGTGGGTTGGTTTGGGTGGGTGGATGGGTAGGTGTCTTCTGACCTCTCTGACATTTTCATTGTGACTGATGAAATACTCAGGCCAAGTTAAAAATTGGTTGAACTTCTTCAGATGTTCCTTAGATCGGACAACTGTTGCAGTATTTTCCTGCAGGTGTGGAGAAAGTGCAAGACAGGATAGAAATTGGCAGGTTTGTATAGTTGTCAACAGTGAAGGAAGGGGTGAAAATAAGGAAACATCTGGGTTACTGATTTGTAATAAAGGATTGGATTGGACCAGATTCATACTCCATGATATGAAAGTCTTGTGGTCTTATGACATCATAAATCTGAGAAGTGGACCTTGCATCATGCTTGTTTGATCATTCTGATAAAAGAGTGTATTTATATATACCTTAGGGTTGAGTTTTTGGTGCTCTCTGAGCTTGGTTGCTTGCTTTCAGAAATTTCATTACCCAAATAGGTAGATAATGAACCTCGGATAACGTTATCTTGTCAGATTTTTTTAAAAAAACATGCTTAAACTTCTCTGATGTTCAGTTTCCTTTCAGACCATTTTAATACTATTTTTAAAGCACAGTTTTACAGTTTTATATTTGGAGTCATTGTCAGTGCAAACTATTAAAACTCTATCTAAATGCTGCTTAAAGTTAGCAGGGAATAAATATGTTGCCTAGATGAGAATTTTTTTCCTCTTAAAAGCAATATGGTGAAATTGAAGACTACCAGATAGACGATTCTTCTCTCCATGCAGTGATTACTTTCAAGACACGAGCAGAAGCAGAAGCAGTAAGTATATAACCCTCCTTTTTTTCTTATATTTATATTTGAAAGTAAAGTATTTTCAAATGTCCTGTCTTTGGAGCATTGCAATCTCCCAAAATCTTATTAACTCCTATCCTTTTCAATTTTAGGACAGTTATTAAAACTTTTCAAGAGAGTTCTGCAAATATATCTGCTTTATATCAATTATCATGGGTGTTTTATACTAAGTGCTGGAGGGAGGGAGGGATAGATAAAATTAAAGTCTTCATTTTGGGCAGTTGTACTTGCAATATGTGTTCTATTGAATATTATTCTAGCTTAAATTATTTAATTAAATACAATAAATCAAATAACACAGTATTTCTGGGAAACAACCTCAGAGTTTGCATCATAAACTCTGATACCAGAAAAGAGGTATAATGAATGTTGGCTAAGAATATTTTCTGAATATATTTCTAGCATTCATTTAGCTGTTTCCTAGAGCAATGGCAGAGGAAAACAACATCTATGAAGAATATCTTTCATTTTTCTTTTTATTTTAATTGAAAATCAAGAATCAGGAATGTTCAATATGAAACTTAATAGTTCTAAGTCAACTTATGTCAGATATTTTTGTTGCATTCTTCACCATTTGTGAATATTCTAAAATTAGAATATATTAAAATGTTATTGATTTTAATTGTATTTAATTACTTATCTTCCAAAAGCACAGCATAAGTTCATATGAATTTAATACTTTTTTTACTAGTGCCAAATCACAGTTTGCTCAAATGTTGAACGTGTGCAAGTTTATTATGCCTCAGATATAATCCTGTGGACACGATTAAAAATGAAGGATAATATGTATAAATACAATATATACAATTCTACTTGTCAATATATACAGCCTCTACTTGTCAATAAACTGAATACTGTACAGTATATTTTTTAAAAATATAATTTGAAGGTAAAGTTAAATCTTGCACCTAGACACGAAAAACCAGATCAGCGGTTCTCAACCTTTTTCAGGCTGCGACCCCGACCCGCACCGCGCATGCGCGGCGCGACGGCCCGTATCATGCATGTGCGGCGCGACGGCCCGCATCGCGCATGCGTGGCGTGACCCTGCGCATGCATGTTGCTGCCCCCTGCGCCAGCCGAGGAAAAAAAATGGCGGACTGCGTTTGGCGACCCCCATGAAATGGTCGTTCGATCCCAAATGGGGTTGCGACCCACAGGTTGAGAACCGCTGAACCAGATGAATAGGTATAAGATAGGCAGCACCTGGTGCAACAGTATTGCCTATGAGAGATCTAGGTGTATTGGTAGACCATTGCTTAAATATGAGTTAGCAGTGTGCTGCAACTGCCAACACAGTCCTGGGCTGCATCAGGAGAGGGATACTATCAAGATCAAGTGAAGTTGTAGTAGCACACTATACCGCACTAGTGAGGCCACATTTGGAATTGCAGAGAAGAGCAACGAAAATTGTAAGGAGTCTAGAGGGTAAATTGTATGATGAACAGTTAAAGGAACTAAGTATATTTAGCTTAACAAAGACTGAGAAGACAGTTGATATTAACTCTTCCAATACTTAAAAAGGCTGTCATAGGGGAAAGGATGTTGACTTATTTTCCATAGCACCTGAGGGTAGGACAAGAAGCAATGGGTAGAAGCTTGTCAGAGGGAGATCCAGCCTGGAAATAAGAATTTCCTGATATTGTGAACTATTAAGCAGTGAAACGGCTTGTCTCTTGGAGTTGTGGATGTTCCATCACTGGAGGTTTTCAAGAAAAGATTGGGCAACCATTTTTCTGGGATTGTATGAGGACTTTTATCTCGGGAGGTTGGACTGGAAGATTTCCCAAGGTTCCTTCCAACCTTATGATTCTGGATTTGAGTCTTATGGAAAAACAAGATGATAGAAATTCATTTCTCAATAGGTTTCAGCTTCGTAAGATTTCTTTGAAGGAACGATAGCGAACATTTTACTGCCTTGAATGAAAAAAAGGTTGAATTTTATGATCACATACATTTGGGATGATTCCCTAGTCAGGAAATGTTACATTTTTATGTTGCCGTAATTTTTTTCAGAGATTACCATGTTTTTTAAAAGCTCAAATGTCATATGTACTCAGTCTTTAAAATCCCACTTTGTGATGTTGTGACAAGACCATGTACAAAAAAGTCTCCCGAGTTGCATTTTAATAGGTTTGTGGTATCTTTTAAAATTTATCATAAATTTATATGTACAGATTTAAAATTTATGCCTAGGGACTTTAATATCACACAATTCATGTTCAGATGTCATTGGACATGTAATTGTTTCCACATTTCACATTATGCTGTACTTTCAGATTATACCATAAATCTTTTTTTTGACCATGGCAGTTATTATTTCAGAATGATGCTAACACTGATTTATGCTAGTTCATGTTACTTTAATTTGGAGGTACTATTTCCAAAGCAAGCACTTAATGTATCTGATAGTTGAAGGCATGAATATCCCATAGGTTTATTTTTTTTTTAACAATTCAGTTGCCAGACTTTTGCCGAAAATAGAATGTTTTACTGCAAGATAAATTAGATTCATGAAGCTTATTTTTTATTTATTTATCAACCCATTGTGTTATCAAGATGCCATGTTTTGGATTGCAGTCATTGATATTAATAAACATCGGTATTTTGGAGAAAAACACAAATAAGGAAATTATTCAGTAATAGTTGGCTGTCTAATATTGTACGATGCAAGTCTGAGAACTTTAATTTGAAGTTCTTTTTTTTAATACATACAGCATTGCAATATAAGGGAGGGTTGTAAAAATGTAAATACTTTCATATGCTTGATTATAAATGCTGAAATAATTTAATGGAACATTAAGCCTATGTTGCATTTGATGAATCTGTAATCAGAGACGGGCTTATTTTATTCTATTAAAAGCTAGAAATAGAAATCACAAAGTTAAGTAGGAGTATGCCAAAGAACTGCATTTGCTCTCTTGGCTTTTTTACTATTTTTCCCTTGGAACAACATCACCCTGTGAGATATCATAGGGCTCTTGATATTTCACTTAGTTTAAAATGCCTTGCTGTGTAGCGTGCTAAATGCAGTCTTTTATGCATATAGGGATATTTGTGAGCTGTTCCTGCTCACAGTTCATCTGGCCCTTGGTTCTCTTCCCTTTGTGCAGTGAATTCTGCAGTTGATTATAGCAGGCATGTGTATTTTTTTAAAAATGTTTTTGCCTCTAGGCCGCTATCCACGGATCTCGATTTAAAGGGCAAGACCTGAAGTTAGCATGGAACAAGCCAGTAACAAATATGTCAGCCGTGGAAACAGAAGAGACTGAGCCAGATGAAGAAGAAGTAAGTGTACAAGAAGATAAAGAAGAATAAACTTTTATCACTTTGTTTGTTCTGGGACAGCCTACCTCTTTTCTCAATAATAAATTTTTGGGGAAGGCATACGACTGATTAAGAGAGGCGCTCACCATTTGACATTTAAGAATGCAGGATCTCTTAAAGGAAATGCTTTCTTGATAACAACTAGATATAGGAAACGATGAAAACATGGTGTTATACAGGTAGCGCTCGCCATACAAGACCACAATTTGGATTGGAATTTTCACCACTAAGGGATGCTATCATAAGGTGCGATGTCACATGACCTTGTCACTTAGAGCAGGGGTGTCAAACTCAATTTCATTGAGGGCCACATCAGCATTGCGGTTATCCTCGGGGGGCCGGGTAGGTGTGGCCAGGGTGGGCACGGCCTACTGGGTGGGCGTGGCTGGAGTGGGTGTGGCTTAACTGGGTGGGCATGGCCAGCTCTACATCGTTCACATCAAGGGTGCCTGTGGGTGCCTGGGCAGGAGGGACAGATCTGAGGGTCTCTGGCAGAAGGGGGTGGGACCAGGGCAAGCACCAAGGCATGGTCCACTGGAAGAGCCTGCTGAAACCCCTCCCCCGGAGCCCATCAAGCTGGATATGTGAAGTAGGCGAAGGCCATTTGCTGGCCACTTCCAGGCGATAGTGCATTTCTTCATTCCTCACAAAGGGTGACACCTCCCCAGTGAGTGCCTAGGGGACGGAGCCAACATGGGCCAGTCCCTTGCTGTTTCTAGATGGCCTTGTGGAGCTAAGACTGAATGCGTTTCAGCATAAATGGCCACCACAAAATTGTACATTGGCTCCCGGGCGGCCAGGGCTGGGGCTAAGGCAGCGGGGACCATTCCCTCACTGTTTCCAGGATGGCTTCAAGGGCCACATGAAACCACGTCACGGGCCGTATCCAGCCCCCAAGCCTTGTGTTTGACATGTCTGACTTAGAGACCGCAATCCCAAGCAGTCTTGGTGGCCATTCTAACTCCAGACACTTGTTTTCAGAAATGATAGATAACAGAACAAAATTGAAGTCTCTGAAATTCATGATGTTTGTCTTTGTATAACGTGAACATACTTTTTAAAATTGAGTACGACCTTACTACAAGAATTGTTCATGGTGGTGTGTACATAGCATTTATTGACGTTACGACTTCACATTAATAATCAAACCTCTGTCCTGCATATTCTTATGCTATGTATATATACGGGGAGTCCCCAACTTACAACCACAATTTCTGTTCTTAAGTGGGACATTCGTTAAGTGAGTTTTGCCCCATTTTATGGCCTTTCTCACCAGTTGTTAAGTGAATCACTGCAATTGATAAGTTAGCAACCTGGTTGTGAAGTGAATCTGGCTTTCCCATTGATTTTGCTTGTGAGAAAATCACAAAAGGTGATCACATGACCCCGGACGTTGCAACGGTCATAAGTATGAACCAATTGCCAAGCATCCAAATTTTGATTACATGACCACGGGTATGCTGCAAAGGTCGTAACTATGAAAAACGGTCCTAAGTCACATTTTTCAGTACCGTTGTAACTTTGAACAGTCATTAAATGAACTGTCCTAAGTCAAAGGCTACCTGCATTGTGGTTCCTTACAGTCTAGTTAACAAGTTGTGTGAAAATAGTATTTTTTTCTTTTCAATAAATTCACGTAATAATTTCCAATCAAAGTTTCTTCAAGCATTTAGCATAGTTTTATTGCAAGTTTTTACAAAGATAAAAATTCACCCCTACTGCTAATAAAGATACATACGAGCATTAAAATATATGTAACAGTCAGATCCTAGAAATATCAGTTGTAGGATAAATTATGAGTGCAGAAATTACACTGACTTCACCATAAATTTTATCAGAGTTGCTGTTCCATTGTCAGGTCATTTATTTTATTATTTATGGTCTTAATCTCTGGCCTGTGTATAAGCACCTTCTAAAAGATGCATATTTCATCTCTGGGAAATTACTTTTGTAATTTTTTTTCCTTTAAAATGAACTATTTCCAAACTAGAGTATTTCAAATGAATTGCAGAAACTCTACATGTATTTATTTAAATATTTTTCTCAATTTTTTTTCTGATACAGGAAATTTTGATGCATTAACACACCATACAAAATGCAGTTGTCAATTCAATTTAGGTTTTTTTCTGCCTTACCTTTGCCATAGAGCAAGGGTGTCAAACTGATTGCATCATGCAGAGGCTGCGTCTACCCCAGCTCCAGCAATGCAAAAAAAGTTGCTATACATCATGACATGTCACGTGATGCAGCGAGCTTGACACCCATGCCATAGAGTGTGAATTTATTTTCATAGATCAATCTTTGTATCTCAAATGTATAGTAATAAAACAAAGAGATTATTAGGCAGCATGACTTTCAAAGAGATGCAGCAATATGAATAGGAGGATATAAATGTGGGGAATTGTTTTCCCCATTTCTCATTCACGTTTCCATATACCACACTTGGAAATAGTCACCATGATACAAAAAAGAGATTCCAGAAAGGGTGCAGAGAAGAGCAGCAAAGATGATTAGGGGACTGGAGGCTAAAACATGAACGATTGCAGGAACTGGGTATGACCAGTCTAAGGAAGAGGAGAACCAGAGTGACATGATAGAAACTTATCAAGGAGGCATCAAAGAGCTAAGCAGAAATTTCCTAACAGTGAGAATAATTAACCAGTGGAATGGCTCCAAAAGTTATGGTGTTCCATCACTGGAGGTTTTTAAGAGATTTTACTA
This sequence comes from Bothrops alternatus, assembly GCA_034064705.1. Classification (NCBI taxonomy): domain Eukaryota; kingdom Metazoa; phylum Chordata; class Lepidosauria; order Squamata; family Viperidae; genus Bothrops; species Bothrops alternatus. The sequence continues at coordinate 439,765 of JARGCV010000112.1, read as the reverse complement.
TTCCATTTGTCAGGAATAGTATTGGGTCTTCTGTTTGAGCAGACGGTTGGAGTAGAAGACCTTCAAGTTCCCATCCAAATCTGCTATTCTGTATTCTAAAAAGAAAAAAAAATAGTAGTCTTAGGAATGTTATATTGCTTTATGCTACAGATAAATAAACACAGGTGAGACCTCATTGGGTTTATATAATTTAGTTTTATAACCAAGTTTCGTTCTTTGGTGCACCATACAGAAGAAATTGGAAGTTTTAATCCCTTGTCCAACTACGATTTCTTACATATTAAGTTGGAATTATGATAAATATTAACTGGGTTTTCTGAACAAGCCAGGATTGTTAACGTAAGTTTGAAGTAAATTATAGATACCTGATGACTAATAGAGCCATTGGCTATGCTTATAGACAATGCTGGGATTTAAGGCAGGTTTTATGCTTTTTGCTTCCTTAATAGATATCTAAATGTATCTAACTGTTTGCTAAACAACCCATAAATAAACCCTGGGTTGTTTGCTAGTCATTTAAAACATCAGGGCATGATTCATATACAAGGGAAGACCTAGGATTTACTAACTAAAACTACAGGTAAGGCAGTAGGTAGAGTAGCCTTGAAGCTTTACATATGCTTGTGCGTATTTTGCCTGATGTGCCCTTCTATTTTGCATCATATTTTAGATATCAAACATTTCCCTGCGAAAACCTAAATAATTTGGTCATTTGGGTAAATTCAGTGCTAGCAACGGAATTGTTCTTCCCATTTCATTATTCCACTGACCCCAGCATAAGGGCGTGACAGAAATAATTGAACTCCCACCAAATATTCTTTGGTTTTCAAAGATCCTTTTCCAGCTCGGTATCTTTATATTGAATGAAGTAAATACAGGTAGCTCTTGACTTGCGAGCACAACTGAGCCCAAATTTTGTGTTGCTAAGCGAGACGGTTGTTAAATTGAGTTTTTCTTGTCACCGCTGTTAAGTGAATCACTAGTTGTTAAGTTAGTAACACGGTTGTTAATTGCATCTGACTTCCCCATTGACCTTGCTTGTCAGAAGACCCCTGGGGACACTGCAACCATCATAAATATGAGTCAGTTTGCCAAGTGTGTGAATTTTGAACATGTGACCCTGGGGATGCTGCAACGGTCATAAGTGGAAAATGGTCATAAGTGTGAAAAATGGACATTTCTTCAGTGTCCTTGTAACTTCTTAATGGACTATTATAAGTCAATGGCAACCTGTACTAATGATGGATGATGATTTTTTTAAAAAAATGTTGTGTTAGCCCAGGGGTAGGCAACCTTGGCTCTTTTATGACACCGTGGACTTCAACTCCCAGAATTCCTGAGCCAGCCATGCTGAGGGGAAAGGGAGAGGTTTCCATCCTGTGTTAGCCAATCCTTTCAAGGTGCAGATTTGCATGATCTCAGATTCTAATGGATGTATTTCTTCCAGCAAAGTCTTATTAAATATTTCTTTTAGTTTCAGGAAGAATCCTTGGTAGATGACTCTCTGCTTCAAGACGATGATGAAGATGATGATGACAATGAATCTCGTTCGTGGAGAAGATGATTCAACTGATCAGAGACAGCGCTAGAGATTTAGCCTCATTGCATTAACATTTCCTAATGAACTTTTGAATATTTGTACTACAAGACAATTGGATGAAAAGAGATGGATTTCAGATAAGAAACAAGCAGCTGATTGATCCTGTATTTTGATTGATTGATTGATGTTCAAGTTGCATTTACATTTCAGTAAATGATTGCTACAGACATCATATTAGGAACATATGCAATGTTTTTATTCTATGGAAACATTACAGAATTCTTAGGATTCTTTGTAATTTAAAATAATTGGTCATACATCAAAATGACCAGGTGTTGTTATAACATATAGAATATTCTTTGTTTGTTTGTTTCATTCCAAGTATGGAATGAACATTTGCATTTAAGATCTTTGTGAATGTTTTCAGAAATGATAGATAACAGTACTAAACTGAAGTCTCTAAAGTTATGTATTCATAATATTGCATAGTAGTATGCTTAGGCTTTACTATGTACTAGCCTTTTGTTGGATTTGTGAACGTATTTTACGTATGAGTTTTAACGATAACAGTGTATGACTGCTTTGCATATATCTCTTTATCACCTTAAGATGTTAAAAAAAATAAAGAAATGGAATGGTCTTGGGAAAAAAAGAAAAAAGCAATAATGAAATTATACCCACGGCCCATGATAATGGAGAAAAAAATTTAAAAAGATTAAAAAAAAACAAGACCATTCCAAGTGGCAATCCCAACCCCCCCAATCGTCAAGAAAAGAGCTGAATCACTGTCATTTTTTTCACTTTATAATGAATAAAACAATATCGAAAACAAGGCATTGAAGCCATATGCTCAGTTTACAAACACACACACACACATATATACAGTGCGCTAAAATCTTTGGAAACATACTTTAAACTGCTAAACTGGCAACCTAACGTCAGATGGAGTTCCTGCATTGAAGCAAATCTAACGCCCAGGGAATCGAAGAGAACTTTCTCGTGTGAAGACTTGAGCTTAAAGATACATAACAAAATGAGTTACAAAACTGGTATGTATTTTATTGGTTATTAATCACTGAAACCAGTTCAAAGAATCCAAATAGAGTTTCCTATTGTAGCGAAATGTGTCCTAATTCTGTTAAATGTTGTATTTGTTAAATTGTTTAAGCAGGAAGTTGCTTTCCTTCGCTCTTTACTAAGCCTTTTTGATTTGTACTTTATATTACAATGAGCCTGATAAGTAACCTGAGAGTTTTTTGTTACTTGGTCTTTTTTTTAAACTTGCCACTTCCTGTCCCTTTTTTAACCTTTTTCTCAGAAGGTGCCAAATTATATAGAGTAAAATACAGGAGTAGGAGGGATTATAGCAGGAGTTCTCAACCTTGGCAACTTTAAGACTTGTGGACTTCAATTCCCAGAATTCCTCAGCCAGCTTTGCTGGCTGAGGAATTCTGGGAATTGAAGTCCACAAGTCTTAAAGTTACCAAGGTTGAGAACCCCTGGATTATAGCCTTTAATATTGAATTGGACCCTAAAACAGATTATAGAAGTTTGTTGAAGAACCCTGTTTTTCTGTTTGCAATTTCCTCTTTCCTGTAGTCCAGGAAATAGCACTTTTTCTAAAGATCACAAGTAACTCAATTGGAAGGAATAAAATATACTTCCATTAATTTCCTTAAATTATTTTACCTAGATTCCAAGCCATCAAATGTTGTCCTAGAATAGTATTTTGTATATCCAGAGATGAGAATTTCAAAGTGCTGTAATATAGTGGCCTTGCTGAAGCTAAACAAGTACAGGTCTGAATATCAGTTTGATGAGAGACTTAACAATATTGCCTCTGTCTCTGCTTTAAAAAAAAGTTGGCTCATAATTAATAACTAATTACAAAAACATGTATTTCATAGAATACATTGTTTCATTACAAGAGAATGTATTTCTGTTTTCTTTTAGGCAAAAGAAAAAAAAATGACGCCATGTAATCTTCAGTATTTCAAGATTTACAGTGCAGACTGAAGTACAGTACATCATTCTTAACAGAAGTAGGTTCTAGAATCCCTTAACTGATTTTTAATGGAATCTGATCCATAGATTGCCGATAACTAAGGTGTTAATATCGTTATACAGTTTAGTAGATTCTGAGTTACCTCTTAGAAACTACCTCATTCTGCCAAGAGATTAATTTGATCACTGTAAGAGAGATATGGTCTCTTTATGGAGCACTGAAAAAAAAAACCCATGATAAATTACTACTTGGACTTGAAATGACTTATGTTTATTTCTTAAAGTTCTGAATGCTTTTAGATGCCATATTTGTTGCCTTTTATTGCAAACAACATTGAAATAAATGAGACAGCAATATAAGATGTTTTTTGTTCTTCAGGTACTTTCAGCATAGAAGTACTAGAAAAATTCAACTGCAAAAATTTCCCACAATTTGAATCTTCCCTAAGCAATGCTGGGAAAATCAGTAGTCAATATTACCATGGATAATTTAGGCTGCATTATCTAAGAAATGCTGAACCAAGTATTTGCTTCAACATTGCAAGCAATATTTTTAAATTTCTAAACAAGTATGCCTTGCTTCTGGGAAGAAACCTGAATTAAGGTAGGCTTCATTTTAAATCAGGTACGTATAATTGTATATATTTTGTGGGAAAATGGATTACTTTGAAAGAACAGTGGTACTAAGCAGGATTTCTTGACAATTTATTGTGATGATTTATGTCTAGGGCAAATGACATATGTTCAGCATTGCCTTGAAAAGAGCTCAAACATCATAGGTGATTTGTTCATTTCATAATTTATTTTTGTGGATCGTTGGTTTAGATCCCAATAGAAGTTTCTCATCCCTTTTCCTTCCTTTCTTACCCTTCTAGAGGACTATTCTCAAAATCATGCAGGAAATTGCAAATTGCTGATGCCTCAAAATCAGATTTAAATCCCAAAGTAGGTTAAAGGTGTTTGCTGAAAGACATTTCATGATTTTTCAAGCTAACACCTTGCCCATAGCCAGTGTATATTTGTGTGTATGTTTGTGGAATGATTGTTTTTTTCTTTTTTAACTTAGGGGTTTTTATATTCATGTATTTTACTGTGATTTCTATCATGTTGTGAGCCGCCCTGAGTTCTTTGGAATAGGGCGGCATAGAAGTTAAATAAATAATAATAATAATAATAATAATAATAATCCTTGACGACGGGATAGAAAATTTTACTTTTCATGATTTTCTTTCAGTTCAGTCTCTTAGGAACTACTAAACCAAAGAGTATGAGTAGTGGATGAATCCCCATTTCATAACTCAAAGCTTTCTTTCTTTTCATTGTTTAGCCTTCTGTGATCAATCAGACTGTAGCAGTTCTAGATCCAAACAATGAAAATGTGTACCGTGATCTCTGCGAAAATAAGTTGGCATCTGACTATTTCACATAACCGTCTTATAGGAGACTGCATTTGTTAAAAAAAATTATCCTGTATACAGCTGAGTGGTATCACGGCATTTATAATGCCAGTATTAATTTATATAGGTTTGGATTAACAATTACAATTGTTCTGGGAGGGAACTTTGATCCAAAAAAGACTTTTTGCTTTGGGGAAAGATGGGGGAGGGTTTTTTTTCCCCCTGATAAATTGCTTGGAATTAATGCTGATTCTTATGTCCTACAAGCTTCTGTTTACTTCAGAGGTTGCACTCTTCACTGCAAAACAAACAGGGAATCAAGAAAATGGCCACTCCTATTTTTTTGCACAGCAAAAAAAAAGTTTAGAGTTTTCCCATCTTTGAGTATAGAATGTTATAGCATCACAGTTACAAATGAGGAGGAAATGCAGTAGAAGCAGAGCCAATAATCTTCAGGTAAGTCTACTGTATAGAAACAGGTAAAGAGCAACACCTGTAGCTTCTGATGTTCATGTGCTAATGCAGATTTAAGCCAGATTTTTTTTCTTAATTTCCCCTAATTTTCTAACAGACCTAGGATTTCTTGATAGTCTCCTACCTACTGTGTATGTTAACTGGATACGACTTAACTTGGCTTTTTCAAGAGCATTCAAAATCGGCTTGATTCTGCCACCTGCTATGATGGGCCTATAATAAGTATGATTTAGGTCTAGTTTATTCCTCAGTATAAATAGATACATTGATATGTTGTCTATGTAAATCGATGGATTGTAAAATTGAGGCCTAACCTTGAATTCTCCAATATGAGCATAAATAATCGGAGTTCCTGTATAGGATGAAATGAAAGAGTAAGGGAAAGATGACAAGATTCCTTGTCAATTATCAATTGACATTAATATTTGTTAATAATTGTTACTTTCCAAAAGATCATAATATTATTTATACATTTTTGGGGGGCTAATATTCTACTCCATTGATACCTTCTACACGGCCAGTTAGCTCTATTTGATCCCATAACTTTTGCTCTATTTAGAAAGATGGTTCTCTGGTTGTTTTAAATAGATGCAAAGCACAGCATGGGATACATTTCTGAATTTTGGTTTGATGTTTTGCCATAACCTTACAAATGAATAATTCCATAAACTAAAAAAAAAACTGAACAGGAAATAAAATAGCTTTATAGAATGTTTCTGTTGCTTTTTCTTCTGAGGTTCGTTATATCCAAGTTAACATCCAAATGAAAACAAATATGCACCCTTAAAAATAGCAATTTATTCAAAGTTGTGAAATCTGATTTTGATTTTTTTTGATCCACTTCAGAAATGTTTCCCTTACCTCATTCATTGAATCTCTGGTACCCTCATTAACCAAAACTTTGAACTATTGCTGAATGAATGATTATTGGTTGAGGAATAATACCGTAGTAATATTATTAACAACAACAACAAAAACAATAAAAATAGCACTGAGTCTGATCAACTGATAAGGGCTATGCAATGCTTCATAGTTTGAGGAAGAAAATTGATGTTGTGAGAGAAATTAATTTATTTTTAAATTGGAGGAAGAAAGATGCTAAAGATATACACATATATATATACACATGCAGACAAAAATAAAGTGATATATACCTCTCTCTCTCCCCCCCCCCCTCTCTCTCATTTTGAATCAGGTGGTTTCTGATCCATCTTTAGAGATGAGAAAGACACGATTAATCAAGTTCAATTATAGTTTATTAGAAAAGGTGTTTGTTAGCAATTTGCTTTTTTTCTTTTGAATCTTGGAAATCACATTTTTCATTTTGCTTATTTAATGCTAATTTACCTTACTAGGAATTGTTTGTTTTAATTCTAATAATTTTTATTGTGTTTTTTCTTTCAATTTACCCAATTCTTGTTCAATACACAAAAGATGCAAACTATCTTTGTCCAGAAAATGGTAAAGTTATAAAGTTATTAGAAGTGGTTTTATAAAATTTAAAGCCTAGCATATCTTGTCTTGTATTTTACTAGCTTGATATAAAAATGCATGCATTGAATGAAATGCATGGAATTGATCTAACTATATATTTTTGTATTGCTGAAGCAGTTTTTTAAAGAGATGTTTTTATATTTTTAGCTTGCCGCCAGAATTTTGTGTAGCTAGCAGAATATTCAAAATGTTTTTAAAAATGCAAATATAAGATGAAGGGTTATCTACTCTTGGTCTATTTATGGGTTGCAGGCATAAGAAAAGTTATTTACTCCCAGTCTATTTTGAGGCTAAGTGTGTAAGAACGATAAGTATATTGTTTACAGAGTTGAGGCTAATATGAAAAAAGTATGGCATTGTTGCACAGTTACAAATCTGAGAGTTTTACTGTTGATTGATGATTTTTCTCTTGGTTTTACACTGTACTGAGAAATATTGCTAAATGTTATTGACAAGTAAATGGAAAGATCTTAATCTTTTGATTTAAACTGACATCTTTAGTTCTCTTTCAAATGATAAACAATTTCAAGAACATCTCAAATATACTTGAATGATGAAGTCATATTAATGAATCTAGTCGTAGACTTTTGATATTAACAATATTTTTCCTAAATGAAAGTTTTAATCACCATCTAGTATAACCTTTTATGCAAGTTATACAAAAATAGAAAAGCAGATAAGATGGCTTAATTTCAATAATTTTCATCGTTCCGTGACTTTTATAATTAGGAAAAAAAGCCTTTCTGTTATAACAAAAGTAATTATTTTTAGTCATATATTTGAGAATGAAATAAAAAGCCTACACTTTATAAATGCTGTGTGTGTTTTTTAAAATAAATTCTGCACGTTGGAGGCTAGGGGGCACTGTCTACATAACTAAAACTAATTTCATTTTCTTTTATGTGTCAGTTTATCATCAGACCTTTGCAATCTTAACAATTGAATGTTTATGTTTTGCTATGCAAAATGCCGTATTTATTCCTACAAAGAACTCATTTAAAAACTGTTTTTATCTAAGCCAGTATATTCCTCTCAGGGATCCATCATTGCTTAAGATCATAATCACGAAATCATTAATGGAACTCATACTAATACCCCACAGCAAATGCAAGCTTCACCTGTATTATATCATGTACATTGATATACATGCATGTTAGTGAAAGAAGTTCAGAACACTTCAGTGAGTTGTACAAAAGCATTTCATTCTGGAGAGAGCCTACAACTACTTTCCTTCTTTAAAAAAAATACAATTAATTGTTACAGTTTTATTGTTCATAATCTCCCTATTACAATAAACCTGACTTTCTATTTAGCAGCTGCTTCCAATATTTTTCATGCTTTTTTCACATAAACCAAATGGACACTTCTTCCCTATTTTTGGATGTTCATATTAACGTCTTAGAAAATAGGAGCTGCCCAGATCAGTCAAATTGTGATGCAGTCATTGAAATGAAAATAAGGAGAACAGAAAATGAGCATTTTCATGTTTTGAGGAGAAATGACTCAGATTTAAACAATCAAAAGTATTGTTGTCCAATCTGCAAAATTATATGTGATAGTCCATGTGTTTACTGGCTAAATTTAGCCTTAGATGTTTTGTTGTTTGGTTGCAATAGACAAATATGGTTACCTATCTTCTGATTAAAAAGATTTATTTATCCTTACCATTCTCTTTAACAATCTGCATTTTTAATTCTAAATAACCATAAGAAATTCCTTACTAACCAACATTTGGCAATGAAGATTAGTTCTTTATACTGCAATGCTCTTTAAATATTTTTTATTTTAATATAAAAATATATTTTTAAAAATGTTATAAAATTTTCTACTTGTTATTGTACCATTTTTGATGCTTTCAACATCCAGCTTTAACAGAACATTTTCATATTTAGACGATAAGATTGAAATATAATCTATTTAATTAAATAATTAAAATCTCATACAAAAATATCTTGATTAATTTTGAGGATAGTTCTTGTCTTGTATATACTTCCTAATTTTTGCTTCATTATTCTATTTGTTTTCTCAATATTTCCACTTCCAGTTTATTCTTTTCCTTTCTTTAAAAAAAAGTAGAAATCTCTGCTGTAAGTTTCAATTTAAAATAAAGGAAAACTATTTCGAGTATATAATGTATATACAGTATATTACTGGCTAGAGCAAGGAACAGTACAACCAATACATTGCAATCATTTCTCTTGAAATTGCATGTGAAAAAATGTGATTGATCTTGAACAAGATCATTGATAATGAACAATGATGGCACGATATGAACCAGGGATAGTGTGTTGCTAAGATGGGTGTGCAAACTTCCAACATTATTTGCTGGCATAAATTTAATTTAGTTGGAACTTTCACTGATTCTTCTTAAATTTTTGCCATATTCTATAGATATTCCATCAATCCCTGGCATTTTCTTGTTTGGCAGTGACCAAAGCGCTGATCCAACCTTATTTTTTAATACGACAGGTTTTTATAAATAGGACATATCTTTTAAGATATATGTTGCCATCTCTAGTGTATAGAATCATACTACCTTTTCCATTTTTATCTTTAAACGTGTTACTCTTTAGTCATTGCTTTCCTTTAAGATAATTTGTGGTTACAATGATCTTCACTCATTTCTCCCAAAGTGAGACGTAGCAGGATTTTGGACATGTAATCTCCAAATTGCAGCCTTCTGCTTCAGACTTATTAATTTTGTATGGGTATTTTATATGTGTAGGTGTACATTTCTAAATGTTAGCTTGATCAAGTAGAATAAGGCCAGTATACGCAATTCTCTCTCTCTCTCTCTCTCTCTCTCTCTCTCTCTCTCTCTCTCTCTCTCTCTCTCTCTCTCTCTCTCTCTCTCTCTCTCTCTCTCTCTCTCTCTCTCTCTCTCTCTCTCTCTCTCTCTCTCTCTCCCCCTCCCTCCCTCCCTCCCTCCCCCCCTCCCTCCCTCTTCCCCACCCAGCCAGTTCCAATTCAATATCCAAATTGGAGAACTCCAATTTCACACTCTAGCAGGCATCTGCTAAGAGCACAATTATTTGCTTGTGCTTGTAATTCTTTTCCTCCTTCCCTGTTCTCTTCTCCTTTCTAATGCTGTGACTTTGCCTACCAGTTGCTGCCTAATAGTAAGATAAATGGCCCCGTGTAGTTTGTACAATTTATTTCTTTGTTATCCTCTTCAGGACTTTTTTTTTTCATTTCTCCGTGTTCCTAGAATTCCCACATCCCAATTATGACTACAGTAAATTATCTATAAGAGACTTCACTTCTGTCCCCTGTCAAACTGTCCCAGTAAGAGGGAGACACCAATACCATTTAACCCACCAGCTGGCTCTTCACGGTAGACAAGTTTGAACTCTTAAAACACAATCTTTGACTGGTGACATTTTTATTCCTTACTAATCAACTAAAAAAAACACTTTTTTTCCCTTAGCACATTCCAAAACTCTGTGGATGTTCAAGATGTTCTTTTTTTTTTCTTCCCCTTATCTTCAGCATCCATTGATGACCAGGATGCTGAAAGTTAAGCTGTCACTTAATCTGGTCCTGCAAAGCACATTTACTATAAAGAAGAAGAAATTAACTTTTAGCTGATAGCAAAGTTGTCCCATTCATTCTCATGAGACAGATTATCATCTCAGTACTGGAAAAAAAATAGTATCTGTGGTAGAAAATAAGAGAGAAAGTCAAGAGTTGCAGAAAACTTCCCCATATTCATTAAAGAAGAACATAGATTAATCAGAGTATCTAAAAATAACCATAGATACGCAATAATTTGTTGTTTTGTGTGTTTAATATTTGTTTCTAATGTGTCTTGGATTTTCCTTAGGGATGCATTAAAACATGCTCCTTTTTCTCCTAGTGAAAGAAATAGCAAGCATCAGAACTTTAATTTGTAGTTTGGTTTGATTTTTGCAATGAAGGAAAATTACTGATCCAGCTTTATGGGCTATTATGTCTTCAAATTATTTTGAATATTTAATAAGCATTCAATAGAACAATATTTTATGTAATTAAAAAAAATAATATGGGCAGACTCAAGCATCCTCCTATTTTTATTTCCGCCAATAATCCTAGGTTGCATTGACAGAGAGATACAATCAAGATCACGTTAAGTACCACTTTATAAAACCTTAGTAAGATCACACGTAGAATACTGCATCCAGTTTTGGTCACCATATTATAAAGAAGATGTTGAATCTCTGGAAAGAGTGTAGAAAAGAGGAAAAAAAAGATGATTGGGGGGGCTGGAGGCTAAAGCAAGTGAAAAACAGTTGCAGAAATTGGGTATGTCTAATTTTGTGAGGAGAGAGACCAGGGGTGACATAAGAGCAGTGTTCCAATATTTGAGGGGCTGCCATAAAGAAGAAAGGATCAACCTATTTCCCAAAGCATCAGAACAAGAAGTATATTCACCAAGGAGAGAAGCAACCCAGTACTAAGAAATTTCCTAACAGTGAGAACAATTAACTAGTGGGACAGGTTGCCTTCAGAAACTCTGGGTGTTGCATCACTGAAGGCTTTTAAGAAGAGACTGGACAGCCACTTATCTGGAATGGTATAGGGCAGCGGTTCTCAACCTTTTGCGGGGCTCGACCCCGGCCCGCATCGCGCAAAAAAAATGGCGGGCCCGCACTGCACATGCGCGCCGCTACGGGGCGCATCGTGATAGGGAAAAAATGGCCGACCCCCTCCAAAAATGGTGGGCCTGCATCGCACATGCGCAGCGCGACGGCCCGCATCGCATAGAAAAAAAATGGCCTACCCCACCCAAAAAATGGCGGACTGCGGTGCTTGGCGACCCCCGTGAAATGGTCGTTCGATCCCAAATGGGGTCGCGACCCACAGGTTCAGAACCGCTGGTATAGGGTCTCCTGCTCAAGCAGACGGTTGGACTAAAACAGCGGTTCTCAACCTGTGGGTCGTGACCCCATTTGGGGTCGAATGACCATTTCACGGGGGTCGCCAAACAACACAGTCTGCCATTTTTTCCCCTTTTCCTTAGCTGTGCTACTCCCTCTTGTTCCATTGGCTCTTGAAAGCCAGTAGAATAGATTCTCTTGAATAGAGTCTAATTCTATTGGCTTTCAAAAGCCAATAGGAATTGTCCAGGCTGTCTCTGCCCTGCTGAGCCCGCCAAAAGTCCCAGTCTGCAAACAGTGCGAAGGCGAGCTGTCTGGAAGTTTCCACCCCTCCCTGCTGAACAACTACTAAACATGTAAGTAAAAGAGGGCCAGGGGTGGGAGATGGGAGGCCAGCGGGCACAGGGAGGGTTGCTGGCGCGCGTGGGGCCCAGCGGGTGCCTTACCTCCCTTGGGCTGGGCCAGCTGGTGGCCCAGCCGGTGGTCACCCTGCGCCGTCGTTGCCCCTTGCCAGCTACGCCTCGGCCAGCGCAGGGGGCGGCACCACGCATGAGCGGCACTCCCAGGCAGGGAAATAGTCCTCGACTTACGACCAGTTGGGTAGTCCTCGACTTACAACCGGTTGGGGATCGCGGCATTAAAAAGGTTGAGAACCACTGGACTAGGAGGTCCCTTCCAACTCATGTTATTCTTTTCTGTTCTGTTCTCCAGCTCCTAAAATGGCTCTATCCTTGTGTTTGGCTTAGATCCTTAATTGGCTATCAAAATCACTGAATACATCTCATCTGAAAATTTCCATTGGTTTTCCTTACTTTTCCAGTAATGGGAAAGCTAGATTATTGCTGAATTACTAATAGATGATTAATGGTCATCTATTGTTTAATATCCAGTAACAAAAAATTTAAGTTAAGAAGAAAAGGTTCACAGTAGCAAGATGAAGACCACAGTGTCTTTCAGTTGTCATACTGTTGATTTCTCAAGTATAATACAGTCTGCTTGTTTTCTGTGCACACTGCTGGAGTCTGTCCTAAAAATTTTAGCATAAGCATTAGATCCTCCCATACTATGTAGCATATCGGGCAGCAATTTCAGTTTGGGGCAAGTACATCAGCATCTTCTCATGTGACGTTTTAAATGCCTCAAGTTGTCTATGAATATTCTTCGTCGTATATTTCAAGCGTATAACCCTCTTGGTCATTTGGCATCGGGGCATCCATCTCACTGTCATCTTGGGAATTAAATTCTCCATACGGAGTATATGACCTGCAAGCTGGGGTCTCCTGCGTGTGGCTATGCTATATAATTTGCAGGAAAAACTCTTGGAGCACTTCTTCATGGTCAAAATAGTGAATCTTTAGGATTCAACAAAGGCATCTTTGTTGGAAGATGTCAAGTTCTTTGTTAGTACTCGCTGATGCCTTCTAGGTCTCACTGGCATGAAATAGTTGTCGGGATCACTATAGAGCAGTGGTTCTCAACCTTTTTCAGGTTGAGACCCCACTTGCGCCGCCCATGTGCGCCGCGACCCCGACCCGTGCGTGCGTGCGTGCAACAGGCCAATCCGTGCATGTGCGGTGCGTGCGCAACAAAAAATAAAAAATAAATAAAAAAACAAAATGGCGGACCGCGACGGGCCCATCCGCGCATGCGCGGCGCGCGCATGACGAAAAAAATACAAAAAAACAAAAAAAAACCAAAATGGCGGACCGCGACAGGCCGATCCGCGCATGCGCGGCGCGTGCACGACGGCCCGAACTGCGAATGCGCGGCACGCGCGACGAAAAAAAACCACCAAAATGGCGGACTGCGACGGGCCGATCTGCGCATGCGTGGTGCGCGCGCGACGGCCTGAACCGCGCATGCACGGTGTGCGCGCGACAAAAAAAATAAATAAACCAAACAAAATGGCGGACCGCGATGTCCAGCGACCCCCGCGAAACGGTCGTTCGACCCCAAATGGGGTCGCGACCCATAGGTTGAGAACTGCTGCTATAGAGGCAAGCAAATGGAATTTATATCATTTTTATGGTCCTAGAAATGGCTCAACAATTTTAAGTACAGAAATGTTTAAATTAATTTTATATTATTTTATAAAGCCGCACTTCTGGTAATGTTTGTGACATATGCAAACAAACCCAACACCCACAGTTGGAGAAAGAGAGAAAGACTTCATTGGTATTATATAAGTTATCATAGCAAACATTGTTTTCCAGTGGATTATTAAAAACAACATTAAATTAAATCCAAACTTGGTTATGTTATCCTAATTTGTATTTTGTAATTACTCTTAAGGAAAGCTCAGGGTCAGAAAACTGTGTGCAAAGTTTTGAATTGTGGCGTTCAAAACAACTGTCTTGTTCTCCAGACAGTTCTCAAGAGATGATGAACAACAAACCAAAATGTTTGAAAAGAGATGGAAGACAAAAATGGTTGTTGGAATTCAAGTCAATATCTTGACAATGAATCAGAGAGCAGTCTTGGGTTAGATTCAGGATGCAGCTAGAATTCCCAAAGCTGGTGAAACAGGCAGTGATTGTTCACCCATTTTTGAAGATGTATCTGCCCAGTAAAATTGCACCATCTCAAACTCACTTCCTTGCTTTAGAACCCATTTGACTGGATAGCCACACGGAAGGCTCATGTAAATTGATACTTACAAATAGACTTTTTTCCGCATTCCCAAAGAGATTTTTTTTATTAAATAAAAGAATACAAGTAATAAGCCTATAGTTTTCAAACAAAATTACACCAGCTTTTCTAAGTAAAATTTTTACAAATATATAACATTGCAGTTCTTAGCTAAATTTCTGAGTAGAGAGGTTTTAGATTGGAAGCATAATTCCCAGTTTAATTGGATCTTGCAGCAATTGTGTTCTCTTGAGTGCTGTTGAGATTTATTTGGCAAATTTTATTTGTGTATACATAGAGGAAAGTTTTAAATCTTTAAGGTGAATTGCTCTGCAAAGTTACAGTATAGCAAATTTTGAGTTAACATGTTTTTCTTTGTTTGCAATCTTTCCCTTTCATTCATCTGTTTCTTTAAACATTGATACATAATGCCACTCTTAAAGCAAAGCATAATTCATTATAATTTTTAATACAATGTACTGAGTTTAATGAAGAACACACTTGAATTGATTTTCACTTGTTTCTTACCTTCGTGTTTTTGATGTACGAATGTGAAAGATTATAACTGTAAGTTGTATGTCTTCTTCTTTTTTTTTAAGAAGAAGAAGTTTTAAATGAGTTCATAAGATTTCCAGGACTGTTTCTTGTCACTTCTCCATCAGTTCTCAGTCCATTTAATCCAAGCTTCTCAGCTGTATGACTCCAGCTCCTGTTGTGAGTGATCTGCCTGCTTGAGTGCTCTCAGCTTCTCCTGTCACATCACATTTGCATAAAAGAGGAAAGATAACCAAATTTGAGTGCACAAATGAAAATGCTAAGCGCCAAACCTGTCACAGTTGTTGTTCAACTAATTGTGAAAAATTTGATTTGCTAGCTTTTTGCTGTTCATCATGCAGGCCCCCATCTCAAATTTGCTGAAGCTTTCTGCTACTGTGCATGTACCTTTTAAACTATATGCACAAGCTGGTCGCCCAAGGGATTACTTACCTCTCCGGCTAGCTTTTAATGTTGCCTCATCTACTTGACTAAATTAGGCCACCATGGCAAACAAACACATAATTAAAAACCTGGTAAGACAACTGCAGACACATCCTCTTAAATTGATTTTTTCCCCTTTTGTAGTTGTTTGCTGAAATCCAGTTGCTTCTCTTCTTCCACCCCTCACTCCTCTTATCTTATATTGTTTTGATATAAATGGATTGTTTTCCCTCTGAATTTATTTTGAATCCAAATTGGCTTGACTTTTACAGATTATTTCTTATAGAAGTGTGACAGATCTCTTTAAAGCTTTAAATCTCTCATCTCCAAAATGTTTTCTATGAAAAATACAGCATAAAATTGTTATGAGTCTGCAAATTTCCACGTGGTGGTACTATTTTATTGATATATTAGTGCTACTTTCACTCACAGTAAGCTAAAAGAGATCACTACCAACCTGCTTCTTTGAGCAAACTTTAAGGGATGCTGTTTTCACATTGCTATATTCTATAGTCAGAGTCTTCTTTACACCTTCCTCAGAAAATATAATAAAACAGCATTCACAAGCTGAAGAAGGCTTAGAAATATGTTCAGAAGAATGCAAGTTGAAACTCTTTCACTTGGTTATATCACATTTTAATTGAGCTAATTATGTGAACTGAATCTATTGGACATGTATGTATGAAACATGTATGAATAATAATCTATCTGTAATTGCTGATTATTCACATGTGCAAGTTACCACTTCTAAATATGCTTGTTTAGTAATGGAATGTATACGAGATATATGAAGCAGGTTACATCCTGCCCCTTATTTATCTTGATAGCGTACTCATCTTATTTCTTCTTTTTCTCAATTATTCTGGACTTTGTTTCTTTCTTTACACAACATCTACATTATATAATCAAGGTATCTCCCGAGCCACAGAAGTATTATATACTTTTTAAAAAAATACTTCAGTATACTATTTAATAATTATTTAATTAAATTCACCCTTTTTCCATCAATGACTTATTTGTATTATATTATGCAACAAAGCTCTTGACAAAACTAGCAATAAAAATAATTTAAAAAGCATAATATTGTTAATAAGACAGTGTCAGTAAATACATATTCAGAAAAAATCCATGCAGCATCAAATAAAACAATGTAAATAAACTGCCCTAATCTAATAGTTTAACATTAAGCAGAATAAATCTAGTACTGAATATTGAAATATAAATATATCACATTTGGACTAAATTAATCTCAATTCCCTCAAGGCATTATTAGGGTTTCCACAATTAAACAGATTTGCAACTACATTTCTTACACAATTAAACAGATTTGCAACTACATTTCTTACAGAAACCTTCATTTTACTATTCACTTTGAATTGATTTATTAAGGAAATGAGAGAAATTGCTGCTTATTTTTGATAATCTCAAATATGTATTAACAATCTAAAATATTTCTGATCTATTGCATATGACCAGAAAATTCAAACAATTTTTCTCACAGCTTTAGCTGCTTTTTGTGATTATATTTTTAAAGGAAAAAGATCACTGGATCTTAATCTCTGGTTTCAGTAGTAACAGATATTAGCATGTTTTTATTTGAAAATCTTATATGGAGAAATTTTATAATCACCATCTATCACATAACAATTCAGAAGGTAGAAGTGATTCACAGTGACTGAGAATAATATCTTAGCAAATAAATGACAAATCAGTTTTATGAGAAGATCGTGAAAACTGAAACTCTGTGGTCAATTATTCAGCCATCTGTTTGTTTTGTCTTTCTCTGCAGTCATCTGCAATTATAAAAGCATCTCCCATCTAATTTTGCATTCAAATGCATATTTTGATAGATGTTTTGAGTTTGGAATCACAACAAAATATTAAGAAAATATAGAACCTATTGGAAAGTTAATCTTCTTGCCTTCAGAAGACATGGATTGTGTGTGTTTTGATTCCCAGAAAAAGATTGCTTTAATCATATTATCTCCTATTTTGACTGATACTAGCAGTACCTGCCTGTAGATTTTAATAAAGCAAAACAGTATGTATTAAATGAAATGGATGATAAATCTCCAATTTTCTCTTTACTGAATTTTTGGGGCTTCTCGTATTTTTTGACAAAATCAAGTTTATTGGGAGTCTTTAAATAAAATAAATATAGATTAATGATTTTATTATTATTGATTAGTTTCTATCTCACCTTTATAAATAACTCAAAGCAGCGAACATACTGTACATAATTTCTGTTTTAATTGTTTTTACTGTTTTTAAAGTGCTTTTTATTGTTTATATATTTTGGCAATTGTAAGCGACCCAGAGTCATTGATTTGGATGGGCGTCCATCGAAATTGAGTAATTAAATAAATAATATTCCTTCCTCTTTCTCTTTTTCCCTATAACAACAGCCCTGTGAAGTCAGTTGGGTTTAGAGAGAGGGGACTGGCTCAAAGTCATCCAGCTGGCTTTCATGCTTAAGGTGGGACTAATTAAAACTAAGAAATTTTTTAAAAATATTTATTTTACTTTGAAAGGGTCTTGAGGATCACCAGGAGTTGCCAGACCATACTTTTTTAAGTAAGATGCTATAGAGGAGCGGTTCTCAACCTGTGGGTCGTGACCCCATTTGGGGTCAAACGACCATTTCACGGGGGTCGCCAAACAACGCAGTCCGCCATTTTTTTCCCCTTTTCCTTAGCTGTGCTACTCCCTCTTATTCTATTGGCTTTTGAAAGCCAATAGAATAGACTCTCTCTTTTTTTTTAATTATAAAAATTCTTTTATTAAAACAATCAACATTGAGCATAAAAACCTATTATGCAGCAATCATCATGACACCTGGTATACAATACTAAGTATTAGTCTTTGAAAACGTCTGAGTTAGTAAGCCTTTTTCCCCACTCCTCGCGTCTAGCCTCAACTATACTCCTGTTACATTTTGAACAGAGTCTAATTCTATTGGCTTTCAAAAGCCAATAGGAATTGTCCAGGCTGTCTCTGCCCTGCTGAGCCCGCCAAAAGTCCCAGTCTGCAAACAGTGCTGCAAGTTGTCTGCAGCGAAGGTGAGCTGTCTGGAAGTTTCCACCCCTCCATGCTGAGCAACTACTAAAAATGCAAGTAAAAGAGGGCCAGGGGTGGGAGGTGGGAGGCCGGCGGGTGCAGAAAAGGTTGCTGGCACGCGTGGGGCCCGGTGGGTGCCTTTCCTCCCTTGAGCTGGGCCAGCTGGTGGCCCAGCCAGTGGTCGCCCTGCGCCGTCACTGCCCCTTGCCAGCTACGCCTCGGCTGGTGCAGGGGGCGGCACCACGCATGCGCGACGCTCCTGGGCAGGGAAATAGTCCTTGACTTACGACCGGTTGGTGTTCCTCAACTTATGACCAGTTGGGTAGTCCTCGACTTATGACCGGTTGGGGGGTCCTCGACTTACGACCGGTTGGGGGTCGCGGCATTAAAAAGGTTGAGAACCACTGCTATAGAGAGAATATACAATGCTAGAGAAAAAAAAACGTGTCTCTTCCTTATTAGGAAAGAGATGTAATTAAAACAGAGGTATTATACCTATAAGGACTGAATTTTTAATTGTCTTTCAGACAGGTGATGCCATCATTTGAGCTGCATGTGCACCCATTTTTCCAGCTTGGGCAGTAGGATTTTGTTTTCCATAATGAACTGAGTTCCTGAAGGCTAATGAATCAGGTGTACCTTTAGATGGGACTCTATTTTTTTCTTGTCCAGAGAATGAAATTGTCTCTCAGAGTGTTTGTACAGAAGTGACATAAGATATGTACCACGTCTAGCAATCTATTTAATTTTTGAACAAATATTAGTGGGAAACTATTTTGTTCCGTTCCCTTAGGTCCCAAGCCTGCAGCTTCCTCTTACCCTCCTATTAGACAACTATTGACATTTGATTAACAGCAGTCCTTTCTCTCGCTTCCATTAGTACCTCTGTGCGTTGTGCTGGGATTTTTCTCATTTGCCCCTGTCCACTTGCGCAAATATTCTCCTTCCCAATGCTTACTCTCTCTGACTGTGTATGAAAACAGAAACCCTCCACACACATGCAGCTTGATTGCTACGAACTATGATTGATTCTTTGTTAGAAATCTACTCGCTGTTGGAACTCTCTTTACTGGTTAAAAACTTGGAAGTTCCACTAAATTACACTGAAGTTTTGCTTGCTTGCTTGCAACTAGCTCATAGTTAAGCTGATCTGAAACTTGGTCCAACTGACTAGATAAAAAATGGTAACATGACAGTTTTGTTATGAAATACAGGTAATCCTCGACTTCAGTTTCATTTAATGGTGATTCAAAGTTACAATGGCACTGAAAAAAGGGACTTATGATCGTATTTCACATTTAACCACCGTGGCAGCATCCCTGTGATCATGTGATCAAAATTTGGATGCTTGACAACTGGCACGTATTTATGACGATTGCAGTGCCCCAAGATCATGTGATCAATTTTTTGCAACCTTCTAACACTGAAGAAGCCAGATTCTCCATTGGTGAATCGCCACCATGTTACTAACTTAACAACTGTAGTGATTCACTTAACAAAACCTGTGTGGAAATTTGTACGAACAGTCACTGACCAGAATGCATCAGAATGTCATTGTGCTGGTGTTCTACTTGTAGAATAAAGCTTGACCATTTCTCTCCTGCTATAACCTTGTGTGCTTATTGTGCTGTTATGATAGGTGTTGTAACTTGGGGGAAAGCAATTGGTGGAAAAACAAAAAGTGGAAGTAGCTTTGCTTACACTAAAGCTCAGGTAAGTCCATAATCTACCTGGCATTCTTAATATTACAACAGAAATGTTTGGCCAACCATAGACTGGATTCCAAGGGTTGAACCTACATTGAGTTAACTGACCTAAATTGGAATTAACAACTCACGCAAACCTTGCCCTAGTTATTTCAAAGGCATCCATATTCAAATAACTTAAACTACACATAGTCCTCGACTTACAGATATTCATATAGCAACTGTTCGAAATTACAAAGGCGCTGAAAAGTTACTTATGACAGTTTTTCCACACAAGGGCTGATATATGATCAACATATGGACACTTGGTAACTGGCATATATTTATGAAGGTTGCAGTGTCCTGGGGTCATGTGATCACCTTTTGCGACCTGACAAGCAAAGTCAATGGGGAAGCCAGGTTCACTTTAAGTTTTGTTACTAACTTAACAACTGCAGTGATTCACTTAACAACTCTGATAAAGGTCTTAAAAGGGGGCAAAATTCACTTAACAACTGTCCCGCTTAGCAGTGGAAATTTCAGGCTCAACTATGGTCATAAGTTGAAGACTATCTGTACCAGAGAGGTTTTATTGATGTGGTATCATCAATTAACATTAACTCAAGGAAGATTTTTCTGAAAAAGAAGAGGGGCTTCTACAGATAATCCCATTCCCTTAGAACAGTGGTGGCGAACCTATGGCACGAGTGCCAGAGGTGGCACTCGGAGCCCTGTCTGTGGGCACGCACACTGTTGCCCCAGCTCCGCCTCCCACTCCTCACCAGCAGCCCCCCCGGAGGAGAGTCACCCCCAGGTGCAGCCCGTGCGGAGCACTGCAGCCAAATACATGGCAGCTGGGCAGCAGATGCGGGTGGAGGGTGTGACCACCATGGCACTGCAGGGCTGCCTGGACGATCAGTGGGCCATGAGGATGTGTGGAGCAGGGCGGAGGCGGGCGGGTGGAGGCGGGGCGGGTCGGTTTTGGGGCACTCAGTCTAAAAGGTTTGCCATCACTGCCTTAGAAGTTCTGAGATCTTGGCACTCCAACAGACATCAAATCTTCCACTTCAGGAAGTCTTACTGGGTCTTAATAATTTTCTTAATAACTCTTCATACTCAGCTGAATGGATAGTTTTCTTCCCTCATCCTACAATTTTCCTGATGGCAACGGATCTGATGGGAATCTGCTGTCATAGGAACAACCAGTTGGTTGCTAGAAAACCTTTTGGGAAGTACAAACACATGGTAAAGAATCTATTCAAAAATCAGGAAGAGACTTAGCTACAAACAGTAAGCCATCCTCCCCCCCCCAAAAAATAATAATAATGGAAGGGATGTTGCATCTTCTGCGTTATTTTGAGAACATAATAATGCTAACTCATTAGCAACATAATAATGCTAACTCATTAGCTCATGTGGGTTGAGGTGGACTTCAAAAATATGGCATAACTCAGATACCAAAATTATGAAGTGATAATCCAGTTATCGGATAAGTCATAAAACCTTTACATTTTTAATTTAGTACACATATTCATAAAGGCTGCTGTCACAAAGATTTATATAAAAACTTATACAGTGATCTGGGCTTACACTGAATTTATTTGAAGAGAGAATTTATTAAGCATCCCGTTTGAAGGGATATAAAACTTGTATGAATACAAAATATTGTGTTCATAATAAGGGTCCTTTTGTAAAAGCTAAATTTTGTCAGGTTTCTTTGTTTCAAGTTTTTCTAAATTTGCCAAATTCCCGTTTTTTAATAGTATCTTTAAAAATCTTGAACTAACTTCATGATTCCCTTGTTAATCACAGCTGTCGATTAAATGCTACACTGTAAGTAAGGATAGTAAAATCAATTTCTCTTTATTTAAACCTGTCCCATTTTTGTCAGTTGGGAGAGCTAAATAATAGGCCATAGACCCAAAGCTTCCCAGCTTTCACAAAATGCAATTCAAAAATGAATGAGCCTCAAACTAAAAAAAGTAAAAAAAAAAAAAAAGAAGCATTTGTGCTCTTCTTAATTGAGGAAAATGCATCCATTTATACATAGATTGGGATGAATTCTGACCAACAGGATCTCAGGATGACTTGGAAGAATTCAAGCTTTTTACACTGGACATGGTTGGATCACAGAGACACTCAGCAACAAAATAATAGCGATAGCAATAGCACTTAGACTTATATATTGCCCCATAGTGGTTTACAGCACTCCCGGGATTGTTTACAGCAGGGGTGCCAAACTCAATTTCATTGAGGGCCACATCAACATTGTGGTTGTCCTTGGTGGGCATGGCTGGAATGGGCATGGCCTACTGGGTAAGTGTGGCCAGATCGATGTCACTTGCATCAGGGACGCCTGTGCGGGCCTGGGAGGATGGGTGGATCCGAGGGTCTCTGGTGGAGGGGGGTGGGACCCGGATGAGTGCCAGGTTATGGTCCACTGGAGGAACCTCACTGTCCCTCTTAGGCTATGTAGGAGGGGCCCTGGACAGTGGCATGGACTGCCCGGAGCCCTGGGCAGAGGAGGTCAAGCATCCATCCCGGCCCTTGAGCTCCCATAGCAACGGGACCCACAGCCCTGTCTAGCCCAGCTACACTTCCTCGAGGGGGCGCCCAGCTGTGCTTACCTCCTTGAGGCTGCTGCTGCTGTGCTCGTTCTTCTTGGCCAGGTAGCTCATGGTGGGTACAAGGAGGGCAAAGTGTGTGGGTCAGAGGGAGGCCCATTCCCTCTCCATGCAAGAAGACCTGCCTTTGTAACCCAAGCAATAGGATGGGAGACCATCAGGGGATGGCAAAAGGGCAACAGGGCTCTTTTCCTGTTCGGCGTCCGAGCCACGCGAGGGGCAGCCGGAGCGCCGCGATGGGCCACCAGCAACTCTACTGGAGCCACCCCAGGAAGTTCGGGCAGGGCTCGCGCTCCTGCCGCGTCTGCTCCAACCGACACGGACTGATCCGCAAGTACGGCCTCAACATGTGTCGCCAGTGCTTCCGCCAGTACGCCAAGGACATCGGCTTCATTAAGTTGGATTAAATACCTGTTTACAGGTGGTTTGAGGAGACTGGCAAGCTGGAATATGTGACTGGATGAACTGTTCTTGCTATCCTTACTATTGTGTTCATTAGAAAGGGAGAGTTGTCCACCCTGACTCTCAAATATTGTAATTTCTGTTTGTTAATGCTGACGTGTAAATTATGTGACAGTCATATTTAACACACCTTGATATAAATGACACCTGTTTGGTTTCCTTTGTTTCTTTAATAAAAAGCAGTTATCCTCAAATGTATTTGAGGAGAAACAAGAAAAAAAAAAAAAGGGCAACAGGGCTGCTGGTGGCCAAGTGCTAAGGTAGGACTTCCCTCAGGCCCTCCCTCCCTCTCATTCCAATCTTCCTTCCTCCCTTCCCTCCTTCCCTGCCTCCCTCCTTTTCATTCCCATCTCCTTCCTTCCCTTTCTTCCTGTTTCCCTCCCCTCCTTCCTTCTCTCTGTGCCCAGGAAGGGATGGAGGGAGGGGGAGAGGTTGGCAGTGCTTCTCTCAAAGAATAACAGTTGGAATAGACCTTTGAGGTCTTCTAGTCCAACCCCCTGCTCAAGCAGGGAACTTATACCATTCCAGACAATGGAATATCCAATCTCTTCTTAAAAGCCTCCAGTGTGGAGCATCCACAACTTCTGAAGGCAAGCCTTTTCACTGGTTAGTTGTTTCCACAAGACCTTAGTTCTAAGCTGGTTTTCTTCTTTATTAGTTTCCATCATTATTGCCTTCTGATGCTTTGGAAAATAGGCTGATCTCTTCTTCTCTGTGGCAGCCCATCAAATATTGGAACACTGTTATCATGTCACCACCCCTAGTCCTTCTCACTAAGCTAGACGTACCCAATTCCCACAAACACTTGTCATATGTTTTAGCCTCTAGCCCCCTAATCATCTTTGTTTAGCATCCATTTAGACCAGATGGTCCCCCTGGTTTACAGAACAGGGCCTTCTCAGAGACAGCACCCCAATTATAGAACTTTCTCTCAAGGAAAATATGAACAGTGTATCCCTCACCCGTTTAGAGGCAACTCCAAACACACTATTCAGGCAGGCATATGTAAAACAATAATAACACATTTTATGGTCAAACAGCACTAAGTAAATTACTACTAATATTTTTCTTTCTTAAAATACACACTTTTAATATTGTTTTAAGCAGTGCTGGTGATGCTTTGCAATAGCTGTCTTAGAAAGTTTTCTTGTAAACCACCCTAGATTTCTCTGAAACATTTAATTTCGAATTAGATGTTGATTTAATAAATTAGGCAGAAGAAACAAATGTTTAAATACATCTAAATCCCACAGACCTACTGCCTCCTGAGCGCATACTGCAGAGAAAATAAGGCATTCCATTTCTAGCCAGCATAGCCACAGGATGATGGGAAATGTGGTCCATGACACCCAAAAGACATTAGTTTGGATAATGCTAGATTAAATTATAAAAGAGCAAATGAGAGGAAGTAGAAGCAAGAAACACTTTCCATGTCTGTCTCTCTCTCACACACACATACACAGAGACACACATTATCAAGTGTGTAGTGCAAGCTTCTATTTCCAATTAGTAGTGCAGTTCCTCAAGGACTCTATTGTATTGTTCAAATAGAGAAAGGGTGTTCTTCTCAAGCAATCCAATGGACGATTGATGGACCCTATCTGAAGTAGCGGTCTGGTCTGAATCCAGCAGTGCCAAAGGGCAAACAAGCTCCAGCACTCTGCTCAGGTTTGAGCTACAGGACAAGGCCAGAAAAGCAGGAACTGAGCAACCTCAAGTTATAACAATATAACAACAACAACAACAACAACAATAATAATAATAATAATGATAAAAGTTGGAAGGGACCTTGGAGGTCATCGAGTCCAACCCCCTGCTCAGGTAGGAAACCCTACACCATTTCGGACAAATGGCTGTCCAGTCTCTTCTTATAAACTTCCAGTGTTGGAGCATTCACTGCTTCTGGAGGCAGCTTGTTCCATGGATTAATTGTTCTAACTGTCAGGAAGTTTCTCCTTAGTTCTAGGTTGCTTCTCTCCTTGATTAGTTTCCATCCGTTGCTTCTCATCCTGCCTTCAGGCGCTTTGGAGAATAGCTTGACTCCCTCTTCTTTGTGACAGCCCCTGAGATATTGGAACACTGCTATCATGTCCCCCCTCGTCCTTCTCTTCATTAGACTAGACATACCCAATTCCAGCAACCATTCCTTATTATGTTTTAGCCTCCAGTCCCCTAATCATCTTTGTTGCTCTTCTCTTCTCAACATCTTTTTTACATTGTGGTGACCAAAACTGGATGCAGTATTCCAAGTGTGGCCTTACCAAGGCACTGTAAAGTGGTATTAATACTTCACGTGATCTTGATTCTATCCCTCTATTAATGGAACTGGCTTGGTCCCCTGAGGAATCAATCCCCCACATGATTTGCAAACTTGGGTAACCTCAACAACATAGGCAACTTTTTCAGAGGAATCTCTCAAAAGAGAGAGAGGGCTTCATACTATCATAATGTGAACTGTCAAAAGGAACAAATATTCTGTCGCATAGAAGGAAGCCAAGCTTTCTCCCTGTTTGAGAAAAGATGCCAGCTTGGTCTTCCATCTGACATCATGTTCCTGAGGGTGAGAATTCAAGTTTGGTGAGCTTTAAGGCTTTCTTTAAAAGCTAGCCAGTTACAATGGAGGTGGCATGTGAAGAGGGATAAAGAGACCAATTAACCAATTTTTCTTGTCTATTCTCACAAACCCAGACATGTTCTGTACAATCCCCAGTTTTGATGTATTATTTTAATTAATCCAAGTCTCTGATTTCTGGGGGGAGAAAAAGCAGGTTAGCAAATGTAACAATGCTCGGGAGTTTCTTCATCGTAAAAGACACATAATTTCAACCATTTAATAAGGTAGATTTATTCTGGGTAGTTTAGTTTGCTCATGCACTCAAACAACCCTCCCCAAAGACAACATTAAAAATGTGATTAGTTAGCTGCCATCAATAACACAAAATAGAAAAACACTCTCTGAAGGGACAGCTTTGTGGAGGGCACTGCACAGTGTGTAGTAAAAATATATGGCCTAATAAGTTTACATTTGCAGGCTCATTTGTTAAAACTCTTGAATTTCTAATTTGTGTCGGAAAGATAAATGGATGGCGCCTCGGTAAAGTGTGAGATTAATACTGATAGATGGGGATTCGGTTTTTTGCTAGGCTCTGACTTCCATGCAACCCAGTAGGCAGTTTAGGGGGAGAACCAGATGTAAATAAAAAGGATGGGCATTATTTACATTGGTCAAGACCAATTACTTGGGAAATTTTCTTTGCAACTTTATAACAGCAGTGGAAATTATTTTAGAGCACTTGATAATCAAACATTTGGCCAAACCTCCTCCTCCTCCTCCTCCTCCTCCTCCTCCTCCTCCTCCTCCTCCTTCTCCTTCTTCTTCTTCTTCTTCTTCTTCTTCTTCTTCTTCTTCTTCTTCTTCTTCTTCTTCTTCTTCTTCTTCTTCTTCTTCTTCTTCTTCTTCTTCTTCTTCTCCTTCTCCTTCTCCTTCTCCTTCTCCTTCTCCTCCTTCTCTTTCTCCTTCCTCTTCTCCTTCCTCTTCCTCTTCTCCTTCTACTTCTCCTTCTTCTTCTCCTCCTCCTCCCCCCTTCTTTCTCTTGTCCTTCTCAAGAATCTGACATAGGAAGATGTTCTAGTGTTGATAGTGTTAAAAATATTGTTACAAGATGTAAGCTGTTCCAGCAAAGCTGCCTTTCACAATTGATTGATGGTGATTTTGTCAATGCTAATGGTGTTCAAGTGGTGCTCCTGGTGTTTTGGAATTGTATTCAAAATGGTTATTACTATTGATATTATTAGTATTATTTTTTTGTTTGGCACAATCATTCTTTATATTTTGTGATTTTCTTCACTTTGTCTTCTCCTTTGCTGCTTCCAGGTATTGTAACATCTACTCTCCAGACATTTATTTTTCCTATCAACAATTGTTAAATCTGGTGAATTATTATTTTGAGGGTTAAATGCTCTTTTGGAATATTTATGTAGGGAAAATATAGATCAGGACCAGAAATATAACATACTTAAAATAAGTTCAATTATGTTTAATCTTTTGATCAATAGATATAACTAAAAAGAATACATGAGTCTTAAGCCCACATGTTGCCTTTTAAATACAGTGAAGTATAGGAAACACACTAAATCAGTGTTTCTCAACCTTGACAATTTTAAGGCATGTGGACTTCAACTCCCAGAATTCCAAGCCAGCAATGCTGGCTGTGGAATTCTGGGAGTTGAAGTCCACATGCCTTAAAATTGTCAAGGTTGAGAAACACTGCACTAAATGAAGGACTACATACACTTTTATAGAATTTTATTTTTGTCATAATACTACTACGAATACTAGTATCCTAATCTTTTTCTGCTGGGTCAGGAAGCTATCTTCCTACCACTGAATATACATTAAACTGAGAACAATTATTCATCAAGATTAATAATAATATTAATTCATGTGTTTCCAATCTAAAGCCAATGTCCTGTGTTATATTGATTTTCTACAGAAAACTATGGAAAGGAAGCTTCATGTCTAGTTTAATGAAGAGAAGGATGAGGGGGGACATGATAGCAGTGTTCCAATATCTCAGGGGCTGCCACAAAGAAGAGGGAGTCAAGCTATTCTTCAAAGCACCTGAAGGCAGGACAAGAAGCAATGGGTGGAAACTAAGCAAGGAGAGAAGCAACCTAGAACTAAGGAGAAACTTCCTGACAGTTAGAACAATTAATCAGTGGAGCAACCTGTCTCCAGAAGCGGTGAATGATCCAACACTGGAAGTTTTTAAGAAGAGATTGGACAACCATTTGTCTGAAATGGTATAGGGTCCAATGGTAATTATACAAAAGACAGAATGAAGTAAATTTATTTCATTTTTTGAACCTGCTTATGGATTTCTGATAGCTGCATTACTCAATGCTTTGGTTAAGTACTTTGTGTGCTTTGAGGCAAGCCATTTTTTTTATAATGTACTCACTCTACTTCTTTCACATAATATTATGTACGGTCCAGTTAACACTTTTTGTTGATGATCCATATGACAATCTTGTATTTGTATTTCTTTTATTTTTCTTTCAGAGAAGAAGATAGTATCGCAGTGTGTGGAAGTACTCATTTTTCTGTATAAGAATTCCACTACTTTTAGGTCAAAGCTGGCAAAACAAAATTCTACAGCTATTTTTATTTAAATGTGTCCAAACAAAGTATCAGGAAGCATTGTGCAAATATTTATGACATCCATGTTTCAGAATAAAATATTTAAGTGTGGTAGAAGGGGGACTAATTTTTAGAGTTTGGATTATAAAGGAAGATTTATTCCCAATGCAATTACAGGTTTTTCCATTTAAAACAGATGGTATAAAATCCTTTTGTCCTTTAAGTATACTTAATTTTTATCTTAAAAAAGATAGGGGGGACTGAAGGCTAAAACATCCAAAGAATGGCTGCTGGAATTGGGTATATCTAGTTTCATGAAAAGGACTAGGGGTGACATGATAGCAATGTTCCAATATCTCAGGGGTTGCCACAAAGAAGAGAAAGTCAAGCTATTCTCCAAAGAACCTGAAGGTAGGACAAGAAGCAACGGATGGAAACTCATCAAGGAGAATCTAGAGCAGGGGTTCTCAACCTTGGCAACTTTAAGACTTGTGGACTTCAACTCCCAGAGTTCCTCAGCCAGCTTTGCTTTGCTTTGCTGGCTGAGGAATTCTGGGAGTTGAAGTCCACAAGTCTTAAAGTTGCCAAGGTTGAGAACCCCTGATCTAGAACTAAGAATAAATTTCCTGACACTGAGAAGAAATAATCAGTGGAACGACTTGCCTTCAGAAGTTGTGGATGATCCAACACAGGAGGTTTTTAAGAAGAGATTGGACAATCATTTGTCTGAAATGGTAGAGGGTTTCCTGGCTGACCAGGGGGTTGGACCAGAAGACCCCCAAGATCCCTTCCAACTCTGTTATTCTTTTATTTTTATAAATTGCTTTTTAAAACAAAATATGCATTGTGCTTGAAATATGATGGGGTTTGGGATTTTGGGGGGGGTGGTTATTGTCTTAAAGGAATACATCAGGATTTTTTCCTCAGATTAAAATTGATACAAGGAATAGTTTATAGCAAAGTTTCCTGAATTCATCATATTTTGCCTCAAATCCACCCCCCTGTATTATAGCTTACTACAGGTAGTCCTTGACTTATGAATACAACTGAGCCCCAAATTTCTATTGCTAAGAGACATTTTTGGGGTGAGTTTTGCCCCATTTTATGACCTTTCTTGCCACAGCTATTAAGTGAATCACTGCAGTTGTAAAATTAGTAACATGGTGTCATGGTTCCGACAGATTAAACTCTTCATAGAACTTCGAGGCATTGTTTACCTTAAAGAATCTTTAATTGAGTAGCATAGCATCGACACTAA
Source organism: Bothrops alternatus (assembly GCA_034064705.1). Lineage (NCBI taxonomy): Eukaryota > Metazoa > Chordata > Lepidosauria > Squamata > Viperidae > Bothrops > Bothrops alternatus. Next base: position 410,168 of record JARGCV010000112.1, on the reverse strand, counting down.
CACAATTGAAGCCAAAAACTGGATTCCTCTTCCCTGAGCACCTAGTATCAAAGCACAATTCCCTCCTCCAATTAACAGTCATAAATCACATTCTCCAATTAGTTTGAAATGCAGGCCTTCCCTCCAGTTCTTCAGCCCGCCAATTCTTATAATCTCTTATTTCATTAACCTTGGTTCACACACTAAGTCCAGTATTATTATGTCTGTCTAAACTTTCATGCACAATCTTCCCCCGCATCATCTAACTCTAAAAGTAAAACAAGAAGAAAATGGTTGCATCTCTAACTGTTGTCAAAGCAGAAAAAAAAATCTGATGTTAGCAGCGTTGACATGGTTGTTAGGTGAATCTGGCTTCCCCGTTGATTTTGCGTGTCAGAAGGTCACAAAAGGTGATCACATGACTCCGGGACACAGAAACCATCATAAATGTGAGTCAGTTGCCAAGCATCTGAATTTTGATCATGTGACCATTGGGTTGCTGTCATGATCATAAATGTGAAAAATGGTCATTAGTCACTTTTTTTAGTGCTGTTGTAACTTCAAACAGTCACGAAGTGAACTGCTGTAAATCGGAGGACTACCTCTGTAGCAATGTTTTGGATTATCAGGGAACACATTTTCAGCAGCATGAACTGTAGGTCATTTTTTTAAAAAAAAATTTAAGTATTTTTCCTTCAACTTACTGACTTTTGTTTTAAAATTAAATTGGCTAAATACTTCAGTAAATTAAACATTGGGGTTCTGTTCTATGGATGACACTCTACTGGATCAAATCCTAATTTAACTATCTTAAATGAATGTACAAATCAGAATTTTTCACCCACATTTTTTCATGTATTTTTAATAGAATATGTAATTTCTGTTCCTCCATCTGTTGCAAGGCAATGTGATATCTGGTTACAAAATACAATATACAATGAAGGATGCTTAGGCATTGGTGATGGGCCCAAATGAGAAGAACATCCTTGTAATGGGAAGGACAAACTGACTCCATAATATACAAGAGCCAATTGATAATTCTGTAGCACATCTTTCCACTTAGCTAAGAAAGAAGGAACACTCTGATCTCAGGCAGGACCCAAAGCATCCCTTCATCTTCTACTTTCGTCTTCAGTTTACTTTGTGTATTTGCATATGTGTGAGTTATAAGCCTAGGAACAAAGCTTGCATTTATATCTTGAATTATGTATAGCACTTAGTCCATTTAAATGCTCTACCCCCCAAAAAATCTGCCTTTGTTTAATACTGTGCTAATGACACAGAATCAGAGATACAGGCTCAGATCTATCCGTATCAACCTTTTATAGACCTGATGCCCCCTGACTTTTGACACATCCTCTTATCTAAAAATTAGCAGTAATAAATATTGGATGACTTGCCAATAAAAGAGAATATTTATAACTTAGGGTTGAAATGAAGGGTCTTTGGTGCTCTCTGAGCTTGGTTGTTTTCTTACAGACATTATTTCATTATTATGCAACTAGATAACATCATCAGCTCTAGTACTGGGGTAATTTGGGTAATGAAATGTCTGCAAGAAAACTGCTAAGCTTGGGTGATTTGCTTCAAGGAAAAGGCAAACATTTCAGATCTACATGTATAAGAGGTCCAAGTTGGCCAATTTTTGTGATGCAATAGCAGAAACAGAAAATAGGTATTTCAGGGGCCAGATTCTAGCATGTCTCCTTTGCTGCAACATTGTAGGTGGATTGACTCATTTGGTTTGGTGATTTTCAACTCCATACTAGAAAGCAAGAAATTTAAAACACTAAGAAGTACCTTCTAAAAATACATATAAAAAACATAAATGGATCTTGCAGTCTATAGATCAGTAGTGGCAAACCTATGGCACGCGTGCCAGAGGGTGCACTCAGAGCCCTCTCTCTGGGCATGCGCGCCTCGCTCTTTGGCTAAGTTTTCGCAGGAAAAAGCCATTTCTGAAACCCCTTATGCCTGCAAGCTCGTATGCCTGGAATGGGACACTTGAGAAATGAAGCCTTCTGCCAGATTTCCGTTGGGATAAAAAAATGTTTCGGCACCTGTGGAGCTCTTCCAAACTCAGTGATTGGCTGAGTTTTGGAAGCACCCTATAGGAGCTAAAAGATTTTATCCCAATGGAGATCTGGCAGAGACTGCAAGCTCCGTATGTCTGGAATGGGGCGCTTGAGAAACAGAGCACTCCTTTCCGTGCAGTTACACGGTGCTTCAAAATGCAGGGAATCACTGCGTTTTGAATGGCCCCTAAACTAAAACCTCAGTATTCAGATTAAATTGCTGTGTTGGCACTTTGCGATAAATAAGTAGGTTTTGGGTTGCAGTTTGGGCACTCGGTCTCTAAAAGATTCGCCATCACTGCTATAGATAATTAAAGTGGGATTAATATGCCATACCATATAAAGTTCCATCTGAAGTTATCCTTGAATTCCATTCTGAAAAGAAAATTAATCATAGTTCTTCCTTTGTGGTGCTCTTCTGCAATAAGTCTGAACAACTTTGCCTGGTAATCAATAAAACAATTAGTAAGCAAATAAAGGCCCATTCGTAATATTGCTACATCCAGTATGAATTTGGAAAAGCGCTACTATTAGGTTTTTATTCTTAAGAATGCTGAATGGAGATGTTGCTACCCTCCAGGCAATGGTCACATTTGCCAGTATGTATGACTGGTCCTTAAAGAGTCTTTAAGGAACTTCCCTAAAACATTATTCAACTGCTTCACCACAGACTGGAATATCAGCCATAAAGCTGAAACACTTTACAAAGAGAAGCATCCAGCATTTATAAAGTTAGAAACCTTAAGGAATAAACTGAGGATCTATATAATCTGAGTCCCATCGCTACCTGTTGGCACACTGACACCAATCTTTCCATTTAAGACCAACTAATAGATTTCCAGATTGTCCAATATTTGAGGGGCTATCACAAAAAAGAGGACAATCTATTCTCCAAAGCACCTGAAGCAGGAAACAATGGATGGAAACTAATCAAGGAGAGATCCAACCTAGATTTAAGGAGAAATTTCCTGACAGAGATCAATTAATCAGTGGAACAGCTTGCTTTCAGAAGTTGTGGGTGTTCTATCACTGGAGTTTTTTTAAAAGAAGAGATTGGACAACCATTTGTCCAGAATCATATAGGGTCTTCTGCTTGAAGGTCTCTTCCAACTCTGTTACTCTATTCTGTTTTTTGTTCAACTTTCAAGTATTTGGATAGAGAGTTCTACCAAGTCATGTCACCCTGAAAGAATCAGTCTGCAGGGGACCCATTGTCACCCATGTCTTCTGTAGCAGATTACTGCCTTCATCAGAGTGCATAGAATTTTTTTTTTAAAAAATGGGATGAAACTAAAATTTGGGAAATCCTGAGGGTGGTATAGCAATAATAGTGATCTCTCAAGGAGGACAATAAAATTAATGTTTTAAATGTTAATGTCTCAGAAAAAAAGACAGAAAGTCATAAATACTGTGAAAGTGTTGGAAGACGTAAGGCTGAAGTTGTAAAGTGAAGAAATATTAAACTGGTGTAACCGAAATAATTGGAAAAAAAGTCATCATTGTTCCCTTCTAACAGTGGAAAAGATAGCAGGAAGCTGCGAAAGGATTGCTTTAAATGTATGTGGGAAGGTATATTGTAAAATTCATGTCTGATTGAAATGACATGAGAACTGAGGACACTGAGGAAAATTTGGGAGGAATAATCTGGCTTTTTAGAGAGGGTACAGACAAGATCATTGAAATCCAAAAAAGAATGTTTATTATATACTTATTGATAGAGATAGCATATGGTAAGGCAAGTAGATCTGAATTATGGAATATTTTCCATGATTATAAAATGTGATGAGCATGTGTGTGAATAAATGGAATGTTTAGCAAGTGTTTAAATCCTAAGCAGGGGGTAGGCAAGGATATATGATGTCCCCTTGATTATTTATTGTGTTTATGGTTAAATGTTCTGTATAAGGAGTGCTTGTGGTAATGCTAAAGTTATGTTGATTGGGACAATCAACAGTCCAGCTGATGCTTTATTCTTGGCTAAGAACCCCAAAGATTTCTAAAAATGTTAAGTAGATTGTATACAACGGATGGTGAATAAACTGAAAATTACTTTGATAGTGTGTATGTTTGGAAATGTGGATGAAAACATTTTAAGGACATGTAAATATTTGATAGAAAATAATCTGTTTTAAAGAATGAAAAGAAGTAAAAAGGCTCATTATGTATGCTTCTATCCACTATATAGAGTGGGCATGCCAAGATAGACTTATTATAATGAGTAATATAATTAATAATAAATATTCATAAAAGTGGTACCTGACTATTTAAGAAATAGAAAAAAAAATAGATAGCATCAAGAATATATACTAAATGAATATGGACTAAATAAAAAATGATTGTCCACTGTGGGCAGTATAATACATGGTCTATATAGAGAGAAGGAATTATGATTAAATTTTTAAAAAGATGAAACTAACAAGATCCCCCCAAATAGAACAAAATAAAATATATGAAGAAGTACTGTATTTGAGTATCAAATAAGGATAGTTTGTAAGACTAGAAAGGAAGATAAGAGTTGTGATGGATTTTTTGGGTATAAATTATTGTTTACTATTTTTACTCATATTTTTAAATTACTTTGGCTTACTATTTCTTATGCTTCCCAGCATATGGTATAAATATTAATAATAATAAAGTTAGAAGGGACCTTGGAGGTCATCGAGTCCAACCCCCTGCTCAGGCAGGAAACCCTATACCATTTTGGACAAATGGCTGTCCAATCTCTTCTTAAAAACTTCCAGTGTTGAAGCATTCACCGCTTCTGGAGGCAGGTTGTTCCATTAGTTAATTGTTCTAACAGTCAGAAAGTTTCTCCTTAGTTCTAGGTTGCTTCTCTCCTTGATCAGTTTCCATCCGTTGCTTCTTGTCCTGCCTTCAGGCGCCTTGGAAAATAGCTTGACTCCCTCTTCTTTGTGGCAGCCCCTGAGATATTGGAGTATGTATGTATGCAACAAGTTTAAAGAAACTGATAAATGTTTACATTGTTACCATTGAATACAGAATTCTATCTATTCTATAAAAAATAATGCAGCATTGAATATGAGCCAGTCTGGTGAGTGGGTAGGCTAGAAACAAGGAGACTGGAGTTCTAGTCCTGCCTTTGGCATGAAGTCAGCTGGGTGACCTTGGGCCAGTCACTCTCTCTCAGTCCTAAGAAGAAGGTCGTGACAAGTCACTTCTGAAAAGTCTTCCTAAGGCAATTCTTCCAAGAATTGGACATGATTGAATAAAAAAACAAACAAACATTGTACACACATTCTAACCCACGCATTCTAGAGTAGTACTAGATTAGTATTGCACAATAAAGGAGTAATTTATTTTGAAAAGTGAAAATTAGGAGAATTAAAGGTGGGGGGAGGGATGAAAATGGGGATTCGAACTGAGATGTGACATGGAGATACTAAAAAGATGAGAACAGACAAGTAGAAGCATTTCAATTATGCTTGGGGAGAGAGAGAGAGAGAGAGAGAGAGAGAGAGAGAGAGAGAGAGAGAGAACAAGCCAAGATGAAATAGAAAAACAAAAGAATTTGCCATGCCAAAAGAGCTGTGGTAGATGACCACTTTAATGAGCTGCAATATCCCAGGAAGCAGCTGCCAAACAAGTGAACAGCACTTGGCTCTGGGGATAAATAACCTAATATGGCATTAAGAAGCCTCCTATTTAAATTGTTCAAAATAGTAGTCCATTATCGGGCCCATCCAAGAAAGAGGCTTCTCTATGGAGATAACTAGCTTTTATAAAAACATACCATCTTGTGAAATCTCTTTGCCTCCCTTTTGATGATGATGATGATGATCTTTCCTAGCACAGTTTATTTTACCTCGTTAGTGTACAGTAGTAATATTAGAAGCAGTTTGGTGTTGTAGTTAAGGGATGAGCCTAGAAACCAGAAGAACTTGAGTTGTACTCCCATGTTAGGCATAAAGCCAACTGGGTGATATAAGATACAGAATAACAGAGCTGGAAGGGGACCTTGGAGGTCTCCTAGTCCAATACCCTACTCAAGCAGAAGACCCAATGCCATTCCAGAGAGGTTGCTGTCCAGTCTCTTCTTAAAAGCCTGAAGTGATGGAGCACCCATAACTTCTGAAGGCAAGCCATTCCACTGGATAATTGTTCTCACTGTTAGGAAATTTCTTCCAAATTCTAGGTTGCTTCTCTCCTTGGTTAGTTTCCATCCGTTGTTTCTTGCCTTCTGGTGCTTTGGAAAATAGGTTGACCCCTTCCTCTTTGTGGCAGCCCCTCAAATATTGGAACACTGTTATGATATCACTCCTAGGCCTTCTTTTCTCTAGACTAGCCATACCCAAATCCTGCAACCATTCTTCATGTGTTTTAGTATCCTGGCCCTTAATCATCTTATTAGCTCTTCTATGCAGGGACTGACTTGAAGTCTCCCCCAACCCCCATTGCCCAAAATGTAGTAATGTAGCTAGTGTAGAATTCGGGGAAAGATTTCTCCAATAAGTTCAGAAGGAAGCATGTTGCTTCTTTCTTCAACTATGACTGAAGCTGGGATACGTAGCTCCATAATCAGGATAACATGCCTTGTACAACTTTATGTGCAACCTTATTTCTGATTGATACAAATTATGTGCAAATGCATCATATGCTGTAGAAATAACTCAGCACTGGGATGTATATCTTTGAGTATGGTACAGATTCTAAATTAAATACATCCACAAATGAATAAATAATTCCATTTTTCTTTCTTGGATAAGAAGCGAAACGTCTTCAAGGAAAAACAAAGAAAGTCCAGTTGCCTTTTGAAAAAGCACCTTTGGGACATGCCTCCTAATCCTTTTTGGTGAGTTAAGACGCTTTTGAAGAATATGGAGAATGTACGTAATATAAAGTGTAACAAAGAAGAAAAAACCTCCCAGCGATGAAATTTCTCAAACTAATATATCCTAAAACATGTATCCAATTTTGACTGATCTCCCACCTTATATTAGTGTTACATCTCTATCTCATGCCAGGAAGATTCCTGATCTTCTATTGGTATTTTTGGAGAAAAGCACAAATACCTGCAGAAAAGCAAAGAAAACTCAAAGCATGTAATTTGAGAAACGTTCCCTTGGTATCTTCAAAATAAATAGCAGACATTTTTAATCATATTAAAATCTGCTGAACATAAATTATGTAAGGAAACACATCAGAAATTAATCATACCTGAAAAATAAGAACACCACAATAAAAATAAGAAAACCACCTAACTTAGCAATAAGATTGTGAAGTCTCATGAACGAACCAAATACATTAATTTCCATTTTAAACTTTACATTTGGAGTCCCAGTAGGGAATCAAAGGCATTCTTTAGTTTGACATAAAGCTTTGGTACCAATGAATCTTTTATTCACAAGATAATGGTTACTAATTAAAGAGTTTTATTTTAAGCTGCCTCCAAAAATAGTTCACTTTATCATCTCAAGACACAATTACTTCCAGTAAATATATATCGTCACTGGTTAGTACAGTGGGAATGTTGCTTTCTAATTGACTCCTCAACTTTGGAGGAGTTATAAATTCTGGTTTGTTTCTTGCTTAGTAATTATGTTTAAGCCTATTCATATTTCAACAAAGCAGGGTAGGACCGAAAACAAGTCAAAGCATGGTGAATGGAATGGAATGTTGATTATACTATTGTAAAAGAACACAGGGAATATTGGTGGCTAGCTATTCTATATTTACAAAACACCAGGCATAGTGATATAAACCTTTTCCCCTCATTTCTGTAGCACATCAGAAATGGGTTCTAACCTTTTGTTCCTATCAGGTTTTTCTAACTGAAATCACGATTTTAGTATAGTACACAGGGCAAAAATACAGATGCATTATGGAGCGGGAGACATCTGTTTTTAATACAGATCACTTTTTCTATAATTCTTACACTTACATATATAAAACATAGGCAGAAGCATAAATGAAGTGAGAGGTTGACAATGTACTTTGGATAAACTTAATTGATTTTTAAAAAGTTTTTTTTAAAAGATTGATTAATAAGATTGGACCTTATGATATTCACTGACCAACATTTTCTGCAATTCTTACTGTATAGGTTGTTATAAAGCACAGATTTTAAAAAGTATAGATGTTTTCTAAAATCAGTAACAAGTGAAATCATGGTAAGGCTACGAAAGCAAATAATTAGATACAAAGAAATGTAAATGTTAAAACTAATTAACAGGATTATATTAGCTGGCAATAAAAAACTAAAATGCTTATGTCTAAATAGTAAAGTGCAGCATGTACAGTATGTGCCTATCTCTATCTCTATATCTACCTACCCACCCACCCACCCACCCACTTACCCACCTACCCACCTACCTACCTACCTACCTACCTACCTACCTACCTATTTTTTAAGAGCTGCACTAAACTGATTCTCCTGTTAGTCAATCAGTTAGTTGTCCCAAATAATGTTTTGTTTCTCACCCAAGAAGCTTCTTCAGAACTGAATTGAAGAAGTTTCTTGGATCAGATGCGAAACATCTTCAAGGAAAAACAAAGTCCAATTGCCTTTTGAAAAAGCGCCTTTGGGACAATCATGACCTAGATGACTGAGAATCTCCATAGATAGTCAGTTAGTTGTTTGCTTGCTTGCTTGCTTGCCTGATATGCCACCTTGCTTGAATTCACTTTTGCTTTAGGCAAATCAATGTCATAACCCATTTGATCAGGGTTTACAACAAGTAAATATCTTTAATAGATACACTTAACTAATATTACCACCATGCAAATATAGATAGATTTTATATCTTATGTGGCTTCATTACTTCCAAAATCTAGAGTGGATTTAGATTGCTTCCAATGGCCACAAAAGCCACACAGCTTGAGCCAGTATTAATTAGGATTGGTGATTTTTCCAGGTTTAGGTGATTTTCCAGATCCTGGCTGCTTAACAAATAAATAGTAAAAAAACAAGATGCAATAATAAAAATTAAGCATTTGATGTCATTGACCCCAAATAGGATTGCAATATTATACACACAGTGGGGGATAGGTATGAATTTGCAAAACAGTTCTCTAATTAAACACACAAAACACGCACAGGACAGAAATGAGTATCCGTGAAAATAAAATATCAGAAATCCATTATTTGCTCTATGTTGGAAGCAGTATACTGTACATACAACATTTGCAACAAAATGTTTCTGCAGATACTTTTTAAAGCCTGATTCACTGATAGAAAAAGATCAGGTCTCAAATTAAAGATTGAGAACTGGAGAAATGCAGACAAATAGAAGGAATGTATTTTGTGAATAAATTCTACTCACTGGAATGGTCAAGGCAGCAAACAATTAAAGCACAAAATATACCTTTACGTTTCCATTTTGAGCATTAACATTTATTTATTTATTAACATCTATTTAAATTTTCTTACCATTTTACCATCTTACCCCTTTCACCATCTCTCCCCCTCCCTTTGTTTGTTTGCAATATTGCATCCAGTTTTGGTCACCATATTATAAAAAATATATTGAGACTCTACAAAGAGGGCAGAGAAGAGGAACAAGAAGAATTAGGGGGCTGGAGGCTAAAACATACAAATAACGATTGCAGGAATTGGGTATGCCTAGTCTAGTGAAATAAGGGGACTACGTGTGACATGATAGCAGTGTTTCAGAATTTGAGGCGCTGCCAAAAAGAAGAGGGAATCAACTTATTTGCCAAAGCACCAGAAGGCAAGACAAAAAACAATGGATGGAAACTAATCAAGAAGAGAAGCAACCTAGAACTAAGGAGAAATTTCCTGACAGTTAGATCAATCATCCAGTGGAACAGCTTTCCATTAGAAGTTGTGGGTGCTCCATCACTGGAGGCTTTTAAGAAAGGAGTGGACAACCCTTTGTCTAAAATGGTACAAGGTGTCCTGCTTGAGCAGAGGGTTGGACTAGAAGACCTCCAAGGGCCCTTCCTACTCTGATATTCTGTAATTCTAAAGACAGGAGTCATGCGTAACCTAAATGTAAGAATGTTAAACCTCTATTATTTCATCTTCTATATGTGCCTACTCTTGTGTTATTCGGTTTTGTTTGCACAGTTGGCTGCTTGGCTAACTTTTGCCAGCGACAATTTGACAGCACTTTTAAACTTTTCCTATTGTTGTGCACAGTTTAATCAGGAGCTATAAAATCCCCCCAATTAAGCTTTCTGAATAAAATATAAACATCTAAAAGCAGCTCTCGTGGAGTGCTAGTGAAACAAAACACACTGGAGACCTTAACGATGCCTTTACTTGCCTGTTGACAGTGCTTCCCTGCTCACTCGGTGGGGTTATGTGGAGGAAGTGGGGCCAAGGAAGGATATTAAAAAGAGCCAGTGTAAACATTCCTTCCAAATTCTGTTTACCTCCAACAACGGCTGCTTCCCTGAAATTTCTGAACCAGCCTCAGCATTTGTTCTGAATTCTTCCTAACCAACTCTGCGTGCCTGCTTGTACTGGCCTGTCCCAACATTTTCTAACTTATATTTTCTCGCCCATGTCCTGCAAACCTCTTTGGTCATCTGTCAAAACTCACCTCTCTTCCCCAACACCAACCCAGTTAAGGAGAGAGATTGGGGGATGTTCTCCTGCCAGCTGCTGACATTTGGTAGGACAGGAGGAAAACAAAACCATCTCTTTCCTTAATTTTCTCTGCGCACCATAAATAAGGACGCCACCATCTGACCACATGCTTCCTGTGGGAGGACCGACATTGGCAGCGGAGGCAGCAAAATTTGTACCAGTTTAATTTTCTGCTAGCTGCAGGACTGATGGGAACACTAGCTCAGCTGTTGGGAAGATCTCTAAAGCACCATTGTTGTCCTATTTAAGAGAGGGGGGGACATTTGTTATACTATATATATTTTAAATATATATATACAATTACTGAGACATCGCAGAGAGCCTTGCCCATTCTATAGAGGGAAAGATGTAAACTCTATCCAATTTCATAATCAATTATGCTATGTTCCAGGTTTCAGTTAAACTGTGCTTTGATTTTACAACTGCCTGGATAAAATTTTCATTGCTGTGGTTTGGTTAATGCTATTAGTGTTTTATGTTTTATTAATTTATGATCTTTATTATATGGGATTGTTTTATTCTGAGTCCCTCTGGGATAGTTTCTTCAAAAACAAATGTTTTAAATAAATAACAATGTAATCTAATGGTTGGTTCTCTCTCTCTCTCTCTCTTCCATTAGGGGAGGGGAAATCCAATATCATATTCCTCCTCCTCCTCCTCCTCCTCCTCCTCCTCCTCCTCCTCCTCCTCCTCCTCTAATTCTGAACTTGGAAAGTCCCAAAGGGTTTGTAGCAAAAGAAATTTCAGCAGCAGCAAAGGATTGGCTGAATTCTAACTCCTCTCCCATTCCCAAATTTGTAATGTCCGTTTTTTGTTCCTGTTCAGTCACTAAGTTATGTCCACCTCTTCGTGACCCCATGGACCATCGCATGTCAGGTCCCCCTGTCCTCCACTGTCTCCTCAAATTTGTCCAAATTTGTGTTCACTGCAGCCATGACACTATCTAACCATTTCATCCTCTGCAGTCCCATTCTCCTTTTGCCTCAATCTTTCGCAACATCAGGGTCTTTTCTCATAAGTCCTCTGTTCTCATTTGGTGGCCAAAGTATTAGAACTTCAGCTTCAGTATCTATCCTTGCAAAGGACAGTCAAGGGTGATTTCCTGTAGGAAATGTCAACTGAAACCTCCTCAAAAATTATAGCAGTCCATTCCCCTGCCCAGGCTACAATAGGAAGGTTTCCTTTCTCATGTAGAGAGGTGATGTGCTCTTTCTTGCTTCAGCTATTACTAAACAGCATCTCAGAAAGGATGAGGATAAGGATAAGGATCATAAACCATTGTTTGGTGTGATTGTCATGTTAATAAGCAAATGATGAAATTAACTACAAAAGTAAGAAACATCTTCAAACATTGAAGGACTGGAAAGAGAAAGTGGTGTTATAGACCCCAGGTAGCTTCAGTCTCATCTAGAAATAATAATTTTCTTCTGGTCCATATCATGTTTTAGCTCTCCATGGAGCTAGCCAAGACTTCATCAAGACCAAGTTTGTTCAGAGCTGCATTTGTGTGAGAGAATAAAATACTGAAAAATGTTGTTTTACGAATGGACGTTAATCAAGGAGAGAACCAACCTGGAAATAAGCAGGCATTTCCTGATAGTGAGAACCAGTGCTTTTTTTGTAAAAAAAAAAAAAAAAAAAAAAAGTGCCGGAACTCACACATGTCATACAACCCACCTTGCCTACCCTACAAGGTTCCATCCAAAAAAAGGTGCTGGAACTCCGTTCTGGGCGTTCTATGACAAAAAAAGCCCTGACGAGAACAATGAATGAATGGAAATGCTTGCCTTTGGAAGTTATAGGTGCTCCATCGCTGGAGGCTTTGAGAAGAGATTGGACAACCATTTGTCTGAAATAATATAGGGGGTTGAGCAGGGGGTTGGACTAGGAGACCTCCAGGGTCTTCTAATTCTGTTACTCTGTTTTATCTTTTACATTTCACTGACTTGCTCCATATCTCTGAAACTTTGACTTTCAGACAGTATCACCTTCTTCAGGAATCGATCTAATTTTGGACCACACCCTAGATCAGCCTAGGTTCCTAGATTGGTCATCTTCTGTATTTGGAGATACGTTTTTCTATGCAATCTCTCTTCCTCTAGAATTTCCCACCCCTGTTTCTATGCTGTTACTGGTCTGCTCCTTGTCATTGCATCAAGGCTTTTATTCACTGGCCATCTCATAACAGTAACTTGCAGGTGCCAACTGAAGTGGACTTTCTATCTGGTGGGCTATAGATGCCGAGCTTGGCTAGTTGCACTATGCAAAACTGGCAGGATAATAATCCCTCCTCCCCTCCTTCCTTTTATGCCACCATTAAAACTATCCATGACCAAATCAGAAACAGCACAGCTGTTTCAATAGCAGTAGAAATGCTTCAAACCAGGAGCCCCCAGTGTAGGGAAGGAGGCCTTGGTGAATTGAACGCTCTCTCAACTCACTTGTTTGTGGAGTCCATGTATAATTAAAAAGCCTCTTGTTAGTGAACAAAGCCATGGTTATATATTCACAATGTACAGTTTTGTTGTTATTATTGAGGATGATGCTTTTCCAGCTCACATCTTTTTCAGCACTCTTGCCCAATGATTGGCATTGCCATGCGCCCGTTACTGTAGCATAGAAATATGATTATGGCTGAAAACATTTGGATTCCCTCCTATACTTTCCTAAAAAATTATTTCATGGCAAAGTAGAATTTAGCTGATCTGCAAATGGAAATCCACAGAACATATTTCTTCAGGAATGTTCCTCTCCTAATCAGATATTTCATTCCTATTTACTGGGATCCAAAACTGAATTATATACACGCAGTTCAATACAGATTCCAACGAATAGTTAGAACTGCAGAAAAAACAATAGCAACCAGCCTGCCTTCCATAGAAGACCTGTATATAGCGAGGGTCAAAAAGAGGACTGAGAAAATATCTACAGACCCCTCACATCCTGGACATAAACTGTTTCAACGCCACCCCCTTGGGACCTTACATGCCAAAACAACTAGACACGGGTAGATTTTTCCCTCATGCCATCACACTGCTGATTACCTAATTCTCACAGTACTGTCTAATGTCTATGTATATTTACTGAGATAGTATGGCTGTAGTATTATTATTATCCTTATCTTTTTTCCTGCCTCCCTTATTGGTATTATTATGATTATTATTATGATTATTATTACTCTGTTGCTTTGCATGGATACTGAGAGCTTCTGGACCGAAGACAAATTCCTTGTTTGTCTAATCACATTTGGTCAAATAAAGTATTCTATTCTATTCTGTTCTGTTCTGTTCTGTTCTGTTCTGTTCTCCTCTCTTCTTTCTGTTCTGTTCTTTTTCCTCTCTTCTCTTCTCTTCTCTTCTCTTCTCTTCTCTTCTCTTCTCTTCTCTTCTCTTCTCTTCTCTTCTCTTCTCTTCTCTTCTCTTTTCTTCTCTTCTTTCTGTTTCGTTCTTTTTCTTCTCCTCTCCTCTCCTCTTCAAAATTTTTGAAGCCTATGGTTTATACTTTGCATTTCCCAGGACAAACAAAATTGTATTTAATGAACCTCCTACTTAGTATCTAATTAACCTCTGCATCGTGAATAACATCAATTGCTATAACATTGTGCATTAAGGAATCAATAAAGTCAGCAATTAAAATACCAAGTTCTTTTTAAGTCTTTGAGGGTAAAATCCATCATTTTTTTTTACAAATATGAGTATTAATATTTTCTGCTGTTCTCTCATGCTCTTATCAGAGAAGAGTGGAGAAGAATGTAGGATAAAGGGCGTATATCTTTATGGAAACATTCCTTTTTATGTAAATGTAAAAAAGTAATATTGAATATTTAGTATTATACATTTGGTTCACCACTGACAAACGTCTATGTCAGGGGTTCTCAACCTTGGCAACTTTAAGACTTGTGGACTTCAACTCCCAGAATTCCTCAGCCAGCAAAGCTTTGCTGGCTGAGGAATTCTGGGAGTTGAAGTCCACAAGTCTTAAAGTTGCCAAGGTTGAGAACCCCTGGTCTATGTTGTGAGGTAGCTCAGTATTGCTCCCTGGAGTGTCTCATAAATTGACCTATGTCTGTTGACCAAATTTTACTTTTTCTTCTGGATACTCATCTAAATCACAAGCTTGTATGAAACAGCTTGTCGAATTACAATTTGCTAGCTCTTTTATAATTGAACTGTAGAGACATTATTAATTCATCCGTAAGCATACTATTTGCTGGGCAGGACCCTGGAATCAGAACTGAGGGGAGAAATGAATTCTTGGTCTCAGATTCCTTTATCTGACTTCCTAAACATATCAATCAGGATGTCAAAATGCACTTTTTCAGACCATTCCTTCTGTAATGAACTTTGCATATGATCCTAAATTCAGGATCCTATGACACAGGTAGTATGTAGCTAAATAAGCTACATACTACCTGTTTTTATGGTTTGGTTGGAATTATATTTTTGTGATTGTAATTGTCTTCTGTTCTGAATTTTGGCCTCCCCATTCCAACAAACTATTTTGACAGTATTGTGACAGATAGAAATATTTCCATTTATTTTCATGGGCAGAAAAGCACAATTCCCTTAAAGTTTGTAGAGTTTTTAATGAAGCTTTAAGTGCCGTGCTGAGTTTACCTACTAGACATGTGCAGAGTGCTGTCTTCTGTATAACAGAATAACAGAGTTGGAAGGGACTTTGGAGGACTTCTAGTCAACCCCCTGCTCAAACAGGAAATCCTATACCATTCCTGACAAATGGCTGTCCAATCTCTTCTTTAAAACCTCCAGTTTTGGAGCACCTACAACTTCTGAAGGTAAGCCATTCCAGTGATTAATAGTTCTCACTGTCAGGAAATTTCTCCTTAGTTCTAGGTTGCTTCTCTCCTTGATTAGTTTCCATCCATTGCTTCTTGTCTTGCCTTCTGGTGCTTTGAAAAATAAGTTGACCCCCTCTTTGTGGCAGCCCTCAAATATTGGAACCCTGCTATCATGTTATCCCTAATCCTTCTTTTCACTAGATTAGACATATCAAATTCCTGCAGCCTTCATATGTTTTAGCCTCCAGCACCGTAATGATTTTTGTTGCTCTTCTCTGTACTCTTTCTAGAGTCTCAACATGCTTCAGGTCTTGGGGCAAGAACACCTGAAGTGATTGTTTTATTAACTCTGAGAGCTGGACTGAAGGAAATGGTATTGGCAGAAGGACTTAGAATCCTAAGCAGAAGGTGGATACTATGGAGATACAAAGTGTTGCAGGTTGATCAAAAATATTTGATTCCCCTCTCAGGTTGAGAACAAATGGAAAATAAAATATACAGTATATGAAATCATATTAGATAGATAGTGTTGTGAGTGTCTCTAGACCGGCTGGGGACATATCAGAGGATGACGAAGCACAACCAGGCCCCTCTGGGTATTTTCCCCTCCCGGCAGCCGAGCTAGACAATGAGGAGATTTGTATGCAAGCTGAGTCAGACTCTCAAAGTGATGAGTCAGATTTGGAACAGGAAGATAGATGGCTTGATCTGAGATTCCGAAGGTTTGATAGGCGGAGGTGTCAGTTAAGTGGAAAAAGGAAGTGACGTATTGAAAACTATATTAGAAGAGGAAGAAGGGACTAATTCTTTGTCACGAGCAACGTTAATATCAAGAGGCAGTCTGATGCATCACCGAGTTCGTTTGAACTCAGTTTTCTGGTGTTTTTGAAATCTACGGAAGATTAATGAAGTCTTGGACAATGTGAGAGATAAAGAGTGAGTTAATTGGAAGGTGGGAGAATGTTTAAACTAAATGTACATACATCAGACTTGGCCGTTCCGGCCAACAAACTGCCAGCAGCTTGCTTTGAAGTGAATCTTTTGAAATGTGTTAAATAAAACTCTTAAAGAAATATTTATGTGGATTTTACTAAGCTGAGAAGGGCCAGATACAACAGATAGGTAGATGGATAGGTAGATAGATAGGTAGGTAGATAGATAGATAGATAGAAGTTTAATGGTGTTGAATATCACTGATGTGATATACTATATATGGAGATAGATAGATGATAGATAGATAGATAGGTAGGTAGGTAGATAGATAAGTAGATAGGTAGGTAGATAGGTAGAGATAGATAGATAGATAGATAGATAGAAGTTTAATGGTGTTGAATATCACTGATGTGTTATACTATATATGGAGATACATAGATAGATAGATAGATAGATAGATAGATAGATAGATAGATAGATAGATAGATAGATAGATAGATAGATAGATAGGTGGGTGGGTGGGTGGGTGGGCGGACGGATGGACGGACGGACGGGCGGGCGGGTGGGTGGGTGGGTGGATAAACAGACAGACAGATAGATAGATAGATAGATAGATAGATAGATAGATAGATAGATAGATGGATGGATGGATGGATGGATGGATGGATGGATGGGTGGATAGACAGACAGACAGATAGATAGATAGATAGATAGATAGATAGATGGATGGATGGATGGATGGATGGATGGATGGATGGATGGATGGATGGACGGACAGATAGATAGATGGATTGATTTTTGGAAATGGATGATTATAAATGGGGCTCCTTACATCTCTCCATACCCCATTTTTTTTAACAAAATATAACAATTACTTGTTTTTTTCAGCAAAAACAAAAAGTACAAGGATTAGATTGAATATAGAAAATGGTGGGATAACTGCAAATTTTATTTGTTTTATTTTTTGCTGCCATAAGGCGCCCACATGTAACAAGTGTCAATCAGATGCAGTGAGTCTCCATATCACACAGAAACTCACATGCAGTTCAGTGTAGCAAGAGGCTGTTCTGTTCACTTGGTAACAATGCCCATTAAAGGGAAAGTTATGATTATGATTATGATTATGATTATGATTATGATTATGATTATGATTATGATTATGATTATGATTATGATTATGATTATGATTATTATTATTATTATTATTATTATTATTATTATTAGACTTCTATGCCGCCCTATTCCGGAGAACTCAGGGCGGCTCACAACATAATAGAAATCAACATTTAAAAATACATGTATATAAAACCCCTTAATTTAAAAAAACCAATCATTCAACATACACACAGACATACACTGGCTTGGGGCAAGATGTTAACTGCCCCAGGCCTGCCGGCAGAGGTGTGTTTTAAGTAATTTACGAAAGGCAGAGAGGGTGGGGGCGACACGGATCTCCAGGGGAAGTTGGTTCCAGAGGGCCGGGGCCGCAACAGAGAAGGCTCTTCCCCTAGGCCCCGCCAGGCGACACTGTCTGGCTGATGGGACTTGGAGAAGGCCGACTCTGTGGGCCCTAACCGGCCGCTGGGATTCATGGGGCAGCAGACGGTCCCGTAAGTAACCTGGTCCAATGCCATGTAGGGCTTTATAGGTCATAACCAACACTTTGAATTGGGTTCGGAGACCAATTGGCAGCCAATGCAGCTCGCGGAGTGATGCCGAAATGTGGGCATTTCTGGGCAAGCCCAACACTGCTCGCGCGGCTGCATTCTGCATTACCTGAAGTCTCCGAATGTTTTTCAAAGGTAGCCCCATGTAGAGAGCATTGCAGTAGTCGAGCCTCGAGGTGATAAGGGCATGAATGACTGTGAGAAGAGACTCCCGGTCCAAATAGGGCTGCAACTGGTGCACCAGGCAAACCTGGGCAAATGTCCTCCTCGCTACAGCCGAAAAATGATGTTCCAAATTTAGCTGTGGATCGAGGAGGACGCCCAAGTTGCGGACCTTCTCCAAGGGGGTCAAAAGCTCCCCCCCAGGCTGATGGACGGATAGATTGAATTATCCTTGGGAGGCAGAAGTTAAACAACAATCAAATGAAAAGCAGGACAATTCGGTAAGAGATATGAAAATCTGATTTCCTATTTTCAAACTGGCCTTTCTCGACTTTCTTACATGCCAAGAAACAGTTTGATATATTAAACATATTGTTTGCTGAATGCTTAGCATCAATCCTTAAAATGAAACATAAAAAATAATAAATTAAAAACTGTCTTCTTAATAACAGAATAACAGAGTTAGAAGGGACCGTGGAGGTCTTCTAGACCAACCCCCTGCTCAGGCAAGAAACCCTATACCATTTCAGACAAACGGCTGTCCAATCTCTTCTTAAAGCTCCCGTGATGGAGCATTCACAACTTCTGGAGGTAAGCCATTTCCCACTGGTTAATTGTTGTCACTGTCAGGAAATTTCTCCTTAGTTCTAGGTTGCTTTTCTCCTTGATTAGTTTCTATTCATTGCTTTTTGTCCTTCCTTCAGGTGCTTCACCCATGAGGAATAGAACAGAATAAATCACAATTGAGCCCAAAATTTCTGTTACTAAGCAGGACGGTTGTTAAGTGAGTTGTGTCCCATTTCGCAACCTTTTTTTGCCATAGTTGTTGTGAATCACTGCAATTGTTAAATGAATCACACTCAGCAAATCCAGCTTCCTCCATTGACTTTACTTGTTGAAAGCCAGCTGGGAAGGTTACAAATGATGACCACATGATCCCGGGACAGTGCAACTGTCATAAATATATGCCAGTTGCCAAGCATCCGAATTGTGATAATGTGACCATGGGGATGCTGTAATGCTGTGAAAAATGGTCATAAGTCACTTTTTCCAGTGCTGTTATAACTTTGAACAGTCACTAAACGAATGATTACAAGTCAGGGACTACCTGTAAATTAGAACATATGCGCTTTGTCTTCGGTATGTTCTTTGAATACTGGAACCTGGGTCATTACTGTCAAGAATACAACAGCCATCAGGAGACTCACTTTTGACTGGTGTAGATGTGTTTTGTCTAAGGCAGGGGTCGGCAACCATAAACATTCAAAGAGCCACTTGGACCTGTTTCCCAGAGAAACGAAAACACTGGGAGTCGCAAAACTTGATTGAAAAGTTTAATTAAAAAGAAATAGAGGCTGCTGTGCATGAGTTCTCTCTCTCACTCTCTCTCTCTCCCTCCCTCCCTCTCCCTCTCTTTGTCTCCCTCCTTTTCTCTCTCTCTCTCTCTCCTCCTCTCTCCCTCCCTCCCTCCGATCTTCTGCTCACCTGGCAAGCTGGCTTCACGCTGTTCTCCGACAAACTGACACACATTCTTATTGGGCTGTCTCTCTCTTGCCCTTGGTCTGCTTGTCCTCTTCCCCCACTCAGTGTGTGTGTGTATGTGTGTGTGTGTGTGTGTGAGAGAGAGAGAGAGAGAGAGAGAGCTGCTGCTGCTGCTTTCTGCTGCTTCCTGCGGAGATGCAGCAAAGGCAGGAGCCCCGCCCAATAAGCTTGTCAGCTTGTCGGAGAACAGCAAGAGGCTACTCTCTTTTTTACACACACACACACACACACACACACACACACACACACACACACACACACACACACACACAGAGAGAGAGAGAGAGAGAGAGAGAGAGAGAGAGAGAGAGAGAGAGAGAGAGAGAGAGAGAGAGAGAGAGCTGCTGCTTTCTGCTGCTTCCTGCGGAGATGCAGCAAAGGCAGGAGCCCCGCCCAATAAGCTTGTCAGCTTGTCGGAGAACAGCAAGAGGCTACTCTCTTTTTTACACACACACACACACACACACACACACACACACACACACAGAGAGAGAGAGAGAGAGAGAGAGAGAGAGAGAGAGAGAAAGAAAGAAGGGAAGTGCAAGTGCCTCTCTCTGTATCTGTCTCTCTCTTTGCAAATGGCGGAGGAGGCTGGGAGCTGCAGGAGAAGGCTCAAAGAGCCACAAATGGCTCCAGAGCCATGGATTGCTGACCCTTGGTCTAAGGAATATGTCAGAGTTCAGACTGATGAATCCAATCAAGGAAACACTTTCAAGATTTTTCGATCTCTTAATGCAAAGCTTTATTGAATACACCCATATTGACACATATGAAAGTAAAACCAACTCTAGCAGGACCCCTCCCAAACACCTATAGTAAAAGCATTAACTTCTTTCTCCTCCCTCTGGGTCAGGTCTCATTGCCCAATCAAGTTGGGAAATATTGTTATGAGAGAGCATCTCTGCATCTAGCCAGACACCTGACCATTGTCCTTGATTCTCACGGTCTGCTTCCTTAATCTTTGAAGTCTGCATTCCAAACCTCTCCCTTCACCACAAGCTTGTTGGCAAGTTAAGAAGCAATGTCTGTCACACCAGCAAGACTGGGTTTCAAAACGTGACAGAATACTTGAAAGTAAGTATCTGTCAGTGATGGTTTAAATTATCACCTGTCTCAACTCATATTATGTAATGTTCATGCAGCAAACAGGGGCTAAAGTTCTGAATAGTGCTAAGAGTTAGAAGGAAGGGGAAGGCACGGTGGCTCAGGGTTAAAGATGCTAAGCTTGTCAGCTGGGAAGCTGACAGCTTGGGTTTGAGACCTGAATGTTGTACGACAGGATGAGCTCCTGTTCCTTGCCCCACTCCTGTCCACCTACCAGTTTGGAAGCATGCAAATGCGAGTGGATAAATAGGTATCACTTCTGTGGGAAGCTAACAGCATTTCGTGTGCCTTTGGCACATAGCTATGCTGGCCACATGACCACCGAAAATGTCTTTGGACAATGCTGGATCCCTTGGCCAGGAAATGGAGATGAGGACCACCCTCTAGAGTTGGAAATGATTGGATAGGGTAAACCTTTATTTTTACCTTTAACAGTAAGACAGGAGTTTCGTTTAATCTTTATAGATGAGCACTGAATCCGTCAGACCGTTTTATTTTCTTTTAAAAATCTGCCTCACTCATGCAGTCCTGGTTGACATCCCAGCCAGTTAAGACATTTAGGGATATTTTGCCGAGATTTTCTGTTTCAAACATAGTGGAGTTATTTTCTTCTTGGCTGCCTGCCAGTGAAAAGGTAAGTTTATGGCCACCAACTTTGTGGCATTGTGGAAACCTGGCTCTGATCTGAAATCTCTTGCAGAGAGGACAGCGGTGTATCAGGAGTACAAATTTACACATTTGAGTCTTCCCTCTGCTTGTTGCTGCAGCCAAGCAGGCCCTGATTAATTCAAATTGCAGTTGACTATCGGCAGTAAGCCACTAATGGGGATAATTCACACCTCTTCCCGTTCACCTTACACAGCTGATGTGGAGGACCGTTGCATGAAAAAGTGATAAAACAACAAAGAAATGTAATAGGGGATTATCTCCGACTCTGTTTCTAATATTAAATGTAGGGGAATGAATAAAAAAATAGGAATAGGAATATTCCTTATTGGCCAAATGTGATTGGACACATGAGGAATTTGTCTCCAGTGCATAAGCTCTTGGTGTACATACAAACAGCAAAGTGGGAAGTCATACATCTAAATCAAAGATACAATCCTAATCATAGTTTCAAACAACAAGTGATAAATCATAAGATACCAATAGGAGAACCTAGCAGGAAAGATGAGAAGATGAGAAAATGAGAAGAGAGAAAGATGAGAAAGAGAAAGATGCTAGAATGCAAAAAATTAGCTGTTATCTTCATCCATTCTGTCTGGCTATTAATTGAAAATGTGACAACACTGTCATAGAACTTTGACCCTTTTAGATCAGTCTTACTTTTAATTACTGATGCTTCTACAGAGTTTCTATAGTCCGAACAGGGTGATGGCTTAAGGAAGACCTTTCCAAATTGATGTTCTAAAGGAGTAGAGCACTACCGTCTTTCCCCCAAAATAAGGCCTACTCTGACAATAAGCCCTAGCTTGATTTTTGGAGGTGGGCCTAATATAAGCCATACCTCAAAAATAAGGCCTAGATTTGGGGCAAGGTACACGCCTAAAAATCAAGCTAGGGTGGGGGTGGAGCTGCCCCATCTGCCCCACACCTGTTTACCATTGCAGCCAGGCTTCCCATGTCCTGACACCTGCCTTGCCTCATTGTCCTTCTTCTTCTGTGGCTGCTTGCCACCGCTCACATGTGTCAGCTCCATTTTGCCATCAGAGGCTTTCTGGAAAGGTCTCTTCAGCCAAGAACCTGGCTCCAGATTGATGTGCACAGCGGCCCCCACTGCACGCGTCAATTCAGAGCTCCATTCTCAGCTGCAGAGGTCTTTCCTGAAAGCCTCTGAAGGCAAAATGGAGGCTGGGGGCAACGTGCACGAGCAGCGGTGAGCGGCTACAGAAGAAGTGGACTGGCTGGGCAGGGCTGTCATTCCTGCTGCTGCGAGGTGAGATAGGGGAAAAGACATCCCCTGAAAATAAGACCTGGTGCCTCTTTTGGAGGCAAAATAAAATAAAATAAAACCGGGTTTTATTTTCAGGGAAACATAGTAAAACTCCCTGCACCTCTGTAGATCATATATGGGCTGAAGGTGACTGAAAGATTAATTTTACTTTCTTGTTAACTTTGGGGGGCATGTATGTGCACTGTCAAGCCCTGGGGAAATCAGGAGATTCAGGCAGTTCAAATGAGTATAAAGATTTATTGCAAGCTTAAGCTCTCTACAAAAATCTGAGCTTCTAACAGTCAAATGAGTGGGTACACAGCGATTCGTGACTTATGACACATTTGATCCTCCCTTGGGCTCAGCCTGGTCATCTCCTACAGCAGAAATGTCAAACTCGCGACGTCACATCATGTCGCGCAACGTATTGGGACAATTTTTCCATTGCCAGCAATGGGGTGGGCGTGGCTTCCGGATGATGCATCTGGCCCACGGGCCGGCAGTTTGACACCCCTGTCCTACAGTATCCACACTGAACCATCTTTCTTTAAAAAAAACACAGTTATCAAAATATGTACCCCTTTGTATATATTCTTGGTCCTACTTTAGAGTGGTGTAATATGGATATCCCAAAGGTGCTTTTTCAAAAGGCAGCTGGACTTTCTTGTTTTTTCCATGAAGACATTTTGCTTCTCATCCAAGCAGCCTTTTCTGTTCTGACTGAATGGTAGGGAATGGAAGTAGTTATATCCTTTGAAGCCACCTAGTCATTAGCCCTCTCCCTGAGAGTCATTGAGGCACCTTAGAGGTTTCTCTGTGCACTCAAGGCCTCAAAAACCTCCAAGTGGACTCAACGATTTGCAGAGAAAATGCTAATGACCAAATGACTGCAAGTAATATAAATCCTTTCATTCCTTCCATTGTCAAAACTGAAGAAGCTTTGTGGATGAGAAGCGAAATGTCTGCATAATACAAACAAGAAAGTCCAGTTTAAAAAGCACCTTTGAGACAACTATGACCTGTATGACTGAGAATCTTCACAGACATGTAATATGAATAGATTCAGAACTTTGATGTAGTCATGTTGTTTGAAAGACCTGGGGTAGGGGTAGGCAACCTCGGCTCTTTTATGACTCATGGACTTCAACTCCCAGAATTCCTGAGTCAGCGCTGACTCAGGAATTCTGGGAGTTGAAGTCCAGGAGTCATCAAAGAGCCGAAGTTGCCTACCCCTGACCTGGGGCATGTTTTTTTTTCTTTTTTTGCTTGTTTTTTAAGCTTAGGGCTTTTTTATTTATATATATATATAGTTTAACCATCTCAGCAAGTTCCACCATCTCCATTAAGCATGCCTTCATCGCTGAATCTTCCCGTCTCTTTGTATAAAAATAATCTCACTGCAATTATCATGAACAAAAAGAAAACCTCTGGTCTCAATTGTAGATTTTTTTTTTAGAAATCCTCTGGATCCAGAGTTTTCTAGCTTTTTTACCCATCCACCTAATATGATAAAATGTTCCTGAATCAGCCGTTGAAACAGATATTGTCTGAAACAAAAAAAAATCATTCTAGACAAAGCAATTATAATTTCTCCCATCTTAACATATATTTTTAAACTTTACTTCATGTCTTAACACACTTATTTTGAAAAAAACATATAATACTTGTATTCTCGGGCATTTTATCTACTCAATCTTAAAACCCGTTGTATTCCTCAATTCTGCTTGATCGTCTATAGTTCAGTGTTTCTCAATTTTGGCAATGTTAAGACTGGTGAACTTCAACTCCCAGAATTCCCTATTGGCTTGGGAATTCTGGGAGTTGAAGTCCATGCATCTTAAAGTTGCCAGAGTTCTAGTTTCATGTTTTGTGAACATCTTTGTCTTCTATATATTAATCTTGAAACCTGCTAATGAACCAAATTTTTAAAAAATTTTTGATTAATATTTCAATTCCCTTTAAAGCATTTTCCAGAAAAAACACATCTGCAAAAGCCCTTAAATCAGTGTTTCTCAACCTTGACAATTTTAAGGCATGTGGACTTCAACTCCCAGAATTCCACAGCCAGCAATGCTGGCTGTGGAATTCTGGGAGTTGAAGTCCACATGCCTTAAAATTGTCAAGGTTGAGAAACACTGCCTTAAATTAAAAGTTTTTTTTTAAAAAAAATTTTTACGCCCATAATTAGTTCAGTATTTCAAAAACCAAATAAACAAGAAAGGAGATAGAGGAGATCTTGTCTTGTTCCTTTTTGTATCTTGCGGGGTTTTGTTATATCTTGTGCTTGCTGTGAAGTGCTTTCTGTAAATTGATCTTCTCCACGTTATAAGGTTCTTTCCAAAGTTTGTAACTTTCAAAACCTTGAACAAAGAAGCCCAGTTCAAATGATCAAAGGTCTTCTCTGCATCCAAGAAAATCAATGCAGCTATTTTTTTTCCATTATGTTGTTCCAAATATTCCAAAATGTATAACAGGCTTCTAACATTTTCTCTTAAGTGTCTTTTAGGTAAAAATTCACATTGATCCTCAGGAATAAAGTTTTGCAAAATTATCTTCAGTCTGTCATCTGGAATCGTTGTGAATGGTTTGTAGTCATTATTCAATAATAATATCAGCCTACAAGCTATATCTTGTTCCTCCTTAGGATTTAATGCTGTCTTAGCCTACTCTCTGGTACCTTTCTTCCTTGTAGGATTGAGTTCATCGTGCTTGTAAAAGTTGTAAAAATTCATTCTGAAAATATTTATAATAAGAATCTGATATCTATGCATCTTTCCTAGTTTAATATTTTTATAGCTGCAAACACTTTCCTTATTGCTATAGGTCCATAATCTGTCTCTGTTCCTCTGTAACCTTCAATCAATTTTGTTTCTTCAGATATTCATCTATTTTCTCTAGAGAGTTGATGACTCCTTTATATAAATTGTAATGACATTGATGGAACTCTTTTTGTATGGCCACATTGTCCATTAATGCAGCATTTTCTTCTTGTAAGTTCAATATCATTTCATCCTGAATGAAATAAGGAGAAAAGAAGAAGAATTAAAGAAATTTCCAGAGAAGCATTTCTTAACAAATTCACTTTTTATAATGACAATTAGCAATGACAGTAACAGAAATTGAAATGAAAATGAATTGTGTAAAGCAAAACAAGTAAAAAAATTGACTTTGCAAATAAACCAAGGAAGTGGCTAGCATATAAATTGTGAAAAGAAAAAGAAAAAGCATTGTAAAGTGCCTTCTGAAGCTTTCTGGTTTGCGACCTCTTGCCTTCTTCCACTGTTCATCACTAAATTTTTTATACAGTCTTAAGCATCTCTGAAAGAATTCAAATTCCAGATAGGGCATGATTAATTTAGTGCTGTCGTTTTCTACACTATAGCGTACAGCTGTCCTTTTCCTCTGCTGTGCTACATCCGATCTCCGCTCTTAGTGGAGAAGTAAATTAAAGCAAAAGGGTTGAGTCACTTCTGTGTGCCAATGTTAAAATTAATTTTTCCTGACAGTGCCACAGAGTTGGAAACTTGGAATGGCATTATGAAAGGGGGGTGGGGGAGGTGGGAAACCAATGAATTAAAATATGCGTATATGGGTTGGTTGATGGAAACAAGTCCATCACTCTTTCTGCATTAGCTTGTTTCCCTATGGATATTGAAACTTTTCTGCAGGGAAAAATGTAGAAAAAAACCTTTCACATGCTCCGGTGACATAATACTCTTTTATTTAAAATTCTCTCTCCCTCCCCCCCTCCTCCTTGAATTAAGGTCAACTTTATGGGAACCTTTATAGCTGCATGCAAAAGTCTAAGCCGCCCTGATCAAATTGCTTCTTTCAAAGTAAAGAAGCTAATATTACTATTAAATACAACCTCTTGGTACAAATTCAGATCATGTTTATTATAAAGGCAAAGGTTTCCCTGTCCATCCATGTCCAACTCTAAGCTGCAGTGCTCATCTCTATTCCCTGGAGCCAATGTTGTCCAAAGACATTTCTCAGGACCATGTGGCCAGCATGACTTTACATTGAAGCACATGAAAAGTTGATACCTTCCCACTGAAGTGGTACCTATTAATCTACTCACATTTGCACGTTTTCAAACTGCTAGGTATGCAGGAGCTGGGGCAAGAAACCAGAGCTCATCCTGATGACCAGGACTTAGGGGACAGTATCAACGTACAGATGGCCCCTCTATCTCTGGTCACTTGTAGGCCCATGAATGCAGGGTCATGAAAGGACAGCAAAGAAACATGCAATGTTCTAAACCAGACATGTCAAACACAAGGCCCGGGGGCCAGATGCAGCCTGCAAAGTGGTTTCATGTGGCCCACAAAGCCATCCTGGAAACAGTGAGGGAATGGCCCCCACTGCCTTGGCCCTGGCCCAGGTCAGCCGAGAGGCAATGTACAGTTTTGTGGTGGCCATCTATGTTGAAACGCATTCAATTCCACAAGGCCATCTAGAAACAGTGAGGAACCAGCCCCTGCCATGTCGGCCCCACCCCCTGGATGCATGCTGGGGAGGTATCACCCTTTGTGAGGAATGAAGAAATGGACCATGCCTTGGCGCTTGCCCCAGTCCCACCCCCTTCTGCCAGAGACCCTTAGATCTGTCCCACTCCTGCCCAAGCCCCCACAGGCACCCTTAACGTGAATGATGTAGAGCTGGCCATGCGCACCCAGTAGGCCACACCAACTCCATCCATGCCCACCCAGTAGGCCACACCCACCCTGGCCATACCCCCCCCCCCGAGGGCAACCTTAATGCTGATGTGGCCCTCAATGAAATTGAGTTTGACACCCCTGTTCTAAACCCACCCAAGGACAGCTGGCATCTTGGGGAAACACCCACACCACCCAATACTGAACATATAGTCTTGGGGGGGAAACTCTTCTGAGAGAACATACTAGCTACTTCTGCTTTCTTATCTACAGTGTGCCAGCCTTTAAGGGCGAAGACTTAATCTTATGTGTGTCAGCTTTGCTGGGTGAATTGCTTATGTAATCAAAGTAACTATAAAAATAAGCTTTCTTTGCTATTTGAGGCTTTTGGTCTTTTGTACAGAAGCCCATCTCTATTGAGCTGAATAAATACGTAAGCTTGAAGGCAACGTCTGGTTTCCTGTATTTTTTTATCAAGCAAAAACCTCAGAACCTGCACATCAATCCCATTGTGCAAACCTGGGTCTCGAACCCAGGCTATCAGCTTTCCATTGAGCCATTGCGCCCCTATATATATATGTGCAATGCTTTACGGATTCAAAATAAGTGATATCCCCTATTTAGTTAGCTAATTTTGACCTGCGGTAATGGGAGACCTATTCATCTGCTTTTTTTTTTTTAATATAGTGGAGTTTGGGCTTGTGTTTATTCACTCCTCTTTTTAGTACTTATCTTTTCCCTTAGATTCCTCTTTACTCTTCTTTTATAATAGTCTTTGTCTTGTGAACTTCCCTTTGCCTTCCCTTGCCTTGCCAGCACCGGGAATTCCTGGGGAATACCAATTCAGGCTCAGAAGCCTTAATAAATACCAGGTGTCATGATGATTGCTGCATAATATGTTTTTTATGTCCAATGTTGATTGTTTTAATAAAAGAATTTTTATAATAAAAAAAAATGAGAAGATAAAAAATAAAATAAAGACTCCCTACATCTGTGGTGTGTGTGTGTGTGTGTGTGTGTGTGTGTGTGTGTGTGTGTGTGTGAGAGAGAGAGAGAGAGAGAGAGAGAGAGAGAGAGAGAGAGATCAGGACAGCACAGCGACTATTTTTAAAAATTTCATTGTGATGTTGTTTTATTGTATTTTATCCTTCATCTCATTGTTATGACCGATGCTTACACCAATAAGCCTACTTACAGTACTTACTTAGAAATGAAACTTGATCCAGTCTTAGAAAGGCAACTTAAAAAAAAAAGCCTTAGAAAACCCTTTAAAAACTCACAGTGCAGTTGTGAGGGGAAAAAAACTTCTAAAGATTCCCTCCAGATGGCTGTGTTGATAAGCAGCTGTAATTCTATCAGAGCTGAATTGAGACAATGAAAAGCAAAAAACCCCACAAAAGACTCTAAAGGGGCCTAGATGTCTCAAGGCTGAACCATAAAAGGATGAAATATACAATATAAACTTCTGCTGGGGTGCCAGATTCATTTTTTAATAGCTTTCCGGCACCCCATGACTACAAACATCCAACTCTCATAGTAAACAAGTGTAGGAGAAAAATATATTGCTTGCTCACGGAATGAGTTTGCATTTCAACGCCCTGTAAAGAAAATACTATAAATGATAAACAGTGTAGAGTAAATTAAGAGTAGTTTTTCGGGGTTTCTTTCTTCTCCGTATTATCCTTTGGATGGAAAGGATATTGTTTCTCCAGAGCAGACATCAGGTATCAGTTTTCCTGATTCCTATTCCCCAAGTGTTTCCTTAGAGACAGAGAACAAGATGTTAGTCAGTTTTGCTCTTGGGATAGCAGTGTGTAAGAAGTAGGATTTCTAAGCCTCTGTGAAAATGAAGACATCATTGGGACACAGATTTATAATGCAAAAAGTGAAAAGAAAATATGAAGGTTTTGCCTTATTTTGGCATTAACTTCATTAAAAAAAAGATTTATTACTAAATTCAAGGTTTTAAGAACAGGAGATGCTAACTTACCTGTATCATAGCCTGATCAGAATCAGTAGCATTCGTCAGGATAACCATAACAATGTAGATCAGATACTACAAAAGTGCTGGTGCTAGTCTAATCCAGATTTCAGGAATGTTCCCTGCAAATTATCGGTGTTGAAGCACCCAGATTTAGAATGTAGCATTCATTACGAGGAAGGCTACACAAAAGCTCCTCCTCTCTTATTCTGTAAATATTGGCAGTGTTGGAAATGACAGCCAGAATTCTCCAACCTCTAGGAATAACACTAGCCCATAAACCCATAGCGGCATAGCCACACTCCTCCAGGAATTATCCAGAACCAAAGACAAGATACAGAAGGATGAAAGAAGCAATGTCATCGACAAAATCAACTGTAACCACTGCAACCAATTCTATGTGGGACAAACAGCTCCAATTGAACTGGTGCTGTTTGATGTCAGTATTGGTAGAGATTAAAGATTGGGGCTCGTGACATTTTACTGCCAGCCGACACTGAATTAAAAACCAGGACCCATGACTTCCGGTTTGCCATTGCGGCTACTGCGGCTGCTGGAAGGTGAACTCTGTCTTCCATGTTCGATTTCGTTCCACTGGGGGACCCTGGAAAAGGTCAAAAGTCACCCTGTAGGGGCAACGAGCAAGGAGAGGACCCTGCTTGATTGCGAGAGGGTGGCAGCCCTTCCGCTTGATCTGGGGCAGCCCTCCAAACCAGTGGAGGAAAGCCTGGCCATAGCAATATGGCTTGTCACTAAGCTGCTGACAGCAGAAGTCAAACTTACCATCAAGCATTTCTAAACCAATGTGAATGAAACTGGATGAGAGCTGATCTTCTCTTTAAGATTTTAAGTATTTTTCTTTTCCTGTAAAAGCTGCCCGAAGTATTTTTTTTCCCCTGTGAGGAGACAGAGGATGGAATTTCTGCCCCACCCTCTAAGAACAGCGGTGACTGACTACCCAGGGGAATTAAAGCACTATAAGAACAATTTCAATCTAATTGGATTTATATGTTTCTGAAATTTGGGGACCAAAAGTTTTCTTATTTTTACTGGAGACTTTTGTTTTTAATCTACAAAAAAGAAATAAAACTGGAAAAAGGATTATAAAAATTTTGGACTTAAAAAAAACCTTAAATGGCATCAGTGACATCTTGTGGTGAAGTATGGTATTACAACTTGTTATTGGCTAAAAGAGACTTGGCTTGAAGCCCAGACTTCAGATCAAACTCTTTTAACCTTGATAGATACCACCTGTGAGAAATTCAGCTTTAAAGAGAATTTCTGGGTAGCATAATTGGCTTGTTTGTACTATGAATGTAAACCTTTACTGACTTTCAGAGCTATATGTGGGGAATTGCTTTCCTATTTCTTTATATGAGAAACATTTGTTATTACATGAGATGATGGAATACCTTGGACTATAAAATCTTACTTGACAAATGACTTCTACTATAAAGACTATAATATGTGAAATAGAGGTTCCATGCCTTGTTATAAAATCATTTTTAACGTCTGATTTTAAAGTCCTCCACCTAATACACTATTAAGAAAATATGGATGAAGACCAGGAAAAGATCATTTTCATGTTGAAAGCAATACATGAAACCATTCTTTCAGCTTGTGACAAAATAAGATGCAACATAAAAGAACAAGATGCCAGCTTAGATATACAAACCCAAATTTTGACTACAACCAAAGAACTAACAATGCAGAAGATAGCAGAAGAAGTGGAACAATAAAATAGTAAGACAGAGCACTCAGTTGACCAACAAATACAGTTAATGGAAAATCCAGAAAAGGGAGTTTCAACACTGAAAATGGAAAAGACTTTCTATATAAACCGGAAGAAATTTGAGGAGAAAGAAAAAGAACAGATTGAATGGAAGATAAACATATTAGGACAATCATAGGAAAATGGAATAATAGAGAGATGATCTAATGAACACAAATGGACTAGCCCTTCCAAAATAATGGCAACTAAATGGTCTCTCTTATTTCAGATAATATATACAATAATAGAGGGACATCTATTTGATGATTTAAAAGCACTGACATGGAAGGCTAATTGGCAAAGGAAGAAAGCCAGAATAAGGCTGAAGAAAATTGGGGCTTTGATTTATTAGAGGGGATTTCATATTACTAATTAGAGGGTTAAAGGAAGAAGTTGAGATAAGGGGAATTTTGCTCATTTAATTTAAAATATTTGGAAATCAGTTGAAAATAAGGATTCTATTTGTTTAATATTACAAATTAGACCCAAAGGAAAAATTTTATGAATATGTTTGATTTATTAACCCAGATAATATATATAATGGTTTTGATATATTGAAGGGGGTACTGTATTAATTAGATTATTTAATATGGTGGGAAATAGATAACTTTTAGAAAATAGAACAAGACTATATTCAAATAGATAAGATGTGTATTTTGAATATTGTTCTATCCGGCCTCTCTCTCAACTCATTAAAATCCACGTAAATATGTCGTTAAGAGATTTATTAAACACATTTCAAAAGGATTCATTTCAAAGTACGCTGCTGACATTTTGCTGGCAGAAACATCAAAGACTCATTATTTACATTTAGATTACAACAAACTCCTGCCAAATTTTCCAATTTACTCACTCTGTCTTTATCACATTGTCCGTTCCTCATTATCCTTAGCTAGGTTTCCAAAACATCAGACTTTCAAAGCATTGCAAAAGTTTCCAAACCTCTCATTGATAAACGTTGCTCGTAGCAAGGGCGTAGTCTCCTTCCCCCTTCTAATATAGTGTCCGATACGTCACTTCCCCCCATTACTTCCTTTTTCTACTTAACTGAACCCTCCTCCTATTAACCCTTCGAACTCTCGGATCCAGCCATACATTCTCCTGTTCCAAGTCTGATTCTGCACCTTGAGACTCCGATGCAGACTGCATCTCAATCTCCTCCCTGTCTGCCTCGGCTGCCGGGAGGGGAAAGCACCCAGAGGGGCCTGGCTCAGCTGCCGGTAGGGACAAACACTCAGAGGGGCCTGGCTCGGCTGCCGGGAGGGGCAAACACTCAGAGGGACCCGGCTCCCCCTCCTCATCCTCCGACACCTCCCCAGCTGGTCCAGAGACACCCACAACACTATCCCCCCCCGCAGGCCCCTCCCCCGGGGGCCGTCGGAAGGGATGTGGTTTGGAGGGAAATGCAGTATGAAAATCCCACTTTAACTCAGGAGCCTCAAAATCCTGAGCATCTACCCAAGAGCCAGCGGAGGGCCCACCCCCGGTCCAATCAACCAAATATTGGAAGCGGTCGTCGAGCCATCGGGAATCTCGAATGCCGGACACCTCCAACCGGGAAACAGGAACTTGAGCACGGCGAGCTGTCGGGCCCGGATCAGGAGGTCGAAGCGGAGAATCAGGGTTGACAGGAACAAGCAAGGAGCGATGAAACACGGGATGTACACGAAAAGACCTAGGCAAAGTCAAACGATAGGTCACCGGATTGATGACCGTCTCCACAGGAAAAGGACCCATGAAACGTTGATCAAGCTTGCGGTGAATTCTCCCTGGAAACAAGTACTTGGTGGAGAGCCAAACCCGATCTCCAACAGCTAACGGCGGTGTGTCGCGACGCGAGCGGTCAGCAACCCGCTTGTAGTCTTCCTTGGCCTTAGTCAAGTGCTGCTTAACCATCTCGTGGACTGACTGCAGTTCGGTTAAATAGTCCTCTGCGACTGGAACTGGAGAATCGAGGAGCGTGAGCGGGAAAAATCTGGGATGATATCCGTAGTTGGCAAAAAACGGAGTGGTCTGAGTGGAAGTGTGCTGAGAGTTGTTGAAAGCGAATTCGGCCACGGAGAGATATTTGGACCAATCGTTCTGTTGGTCGTTGATGAAACAACGCAAATACTGCTCCAGAATGCCAATCACTTTCTCTGTACCCCCATCAGTCTCTGGGTGATGCGTGGAGGCTAGATTAACTTGGACTTGAAGTGCAGACATGAGTTCTCTCCATAACTCCGAGGTGAACTGGGTTCCTCGGTCGGACACTATTTTGTCAGGCAAACCGTGTAGCCGGAAGATATGTTGAATGAACAGCTGAGCAGTGACCTTGGCTGTCGGTATTCTTCGGCAAGGAATGAAATGTGCCATTTTGGTCAGCATGTCCACCACTACAAAGACAACGGTGTAGCCGGCAGAAACAGGTAGACAAGTCAAGAAGTCCATGGAAATAGCTCCCCAGGGTCTCTCCGGCGTGGGTAAAGGCTGTAATAATCCCGGAGGGGCTCCTGTGGCATGTTTTGCCTGACGGCACCGTACACAGGAATTCACATAGGATTGCACATCATGGCGAAGTCTGGGCCACCAAAAAGTCCGAGACACTAAGTGAAGAGTCTTAAAGAAACCAAAATGACCTGCCGCAGGGTTATCATGGCATTGAGTCAGGATGAGACCCCGGAGTGGGCCTGCTGGAACATATAACAGGTTGCGGAAGCGTAATAGTTCCTCGGATAAGGTCCAAGGTGAGTCGGGACCCACCTCTTGTCTCTTCCGTATTGCAAAGTCATCTAGTTGCTGCGCTTCCCTAATCTGTCGTCGTAGATCTACCGGATTATGCACGGCTGCGATCGATTCGATAGGCAGAATGGTTCGAAGCGGTAAGGGATCCTTGACCTGTAGATACTCAGGTTTACGGGACAGGGCATCTGCTCTTTTGTTGTACCCTTTCGGAATGTAGGTGACTTTGAAGTTGAATCGAGCGAAGAACAAAGACCAACGGATTTGACGTTGATTCAATTTCCTGGCAGATTGCAAAAATTCCAAGTTTTTATGGTCAGTCCGAACTTCAACTTGGTAGCGGGCTCCTTCCAGGTGGTGTCTCCAGGTCTCAAAAGCAGTCTTGATGGCCAATAGTTCCTTTTCCCAAATGGTATAATGGCGTTCGGAGGGACTTAGTTTCCTGGAGTAATAAGCACACGGGAACAGGGGGCCGCCATCTTGGCGTGTTTGAAGTAGCACGGCCCCTACTGCAACATCTGAGGCGTCAGCCTCCACTACAAAGGGTCGACAAGGATCTGGATACTTGAGAATGGGTTCCTGAACAAAAGCCTTTTTGAGGGTCTGAAACGCCTGTTGTTCGGCATCGCCCCAGTGGAACTTAACACCTTTTCGTAACAGTCGAGTAAGGGGCGCAGTCAAGGCAGAAAATCTCGGAATAAATATCCTGTAATAGTTCGCAAATCCCAAAAATCTTTGGACATCTTTTGCTTTACATGGTGGTTGCCAGGTTTGCAAGGCCTCAACCTTGCCAGGGTCCATGGCGATGCCTTGTGGAGAAATCACATGTCCCAGAAACTCAATTGTGGTTTGATAGAATTGACATTTCTCTAATTTGGCGTAAAGGTGATGCTCCCTCAAGCGTTGCAAAACTCGCCGGAGATGCTGAAGATGAGTGGCTCGTGACGGGGAGTAAATCAGGATGTCATCGAGGTAAACCACCACAAATTGATCTAATAAATCCCGGAAGATGTCATTCATGAAATGTTGAAAGACGGCCGGAGCATTGGTGAGTCCAAATGGCATAACGGTATACTCAAAATGACCATACCTGGTTCCAAACGCGGTCTTCCACTCGTCCCCCTCTCGAATGCGAACCAGGTTGTAAGCACCCCTTAAATCTATCTTGGTGAAGATGGTCGCTGATCGGAGACGGTCCATGAGATCAGGAATCAAAGGCAGAGGGTACCGGTTGCGCACCGTGATGGCATTGAGCTTGCGATAGTCACAGCATAGGCGTAAATCTCCGGTTTTCTTCTTCACGAATAACACAGGAGCTGACAAAGGCGAGGAAGAGGGACGAATGAAACCCCTGGCCAGGTTTTTGTCCACAAAGTCTTTCAATGCGGCCAACTCGGGTTCTGACATGGAGTAAAGGCGTCCTCTTGGAAGCTTGGCATTTGGTAGCAAATCAATGGCACAGTCATATGGTCTATGCGGAGGCAATTGGTCTGCCTCTTTCTCATTGAATATATCTGCAAAGTCCGCTAGGTTGGCCGGCAAGGTGATATCAGGGTGGGATGGTAGCTGAGCTGCACAAACTTGGCGTACGTGGTCTACGCATTGCAAACTGGGAAATGAAACAAAGTTCTGGGACCACACCACACAAGGATCATGGGTTCTCAACCAGGCTAGGCCGAGAACTAAGGGGAAATGAAGTCCCTTGGTAACATAGAATTGGATGGCTTCTTCATGTTGTCCTATGACCAGGCGTATGGGCTGGGTCATAAACTTGATCGGTCCAGACAACAATTCACGACCATCGATTGTCTCAACCAACATAGGTGGCTTCACGGAGCACAAAGGTATGGCATGCTGACGAGCGAAAGCTTCATTCATGAAATTGGTGGTGGCTCCAGAATCCAACAAGGCGTGGGCCGGAATACTCTGGGCATGATTTCCCAGAAGTATATTGGTTGCTAGGATCAGATGTCTCGGAGGACCGGGGTCGTCGTCTGCGGAACTGGAACTGGGTTTGGCGCCTGCCCGACCCAATGTTTCCATTAGGCCGGGCTCTGGCCGTTTCCCGGCAAGGTGGCTTGAAACTGCTGAGTGGGAGGCCGAGCTGGAACAGGAGTAGGACCTGCTGTACCACGTCTTTTCTGGGGGCAGGCCATGACGAAGTGACCCTTCTCTCCACAGTATAGGCACAAGCCCTCAGCTCTCCGTCTTGCCTTCTCAGCCTCGGTCAAATGAGATCTGGCTGCACCAAGATCCATGGGTTCATCTCTGGTCATGGGTGCAGGGCGCCTCTCAGTGTAAGCCGGCCCTGTTTGGAAAATACGTCTGGGTGCCGGGATGGGTGGAGCGATAGGTAGGGTCTGGAATCCTCTGCGTGGTGCAGGAACTGGCTTGGCACTTCCGGTGACTGGAACCATGTGTTTGTCCAGGCGGGCATCCATGGCTTGCGTTCGCGCTTCAATAGCCAAACAAAGTTGGTATAATGCATCCAGGGTTGCGGGTATTTCAGTAACTTTCAATCCATTCAAGATCTGGGAAGACAGACCATCTAGAAAGATTTCCATGAGAGCCTCATCATTCCAATTAATTTCTTGAGCTAGGCGGCGAAAATCTGATATATATTCCGCTACGCAGCGCGATCCTTGACGTAGCTCGCGTATCCGCCGGGTGGCATTTTGTCTACGAAGGGGATCAACAAATTCTCTTTCCATCAGCTGGCAGAATCCTGCATAATTGCTCAGGACAGGATCTTGTCCGTCTATCAGAGGAGACGACCAATCAGCAGCTGGGCCAGAGAGTAAACTTAAGATGAACGCTACTTTCGTTTCATCGAGCTGGAAATCTGCTGGGGCTGAGGCAATGAATGTTTTGCATTGGTTTAAAAAAGCTGGAAATTTATTACGCTCTCCAGTAAACTTATCAGGCAAGGCTAAATAGCATCTGCTTCGTCTGGGAGGGGGGGCTGGAGCTGGGGCTCCGGCAACTTGCTGAACCTGCTGTTGCAAATTGCCAATTTGTTGCTGGAGAGCTTGCACTAATTGATGCAGAGCCGGGTTATCCACAAAGAGTTGCTCCATGACGTCACTGAAAGCTCGGACTAATTTTCTTCTTTTTTGCTTTATTGGGGGCTACGAGCAATCTGTTCTATCCGGCCTCTCTCTCAACTCATTAAAATCCACGTAAATATGTCGTTAAGAGATTTATTAAACACATTTCAAAAGGATTCATTTCAAAGTACGCTGCTGACATTTTGCTGGCAGAAACATCAAAGACTCATTATTTACATTTAGATTACAACAAACTCCTGCCAAATTTTCCAATTTACTCACTCTGTCTTTATCACATTGTCCGTTCCTCATTATCCTTAGCTAGGTTTCCAAAACATCAGACTTTCAAAGCATTGCAAAAGTTTCCAAACCTCTCATTGATAAACGTTGCTCGTAGCAAGGGCGTAGTCTCCTTCCCCCTTCTAATATAGTGTCCGATACGTCACTTCCCCCCATTACTTCCTTTTTCTACTTAACTGAACCCTCCTCCTATTAACCCTTCGAACTCTCGGATCCAGCCATACATTCTCCTGTTCCAAGTCTGATTCTGCACCTTGAGACTCCGATGCAGACTGCATCTCAATCTCCTCCCTGTCTGCCTCGGCTGCCGGGAGGGGAAAGCACCCAGAGGGGCCTGGCTCGGCTGCCGGTAGGGACAAACACTCAGAGGGGCCTGGCTCGGCTGCCGGGAGGGGCAAACACTCAGAGGGACCCGGCTCCCCCTCCTCATCCTCCGACACCTCCCCAGCTGGTCCAGAGACACCCACAACAAATATTAGATTTTGTTATGAATTGAGATAAAGGAAACTTTGGTTACCTAAAGCCTGGAAATTATAAATATCAAATGTTAAATTTCAATACTGATGGGAAACTAAAAACTGGGAAAAAACCAATAACAGGACATTGATTGTCTATAATGATTGAATGTAAAAGTAATTAAGGTATGTATAAGCTAAAAATTTATTGATAAATGTAATAAGGATGTTTTTACTTTGTTGATATAATAAGAACTGTATTAGCTTAAATACGAGATAGTAGTTATTAAGGGGAAAAGAGAGGAAATATTTGATGTTGTAACTTGAGATTTGTATGAAAGATTTTTCTATGTTATTGAATTATTGATTAACCCAGCCACCATGTTGCTTTTCAAATACCTAAATGTAAAATTATAAAATTAATAAAATATTATAGAAAAAAACCCAGGATCCATGAAAGCCAGCTGGCAGTCAAACACCACAATCCCAAATTCTTAATCTCTACCCACACTGACACCAAACAGTACTAGTTTGATTGGAGCAGGCCCCAAAATGGAGGTTAGTATTTATTCTCTCTCATTATTTGCAATTATTTTGAACAAGAGGGAGACTGCACTACTACACTATCTAAGGGGTTGCCATAAATAAGAGAGAATCAAGCTATTCTCCAAAGCACCTGAAGGCAGGACAAGAAGCAACGGATGGAAACTAATCAAGGAGAGAAGCAACTTAGAACTAAGGAGAAACTTCCTGACAGTTAGAACAATTAACCAATGGAACAACCTGCCTCCAGAAGCGGTGAATGCACCAACAATGGAAGTTTTTAAGAAGAGACTGGACAGCCATTTGTCTGAAATGATATAGGGTTTCCTGCCTGAGTAGGGGGTTGGACTAGAAGACCTCCAAGGTCCCTTCCAACTCTATTATTCTGTTTTTCTGTTATACTTGTAAAACACCCATTGTCTTCACCTAGTTTGATTAATCAGAAAGATTTTTATGTTGTTTAGAGTACTCTAATCTTCCTACTTGGTACGTCAGCCATAAATCTGCCTATATTTGTCACATTGCTGTTGACATTTCTTTGCTTTTATAGTGACTGGTTATAGTGAACCATTGATTATGTTTCTTGGTGTAGTAAAACTTTTAAACAGTTTTTATTAGGTTCACCCCTTTAGAATTTATATTACTTATTTATTAACAATTCTTCAGGAAAACAAATAATAGAGAATGTAATTAGAAAAGTTAAAGGATAGCCCAGACTTGTACCAACTAAAATGAACTCTCAAAACTGAAGTGACCCCTTATTGGTTAACTGCTAAGGTTCAATCATGAAACTTATGGAAAGTTCAGAATACATTTACTGTTCATAATCCTTCTGTTTCTTCAGTTTCACATTTTTTTCTATTAGTTTTTTATTATTAAGAAAAGAGAGAAATAGTAGTGTAACAAGAAAGAAAAAAGGAAGGAAGGAAGGAAGGAAGGAAGGAAGGAAGGAAGGAAGGAAGGAAGGAAGGAAGGGCTAATTAATGCAACTTCATAACTTGGAACCATCTGCTAGCAAGATAAGCTTTTACTACATTCCTGCAAAGTCTAAACGTTTTTTCCAAATAATTTCAAAACTGTTCCATCTTATCGTAAAAGCTTAGAAATGGCTGCTAACACTGAGTATGGGAGATAATTAACACATCCTTAAGCAGCGGGTTGTGACACTGCTGAAAGAAAGTAATGGTTTACCATCTCTTTAAGAAGCCATTGCTTGACTCAGCTATTCTGGATAACAATTCAGAACAGTTCTTCTTACCCAAGGTTGTTATTGAGAAGGTGGTGTGGATACTTTTGCAAAAAAAAAAAAAAAAAAAAAAAAGACAAAAGCCCTAGAAGAAGCGATTTATCTTGATTCTATTTAGTTATGATTCAAGCATGAGCCTTGCCTTGTTTGCTCCTGTGACTGACTTATGCTGCGATTGGAATAGGGGAAGTGCAACTCTTGATTTTGGTAGGTCTACCAACAGTCATCAATGCCATCAACCTTCTTCCTTCAAGGCTAGCTGCAAGAGCTGAACATGGGAGACCTTGTGCTCTACTAGTTCCCCAGTCCTTAGGTGGTTTTGAAGAAAGACAGTTGATCTTCACTCTGGGCAGGGTGAAGCTTTGTTCACAATCTGGATATCCTCATGGCTCCTGCTACATCAACAGGTAATGGCTATTACCACCAGGGCATTTTTTTTGTCATAAAACGCCCAGAACGGAGTTCCAGCACCTTTTTTGGATGGAATCTTGTAGGGTAGGCAAGGCGGGTTGTATGATGTGTGTGAGTTCCGGCACTTTTTTTTTTTTTTTTACAAAAAAAGCACTGATTACCACGATGGCTTTGGTACAATTGCATGTGGTACATCAGTGGAAACTATTTTTGGAACAGGAAGCTTTGCTGATCCATGCCCATGTCACCTCATGCATGAATTATTGCAACTCTCTGTACATGGAATTACCCTTGAAATTTATTAGAAAGCTAAAGTTGGTTAAGCATGCAGAGGTCCTGGTGGTTTTGAGTGCATTGAGGGAGTTGCATGGGCTATTGGTTGGATTCTGGGTGTTATTCCAGGTCTCCCTAGCACAGTGTTTCTCAACCTTGACAATTTTAAGGCATGTGGACTTCAACTCCCAGAATTCCAGAGCCAGCATTGCTGGCTGTGGAATTCTGGGAGTTGAAGTCCACATGTCTTAAAATTGTCAAGGTTGAGAAACACTGCCCTAGCAGATCATCATCTTTTTCAGGCTTTGCAAATGCCATCTTTTATCCTGCCTCATTTTCCATGCCATTCATCCTTCTCTTTTTACGATTTGGGAGTTATTTACCTCAACATTCATTGAGCGATATGAAAGGCAGCTGGCAACAAAATCTTGATTAATACATGTTGAATTTGATTTGTATCCATTTTGGTTTATGTAAGAATCATTTATAATTCATGCAGTGATAAATATGGTATGACAAAGAAGCATTTTTCTAGATGACTTTTCTTTTTTAACTTCTCTAGTCCCTATGGCCAGGGTAAGACAGGACAGATGGCGAAACAGATAGGGAGGGTCAAAAGAATGAAAGACCTGCAGCTTACTGTAATATTATCCACAGGTTAAAGCTGTAATATTCACAAATGCCCTAGGCCAGTGGTGGAGAACCTATGGCACGGGTGCCAGAGGTGGCACTCAGAGCCCTCTCTGTGGGCAACCATGCTGTTGCCCCAGTCCTAGGCCTTCAGCTGGGTTTTATAAAACCTTTTCGCTTTAGGCCTTCGCTGCTGTGTGCAAAAAAAAAAAAAAAGGTTCACTCAATCAGTCAATTTCAACTTCTTGCGAAAAAAAAAAGATCTTGCAAAGTTGGAACTGATTGATTGAACTTTTTAGTCCCACCCAGTCTGCTGTTACCACTGCAGCCATGCCCACCCAATGGGCCACACCCACCCAATGGGCACCCAATGATGCATAAGTGGGCTTTGGGTTGCAGTTTGGGCACTCAGTCTCTAAAAGGTTCGCCATCACTGCCCTAGGCCAGAGGTCCCCAACCTTTTGAGCACCAGGGACCTGTTCCATGGAGAGAGGTTTTTCTGGGGACCGGAGGGGGCGTGGTTTCATGTACCATCTGCATCCCGTGAATGGGGCTTTGCTTGTTTGTGTGGACCGGTTTCTGGCATGCTGTGGCCCAGTGCCGTCCACAGACCAGGAGTTGGGGACCCCTGCCTTAGGCTTAATAATGACGAAGGAAAAAGAAGGAAGATCAAGAGCAAAAAAAGGAGAAGGGATTATGTCTGTTCTTCTATTTTGTTTGTGTGTTTGTTCATATATTACACATTTGGAGTCAGTTCTAATATTGATTAAATACTGATGTCTATCTTCCAGTGATAGAAACATTGCTGTTTAGAAGGATCTTCACAAGAATATTTTGTGTCTCAATGAAAAGGAAATAGTTGTGATAGGACCCTCTGTTGGATCCTGACATATCCAATGGGTATGCTGGAATAACTGTCCAATATTAATCAACATTTCCTAGTAGTTCAAAGTAGAAAGTCAGAATAAGAAAATATCTATTTTCCAGAATTATACAAGTCTTGAAACTGAAAGTGGAGCTCTCTTTCCTATATAGAAGCAACTATCCAAAAACTTTGGATCTGCTTTTTAAAGAAAAAGAAAGAACAACAACTGTGTTTAGAATAAATTTTTCCATTCTTAGAAAATCAGTGATACTTTATTCTTGATTTAACAGTAGCCATGCCTCAAGTCTGGAGGAAGAATAAGCTCAGCACTTAGGGATTGCATCTTATCTACCAACTACATGTCA
This sequence comes from Bothrops alternatus, assembly GCA_034064705.1. NCBI lineage: Eukaryota > Metazoa > Chordata > Lepidosauria > Squamata > Viperidae > Bothrops > Bothrops alternatus. Next base: position 368,137 of record JARGCV010000112.1, on the reverse strand, counting down.
TATTACAAAACAAATATAAGAGGGCATTATCAAGGAATTAAACATTTTTAAGATGCAAAATTTTCCAAACACTATTTGGGGGCAAAGGAAATGTCCATTTTTGCATTTCAGGTTGTAATGCTGGAACTTTAGGTTCTAAATGTTGTTTTCTTTTAAAACTAATGCTAACAATGTGGTGCATGAAATAAGCATGAGTAGTCTTACCTACATCTACCAAATTTTTGGATAGTACATTCTTTCCTGCTTCTGTTTCCAAAAGTTCTTCAATGTTGTTGTTGTTGTTGTTGTTGTTATTATTTATTTATTTATTTATTTATTTATTTATTTATTTATTTATTTATTTATTTATTTATTTATTTATTTAATTTCTAAGCCGCCCTATTCCGGAGAACTCAGGGCGGCTTACAACATGATAGAAATTACAATAAAATACATAAATATAAAAACCCTTAAGTTAAAAAAGAAACCAATCATTCCACAAACATACACACAAACATACACTGGCTAGGGGCAAGGTGTTAGCTGCCCCAGGCCTGCCGGCAAAAGTATGTTTTAAGCAATTTACGAAAGGCGGAGAGGGTGGGGGCGACACGGATCTCCGGGGGAAGTTGGTTCCAGAGGGCCAGGGCCGCAACAGAGAAGGCTCTTCCCCTAGGCCCTGCCAGGCGACACTGTCTGGATGACGAGACCTGGAGAAGGCCCACTCTGTATTGTATTGTTGAGATTTAATCTTCAATTCGATTCACAGTCTGGGAACTTAACAATTCAAGTCCTAACCAAGGACTTAAGAGCTGTTAAGGTAACATCTGAGTAAGGTGGGCTTTTTTTTTTTTTTGCAAAGTCAGAATATTCAGGTCTAATAGGTTCAAAATTTCCATGTATCTAGGCAACCCTTTGGCTATTGCTCCAGGGCCTCTTATTACAATAGGTACAACCATTGATTTCTTCTTCCACAATCGCTCAACTTCAATTTGCTGATTGCAGTATTTCTCTATTTTTTTCTAGCTGTTTCTCCTCAATTTGTGCACCATCTGCTATTATTATTATTATTATTATTATTATTATTATTACATGATTTCATATGTTTCTTTTTCATCTTGATCTGGAATGCTCAATTTCTTCTACAAATGACAAACCCCACTGTCCATATATAATGAGGAAATACATAATACTTTTCTTTCTCTTTGACAGTTAACTACTGAAAGAATAAGTTGTTTTCCTGGGAGGTGTACTTAATCCTTACAGACTCATTAATCATCTGGGATAACTTCAGTGTGACAAACAGGTGCTTAACTGAATAGTTTTTTTATTGTCCAATTTATGTTAAAATCCCCTTGCTAATTAGTTCAAATTTACTACTAAGTTGATTGCAATTCATTCACAAAGTGCATCTTGTACTTGTGGTTGGTGAAAAAATTGAATCATGCTTACTATTGACTTCAAAGCAAGCTTTTTGAACATGTTGTGTTGGCTTGTGGTAAGATGGCCTGGAAACAAATTTAATAAATAAACCAATAATACCAATTGTATCTGTGTCTATAATTAATCCAACCTGTAATATAGTATTTTAAATTCAAATTATTTTAAAGACACTAGATTAGGGGGGAAAAAAATCTTGGCTGATATTCTAGACTAGACAAACAAAGTCATTACTAAAAGCCAACATGGGTGTGTCAAAAATAGATCATGCCAGACAAATCTTATTGCATTCTTTGACCAAGTGACAAAATTAGTGGAACAGAGGAATGCTGTGGACATAATTTACTTGGACTTCAGTAAGGCATTTGATAAAGTAGATCACAACCTACTACTTGATAAGATAGAAAAATGTGGGGTAGACAGAATCACCACCAGATGGATCTGTAGCTGGCTGACTGGCCGTACTCAGCGAGTGGTCCTCAATGGAACCGCATCTACATGGAGGGAAGTGTGTAGTGGGGTGCCCCAGGGCTCTGTTCTGGGCCCAGTGCTCTTCAACATCTTCATTAACAATTTGGACAAAGGGATAGATGGGGAACTCATCAAATCTGCAGACAACACCAAGTTGGCAGGAATAGCCAACACTCCAGAAGACAGGCTTGAGATACAGAAGGATCTGGACAGACTTAAACACTGGGCACTATCTTAACAAAATGAAATTCAATGGTGAAAAAAGCAAGGTTCTACATTTAGGCAAGAAAAACCAAATGCACAAGTACAGCATAGGTGGCACCTTGCTCAATAGTAGTAACTGTGAGAGGGACCTTGGAGTCCTAGTAGACAATCACCTAAATATGAGCCAGCAGTGTGCTGCAGCTGCCAAAAAGGCCAACACAGTGCTAGGCTACATTAACAGAGGGATAGAATCAAGATCACGTGAAGTATTAATACAACTTTACAATGCCTTGGTAAGGCCACACTTGGAATACTGCATCCAGTTTTGGTCACCATGATGTAAAAAAGATGTTGAAACTCTAGAAAGAGTACAGAGAACAGCAACAAAGATGATTAGGGGACTGGAGGCTAAAACATATAAGCAACGGTTGCTGGGATTCGGTATGTCTAGTTTAACGAAGAGAAGGACGAGGGGGGACATGATAGCAGTATTCCAATATCTCAGGGGCTGCCATAAAGAAGAGGGAATCAAACTATTTTCCAAAGCGCCTGAAGGCAGGACAAGAAGCAATGGGTGGAAACTAATCAAGGAGAGAAGCAACCTAGAACTAAGGAGAAACTTCCTGACAGTGAGAACAATTAATCAGTGGAACACCCTGCCTCCAGAAGTGGTGAATGCTCCAACACTGGAAGTTTTTAAGAAGAGACTGGGCAGCCATTTGTCCGAAATGGTATAGGGTTTCCTGCCTGAGCAGGGGGTTGGACCAGATGACCTCCAAGGTCCCTTCCAACTTTACTATTATTAACTACTACTACTACTACTACTACTACTACTACTACTACTACTACTACTAGCATATTCCAGAATATTAGAAGTCAGAATTTTAGAATATTCAGACTAATTGGTTGGACTACTACATTTTCAGATGCAAATATAGATTATGATTTTTCCAATAATAGAGAAAAAAGGCTTGAGCAACAATTTTAGCTATTAAGATCTCAAGAATGGGACAAGTTTTTAACTTGCATTACTGCAGAGTTTGAGAAAAGAAGTGAAAAATGAGTTGGATTTGGGGATTTTTGTGAAGTTCTCAATGAAACCTGAAGTATCTTGCTTTAGCTAGAAGTACTTCATAGGAAGGCTTTGAGCTCCCAGATGAGATCCAGAGAAAATAGGAAGGCTTTAGTTAGTTAATTAGCAATATCAATAGCATTTAGGCTTATATACCACTTCATAGTGCTTTACACCCCTCTCTATGCGGTTTACAAAATCAGCATATTGCCCCCAACAGTCCTTATTTTACTTAGGATGGAAAGCTGAGTCACCTTGAGCTGGTCAGGATTGAACTACCGGCATTGAGCAAAGTTAGCCTGCAATACTGCATTCTAACCACTGCGCCACACGGCTCAGTTGCTAGGATGCCATATGACTCATAAAGCATCAAGCTATCTCTGAGCAAGTCAAGAGAAATCCAACAGAATAAGCAGTGTTCTTAAGGCAAGATCAATAATGATACTGATAATCTGAGTGTCTGTAAACTCTCCCCACCCATTTGTTTGAATCAATTAGCATTGGTATCTCTTGCAAGGATAGTCCAGGAAAGATACTGTTGTATCAATAAAATTCAACAATCTTATATTTTTCTGTATTTAAGGAAAGAAAATGGAGTAATGGCAATGTATCCCCAAGCTGTTCTTTGTTAGGGAAGTCATTCCAAGAACTATGAATAACAAAATTTGTAAATCTGTAATATTATTTGTTATTGTGCCTCTTCAAGCAGAAAAAGATTCTCTACTCTGTGATACACATTTGTTATATAAGGCTAAAAATATTCATGCAATCAGTGGCCTGGAAATGCAGTTTACCCCTTATGTCCTAATTCTATTCTTTTTCCAAATTTGATTTACAATTTAATGTCTGATTTCAGAACAGCTTCTTCAGACACATTGCCAGAATTGAAATGACCTATTTAAACTTAACTGGAGTATATGAATGCCTACATTTGGCAACCCTACATTAAAGCAACAATGAAAAAAACAAAAACAAATCATAACTAGATACCTGTGCTGATATCTGAAGCAAACTCTTGGTTTTTGTTCTGCTGCAACAGTGAAAGAACAGATGGCTTGAAATATAAAAGTCACAGCTCTCTCTAGCTTCTTATACACAAACAGGCATATCTGAAAATGGCAGAACTTAAATACGAAATTTCTTTTCACATCTTATCCTTAGTATGTACCACATTCCCGATGTGTTCTATTTCTAACATAAAGTTTCACTTCAGAAAAGAATATTTGAAATAAGTTTCAAGTGAGGTTGGGATTGGAACAGAAAGAATATTGAATGATGACCATAATGGTGGATGAAGGGTCTGCGTTCCCAATTCAAAAGGAGAATAGAGAAAGGAAAGGTGTTCTGTTGGACTTCATTATAATTATAATTATAATTAACTGTTTCCTTCCTTCCTTCCTTCCTTCCCAAACTGGACTCCCCTAAGTGGAACAAATTCTGATAAGAAGTTATAGAATTGCAATCTCCAGTCATTTAACACAAGTGATGAATTGACTAAACGTTGCAATTTTGTATATTATCCTTTTAATAATGGATATTTAAATACCTTGTGATTGTCTGATCTTCAGCGGAAGGATAAAAATGTGTGAAAATAATACGTCTTTGTTTTTTGTAATTAAGTATGCAACTTAAGCACACTTACAAATGCCAGAGGTAATGATTCCTTGGAGTTTATTGTTCATGATAATTCCTCCATTCTACAAAAAACGGCAAGTAACAACTGTGACCAAACAAAATTAGAACTATAAATCAGATTAGCCCTCTGCTTGTTTTTTTTTATACTTACTAGTCAGTCCAATAAATCACTTGCTATAGCCTATACGTTATGCTTAGTGCCTTTCTTGTACCTACATCAGCACAACGCTGTGTCGTAAAATGTTCTTTGATATATGCAAAGTGAATCAATGGAAATTAAGAGCAGGTTTAACTGCTTTAAGCTCTGTGCTCTAATCTGAGCTTGGTGTTGGTGTTGGTTTACTGATTGCGATCTGTAAAAAGTCGTATACTGAGAGGAAAATTAAAAAAAACATTCTTATTGTTTCACATGGCAAATGTACACAAAGTTAAAACCTCTTTATAGGCTATTTTTGCTTACCCTGATTGATAGATTGCTAAATCTGAGTTATTCTTTCATTCAGTTAGTAATTTTGAACTGATTTGTTCCATTGATACAGACTTCTGGCTGATGGATTGGATTTGTTTTTCAGTTAGTGTGGTACAATTTTCTGTTTCATGGAGAACGCTTTTCCATCAGAAGGATAGACACAGGACTCTCTCTGTTTTGAAGGATTAGCCTGGTCTGCATTAAAAATGAAGAATTATAAGCAAGAAGATCAGAAACCCAAAAGTTGCTTATTTATAGTGGCATAACAAAGAATTGATTGAGAGGTCACTGTCATCTTCATTTCACAAGATCTTATTGCATATACAATTTGGTGTTTTGGTCTAGTAGTTGAGGCATCAGACATGAGTTCTATTCCTGCTGTATGCACAAAGCCAGCTGAGTAACTTTGGGCCAATCACTTTTTCTCAGCCCCAGGAAAGAGGCAATGGCAAACCACTTCTGAAAAACGTTGGCAACAAAATTGCAGGGATTTGTCTAAGGCAGTCTCCAAGAATTGGACACAACTGAATGGGAGAAAAACATACCATTTTCAAGCTACCCAACTCTCAATGACTCTGGGATGCTTACAATAAAAAAAGTAGGAAAAATTAAAATATAATAAAAAATAAAATAAAAAATAGGAATCATGAGCAGCCCAAGAACAGATGTATAAGTAGATATTGTTTAGGAGTTCAGGTATCAACTTGCTCCTAAGGTCTACACCAGGGGTGTTCAAACGTGTCCCTTTTATGACTTGTGGACTTCAACTCCCAGAATTCCTCAGCCAGCGTGCCAAGTTTGAAGACTCCTGGTCTACACTAGTTTCTTAAATGTCACCAGGGTGGGATCCATCCAGATTTCTGGAGGTATCATACCAGAGGACAGACTTAATCAATTGGATCCACAGTATGTCCACTCTGATCTCACCAGATGAACAAAAACAACTGGAGACAGGCAGTTCTCCAATAACTAACTGCAAAGTCTTTTTAGGTGATAACCAGCACTTCGAAACGCTTGACACCACTGTCATGGCAAGAGATTAGCTTGAGAAAAAAAACATTAGTTCCTTCTTATGCAAAATGGTTTTCTTAAAAAAAAAACTTTGAATTTTTGTGTTATTGATCCAGTGCATAAAATAGTCTGTAGTTTTAAAATAGTCTACATGTGTGTTTTTTTCATGCTGGGCAACTCTGCATATGCTGTCTGGGAATTGAGAGTTTGAAGTCCACACAGCTTAAAGTTACCAAGTTTGAAAACACTAGTCTACATGATATCCAATAGTCTCTTACTATAAAACCCTAGTAAGACCACACCTGGAATACTGCAACCAATTTTGGTCACCATACTACAAAAAAGATGTTGAGCCTTTGGAAAAAGTTCAGAGAAGAGCAATAAGATGATTAAAGGCCTGAAGACTAAAACATATGAAGAACGGCTGCAGGACTTGGGTTTGGCTAGTCTAAAGAAAAGAAGAAATAGGGTGACATGATAGCAGTATTTCAGTATTGGGGGGGCTTCCACAAAGAAGAGGGGGTCACATTATTCACCAAAGCACCAGAGGGCAGGACAAGAAACAATGGTTGGAAACTGATCAAAGAGAGAAGCAACCTGGAATTAAGGAGGATCAGGACAATTAACCAGTGGAACAGCTTGCCTTCAGAAATTGTGGGTGCTCCATCACTGGAGGTTTTTAAGAAGAGACTAGAAAGCCACTTATCTGAAATGGTATAGATTCTCCTGCTTGAGCAGGGGGCTGGACTAGAAGACCTCTCAGGTCCCTTCCAGCTCTATTCTACTCTAACTCTTGTTAAGCACACTATCTCAAGTACAATCGCACAACAAGGTCCCACTGCTCTTGCTCCCTCCGAGCAAAGCTGCCTAAAGAAGTTGTATTTCAAGCACTGCTATTTGCAAAGTGATAAAACTCACTGAGTAGTCACTGGGGTCAATGTCAAAGAAGCCATGGCACCACACAACTTGTCCATAAATAAAAGAAAGGTTTCAGTGCTTTAGAAATAATCCAGAAATGCAGGTATTTAGGACATTTGAGTTAGTCTAATGGCTTGAAGTTAGTTTAAAAGCAATTTAATCTCGTTCTCTCTTCTAGTTTTGGAATATGCCCTTATGAAAACATGGTACATTAAAGTACGCTGTAGTGCTACTGGCTATAATTAAAGTTCTGTCAGCGTTTGTATTATAAATCCCCTTTTTGAGGGGATATCTCATAATATCTCGGCAATTTCTAATCCCATTGGATTGAAGTTGGCTCAAGGAAAAAAAAAACACCTCAATTTGTTCTCTCTGATATATTTAATTTGTCTGACTGAATCACCACCTCCCCCCAACTACCCCACCATGCTTAAGAATAATTTAACTCTTGAATGCAATAGGAACAGACGAGGGGGGTTGCTTTTCACATATTCATATTACAGCAGCTTCTGCAAATGAAAAAAAATGGCTCACACTTTCCCCCTTACTATTGCTACTGAGAAGGAAAGAGGGAAAGTAGGAATTTGAGAATGTTTGCATTCTTTGCAAGTCCTGGATAATCTGGCTACAAATAAGTTTCTCCAAAGCGTGGGAAGTCAGACCCCACCCCCAGAGAAAGAAATATTTTTGGAAATATTTAAAAGGCAGAATATATTTCCCTAAAGGATTTTAAAGGCAGAAACCAACCCCCCCCTCAAGTCTCTCTGTCCCAAACAGAAAGCAAGTTTGCAAAATGCAGATGATAATCTTGTCAGAAAGACTGGAGTCAGGAAACTGGGATTAGGAAGAAAGATCCCTAGAATAAACACCAAAAATCTAAGAGTCATCAGCCCCAGCCACAGGGAAACAGGATATGACCCTTGGGACATAATAGGATTAACCTACCACCATAAGAATACTAGAAAGGCACACTCAGATTCTGGTCAAAGTTCATGCCACAGGAACAACTCCAAACAAAAGGCTCCACAGGGTATAAAAACCCACTCTCTACATGTGCTCACTCTCTCCTTTCTTCCAGAGCCATCTTTCTGTCTGGCTCTCCTCCTCAAGCAGTCACCATTTTGTTTATCCCTGGCTTGGACTGAACCATGATGAAGACTTTTCCTTCAACAAAAGCAATAGATGAGAAGAAAAGTAACCTGGAATAAAGGAGGAGTTTCCTAACAGTGAGAACAATTAACCAGTGCAACAGCTTGCTTTCAGATGTTATGGCTGCTCCACCTCTGGAGTTTTTTTTTAAAAAGACAGGACAATCATTTATCTGAAATGATATAGGGTCTCCTGCTCAAGCAGGGGGTTGGACTAGAAGTCCTCCAAGGCCCCTTCCAGCTTTATTCTGATTGATTGATTGAGATTTTGCACAAAACTTGCCATCTGACCTCTAAGTTCTGTCTTAAGACAATTTTAATTTTTGTTGCAGTAGCTTGAAGAGGCAAATAAGAGCTTTGCTAGTTTTATCTTTGTGTGAGAGAGTAATAAGCACTGATTTCAGGATCCCCTAGGGAGTTTTATTATGAAAGAGTATTTGACATTGAATTCATATCTGCTAGAGAGCTGCTGCTGGCTGAGATAACAGTGTGGAATATCCTACTGACAGCTGTGATTTGCTACTACTAATTTCTTTTTTCCCCCATTAATAATTTTACTAAAAATTATATTAAACTGATAAAGCTAACAAAGAAACCTAAGACATGCATACATACAGCATGTATACATGAACACACATACATACCTACAATGTGTGTAGAGGAAGAATCTCTCCCTAAAAACATAGTAATGTTGAAGGAAAAGTCTTCATCATGGTTCAGTCCAAGCTGGGAATAAACAGCATGGTGACTGCTTTAGAAAGAAGGTTGCAGTTTATTGAAGAGGAGAGCCAGACAGAAAGATGGCTCTGGAAGAAAAAAAGAGCAAATACATGCTGGAAGTTGGTTTTTATGCCCTCTGGGGCTCTTGAGATTGTTTCCTGTTCCTGTTTGAGGCTTTGTATTTCCTGTGTCATGTATTTTGACCTGTGTCCCTTTGGCATCTGTGGGTTAATCCTATTATGTCCTGTCTTAGAATTTGGGTGGGGTATGTAGATTTTAGGTGTCTTTGTCTTCTTAATCTTCTAGCTGGAGGCGTCCAACCTTCCTGGATTTTTACATCTGCATTTCTATAGAGCTGGTTTCTGCTTGGGGGGAAGGAGACTTGGGGCTATTAAGAAAACTGGGCATGCTTTTCTGCCTCTTTAATATTTCCTTCTCTGGGGGGGGTGTCTGACTTTCCACAGTAAGAAAAAGAAACTTTCCCCTTTATCCCCGACAAGCAGATTCAACATCAACAATTTATTGCTGTCTCTTAAATAACAACCAGAAACATCATCCTATACCTCACTCCATTTTCTATATACAGATATTCCTTGACTTATAACCATTACTTTAGTGACCATTCCAAAGTTACAATGGCACTGAATGAAAGTGACTTATGACTGTTTCTCACACTTACGTTCATTGCAGTATCCCCATGGTCATGTGATCAAAATTCAGATGCTTGGCAACTGGCATGTCTTTATGACAGTTGCAGTGACTCGGAGTCATGTGATCATGTTTTGTGACCTTCTGACAAGCAAAGTCCATAGGGAAGCTGATTCACTTAACAACAGTGTTATCAATTTAATAGCGGTGGCAAGAGGCTTCCGGTGGCTCCGCCGGCGTCGCTGGAGCCTCTAACGTGAGGCTCCGGTCTCTGAGTCAGTACAGCCGTCAACAACAGCGCTCAACAGCTGTTTGTTGCGGCGGAAAAACTCCTCTTCGGGCAAAGAAGGGGAGTAGAGCTTCAAGAGCCGGGTTGAGCCCTTCCAAGACCCCTGGAACAAGTTTTCAGGGGCAGAGAAGGTGTGCTCCCCAGGCACTTGAAACGCTCCTGCTCAGAGACGCTTCTGTCAGCTGACAGAATTAGACGCCGCGACCGCCTCTGCTTTAAAGAGAGAACAATAAGGATTTTTAAACAGACGGAGTGAATACAAGAGTCCTTTGAGTATTGCAAGTATTTTGTTATTTTGTTTATGCCTTTTTACTTATAACTTTCTTGAATCAACATAATTCTTTCAAAATGGCGATTGCTTTAAGCTTTCACTTATTCAGTGAAAGTGAAGAAATCGAAAGTATTGAATCTGCTGGAAAGTGAAACTGAATTTTCTCTTCTCTTTCTGAAGTGATGTTTGAGAGACTATTTAGACTTGATGTACTTACTAAATTATAACGCAAATTGGATTTTAAAAGAAATTGAGAAGGGAGGAACTGGCAATTTTAAAAATCTTTTTTTTACTTTTTCCTTTTTTTCCTTTTTTTCTTCTTTCTACTATGACTATGAGATATAAGGCAGCTATGGCAAAGGTTTTTTTAGAATCTCAAGAGCTTTTACAGTCTCCTTCGGAAATGCTTACAATGAAAGATTTACAGAATGCTTTAACTGTTGCATTATTTCCAGTAATGGTTACACTATCTTCAATAAATGATAAGCTGGATAAAATGGAGAACAAGCTGGATAAAAAGATACCAGAACAGAAAAAAGATTCTAAAGCTATGTCAGAAGTTTGTAACTCAGAGCTGAGAGAAGATATTATTGAAGTCAATAAAGGAGTATTTTTTTTAAATGAAACTGATTTTCAATTGGCTGCTGAACATTATATAATACAATTTAATCAAGAAGTAAAACAAGAACAATCAATTAGATCCCTTTTTTCAAATGGAATTGATTTACAATTGATTGCTGAACATCTTATAATACAATCTAAATCAAAAGGAGAGCAAGAAAAAGAAGAATACAGTACTGAGTATAAAGAGAATAAAGGATGGATTTTGTTTGATAAACAGCTTATTTATGGACTGGAGGAAGAAGACTTGTTTCAAGAAAGGAAGGGTTGGTTATTCCTTTTTGATAAGCAGCAAGAAGAGGATTTATTTGACAAAAAACAGACATTGATTCAGTTCAAGATGCGAATTACTTATGGAGGTGAAGAAGTAAAGAAGAGAGATTTATTATTAACGAGGGAGGCCTCGTTACGGAGGTCTACTTGGCTGAAAAAAAAACCTAGAGTTCGACTGAAATGAAATTTAAAATTGTATGCAAGGGTTTATGGGTAATTTAATACTATGGACTGAATTAAGGACTAAGATTATGAGTAAGATGTAAGAGAAGATGATTAATGGAAGATACAACTAAATTGATGAAGAACGTATTTGTTTGGAAATGATCTAGGTTTGATATTGAACTGATTGATTGAAGGGATAGATAAGCATTATGTGATTTGTTAAAGTTTTAGGAATGTAAATTAGAAATGGAATAAACTGATTGTCAGATGAGAAAGCCCAGAAGTCAATTGAAGAGATGAAATTTAATAAATGTAAGGTATTAAGGTTAATCTAAGATCATGGGGTGAATTTAAGACTAATTTTACAAGTAAGATGTAAGAAAGGATGTTTAATGGAAAAAGATTAAGATTATAAGTAAGTTGTAAGATAGGATGTTTAAATGATATATTAAGATATATTAAGATATATTATTACAAATTAAATGTATTAGATTTGACTTAGATTGGTGGTTTAGATGTAAATGATAAATACTATTCTTAACAAGATGAGCTGATTGTTTAAAGGAATTAAGGTTAATTTAAGATTATGGATTGAATTAAAGATAAATATTATAAGTAAGGTTTAGGAGAGGATGTTTAAATGAAGATATATATTAAGATATATTATGGTAAATTGAATTGAATAAGAATATAATTATTATTACTTTTTCTTTTTTTATATATAGTCTAAAATTCTTGTTAAGATTATATAATTATTTTGTTTGATGTAGTGGGGTTTTCTTTTGTTATACCTTGTATTCACTCTGGGAAGTCAGGGGGGGGGTTAGGGAGGCTTGATAATCTTATACATGATGTTTTCTCAACTGCAATTGGGGTTGGAGGAAGAATAAATAATTACTGTTACTGTTATTAAGGGGTTGCTCGGGTGTCCTCTGGGCTCCACATCTGATGGGGAAAAAGGAAGGAGGAGTGAAGGTAGGGGGAAGGATAGGGTTGGTGGGATGTGGTGGTGGGGGTGCCGAGCAGTGATGTTAATTGTTTGGGATGATTATTCTCAGTTGAGTTATTAGTATTAGATGTATTGAAATGTATTTATATTTTGTGTATGGATGATTGTTTACTTTTATATTATGATTTGATATGACTAGTTTTTTTTCTCTGTTAAAATTATAAAAAAAATCCAATAAAAAATAATTAAAAAAAAAAAAAATAGCGGTGGCAAGAAAGGTCGTACAATGGGGCAAAATTCATTGAACGCCTGTCCCACTTAGCAACAGAAATTGTGGTCATAGGCTGAGGATTCCCTGTACTTGTCTCTAAATCTTCAGTTCTCCTTATTGCTATATTGCTATTTCCTTACCTGGGAATTATGCTACCTGTCCTTGTCACATTCCTTGGTGCTTATTACAATGCACATCTCCTAGTTTGCAGGGGAGAGAATATTTGTGAGGGAAGAGATGGTGTGATGTCTCCCTTGAACGATTCCTAGATACCGCCTCAGATGTCAGCTCAGGGGAGGATGAGCCAATTCCTGTTATGTCAGGAACTGAGTTGATTGATGGTTCCAAATGGCTAGCCGGAAGGGATTTGGCTGAGGCTCCAGCTGGAAAAAGTTTGCAGTGGCCAACAGCCAGCGAAGAGGAGGAGGAACTGTCTTCTGCACCTGATCCGAGAACACGCAGGGCAGAGAAAAGGCAGGAGCAGAGAAGGTCAGCCAGACTACTTGAGAGAAGAGGGCCTCGTCCATCTTGATGGGCTGAATCAGAAGCTGGCTATTTATCACAGCAGACAGATGGAACAACGTGTTTGTTTTGTAGCTGTGTGTTTGGTCATCGTGATTCCTGCTTCACTCTGAATTGACACCATGTTTGGAATTGAATTGTGCCTTGGAGACTCTGAATTTTTCTTACCTCGTGAGCTCTCTTGTTTGTGGACTTAAGTTTTACCTGGTGGATTTAAGTTTGTCTGGTAAAGTTATTTTGTTTGAGCAACTTTCAAGTGCCTTGTGGACTGTTGGATCATTGCTCTGTGGACTAACCTTGGTCTGCTCGTGGCTGGATTTGATTGGGACAGTTCTGGGGTTTTGGCGAATTGCTGGAGAATATTAATAAACCCACTAGACCACAGTTACGTTTGTGTGTGAGTGAGTGGGGCAGCACAGATGGTAGAAAGGCCAACCAGATTTGAGACCAGGCAAAAATGAGATTGCATTCCCCCAAATTCCACAGTGATATCCAGTGGTGGGATTCAGATATGTGAACAAATGGTTCTCTGTGTGGGTGCCACTTCTGGAAGTCCATTCTGGGCCTGGGTAACAAAAAATTAGCTACTGGTTCTGTCGAAGTGGTGCGAACCAGCTGAATCCCACCACTGGTGATATCAGGTGAAATTCTCCTGTCCTTGTATCACAAATGAAAAACTAAGTTACCATTGATAGCATTATTCCTAAACTGGCATTTGCACTCCTCGTAACCATACATATTCATAAAGACTAACTCGGTTAAAGTGATTAAAATCAATTGGCAATTTTAAAATTTTCTTTGCAATCAATTCCTATATGAAATTTAAATCTAAGAACATCCCAATGGTTCCATGATGGGAACTTCCCTAGAGGGAACAGGACTTTCTTTTCATTACTTCCATGCATCTCATTGATTTTGTTTAGTATTTACTGTGACACACGCAAAAGAGCATGCTAGAATTAATATTCGTCCATTTACACAAAGAGCAGTTGAAGAAGTGGAGCTTCTGACTTTAGGTTAGGGTGCCATGCCTTGTATAACACTATATGGAATAAAATTATATGTGAACATCCTGCAAAAACAAGAAATGACTGTTCTTAATTTTTATCATAGCAAAGAAAATGGAAATATACTAAGCGATGGAACCAGTAATATGCTTGACTGCTATTGGATTGTTCTGAGATTGTTTGCTACCAGGTATGGACCTCTATAGAGCAGATATGGTGAATGTAATTAACTGTTTTGCATAGACATATACATAGAATGACAGACTTTGAAGGTACCTTGGAGGTCATCTAGTCCAACCCCCTGCTTGGACAGGAGAGTCTATATAATTTCAGAAAAGTGGCTGTCTAGTCTCTTCTTAAAAACCTCCAGTGATGAAGCACTTACAACTTCTGAAGGCAAGTGGTTCCACTGGTTGATTATTCTCACTGTTAGGAAGTTTCTCTTTAGTTCTAAGATGCTTCTCTCCTTGGTTAGTTTCCATTCATTGCTTCTCATCTTCTGATGCTTTGGAAAATAGGTTGACCCCCCTCTTATTTGTGGTAGCCCCTCAAATAATGGAAAAGCACAATGCTCTTTTGAAGGAAATAAAGTCACACAAATCACAGAAAAAGAATTAGAAACTATAAGCCAAAGCAAATAGGGCATGATGTAAAAAGGAATCCAGCTTGTACCAAACCATTCATTATACCTCTCCATAATTTTCTACCCTTGCAAACCATCCATTCAGAGGTCATTAAAAGAAATATTTAAACTTTGTAATTATTTATTTTCAAAGCTCTCCTTAATGCCATTCATACATAGCTCGGCATGCTTTTCCTTTATACTCCAAACAATTTGGAGTATAAAGTTTGATCCTCATTCATTCTCTCTATAAGATCAAACCACATTAATGTTCATCATTCACTCTTGTATCCAAAGGCTCTCATTAATTCTTGGTTATATATTTTCTCCAAATTAGCAAAAATAAAACAATCCTTTTCATCCACACATTGTTTCAGTTCCTTGCTAATCAGCAAAACCCTGGTTTGAATACAAACGTGACTTGATTACAGACACATTTTAATCTAGATTATTAAACAAAATACAAATGGGCTTGATCTTCTAAACATTGTGTCAGCAGCCATGCAATCCCAGGTACTGACTATTAAAGCCCTGTATGGCACACAGAGAGTTTATTTCTGGGAATGCCTGTCCCTGCGGACTTCTGAACATCCCACCAGATCTGAGAATGTGGGGACATTCCAGGTCCACGCTCTGTCAAGATGTCATCTGGGGCACCAAGGAATTGTGTCTTTTCTGTCACAATGCCCGCCCTACAGAATGGCCTTCCCCTGAGATTTGGTAAGAATTGACTCTCTGTCTTTTCTATAATAACTCTAATGTGTAGAAGAAGAAAAAATATACAGTCATGAGGGGAGTTTAAAGGGTAATTTTTCACTTGAGTTTAAAAAGCATATAGAATATTGGTACCAGGGAATGCCACTCATCTGCAAATCAGAAGCAAGTTATTGTAGCTATCTACTCTATGCAGAATCACTAAACTTTCTTAAAATAGAGAGCATATGCAGCCTTTGGATCAGCTAAAGACACACCTCACATAGTTCAAATCCCTTTATAGTTCTGGAAAGTAAAACAATTCATGTAGAAAAACAGATCAAATAGCAATTATAACAATATTTTATGTCCTATTTTAGCGACACCTCCCCCCAAAAAACCCTACACCTGCTCTGCAAAATTTGGCAAAACTCCATGATATATTTATTAGATTTTTATCCTGCCTTTTTACTTTATTAATAACTCAAAGTGGTGAACATACTTAATACACCTCTTTCCTATTTTCTCCACAACAACCATCCTGTGAGGTGAATTGGGCTAAGAGAGAATGATTAGCCCAAAGTCATCCTATTGGCTTTCATGTCTCAGGCAGGACTAGAACTCACAATCTCCTGGTTTCTAGGCCAGTATCTAACCCAGGGGTCTTCAAACCTGGCCCTTTTATGACTTGTGGACTTCAACTTCCAGAATTCATCAGCCAGGCGTGCCAGTTGAGGAATTCTGGGAGTTGAAGTCCACAAGTCATAAAAGGGCCAAGTTTGAAGACCCCTGACCTAAACCACATGTTTCATACACAGTGCATTTTCCTATAATATATTTGACAGGATCAATTGGAGTTATAAGGGGCAATGAATAGACAGAACTCCAAAAAAGGGTTAATTGATGTACTCAGTTAACCTGCCAGAGTTCAATTTGTCCCAAAGCAGAGCTAGCAGTACACAAAGTTAAACTACATTTTATCCTGTCATGCCATGTTTTAAAAGATAATTATGATAGACCACCACTGGTTAGTCTAAATCTCTTGACAAAATCTATTCCTTATTTTGTACGGCAAGAGAAAAATAGAAAGTAATATGCTTTGAAGGCTCTTTTTCGTTCAACACAGGAATAAACTTGAAAACAGAAGAGATATTTTAGCCCAACCAAGCAAATCTCTAATAAAAAGGTTTTTGGAAAATAGAAAAAAATATATTGAAAAACAACTCACCTGAATTTCCCAGAAAACTAACAATTGACCCAAGGAAGTTGAGTATGATGCATCACGATGATTAAATCAAGTATACAGAGAATAACATGATTTGCATATTTATTAGGCATATTAGGCATAAATATCCCCTTTACTACCTTGGGATACAGTATATTTTTTTCTTGAGACAAGTTCTACTTTTAGTGATCCCATTGTCATATCCAACTGTCATAGCAACAAGAGGGCAGGTCATTTGCTATTGCTTTTTTCTTTAAGTCATGCTTACCTCATTCTCCACGGATCTCTTAAAATGGATAGCGAATCATGTAGCCTTATGCTGCATGATTCGCAGCTGCAGTAAATATAGACCTTTTGAACCCGTTAAGGATTTTATTGTTTTTGGATTATAATAATAATGTTGCAAAGCTAATGAATGTAATAGAGTAACTTGTCAGGAAATGCCCTTAAGTTTATTTTAGATCCTCATAGTTATAACGTCTTGTAATGAAGACTTTTTCCTCAAGTAATTAAAAAGAAAACACAGTAATGGATGTGGTTACATCTCCTGTGGCAACATTATTGGTTATGAGCACAGTGTCTCACATGATTAGGGCACTAGGTTGGAGGTTAGCAAGTCTAACCCAAGTGTGGGGTGGGGTGAGCTCCCATCCTTTGCTCCAGCTCCTACTGGGGATATGAAAGGAGTGCCCAACTGGGTGTCCCTGAGTAATACCATTGGCTAATCCTTTCAACCAGAAAGAGCTTTGGTGCTTCTGACACAAATGTGATGCGATTATTGGTTCACTAACAAAGGCTGTTTAATTTTCCTGGATCAAAGTATGTTTTCTAAAATGAAATACCTAAAGTTCGTTATAATCTACAGATTCCTTAAACTTTGAATCACCGTATTTAAATAGTTTATGGAAGAGGCAGACAACAAAATACAGTCTCTGTATCAATCGGTTTGCTAGGAAGTAATTTTAAATATTATATTATTATTTACAATTCTAAGCAAACAGCAGAAATATGGATTAAAATAATTGTAATTTCAAATTCCCTCAAGAGGGAAAAATATATTAAATGATTAACCCAAACCAAGCTCTCTCCAGGCAGCAATTTCTAACACTTTAAAAATACCATTTTTATCCAAGCAAGTAATGATGAGAATTAATTCTAAATTAAATTGTGGGCTCCCTTTCCCCTTCATTTCTTTTACTTCACTGTTTATTGTTTAATGAAGTCAGCAGCCTATTTCCTTTCATCAGCTAGAGAATGATTTGTACCAAAATATATCAGCAATTACAAAATAATCCTTGCCAAATTTTATGAGACAACCAAGCATCCATTGTATATTATTTGGAGGAATTAAAAAAAAATAGATCTATGAGATAAGATGAAAGACTTGGCTCACATTCAAGTAATACCATAGGCTACCGACTCATGAATCCACTTTTATGACTGATGTAGATATCTGAGAGTCAATTTCATGTACAGTGGTTACCCCCCCTACACACACACACAGAGAGAGAGAGAGAGAGAGAGAGAGAGAGAGAGAGAGAGAGGGAGGGAGGGAGGGAGGGAGGGAGGGAGAGAAAGAGAGTGTACATAGTCCTTGACTTACAACTGTTCATTTATTAACAGTCTGAAATTATGATGGCCTCGGAACAGGTACTTTATGTCTCATAAAGCACTTCTGGTTATCACAAAATATTGTACCCCTGCAGTCACATGATTTGATCTAGATCAGTGGTGGCGAACCTATGGCACGCGTGCCAGAGGTGGCACTCAAAGCCCTCTCTGTGGACACGTGCACCATTGCCCCAGCCTCGCCTCCCCCTGCAGCCCTCTCCTCCTCACCAGCAGCCCCCTCAGAGGAAAGTTGCCCCCGAGCGCAGTCCGTGCAGAGCAGCACAGCCAAGGGCATGTCAGCCAGGCAGTGGGGACAAGACTCTGTCCTCGCGCTGTCACACGCAGATGATGCTGCAGGGCATGGGTAGAGGGTGTGGCGGCCATAGCACTGCTGGGCTGCCATGGCGATCTATGGTGGGCCATGGAGGCGGTGGGTGGTTATGCGGGTGGGCGGGGCACAGAGCAGGGATGGGCAGGGAGGTGGGGGCGGTTTTGGGGCACTCGGTCTCTAAAAGGTTCACCATTACTGATCTAGATGCTTGCCAATCTGTTCATACAAATGGTTGCCAAGTGTCCTGTGATCATGTGATTGCCATTTGGATTCTTCTCTGCTCACTTCCCCAGAAAGTCAATGGGGAATCTGGCAGGAAAGATTGCAAGCTGCTGCCCCCTGCCGAGGACTGGCTGAGGGCTGGCTGGAGACTGGCTGAGGGCTGGCTGAAAGAACTGCCTACCAGGGGCAACATGAGCTTGAAGGGCTGAGATTTCCTCTTGGCAGGTAGCTCTTTAATGCAAAAGGGCATCTTGCTAAGGGAAAAACTTGGAGCCGAAAGGGGAGCAAAAGGCTTGTCTGTCTGGAGAGAATTTTGGAGCTGAAAGGGGAAAGGGGTGCCCACAAGGAGGGAATCTTGGAGCTGAAAGGGGAGTAAAAGCATTGCCTAATGAGAGGGAAAAAGCTAAAAGAGGAAGATAAGGATTGCTTGCTAGAAAAGAGACAGCTGATACAAGTAATCCTCAACAAATGGGACTGGAATCTCAGTCATCATGAAGCAGAGTTAATGGAGATACCATGCAATGTCTTTGCTTGATGATCTCGAAAGGCTAAAAGCGGAGTGAAGATTCACTTTCGGCAAGCAGCCTTTTCCTTCATCTGCTTAACAACCCAGTAGATTGCTGTCAAGGATGAAACTTTGGCAGCTACGTGCCTCTGTGTTTCAACTTGCCCTTTAGATTAACTGGTGTTGGAACCTCAGAGTTAGTTTTGCTTCAACAATATCATGCAGTGTATTCAATAAACAGTAAGATTTTCAGAGACGGAATGAACCTGGAGTTTTATTTTGGATTCTTGAGCTGGATGTTGACAATTGATTAATGACTGCAACTGGGAATGCCAGGATTAACATCATCAAGCATCCCTAAACTCTGCTTCACTCAATGACTGAGATTCCAATCCTAATAATGATTAAAAGTTGAGAACTACTTGTATCAGGCTATCTCCTGAAGACATCACACTATATCCATGGGGAAAAAGAGAAAAGGACATTTTTATTACTAAAATTAGTTGTTTTGATTACATTGGACACAACTCTACCATTAGCTTATTGAGAAGTGATTGTTTTGGCATGATCTGGATGGAACATGACTGCTGCTCTTTTCAAAGGTATCTGGTCATTAAAGAGGATGTAAAGAAACTGTTAGAGAATGCTATTCTTTCCCACCATTTCTCAACTGTGGTGGTGGCATCTTATCCTTTCCCTGCAAACATTTTTGTAAGAAGCTATATTTTTCCAAGGGAACTTCTGGAATAAATAAACATTGGTCATGTCTCTCAATTTTTCTTTTGCAGGGAAATATGAAAGGATAGAGAATGGTGTTTTTCTATTTAAAAAACCTATAATATTTAAATTTGTTTAAATAAAACAAATAAAAGAGGGAAAAAAAATCAATTATTTCACAAGAAAAGCTTCAGCTGCCCAGCTTTGCAAATTCTTTGCATCTTTGCCTTTTTGTTCCTTCTCCATTAATTAGCTCCCCACAGCCTTCAAAAACAGAGTTAATTAAAGGGGTACAAATAGTTCAGAACAGCAGGCTCTGTTTTTATTAACCTTTAAAAAATGATAATAGTTTCCACCCTTAATAATATTCTGTAAATTGTGACTGCCTGATATGTAGTTAAGCTCACCTGCTTGGATTACCATTCCTACGTTCGTCTTTAGGATTTGTTCTTTGGGATTTATGGCAAACATTGTCACCTGAACTAAAGTGATTACTTGGTAAAAGGAGCTTATAAGTGTATATAACAGCCAGAACATTAGAATAGGCCAATGAGAACACTCTGGATGTTCGCAAGGAGCTTATAGACACATTTTAACACTATAAGGGCTCCCACATTAGAGATGCAAAAATCCAGATGACAGTTCAATGTCAGGGAAAAAATATAAAAACATTTACTTGCAACCTGGATATAGGAGTTCTAATAAAAGCAACAGGAAAGTCATAATGAAATTCAAGATGGGTCTATATTAACCTGGGTGAGTCAATTGCCAGAGGCAACTGAGTCTTGTTTGGAAAAGCAGCAATGCTTGAAAGAACTGGAGGTTGATTATATGTCAGCAGGAAATGAATTTGGCTGACTTTGTGTACTAAGTTACTGGACTTGATAGTGGTGGAATTATTTTTGCTGCTCTGTTTTGGATAGAAATATGTCATGGGCTATCCCAAATGAGAAGCAAATGAGAAAACTGGATTCTTAAATTCTGAACTAGGGTCTAAAGATGATAAAAGGTGAACTGCCATCCTTTCAAAAATAGACAGGGTCTTCTGGGATATGAGTTCAGCCTCCTGTAAATTAGATCCTTGCTTCTCTTAGTTTACACATGCCAGGAAAGGTGTTATAACATGGGTACAACACATGGTATATGTATTGCTTCTACTGATTCCCCCAACCTTGAACAAGAGGACAATCCCATTTTTTGACCTGCCACCCTAGACAAATCATAAGATGTTGAAAATCTGCAGAGAGGTTTCCATAGATGTGGTCAACTCTCTGTGAGATCTTTAGTAGCATTCAGTACAATCAAACATAGTATTACTTTGCACTGTGCTTGAGAGGTTGAAGGCACTGCTCTGGATCTTCTGCAATAAGTAGCTCCTGGACTTTCCAGTGTCAATAAGGGCCTGGTTTTCTCCCCCATACTAAAGCTGCTCAGGGAAATCACCTATTGATTTGCCTTCTGGTATTATCATTGTTTGGTTATCCATGGAATGTGACATAGCCCCTGCAGCACCACAGTTCAAAAGATTCAAGCATTTCCCTCTCTTGTGAAGAATTCATACGTTGTATGTGTCCATCATCATGGGGAAGACCACCAAGTGGACCATTCTAACTTTTGTTTTAACTGAAATGTTACCGTCTTTTGTGCTAGGCTCCCTAATTCCTTTGCCCAGGGTCATTGTTCTGCACACATCCGAAGCCTACAAAACTGTAATTGTCAAGAACACCTATCATCTTGTTCTTTATTTTAAATTCTTCTCAATTTCCAGGACACATAATATTTCCTTAATGTTCATCTTTTGCTCTTCTATTTTATTTTTAAGATGATCATTCTTAACTCTTCCTCAGTTTCTAAAATCTAGGCAGTTTATTCTACATATTTCAGGTTATTGACATCAGGAGTCAGGAATTAGAAGGCGTTTGGAAAGGAGGAGTGGAGGACTCTATCTCCATTGTAATCATAAAGCTATAGGAACACCCCTCCCCCCATTATTAAATTATTGGAATGAACAATCCAATTGGGGTAGGAGAATGCATGCATGCTGGAGTGTAGGCTGTGTATGAAATTATCCAAACTGGATGAGTCAGTGGGGTTTAATAGATTAATTGCCATACCCATATGGGAGAACGCTTGAAATCCTAATGAGACTAACAGCATCTACAATGGGAAGTCGGCAAATCTTGTAAAACTAATCACTTAAAATGCAAATGTGGTTATAATTAACCCATTTAGAATAAATCACTCTAATTAACACATGTAAATGGAGACTTTATTTGAAAATTTTGTAACAACAAAAAAGTATTTATTGAGGAAGCAGAAGGGAGGCTGTTCTGCTGAAAATACATGTCACAACATGGCAATTTCTAGTTCTCTCTCTCTTTCTCTTTCTCTCTCTCTCTCTCTCTCTCCTTCCCTCCCTCCTCCTCCCCCTCCCTCTCTCCCTCCCTCTCTCTCTTCTCTGATATTAAACAGTTTGTCTATTTCTTACTTGTCTTCTAAAATATGAAGTTATCCTACCATAGGAGAATAGCAATTTTCTATATTTAATTGAAAGAGAAAAAGGCACCATAGAGTGGCAATCATGAGGCTCATCAAAATGCTTGATGTACTATTAGTACATATTAGATGTAGTAGTATCTAATGCATAATATTAGATATTATTTGGAGATAGAATAGAAAAAAAATGAAATTATGACTTCTTTTTGATCACACGCAATGTCCATCTCTTACAATTAGAGCTAAAACTGAGTACCATTCCATATGGTGTACATGTCAACCATCTAACAGTCAAATCTAAAATGCTACTGTATATGATATGTATCGCCTTTTAAAATTTGAAAGCGTCTGCTAATAGATAATGCCATTTTTTGTTTGAATATTGTTGATAATGCACCTTATCTGACTGCACTGAATACCTACTGTTATGTATTGAGATCAAGAGTTAATGTGTTTTAATTTAAATGTATCTCCAACTGTTTTGGAGGGAAAGTCAAGTTTGAGTTTGAATGGGAAAACACCGTTTGATTTGATTGGTCGCTGCCTAGAGTTGACAAGTATAAATAGCTATCATTCTGTCGGCTAAGCTAGTTCTATTTTCTGATGTAATAAATATCATTGCATTCAACCGGTCTGGTCAATGCCTCCAAAAACCCACTACACAACACCTACATTTGATACCTCTCATATGCAATGTTGTTTAAAACAGAAATTGAAGGGTCTCCGAACTTGGTTGTTTTCTTGCATATGTTTTATTACCCAAACTAGGCATCATCATCTTCATCATAGTACATGATGGTGGTACCTAGTTTGGTACCACCACTGATAATGTTACCTAGTTTGATAATGAAACGTCTGGAAGAAAACAACCAGGCTCAGAGAGCACCAAGGAAGCCTCATTTCAACCCTCAGCTACAGGCTTCCGGTGGCTCCGCCGGCGTCACTAGAGTCTCCTCTGTGAGGCTCCGTTCCCTGGGTTTGTAAAGCCGCAAAAAATAGCGAACATCAGCTGTTTTTTGCGGTGAAAAATCCCCTCTTCGGGCGAAGAAGAGGTGTAGAGCAACGGGAGTAAAGGGTTGAGCTCCTCTAATATCCCTGGAAAAAGTTTTCAGGGATCAAGAGTGCGAGCTCCCCATAACTCCTGAAGACGCTCCTGCCCAGAGACGCTTCTGTCACCAGACAGAAAAAGACGCCGCGACCGCCTCTGCTTTTAAAAAATAGAACACAAGAGAGACTGTTTGCAGACTGAGTGAATACAGGAGCTTTTATTGTATTGCAAGTATTTTTTATTGTTTTTCTGGCAATATATTTCTAACTGTTACTTTCAACATAATGCATTCAAGATGGCGTATAGCTTTCACTACTTTCACTGCTAAAGGAAAGTGCTTGAAAGTGAAAGTGAATTCTCCATTTTCTTTTTTCTCTTTGTTCTTGTAAGCAAAGCTAGAGAGACGGTTGTAGAAATTGGATTAAAGCCAGAGTGATTGTTTTAAAATTTAAAATGGAGTGGAATTACGTTTTAATGTCAAACCTATTTTGGATCGCATTGATGAATTTAAAGAAGAAACGATTGCAATATTGAAAGAGACTAACGCAGAAATATTAAAATTAATTAGATCCTTTTTTCCAAATGAAATTGATTTGCAACCGACTGTTGAACATTTTATACAACAATCCAAACAAGAAGAAGACAGTATTGAGAATGAAGAGAATAATGGGAAATGGATTTTGCTTGATAAACAGTTCATTTACGGAGTGGAGGAAGAGGATTTGTTCCAAGACAGGAGGGGATGGCTACTCCTCTCAGACAAGCAGCAAGAAGAAGATTTAACTGAGAAAAAAGAGAAATTGATCCAGTTTAAGAAGCAATCTATCTATGGTGCTGAGGACCAGGAAAAGCAAAGACAGAGATTTGAAATGTTACCTCAACGAAAGTTTATGGTTAAGAGAAATAGAGGACTAATGTAATGGTTAAGATGGCTTTTATGGATTCAAATGATATTGCAAGTAAAAAAGAGAGACTTATTATTTGGAAGGGGGGCCTCGTTATGGAGATTTACCTGGCAGAAGAAAAAACCAAGAGTACGATTGAAGATGTGAAATTTAAAATTGTATGCAAGGAATTATGGGTAATTCAAAATTATGGACTGACTCAAGGACTAAGATTATGAATAAGATGTAAGAGAAGATGATTAACGGAAGATATAATATTAAGATTATGAGTAAGATGTTAAAGAAGATGATTAATGGAAGATATAATTAAATTGAAGAAGAATGTACTTGCTTTGAAATGATCTATGGTTGACATTAGATTGATTGATTGATGGGATAGATAAGCATTATGTGATTTGATAAGGAGGAATCTAAGTTAGAAATGGATTAAATAGATTGTATTTGTTATTTAGGTTTATTTGACATATGAGAAAGCCCAGAAGTCGATTGAAGAAGTGAAATTTAAAATTAAGATTGTTAGATTGATGGTTTAGATATGTAAATGAAAATTAATACTCTTAACAAGATGATTTGTCTGTTTTGTTTAGTGGATTGAAATGACTTAAGGTTTGATATTAGATACTGATTGAGGGATTAGATATGTATTAGAATTGATAAGGCTGAATAAATGTTAAGTAGAGATTGTATTTAGTATATAGTTTAAAATTCTTGTTAGGATTATATAATAACTTTGTTTGAAGTAGTGGGTTTTCTTTTGTTTTACCCTGTACTCACTCTGGGAAGTCAGGGGGGGGGGTAGGGAGGGTTTATAATTTTATATACTATGTTTTCTCAACTGCAATGGGGTTGATGCAGGGATATGTAATTATTGTTATTAAGGGGTTGCTCGGGTGGCCTCTGGGCACCACATCTGATGGAAAGAGGAAGGAGGAGTGAAGGCTTATGTAAGTAGAAAGTTGATAAGAAGGGGGAAGAGTAGGGATAATTGGGTGGAGTAGAAGGAGGGAGATAGAGAAGGAGGGAGGAGAGTAGGTAGTTAGTTGGTAAGTGAGGGGGGAAGGTTAGGGTTAGGGGGATGTGGTGGTGGGGGTACCGAGCAGTAATGTTAATTGTTTGGTAAATATGGTCTATGATTATTTTCAGTTGAGTTATTATTATTAGATGTATTGAAATAAGTATTTATGTTTTGTTTATGGATGATTTTGAAATATGTATTTATGTTGTGATTATGTTTATTGTTTATTTTAACATTATGATTTGATTTGAGTATTTTTCTTTTTCTGTTAAAAATTAAAAAACCAATAAAAAAAATTTAAAAAAAACCCTCAGCTACAGATTCTTTGTGATAAAATTGGTAAAATATGAATTGCTACTGAGCAGTGAAATGGCATTCCAAGACAGTATATATGAGATAACCTTCATACTAGATCACATCTGAAAGAGAACATGGAATAGTATGTAGCATGCTCCTATTTAGAGTGGTAGCATTTCAAGCTTCTTTCTGCTCAAGCAAAAGACATTTAGCTCAGACATGTCAAACACAAGGCCCGGGGGCCAAATGCGGCCTGCAAAGTGGTTTCATGTGACCCGCGAAGCCATCCTGGAAATAGTGAGGGAATGGCCCCCGCTGCCTTGGCCCTGGCCCAGGCCAGCCAGGAGGCAATGTACAATTTTGTGATGGCCATCTATGCTGAAACGCATTCAGTCTTAGCTCCACAAGGCCATCTAGAAACAGCGAGGAACCAGCCCCTGCCGTGTCGGCCCTACCGCCTGGGTGCATGCTGGGGAGGTATCACCCTTTGTGAGGAATGAAGAAATGGACCATGCCTTGGCGCTTGCCCCGGTCCCACCCCTTTCTGCCAGAGACCCTCAGATCTATCCCACTCCTGCCCAGGCCCCCACAGGCACCATTGAAGCGAACAATGTAGAGCTGGCCATGCCCACCCAGTAGGCCACACCCACCCAGTAGGCCACACCCACCCTGGCCATACCCACCCGGCCCCCCAAGGGCAACCGCAATGCTGATGCGGTCCTCAATGAAATTGAGTTTGACACCCCTGATTTAGCTCCTGATTCTCAATTTCTCCTTCCACCCATCTTCAGTGGTCAAGCACCACTGTGGATTCTACTGTCCTTATGAACAGATCTGTAGCTGATACCAACACTGCTATTGCTAACAGAGCAAGTGAGATAGAAACAGTATGTTCCTGGATGTTATTTGAAGGTGTCGTCAAATATAACGCAACAGAGACGAAAGTAAGGCAGGAAATGGGAAGTAAAAGGAGCCATTGAGGTAATTTATAAACTAATTTAATTCTTTAATCGTCTACATGCAAACAAGACTTATCTGATACTATAATTAAAGTTAATTGTGCTTTTGAAATGTTTTTGTACTTCATATTTTATCCTTAAAGTATTTAATGCTGTTTAATGATTTGGAAGAATGAGTTAGAGTTTCTGTATCTTTTTACCTACCAGGTTGCGATAATTTGGAGTTTTGCAACTCTAAATATAGACTATCTTAAGTAAGATGGCAATCTGTAGGATGTTGGTTCCTAAATAGAGTCTGTATATGGGTATCTACTGACACTGAGTGCCACCTGGGTCCAAATTGTTCTGTCAAAGTATTGTGACAGTAGCTCTGACGGCTGTTTTGGACTTCATATATTATTATATCGTCATTAAAGGTTATTGGGATTGAAGCAGTAGATAATTTCATTCTTTTATATGTACATCCATACTGTAAATTCAAAATGAGTTTGCCATAGGTAGTACTGTGTTTGTGTTGATCTGGAATCTATGCCACCCTCTGTATACAATGTTGTGTAGTCTTGCACTTGAATCAGTTAACTTCTACTTCATCTGCAAGACGAATACTGCAAGACTTGTTTGTTAAGATTAACTCCAGAATCGGGGTGGTGGGGTGGGGAGTGGGCTGCAATTTGTCATTGGTACAAAATACCTCCTGGCCATTGCTTACTATGTCTCTGCTCCTTCCTCAGTGGGGAATTTCAATCTCTTGTGGTAGGGGGAGAGAAATTGGCCCAGTGATTCTTGATAGGAGGGTACAGCAGATATAAGAGCCTTAGTTTTTACTTCTTTATGAAGCTCCTGCTTGAAGTCATTCAACACTGAAGTCATCAATATGCTATGGATGATAATGAGCTGTGGTGGCTTAGTGGTTAGAATGCAGTATTGCAGGCTAATTCTGCCCACTGCCAAGAGTTCATTCCTGACTGGCTCAGAGTTGACTCAGCATTCCATTCTTCTGAGATTGGTAAAATGAGGACCCAGATTGTTGTGGGCGATATGCAAATAAAACTACTATCTTGTAAATTGCCCAGAGAGTGATGTAAAGCTTTGTGAAATGGTATATAAGTCTAAGTGCTATTGCTATTACTATTGCTATTGATTAAGATTGTTACTGTTATTAAGTACATTATTAATCTCAGCAGTTTAGATAGAATGTGAACTGAAGAATTTAAACCAAACAAATTAACAACTAACAGTAAAAGTAATGAATAAAAATGAAAGATGGCATCCTATATAAAACAACTCTCCCTATTTGTTTTAACAGACTGGGCCAATCATACTGGTGTTTGGGTGTCCAGTCACCAAGGGCTTTATAATACAACTCACTCAGATGCTAATTCATCAGAGATGAATCTTCTGGTGCTTGGCTACCACACAAAGTACGCCCAGTTGTGAAAATAGTGAAATATTTCTAACCAACTATATCAAAGTTAGTAAAATTATTCTGGAGGTTGTGACCGTTCTAAGCTTTTAAAAGTCAGCCTAAATGTTAAGACAAATTCAGTTATTTGAGATTGTTCACAGAGAGTTGACTGCATGAACTTGAATAGGAAGATTAATTGTGCAGCACTAATACTTCCCATTGGTAACAAAATTGTGCAAAATCACCAGGCCTTTTTGTTTCCCAGAATCCCTTTAGCATGTAAGGGATGTTCCTCCATTAGCTGAGCTGTAATTCTTTTGCTTACAAAGCATTTTCTGGCCAAAGAAGGCATGGCAGAGTCGCACAATTAGATCAAAAGATCAATCCTAATGTAGCATTCTCTCCTCACCCTCCTGCTTTAATAAAGTGGACACAGTTCTCCAGGGAACCACTCAAAATCTTGGTACTGATATTTCTAAATTAGCTGACTCTGTGACCTTGCGGGTAATTGCGTTAGTTTATCAATGCTCAACACAATTTATTACTCTCCAATATGTACCAAAGTGTTTATCTCTCAAGGTAACAATATTAAAAAATCTAAACTATCTATTGAGACAGAAAGTCATTCAATAAGGAAAATGCATAGTAAAGTGGAAATTATAGGTGAGGATTAGTACAAATAGATTCCCAATCCCGTGCTGCTTCTCATCAAAATCTACATATTGAATACCATGGTTAAGTTTTATTATTTTATATTTAGACCTAAAGGGTATGTTTAAAAGTGCATTACAGATATTTCGGGAAGGTTCCCCTCCCTCTTGAACCCAAGAAATAGTCATATCTAAACATTTAAAACTCATTTGGGTCCATTGATCACAATTCACTCTGAAATTAAACACATATTAAATTTAAATGGGGGAAAAAGACATTTAGTTGAGAGGACCCAGTTTTTCTATGACACAAACAAATGGTGTCTATTCACAAACCTGCTCATCTTGATCAGATTGCTATGCATTATTTAAAACATGCACTTGATTTGGGTAGCTAATAACCTGCCTGTAAACTTGCTGTAAATTTGATGATTGCGATGCAATACTCAGTCTGTTTCTGCTGAAAGGGCTATTGATTTGTGCTAAATTTCCCCAAAGGGTATACCCAAGACCTTAGTTTTGTACTCAGGCACAAAATTGGGAGTAATATGCTGAAAAGAGGCATGCACTCTTTAAGCAGGACTTCAGTCAACCTGAAGTCCTGCTGGTTTTTATTTCTAGGCTTGAGGAAATACTGATAGACTTTTTTGAAGTGCATTGGCAATGCTCAGTTTTATTTTTACAGGTATCCAAGTGGTGTGGTGTGGTGACTCAGTGGTTAAGACACTGGCTGGAAAACCAGCAATCCAGGTTCAAGACCCAAGCGTAACATGATGGGGGTGAGCTCCTGTCCTCACCCTAGCTCCTGCCAATCTAGCAGTTCTAAGTATATAAATGCGAGTAGATGAATAGGTACCACTTTAGTGGGAAGGTAACAGCACTCCATAATGTTATGCTGCCACATGACCATAGAAATGTCTTCGGATAGTGTTGGCTCAAGGGCCTTGGAACGGAGATGAGCACCATAGTCGGCAATGACTAGCAGACTAAAATCCATAGGAACTCCTCCTTTGCAGCTGTCCAAACTCTGCTGTCATCCTTAAATTACAAAATTCCAGATGAGGATTATTATTTTTTTACTTCTAATTACATACTCTAGTGGCATTGGTTCTTTCCATAAACCACCTGCTAGATAATATTTCACACTCTTTTGTATGAAATATTCTTAATCAATTTGAGATATATGTTAGCTTCTGTTGCCATTCTCCGACTTGGGAATAAAATATTGTTTGGCTTTTAAAATGATGTAGGTCATTATTTGACTTGAAAGTACATAAACAGATTTTCAAGAAAGAACCTTCCTTCCTTCCTTCCTTCCTTCCTTCCTTCCTTCCTTCCTTCCTTCCTTCCTTCCTTCCTTCCTTCCTTCCTTCCTTCCTTCTTTTCCTTCCCAATGCTTCCCAGAAACCAAACACAAATTTGGTTAAAGAATCAGCAGATCACACTCCCTCTTACTGCTGCAGCAAAAACACTGATGCTAAGCAATGGTGACATAATTCTTATCCTAGGGTTTTATAGTTCACTTCTGCAATATTGTTGTTTTTACATATGTATAGACACCGGAGAGCCTTCTGCAACAAGAGGACAGAAAGCAATAATAAATGCTTATTCCATAGCTTCCAAAGATTATCAGGAACAATGCTTGCCTACTGGAAGGGAGCACCCTCTGAATTGGAATAGTGAAATGTGAAGCATTTCCTAATCCGGCAGTCTTTATTTTTATCCTCTCCAACTTCATTCTTTTGGCTAAAAACTTGCATATCAGCTCTTCAATTTGATTGCCTTATGGGCATAATGCTTTGCATATTTACAGCCCATGAATCATGCCTAGTATATGAAACCCGGTAAAGATTCAATTTTTTTTCCTGCTAGATGCACCTCTAGCCGTTTAATTAAAATATGTATTATTAATAAAACTATATTTAAGTCATATTTTTTACAGATATGACTTGAAACATTAAGGGCAAATTGTTTCATACTTTTGCAGTAATTTGCTTTTAACGTTTTGTGCCTTAATCAAGGTAATGGCAGCAGCAGGTTTTCTGGGGCTGCTTTCTATTTTCACCATCTTTCAAGCTGGGGTGGGGGGTGGGGTGGAAACACATTTAAATAGCTGCTCTAATGAAAACTCACATTTAGTCATTGGAAGAGAGAATTAGAGAGTAAAAGAGAGAAAAAGAGAAGTGATTTTTATGCAAAAGGCTGCTTTAGAATGCCAAGGTATCATAAAAACGTGTTCCTAAAAAGTGTGCTTTGTATACATAGTTTGGTGTTTAACACACAGTCTTTATTATTATTATTATTACTTCAGAGGTGTCTCTGGAACCAGTATGCCTACTTTTTAGAAGTCATCGTTCTGGTTTTCACCCAACTTACCTTCCACTTCTTGGTAATAAACACTTAGCATTACTCCAGAGAAATCAGCCCAGTAATATGAATTAGTTATATTGGAAAACATTTGTTTAGCTGAAGGTAGGGAATCAATAATAATCATTTCTTCATAATACCTCGCAATAGATGTTGAGTATGTAATTGTATTAGACAAAGACAACACTTACTGAATTTTTAGTAATTGTGTTGTTCTGTGAGGGCATTTCAAATTGGTTCAACAAGTTTGAAGAAGAATCGCTCAACAAGAGGACCAGAGACTACTCAACCCCATAAACTCAGTAGAACAGTGATGGTGAACCTTTTAGAGACTGAGTCCCCAAGCTGCAACCCAAAACCCACTTATGCATCATTAGGTGCCGGGTGGGTATGGCTCATTGGGTGGATGTGGCCCAAAGGGTGGCCATGGCTGTGGTGGTAACAGCAGACTGCATGGGACTAAAAAGTTCAATCAATCAATTCCAACTTTGCAAGATCTTTTTTTTTCCGCGAGAAGTTGAAATTGACTGATTGATTGAACCTTTTTTTTTTGCATACGGCGGTGGAGGCCTAAAGCAAAAAGGTTTTATAAAACCCAGCTGAAGGCCTAGGACTGGGCCGATGGCACGCGTGCCCACAGAGAAGGCTCTGAGTGCTGCCTCTGGCACCCGTGCCATAGGTTCACCACCACTGCAGTAGAACATTATTAAATTTGAGCTTCTCTCCTTTTCCTACTTCTGCAGGAAACTTTTCTGAGAAAATTTACCTTTAAGAGGCCAAGAAACTCAGCCACTTCCCTTTTCAGTTTCTAGTTCACTGCTTTTGAAAGTAGGCAACTTTTAGATGTATGGACTTCAATTCCCAGAAATCCTCAGGCAGCATCCTTCCTGGGGAACTTTGGGAAATGAAGTCCTCACAACATCTTAAAGCTGCCACCTTTGAAAAACACTGCTTTGCTTCATTAGATTCCCATATTAGAGTTTTCATAATGAACTTTGAAAGGGGCTACACTGTTGTCTTCTTATCTGAAAGTTTTATATATTTTTCAAGGAGATATTTTTTAACTTTGTTGTTCAGTTGCTAAGTTGTGTCTGACTCTTCATGATCTCATGGACAATAGCATGCCAGTTGCCCAAATTCATGTTCATTGCATTGATGACACTATGTAACCATCTCACCCCCTTCTCCTATTGCCTTCAAACTTTCCCAACCACAGGGTCTTTTCCAATAAATCCTCTCTTCTCATTTGGTGGCCAAATATTTTTGAGCTTCAGCTTCAGTATCTGTCTTTCCAAAGGACAGTCAGAGTTGATTTCCTTTAGGATCGACTGATTTGATCTCCTTGCAGTCCAAGGGACTCTCAAGAGCCTTCTCCAACACCATAACCTGAGTAGTGCAGTAGGTGACCCTGAGGACACAGATAAGTCTCCAGGTGGCATCAACGATTCTCTAAAAGAATGCAAATGACCAGCTGTCTGCAAGGAATATAAATTCTTCCATTCCCCACCATCCAGTCAGAACTGAAGAAGCTTCTTGGATGAGAAGTGAAATGTCTTCAAAGAAAAACAAGAAAGTCTAGTTGCCTCATGAAAAAGCACCTTTGGAACAACCATGATTTGCATGACTGAGAATCTCCATAGACATACAATAAGAAATGTTCACCCAAAAAGATATCATAATGTTCCTTTAAGCATTCATGTCTTATCTGCTGAAAAGACTTTTATTTTAATTGGGGAAAACCTAGGAAGTATTGGAATATAAAAAATCTACTAAATGTTAATCAAGTATTGGATACAAATCAGATTTATGTATAAAACATATTAAGGGAAAAGTACAAGTTATATGCAAGTGACTGTTCCCAAGTGAAGGAAAAGTTGTCACATCTTTGTTTTCAGCTCAGATATTCTGGCTTTCTATTTCTTCTTTAGCATAAATAAATAGCTACGTTTCATTTTCTGTCTTAATGACAATTACTTCTACCCCAACCCATCAATAGTTTGTAATTTATTTGTTTCTCCAGCTGAGCCTGACACTCATTGATTTTATTGGACTAATTTGTCAGAAATGATTTTTAAATGTAAGGATTTATTACCAGGCATTCAATTTATTACAAGCCAAGTGAAGAAAAGTGTATTTATTCATATTCACTAACAATTTTAAAGAGCCAGACAAAATGGAGCAAATTCTCAGATCATTTAAGTGAATGAGCTTAATAGCATCCAACTTAATAACATGTAATGCAATTTTCAACCTTACTTTACAGAAATAAACTACATTCAAATAGTTGGTACTTTAGTCTTAAGGAAGTATAAAATGGTTACAGATTTAAAGGTCAATCTAGATCAGTAATGGCGAACCTTTTAGAGACTGAGTGCCGAAAAACCGCCCCCCACCCCCGTCCCCACTCCGCCCTGCCCACTGGGCCACCCACCACCTCCATGGCCCACCACAGATCACCCAGGCAGCCCAGCAGCACCATGGTGGCCATGCCCTCCGCCTGTGCCCTGCAGCATCATCTGCATGCAATGGGGCGCAAGGGTGAAATCTTGTCCCCGCTGCCTGGCTACCATGTCCTTGGCTGCACTGCTTTGCATGGGCCATGCCCAGGGGCGACTCTTCTCTGGGGGGCTACTGGTGAGGAGGGGGCCATGGGAGGAGGTGGGGCTGGAACGACAGTGCGTGTGCCCACAGAGAGGGTTCCGAGTGCTGCCTCTGGCACGTGTGCCATAGGTTTGCCACCACTGATCTAGATGCTCTGTTTCTCACTGGCTTGATAGACTGATATTAGTCCACAATCAGTTGCTATTCATTTGGGTGATTGAAATATCTTCCAGGGGAAAATACCATGATATTATTGTATATCAGAACCACCAAAATAAATTGTTGAATGATTGTACCCACTGCGGCAGCTATCCAGTGCAACTAAGCTGTTGCATTTAAACTATGGGTGTCTCCTTGAAAAACCAGGTTGTTGTCAATCGCCAGGGAAATCAGGAGATCCAGGCAGTTCAAATGGGTATAAAGATTTATTGTCAACTTTAAGCTCTCTACAAGAATCTGAACTACTAATGGACAAAGTAATTTGGTGATAGATAAAGAATTCACAGTGGGCTGTGAAGGGACTCATGGCTGATGGTGCATTTTGACCCCTTCCTCGGGCTCAGCCTGGTCAGTTATATCTTACAAATGAACCTATTGTTCAGACAGCCAATTTTGAATGGAGAGCTGTAGATGTATTCAAGGTTTTCTTATGCATTTGTAGCAGAGTGAAAACTGCTATTAGTTAATTCCTCTGGCACACGCTGAACACTTCTGGGAATGTAATGTAGTTAACTGTTCTAGCAGACATGCATGTTTCTTAATTGATCTTTACCTGGCAAGGAGACAAGCCAACAGTTGGCTAGTAGCTGCAAGAGTCCAATTTTCAGTTTACTTTCGTGATTTGGCATATGAAAATAGCTAATGTAGATTTCTATCCTCTTCTACCTCCAGAAAAACCTTTGGAAATTTCTTCCCCATTTCATTTGTCTGATTTTCTTTTAATCCAGTTCAACTGAAGTCTGGTTGAGAAAGTCCTGTGATTGATGATGATGACAGAAAGGGATAGAGAAGTATTTATGTCTTGCTATGCATACTGATTTTTCTCTTTTTTTGAGATTTCCATGCCATTGTTATGTGTTCCTGGTTACTTTCCTTCATGATCAGAGGCAAGCTTGTTTGACCAATAATCAGTCAAGACACAGTGAAGGCCTTTTCTTTCATTTATTGCAATAAGCGGGGAGAGAAGCTATCAAAGCTTGGTTCTCTCCAAAGTTCCAACCGAAAATATTCCCTTCTTTATACCCTGTCCTGGCCATCACATCCCTCCTTGTTCCCCATTGGTTGAGGTACAATGAGGTTACACTCTTTCTAACTGCCTCCTACATATTTCCTGCTACATACTAGCAGGACAGAAACAATGGATGGAAACTAATCAAGGAGAGAAGCAACCTAGAACTAAGGAGAAACTTCCTGACAGTTAGAACAATTAATCAGTGGAACAACCTGCCTCCAGAAGTGGTGAATGCGCCAACACTGGAAGTTTTTAAGAAGAGACTGGATAACCATTTGTCTGAAATTGTATAGGATTTCCTGCCTGAGCAGGAGGGGGTCCCTTCCAATTTTATTACTATTACTATTACTATTACTATTACTATTACTATTACTATTACTATTACTATTACTATTACTATTACTATTACTATTACTATTACTATTACTATTACTATTACTATTACTATTACTATTACTATTACTATTACTATTACTATTACTATTACTATTACTATTACTATTACTATTACTATTATTATTAATCATGGCACAGTCAGCCAGAAGTTCAGACTGGATTTGGCATTTTTGTCTACCTATCAAGTCCTTACCAAGGACCTGGGATTGGCAGATGTGGATGTTTGATGGTAATACAGATATCGTCGCAGGATGGAAGCAGTTCCTAGTAAGGCCACCTTTTGCAATTGACTAATGGCGAATTTGTCAGTGCCAATGATGTTCAAGTGATGCTCCAGTTGTTTTGGGATTGCACCCAAGGCGCCTATTACTGTTGGTACTACCCTTGCTTGCCTTTGCCACAGTCTTTCTATTTCTATTTGTAGGTCTTTGTATTTTGTTATCTTATCCATTTCTTTTTCGTCTATTCTGCTGCCTCCAGGAACAGCCACGCCCACTATCCAGACTTTTTTGTCTTTCTTATCGACAGTTGTTGGGGTGTTGCAGGATAACCATTTGTCTGGATAACCATTTGTCTGAAATTGTATAGGATTTCCTGCCTGAGCAGAGGGTTGGACTCCTCCAACGTCCCTTCCAACTCTATTATTATTATTATTATTATTATTATTATTATTATTATTATTATTATTATTATTATTATTATCATCATCATCATCATCATCATCATCATCATCATCATCAAAATTAGGAGATAATTGGTGCAAGATGTGTCAGTTAATATTAATCAGTCAATTACACATGCTTAGTTGTCAGTTTTGAGTTTTGGGCCCCCTTTTTTATGACTTCTTAGAATTATTTTTCAGTTTGATCTGCCCTAGCTAGCCATTTCCTTTTGCAATGGTTTTTACATTTTCCCACTCTGAAGACCCAGATAATAATTTTGCCTATGTGTTTATCTTTCATGCTCCCTTTATGCTACCCTTTCCTGGTTCCCCATTGTGGTTTCTTTGGCAGGCTTGTTTTTCTACTTAATAAATTTCCACTGTAAAGCAAATACAATTTAAAACTTTTCTTTCAGTATTAAGTTTGAAGACCTTTCCTTTACTTCTGCTGTATCACCATGATGGAAGGAAATAAATCACCATGTGGTTTGATCTAATCCTCATAAATGAAGGTGAATGTACATTTCCCAGGATAATGTTGCAAGATCCAATCTGGGTCGGTCACCAGGACCAGAGGTTTATTCTTCTGAGCTTTTGGACTTGGAGCCCATCCACAGGGAACTTCTCTCTACTGCAGCGGTTCTCAACCTGTGGGTCACGACCCCATTTGGGGTCAAACAACCATTTCATGGGGGTCGCCAAACAATGCAGTCCGCCATTTCTTCCCCTTTTCCTTAGCTGTGATACTCCCTCTTATTCTATTGGCTTTTGAAAGCCAATAGAATAGACTCTCTTGAATAGAGTTTAATTCTATTGGCTTTTAAAAGCCAATAGGAATTGTCCAGGTTGTCTCTGCCCTGCTGAGCCCACCAAAAGTCCCAGTCTGCAAACGGTGCTGCAAGTTGTCTGCAGCGAAGGCGAGCTGTCTAGAAGTTTCCACCCCTCCCTGCTGAGCAACTACTAAAAATGTAAGTAAAAGAGGGCCAGGGATGGGAGGTGGGAGGCCAGCAGGCGCAGGGAGAGTTGCTGGCGCACGTGGGGCCCGGTGGGTGCCTTACCTCCCTTGGGCTGGGCCAGCTGGTGGCCCAGCCGGTGGTCACCCTGCACCGTCGCTGCCTCTTGCCAGCTACGCCTTGGCCGGCACAGGGGGCGGCACCATGCATGTGCGTGCTGCTGGGCAGGGAAAGTCCTCGACTTACGACCAGTTGGGGGTCACGACATTAAAAAGGTTGAGAATCACTGCTCTACTGGAAGATGTGCTTTGGGCTATTCTATGACTCATATTTTGGTGGTGCTTTCCTATTGGTTGGTTGGTGTGTTGATGGCCAGCAATTGGCTGTGATTTCCTTATACTGCCAAATCCTTGTCTCTTAAGTACTGATAAGCTGGTGGTAAATCAGCACTCCTCTTGACTGACAAGGGGCCCATTTCCCAGGCTTCAATCATTTCCCTGGCTATCTTTGTACCTGCACAGCCAACAATCTTCGTAGCTGCGAAATTGAATGTGTGTCCTTGTTCATTGCAATGTGAGGCTACCAATGAGTTCAGGTCTCCTCATCTGACCGCTCACTTATGTTCTTGCAATTCGGTGGTTAGGTTCCTCTTGTTTATCCTACATAGTTACAGGAGCAATCCATGCAGGGGATATGATAACCTAATCCTAGATGCCAGAAAAATCATGGATTTTATTTATTGCCATACATGAATTGACACTAGCAACTTCCAGTTATCCAAATGAATAAAAGATTTTGTGGAACATCAAATTTGGCTTTATACATTTCATTGCCTTTCCCTGGCAGCCTAGAAAAACAAGGAGATTTCATTCATTCATTCATTTATTCATCCACATCTCTCTATTATCTTCTTTTCTCCAAAATAACTTCAGGGAAGCTCCTGTTCTAAAGATCATGGCCTGAGACTACATTCTACTGACAGTAGTCATATCCTTCTTATTATTTTCTTTCTTCCTCCCTCTTATTGTTATTATGATGATTGTGATGATTATTACTCTGTTGTTTTGCATGTACACTGAGAGCTTCTGCATGAAAGACACATTCCTTGTGTGTCTAATCACACTTGTCAAATAAAGTATTCAATTCAATACGATTCAATTCAATGTTCCATTTGGTCCCCTGGTGGACTGCCTTATCTGTATTATTTATAGCTGAAATCCATCAGCTTGTTTTTTATGGATGATTAAGCATGGCTGACCTTTCTTTTGCAGGTACAAATAAGTAGTTCTTTAGAGGCTGTAAATGAGTGACAAGATAATTCCAGCCATTTAATATTGAAGTGGTGTTGATGGTATCATTCTTCTCATGCTTGAAACGAGAAAGTCTTGGGACCTTTCCCTTACTCTTGCTCTGCTCTCACTGATGGATTTTCCTTGTGACTAATCGCTGTCGCATTAACCTGCAGTATTTCATCCTCCTGAACTGTCAAGATAATGACGATAATCGAAGGGGCTCATTGTAGGTAAAGGAAATTATATGAGCCAAGTAATATCATAAAACCATGTTTAAATATTTTAATTTCATTTGTCAGGGCTGCTCCAACACTTCATTATGCACAGAACCATCCCTCATCAGTGGAATTAGTGCATTATTCATTACTGTTAATTATTTTCACATAATGGCTGCCCTGATATATTTAACCTCCACATTATATCTCGGATAATGGGCTTGTAAAATTGAATTGTGTGAAGACTCGAGTTCTAAAACTCATTTGCAGAACATCAAAGAACAAAGAAGAGAGAAAGAATTCTAAATGGGACATGTTACCCAGCTGGGGACAAACATTTGTTTCTGTCTTATTTGTGGACTGAAAATAGGTGGTTCAGAAGGGGGTAAGCAATTGTGCCTTCTGCTCATATTGTGCAACTAATTAGTATTTGGTAATAAACTATATATTGGAATCAACTCACAAATTATCCTGTGAGAATCTTACAAGCTAATCTTATAAGAGCAACATCAGTGAATTAACACATGTAACACTATTGCAATGATCAATGCATTTTACCTTTGTACAAAATGTTAGTTCGGACATTGTGTTGTAATCTTTACATATTCTGTTGTATTCTAGTATTAAAAAAGGACCTGAGATGGATATATAAAGTAGGTTTAGTTTCCATCCCACTCATCTTTCAGAGCTGTTCTGGAAGATGGATGACCTTAGTTCAATTTTTCTCAGGCTCAGCTGCCCCTGTTGGATTACATCCAGATTTCATCAGACTCAATAAGAATGGTTAAGTTAAAAGTCCTATTGAGTTCAGTGTATCTGCTTGAAGTATGAATCTGCCTCGAGCCATCTCACAAAAAAAGAAGCAACCAGCTAATTTTGAATGTACTCCTTTGCTTTCTTTCATACAACCTATAAAAGAATAAGAGAACAACAGAATTGAAAGAGACTTTGGAAGTCTTATAGTCCAACTCCCTGTTCAAGCATTTCAGACAAGTGGGTGTCCAATATCTTCTTAAAAACCTTTAGTGTTGGAGGCAAGTTGTTCCACTGATTAATTGTTCTAACTGTTGGGAAATTTCTCCTTAATTTTAGGTTGGTTTTCTCTTTGATTAGTTTCCATCCATTGCTTCTTGAGATGCCTTCAGATGCTTTCGAAAATAGGCTGACCTATTTTCTTTGTGTGAGCACTTCAAATATTGGAACACTGCCATCATGTCACTCCTAACCGTTCTTTTCATTAGAGTAGACATACCCAATTCCTGCAACCGTTCTTTGTATGTTTTAGTCTCCAGTCCCCTAATCATCCTTGTTGCTCTTCTCTGCATTCTTTCTATAATCTCAATATCTTTTTTATATCATGGTGACCAAAACTGGATGTAATATTCCAAGTGTGTAATATTCCAAGTGTAATTCCAAGAAGTTATACTATGGTGCTACATTTGGGACACTATATGTGCTGGAGCAGATTTATATCCTTTTCCACAGGATGGAAAAGACCAGGTTTTCTCTACAATATGAAATATAGTGAGAAGATGCATAGAAGTGGGGGTGAATGAGACCAGGGAGAGGAATAAAGGTCTCTTTATCTACCCTATCAAACTGGTAGCTATTATCATTTTCCTTACCCATAAGGAAAGGGAATGTAGTAACTCACAGCCTTAAAACAGAAAAAGTTCCCGATGTCTCAGATTAATAAATAGATTAGTGCTCTCTGGGGACCTGTGTTAATACAGCTGTACTTCTAGATATCAACATGTCTGTGACAGACAAAACAACGGCCAACAAACATGCAATTTAAAATATGCTTGATAGCTCTTCTACTTTTACTAACACTTAAAACAGTGACATTATTTACTGAACTACAGCCTTCTCATTTAACAGGACTAATTTTCACATTTCGTTCAATATTTTATGGTATGACAGGCGAGCTGTTGCTACCAATCATAAGACAGAATGTATATATAACAAAGTAAGTCATTTAAGGTGATTTACCTATTACATTCTTATTTGTTAAGTGGTGGTTTTTGTATAAGTGTTCTGCATCCATCTCTTAAGTGGCATTAGAATTTGGGCCTTGATATTAACTATTTATAAATCATTTATCATCTTTCATTTGGCATCATCAAAGCTTCACTAAAGGAATATATTTCTCTGAGTAATGTTGTAAGTTTGTTAGAGATGTCTCATTTAGAAAGATATTAATCAGTTGTGTTAAATGTAAAAGATGGGTACAACTTCAGTGGGCAATTTAACAGGGACATAAAAGGAGCCCCCAACTGTGCATCTCCTGAGCAACGGTGGTGTCAGAAGAGCCTTGGTGCTTCTGTCATAAGACTAGAGTGAGCAAATTAGATAGATAATAGATAGACAGACAGACAGATAGACAGACAGACAGACAATTGGACTGAAGTAAAGAATTAGTTCTTTTCTTTCTTTCTTTCTTTCTTTCTTTCTTTCTTTCTTTCTTTCTTTCTTTCTTTCTTTCTTTCTTTCTTTCTTTCTTTCTTTCTTTCATAAAATTTAGAGACCCCTCCATCTCAGTGACAGAGCAACTCTGCTTATGCTTTCAGAGTGGTGACAATCTGCACGTGCCTAGTTTCAGTGTATTCAGTAAGTACTATCCAAACTATGAATACAAAGAGGAAAGATCTGTAATCTGACCAGGACTAAAGGCCAGCCAATGGATGCCAATGAGTAGACTAGATTAGACTAGACTAGACTAGACTAGACTAGACTAGACTAGACTAGACTAGACTAGACTAGACTACAATAGAGTTGGAAGGGATCTTGGAGGTCTTCTAGTCCAGCCCCCCACTCAAGCAGGAGAACCTATACCATCTCAGACAAGTGACTGTCTAACCCAGGGGTAGGCAACCTTGGCTCTTTTATGACTCATGGACTTCGTGAGTCATAAAAGAGCCAAGGTTGCCTACCCCTGAGCTAGCCTCTTCTTAAAAACTTCCAGTGATGGAGCAGCCACGATTTCTGAAGGGAAGCTGTTCCACTGCTTACTTGTCCTCACTGTTAGAAAGTTTCTCCTTAATTCCAGGTTGCTTTTCTCTTTTATTAGTTTCCAACCATTGTTTCTAGTCCTGCCCTCTGGTGCTTTGGAGAATAATGTGACCCTTTCTTCTTTGTGGCAGCCCCTCAAATACTAGAATACCGCTATCATGTCATCCCTATTTCTTTTTTTCTTTAGACTAGCCAAACCCAAGCCCTGCAATGATTCTTCATATGTTTTAGTCTCCAGGCCTTTGCTCATCTTAGTTGCTCTTCTCTGAACTTTTTCCAAGATCTCAACATCTTTTTTGTAGTATGGTGACCAAAACTGGTTGCAGTATTCCAGGTGTGGTCTCACTAGCGTTTAATAGTATTAGTAATGCAAGTCTGTGTTCTAGGACAATGATTTTGTCCACATTTCCTAAAATAACCTAAATGTTCTGTAGTACAATATCCGTTGCATACTCATGCTGATAGTAAAATTTGATCCAAAATCTTTTAGAAATTTCATTGTTATCTATGGAGATCACTCTGGACACAAGCACAGAACAACAGGTGTCAGGTGGTCAGATTCAGCCGGTTTGCATCACTTCAGCAGAACCAGTAGCTAATTTTTTTGTTGCCCAGGCCCAGACTGGACTTCTAGAAGCGGCATCCACATAGAGAACCGGTTGTTCACATATTTGAATCCCACCACTGTGTCAAATAGTCCTGTTAATCTCCTCTTGCCTTCAGTGGTCACACTTAAAGTGATCACTACTTGCTGTCACACACTTTCAAACTGCTGGGTTGACAGGAGGTGGAGCGAATGACAGAAGCTCTTCCTGTCATGCAGCAGTACTTGGACCTCAAACGCAAGCTTGCTAATTATCAAGCCAGCATCCTAAACACACGAGTCACCATGCTATCTATCTATCTATCTATCTATCTATCTATCTATCTATCTATCTATCTATCTATCTATCTATCTATCTATCTATCTATCTATCTATCTATCTATCTATCTATCTATCTATCCATCCATCCATCCCTATCTATCTATCTATCTATCTATCTATCTATCTATCTATCTATCTATCTATCCATATCTATCTATCTATCTATCTATCTATCTATCTATCTATCTATCTATCTATCTATCTATCCATATCTATCTATCTATCTATCTATCTATCTATCTATCTATCTATCTATCTATCTATCCATCCATCCATCCATCCCTATCTATCTATCTATCTATCTATCTATCTATCTATCCATCCATCCATCCATCCATCTATCTATCTATCTATCTATCCATCCATCCCTATCTATCTATCTATCTATCTATCTATCTATCTATCTATCTATCTATCTATCTATCTATCTATCTATCCATCCATCCATCCATCCCTATCTATCTATCTATCTATCTATCTATCTATCTATCTATCTATCTATCCATCCATCCATCCATATCTATCTATCTATCTATCTATCTATCTATCTATCTATCTATCTATCTATCTATCTATCTATCTATCTATCTATCTATCTATCTATCTACCTATCTATCCATCTATCTATCTATCTATCTATCTATCTATCTATCTATCTATCTATCTATCTATCTATCTATCTATCTATCTATCTATCTATCTATCTATCTATCTATCTATCTATCTAGCCATCTAGCCATCTCTATCATCTCTCTATCTATCCATCTCTATCATCTTTCTCTATCTATCTATCTATCTATCTATCTATCTATCTATCTATCTTTCTTTCTTTCTTTCTTTCTTTCTTTCTTTCTTTCTTTCTTTCTTTCTTTCTTTCTCATCTCTCTCTCTCTCCCTCCCTCCCTCCCCCCCCTCTCTCTCATCTACCTGGAGAAAAAAAGCTATCAATGGACATGAGTCATACATGTTATATATTGTTTCCAATATGAACTCCTTGATAGAAGTTCTGAGTTCACATTCTGTAGTGGATGTTCCCGTAAGAATCTAGTGGCCCTGGTCTATCCAGATGCTTTTTTGTCAGATCTTTCTTCACATTTCTTGCACTCTTAAACACACCGTGCAATTTTGGTTGATCTAACAAAGTGCATCTTTATAGCACTGCTGGGATGGTCATGTTCTTTCCCCCATATTTGATATTATGAACAACATATGTTACAAATTCCCACAGATTCT
Source organism: Bothrops alternatus (assembly GCA_034064705.1). Lineage (NCBI taxonomy): Eukaryota > Metazoa > Chordata > Lepidosauria > Squamata > Viperidae > Bothrops > Bothrops alternatus. The sequence continues at coordinate 324,466 of JARGCV010000112.1, read as the reverse complement.
CAAATTGGAGTCTGGGCTGCAGTACAGTTGCTGGCAACCAAACTGTTCATTAAAGTAATGCATTCTGGAAACCTGGAACACTAAGTGGTTTACTGTCTTCTTATCATATTCCCAGCCTTTCCTTCTTTCCTTCAGAGACCTCTTCAGTTTAGTTAGCTACTTGAACAACCCAGTTCTGCATCTTAAAGAGCCATTGCTTTTCCCTCTAATGAATAATCAAAAATATATTGAAAAAATAAAATACAAAACAGCCTGTATCCAAATTATACAAATGGCTTATCAATAGCTTAACCAAAGCTCCAAGGTTCAAATATTATTTTCAGTTCCTTGGCATGATGGGTGAAGTGGGATCCGAGCAGCCAGAAGATGAGATGAGACAAGGGCACCTACTATGGACTCCCAAACAGATGACTACAAACATACTGTAGCTAGAAATTAAAACTTTATTGCATTTTGGGAAATAATGCCCATATAAGATAGCTGTCAGTTTCTTAATTAGCAGGAATGATGACTCAAGATTTAGATCTGATCAAATCCAAACCTCATCAAGCTTTCTTGCAGCATCATTCTCTCCCAATTTTTCTTGTGCCCTAGCTGTCCTGGAAGTTTATTTATTTATTATTTAGTGCGTGGTGATGTTACATTAGCCGGGAGACTACAGTGTTAATCCAAAGTAGTTGTTTGGCTGCCAACGACTGCTAGTCTATTCAATTTATACTTACACGCTATCCAGCATGTACTATAGGGAGCAAACTAGCAGAATAGCAGAATAACAGAATAATAGAATTGGAAAGGACTTTGGAAGTCTTCTAGGAGAGCCTATACCATTTTAGACAAATGGTCATCCAAAATCTTCTTAAAAACCTCCGGTGATGGAGCACTCACAAGTTCAAGAGGCAAGTTGCTCCCCTGACTAATTGTTCTAACTGTCAGGAAATTTCTCCTTAGTTCTAGATTACTTTTCTCCTTGCTCAGTTGCTGAATGAAGATGACAATGTAATTGTGGTCTCTAACATTTCCACCAGCGGTTTGGCTCTGCCCAGTCAAAAACATTCAGCCATTAATATCCCATATGTCTGTGTTCTTCCTCTGCTCCACAGAAGGAACCCCAAATATCAGTCATTTGTTTTATGAACTGGAAATGAATATCGATTCAGCCTACTATGAAATACAATGGGCTATATGGGGAAGTAGAGATAGTATTGGTTAGGACTTTATTTTCATTCTTTCTTGTTCTTTCCAATCCTGCAACTGTACTTATAAGCCTTTAGAATCTTAACAGTTCCTATTCTATTATCCACAAATATAAAAGTGAACCATCATTTTACAGTAGGTGGGAGTTCTTAAATCAGAAGGTTGTAAGAAGGGAAGCTCATAAGTAGACTTGTTGGAAAATGGTTTGCATTGTTGTGCATTGCAACAGTATGGTATTATCAGGCACGGAACTTGTGGATGAAACTTGAGCAAAGATGGGTATTCTACTGGGTTCTCTCCAAACATACATTTGTCCCATGTTTTCTTCAGGGGAAAAAAAAATCCCAAGAATAAAAAGACCTAAGGGCATAGGTGTAAGACCTGCCTCAGCTTGAACCTCTAAGTAAAAACGACCCTTGACTCCATTGGTTGAGAAAGGTATAGTTTACTAGAAGTCAAGTGAAATACAGTAATGCAAAGCCAGAACTGAAAACTGCATGCCCATATCCCCAAGTCTAACTTTGCCTCCTCTTAGGTGCCTCTCATTGCTGCCACACACACACCCATGTCCAATCAAATTCAAAGATGTTTCTCAAACAGTCATTTTGAGTGTCAGTTGGTATGCAGCTACATTTTGTTCCCAGTTGGTTGACCTTGAAGCTCTCGTGTCAGGGGGAAACAGCGAACTTTTCCCTTCCCTTGAAACCTCCCCCTCCTCCTCCCCATCCACATATACACACCCATAGAGTCCATGGCAGACTGGCACCGAGTGATAGTAAGGTGGCAGCTGACAATAGGTCTGCCTATCTAACATAGTTTGACTCCAAGTATCTCTTTCCATCTAAAAAGAAACTCCTGGGTGTGTTTCTCAGCTGATTTTAAGTTTGTATGGAGGCAGTGTTAGTTCTACAGGACTCAGCAGTGCTTTGTGTACTGAGAATGCTAGACTGCCTATTCTAGAATTCTACACAGCAAAGATCCTTGATTCAGTCCCCAAAACAAGATGAAGATGATTCTCTGAAGACAGAGAACACGAAGGAAGAGAATCTGTGTATAAAGAACAGGCTTTATACAATCTTTATACACAGATTGGGCTATGTAATAGGAGACGTAGTTCTCTCACACAACAGTCATGCACAACTGATTTATTTTAAGCTGTTAAGAGTTATCACTGTACCAATTAACAACCAGAGAAACCAGGACTGGTAATGCTTTGCAATATGTACTGCCATCTGATGCATTTTGATAACTTCAGCTTAATAAGAATGGTGCTCCTGAATCATTAGGAGACTTGAAAATGAGGAGCGTATGCCAGATTAATCATTTTTTATGAATTAATCAATTTAAATTACATGTGTGTAATCCACTCTGCACGTGCAATGGGTACCCAATGGGCAAAAGTAAATTGCCCATTTTGTGAGGAGAAAATGAATACATCTGGTTGATACAATCTCTGCTCCCATCCCCATTTATGAGGACTGGAGACTTGGAACTGAAATATGTCCTTGGGAAGTAAGTTTAATATTCCAGACGATACATATGTAAGTAATTATAATGGATCTTGAATACACTGCAGAGCAGTTACTTCAGCCATTTGAGAGATGCCATAATTCCCAAGAAATGCAAATTCCTGAATATATCAAGATTATAATTTAACAGATTCAAGAGAAAAGAAAGGAATATGGGGAGGGGAAAGATGGCTTTGAAAAAAATTAAGGCTACTCTTGCACAGATTATCTCTGTCATTGAATGACCGATGATATCCATGACAGACAGGCTGTCTTGTCATGTCAGGATCTTTAACAGTATATTAGTTTTCCCAAAGGAGATTTCGCTTCTCATCCAAGAAGCTTCTTCAGTTTTAACTGACTGGTGGGGAATGGAAGGATAATCTGAGAATATAGATAAATCCCCAAGTGGCCTCAATGACTGTCAGAGAGCTAACAACAGATCCTCAGAGTGCTAACAACCGGATGATTGCAAAGAACATAAAGACTTCAATTCTCCACCAGTCAATTAGAACTGAAGAAGCTTCTTGGGTGAGAAGCAAAATGTTTTCAAAGAAAAAAAATGCAAGAAAGTCCAGTTGCTTTTTGGAAAAGCATTTTTGGGACAACCATGACCTAGATGATTGAGAATCTCCATGGTTAGTATATTTGTGCAAAATTATTGGGATATGGCAAGCAAATTAAAGATAGCTGCCAATGAGTCAGGCAAATGCATTTCAATCAAAATAGAGCTGGAAGGAAGCTTGGAGGTCTTCTAGTTCAACCCCTTGCTCAAGCAGGAGACCCTACACCATTTTAGTCTCTTCTTAAAACCTCCAGTAATGAAGCACCTACAACTTCTGATGACTAGCTGTTCCATTGATTAATTGTCCTTACCGTTAAGAAGTTTCTCCTTAGTTCCAGGTTGCTTCTTTCCTTGACCAGTTTCCATCCATTGTGTCTTGTCCTGCCTATAGGTGCTTTGGTAAATAAATTAGCATTTGTTTATCTGCTAATCCTTCTTTGGTTTTGGAGGAATCAAGACCTTGCTGGAATTCAGTTTAGCTCCATTCCAAATCTTTTTGTGGACTACACTGTCAAAATCCCAGAATATATCTTCTCCCCCTTGCCTGGGTGAAGTAGAAGATAATATGGACCATTGGTAGATAATTAAAAACATGACTGGCTATTCTTTTTTAAGATGCCTTTGATTTGTTTATAAAATAAATTTTCAGTGGAATAAAAAATAGAAAAATATAGAACTGGAAGAGACCTTGGAGGTCTTCTAGTCCAACCTCCTAATCAAGCAGGAGACCCTACACCATTCCAGTCTCTTCTTAAAAACCTCCAGTGATGAAGAACCTACAACTTCTGATGACAAGCTGTTTCACTGGTTAATTGTCCTTACCGCTAAGAAGTTTCTCCTTAGTTCCAGCTTGCTTATCCCCTTGATTAGTTTCCATCCATTGTGTCTTGTCCTGTCTATAGGTGCTTTGGTAAATAAGTTGATCCCTTTCTCTTTGTGGTAACATTCCAAATACATTTAGCTTGTTTTTCATTGAAAATGAAAATTTTAATTAAGTTATTACTTTATAGGCCATATTTAAAATTAGTTTGATCTTGTCTACACAGGTTTGAACCATACATTTCAAAACATTCTGTGGGTAGATCAGCATTCTTAATACAGACACTCTTTTGTTCGTTTTCAGCCATGTTCTAGGTAATCTTTGAGGACTCTTCTCATCTTTGTATGACTGATATCCTACTTTCTTTCCGAAGCTCAAGTGGGCATATATAGTCCTCCTTTCTCTGTTGTTTGGTCCACAGCAACAATGCAATAAGGATTGAGAGAGATACTCAGCAGTCACTACTGAGTTTCCATGGCTGAGGGTAGAGTTGAATCTGGATTTGTTGTTGTTGTTAGTTGCGAAGTTGTGTCCGACCCATCGCAACCCCATGGACAACATTCCTCCAGGCCTTTCCTGTCCTCTACCATCTTCTGGAGTCCATTTAAGCTCATACCTACTGCTTCAGTGACTCTATCCAGCCACCTCATTCTCTGTTGTCCCCTTCTTCTATTACCCTCCATCTTTCCCAGCATTAGGCTCTTCTCCAGTGAGTCCTTCCTTCTCATTAGGTGGCCAAAGTACTTGAGTTTCAGCTTCAGGATCTGGCCTTCTAAAGAGCAGTCAGGGTTGATCTCCTCTAGGACTGACCGGTTTGATCGCCTTGCAGTCCAGGGGACTTGCAGGAGTCTTCTCCAGCACCATAGTTCAAAGGCCTCAATTCTTTTGCACTCAGCCTTTCTTATGGTCCAACTTCCATAGCCATAAATTCCAACTGGATTTACTTGGTTCTAATACAACATCTTAACCACTCACCACATCTAAGATAACAAGTCCCAACTAAAATGGATATTAGTAGTCTAACTTTAAGATGCCATGGGACTTCTGGTCTAGGAAATTAGACATTACAATTAATTAAAATTACAAATTTTCTTTCCCTCAGATATTTTTTTCTTCTCCCTACACTTTCTTTGAATAGGTTCAGTGGTGCCACATTTCATAATCCTTTTCAGTCGACTGAGGTAGGTTTTCACCCCATGCTTCCAGTTAATCCAGGGGTTCCTAACCTCCAGGCTGCAAGCCAATACAGGGCTACAGCCCATTTGAAACCGGGCCACATACGTGGTGGGGGAGTGTGCATGCGTGCACAGCTCCACTTGTGCGAGCAGTGAGTGCTTGTGCTCACCTACCCCTGCTACCACTCACACAGGACCATCCCCTCCCCCCCACCAGTTCACCAAGCCGGAAAGGTTGGTGGCCGCTGTGATAACCCATATATTACAATTATTTTCACTGCAACATTAATTTAGGTTATTAAAAATAGGTTTCTGATATACAGTACACTAATAAAATGGGTTTCTAATAGTTACACAAAATTTGTACACAAAGATACAAATCTTACTAATATTTTTCAGCATCATTTTTTAATGACCCTGTAATCTCTTAATTCAGGATAGAGTTGGGGCAACTGAATGGAGCTGAGTGTTTACTGGCTGGATGCCCTTCCTGATGCCATAGGCAACCTTGGCTCTTTTATGACTCGTGGACTTCAACTCCCAGAATTCCTGAGCCAGCCATGCTGAGGGGAAAGGGAGAGGTTTCCAAGCTGAGCCATGCTGGCTCAGGAATTCTGGGAGTTGAAGTCCACGAGTGAGTCATAAAAGAGCCATGGTTGCCTACCCCTGCCATAGGGAGATCTCAGCAGATTTTTTTTTTTTTGCACCCTAGAAGAGAAATATCTGCACTACCTGGGATTGAACTAGCAACCTTCCAAGTGAGAGGTGAATATCTTCCACAAGGCAGGGGGGGGCAGTTGTTCACCAAAGAACCAGAGGGAAGGATAAGAAACAATGGTTGGAAACTGATCAAAGAGAGAAGCAACCTGGAATTAAGGAGAAACTTCCTGACAGTGAGGACAACCAACCAGTGGAACAGCTTGCCTCCAGAAATTGTGGGCGCTCCATCACTGGAGATTTTTAAGAAAAGACTGGACATTCATCTGTCTGAGATGGTATAGGTTCTCCTGCTTGAGCAGGGGGCTGGACTAGAAGACCTCCAAGGTCTGTTCCAGCTCTATTCTATTCTATTCTATTCTATTCTATTCTATTCTATTCTATTCTATTCTATTCTATTCTATTCTATTCTATTCTATTCTATTCTATTCTATTCTATTCTATTCTATTCTATTCTATTCTATTCTACTCTACTCTACTCTACTCTACTCTACTCTACTCTACTCTACTCTACTCTATTCTATTCTATTCTATTCTATTCTATTCTATTCTATTCTATTCTATTCTATTCTATTATCTTCACCACTAGGCCACCACGCCACTCCTTCCAGCATCATATGGTACCTGATGACAATGTCATTGTGACTTGTATCAAGGTTCCTATATTTAGGCCCTCATAAACTGTGCAAACTTACACAGACACCCCCCCACACATGCATGCTTTGGCCTAGGGTGAGCTTCAGTCCTCAACTTTTGTTATCCTATATATTCACTTTGCATCATCTTAGCCATAAAGCAAATCGAATCACCCGTTATTTCCCGAATCCTGTCTTCCTTTCCTATTTTAATAATACTTTTAAGGGCTTTTAGACCCCCTAGTGGTGCAGTGGTTAAAGTGCAGTATTGCAGGCAAACTCTGCCCACAGTTTGGAGTTCAATCCTGATGGGGATCAAAGTTGACTCAGCCTTCTGTCCTTCTGAAGTCGGTAAAATGAGGGTCCAGATTGTTGGGGGCAAGATGCTGACATTGTAAACTGCTTAGAGAGTGCTGTAAAGCTTTATCGTGTGGTATATAAGCTTAAAATGTTGTGCTGTTGCTATTGCTTTTGTTTTTTCCCAATTCAAACTATTTTCTAACATCAAAGAGGAGGAAAAAAAATCTGATCAAGCATCTTCTTTGTAATTCCACCAAAGCTAGAGAAGCAATGGATATGTGCCTGTGAAATATTAATCAGCTTAAAATATAATTTGATCTTTCTCATACATGAATTAATTGCAATTTTATTGTTGTATCAACACCATGTACAAAATAAAGTTCCTCCTCAGAGTCTTTATTTTATTGTCTTGGTTGTTCAATACATTGCAGCTAATTCTTCTGAAAGTAGTTATTTTGTTCATCCCAAGTGGGCTTAAAAAAAAACATTCAGAGGGGACCATCAAAAAACTCCATAATCATAAATGTACACACAGAAATTGTGTGCCAGTGACTTTGTACCATTAAATAAATGCCAGTTTCTTAAATACTCAACCCATCCTTATAATTTTAATACCCAGATTATATACCTCCCAGGCATTTGAATAGCTCATGCTTAAAAGTTCATAACCTTAATTCTTCTGTACAATTTAAGAAATGGGCAGCCCAGGCTGTGATGATTAAATATTCCAATGTTGTAATTATTTTGTAACTTTTGTTCTGCTTTTCACTGACTTCCAAATTATCATAAAATTTTGAAAGATATCCTCAGTACAGAATATGTCCATAAAATATTAAATATTCAATTTTCCTCGATCATGGCTTGAAAAATTCATAATTACATGATGATCCACATAATAACTCATTCTGAAAAGTCATATATGGCGCTCCCCCTGTGACTGAGTTAATAATTTACAGCTGCGTGGGATCTTCACTCTGCAGAGTTAGTCTTGGAAACATTTATTAAGCAAACGTTCATTTGCAAAGATCAGAATATGAATGAAGAGGGTAAGAATTTAATGAGAAATGACAGACAGGTGAACTGGTTCCATACAGTTTTCTCCTACCAGAGAAAGCAGATAGCTTTATCTTCCATTGCCTCAATGGACACATGAAATAAAATATAGAAGACAGAGAGCTGAAAGGGGAGAAGTGAACTATATATTGCTGGAAGGGCTATCAAAGAAACAAATCACAGAAGCTCAAAAGCTCTCTTCAGACCATTAGAAACAGCAGTTCAGTTTGATGTCTGATGTTTCTAACAAAAATCTTTCAGGTTTATTTTTATTTTTTGCATCCTTTTAAAAGGGGGATGTTACAGGCTTGTGGAGTGTTTCAACTTCGTACAACTGTCCTTATATTGGAGAGGAGGATGGAATGTCAAGAGATGACACAGGGTCATTTTAAAACTTTAATTTTGTTTAGATTTATACATTGTGCTGAAATATTTCAGTATACATCTGCTTTAAAAAAAATGAAGTATTGTTCATTGGGTGATACAAAGAAGAGGGGCTATTCTCCAAAGCACTGAAGGCAGAACAAAAAGCAATGGATGGAAACTAATCAAGGAGAGAAGCAACCTAGAACTAAGGAGGAATTTCCTGACAGTTACAACAATTAATCAGTGGAACAACTTGCCTCCAGAAGTTGTGGGTGCTGCAACACTGGAAGTTTTTAAGAAGAGATCGGACAACCATTTTTCTGAAATGGTATAGGGTTTTTTGCCTGAGCAGGGGGTTGGACTAGATGACCTCCAAGTCCCTTCCAACTCTGTTATTCTGTTATTATATGTCAAACATCAAAACTAAACTGTCCTAAATGAGTCAGACTTGATAAGCTGTTAGAAACCTTAGTAAGAAATTCTCAAGATTGGATCCAGGTGAGCATGATCGGTGAATTCCTAGGGAACAAAAGTATGTGAATCAGTTCTAGGAATTATGAAATATTTCAAGATTATATAAGGCTAAAGAATGTCAACATGCTAACTGATATGAACCTAGTTTTTAAAAAATAATGATTAGGGTGCATTTACACGTCATTGCAGGCAGATCAAGTAATCTTCCATCCTACTTCCTTCAATTCAAAGTCTTATCAAATCATACCAAATCAATCATTAGGCAAGGCAAAGGGAGAAGAAATGATTGGCTAGTCCAGGGGTCTCCAACCTTGGCAACTTTATGACTTGTGGACTTCAACTCCCAGAATTCCTCAGCCAGCCATGCTGGCTGAGGAATTCTGGGAGTTGAAGTCCACAAGTTGTAAACTTGCCAAGGTCGGAGACCCCCTGGGCTAGTCACCGTGGGACATCTGCACTCGTTTTGATTTTGCTACATTTTACTAACAATTGGTGAATGTGATTTATGACATCTAATTGGGGTGGGAATTGCAACTTGCAACTTTGTAACCAAGGGGAGGGGAATTTAGTCTTGGGTTCACCTTTGTATGGGCCATTATTTTGTAGCCAAATAAAAATGTTAATTGAGGAAGAATTCCTTTCCCTGAAGTTCTTTTAATTGGTCTCATCTATCGGAACCATGACAGGTAGGTTACAAATGAATTATCCCATGACTGTCATAAATCCCAAGCAACCCAATTTTGATCACATGACCATGGGGATGCTGCAATGCTCAAACGTGTGAAAATGGCTGTAAGCCTCTTTTTTCAGTGCTGTTTGAATGGTAACTAAACAAATGGTTGTAAGTTGTGGACTACTCTACTATGGGAAACTCAGAGGAAAGGGAGAATTTTCTCCTGGTTTGGGAGGATGATATTAAGACTGCACTGATAGTTGACTCACACTCCCCTAATCACAACCCGAGGATTGGCAATCAGTCTAGACATGGTGTTGATGGGTCCAGATCCTCCCCACCACTAAAGCAGCCATAGGAAGGAATAATGTGAGAATGCTGAGTTGCGCTGAAGAGACCCATGCTATGCTGTGAGCATTCATGGTCAGCAGAGGCATGAAAATGTTTCTTGAAATAGTAGTGACTTAGTATTTATTTGGCATATGATGAGAACATGACAGAAGAGGAGTAAACGTGTACACACAATCCACGTAATTGTGTAGAAAATGTCTATGGAGGTACGGCAGTGGCCTCATAACTGGATGTCCAGTTCAGCTATCCAGGCAATTGCTGAATTAGTAATTCAGTAATCAAGTAAACATCTGTACAGATATCAGCTGGGTATTCTTGAAAGTCCTGGCAGCTGTAGACATTCCTTGTCACTGAGCATGGTGGTGAATATGAGAAGTTTTCTTCCCTTCTGCCCTGTTTTACTATCTATTGCAAGCAAACCCCACGGAAAAGGCTAAACTTGAGCTATTTCCATGAGGGAAGGAAACTGGGTTAGTGAGGCACTTTATTTATTTATTTTTCACATGACACCTAGCATGTCATATGAAATTATACTATTCAAAGTATTTTTATGTTTTTGTGTTACACTTAGCCACCTGGAGGCATAAAACATTCTGATAAAAGAAGTTTTGTGAAGAATTTTTTTCCCCCTCAAGGTTAAAATATGAAATACAGGAAAGAAAAAACAAAACAAAACAACAACCGTCGGACACTAATAATAAAAATAAAAAAGGATACAAAAAAAGGATAATTTATAAACTTCCCCATCCATATTTGATACAAATACTCTAATGCATAAACGTGACCCTGATGTGGAAGTCTGTTCATTATTTATTTATTTGTTTAGACTTATATGCCGCCCTTCTCCTAAGACCCAGGGTGGCTCACAATAACAATACAAGTGAAAACACGAACATAAAATCAATTAAAATTACTAATTACTATATAAAAACTAGGCAATTTATTACACTCATACACACAGTCACAGTCAAAGGCCCAGGGGCAGAGTGCAGCTCACATGCCCCAAACCTGTCTGCATAAATGTGCTTCAACAGTTTTCGGAAAGCTAGGAGGGAGGAAGCAGTACGAACCTCTGAGGGAAGCTGGTTCCAGAGGGCTGGGGCAGCAACGGAGAAGGCCCTGGCCCTAGGCCCCGCCAGATGACATTGTCTAACAGACGGGACCGGTAGGAGGCCAACCCTATGTGCCCTAACCGGTCGCTGGGATTCATGAGGCAGATTGCGCTGGGATTCATGAGGCTGATTGCTGTTCATCCAGCAATCTAATTGATCCAACCTCTGTTTGTTACATTTAAAAAAAAAAATAAAGAATTTTTAACCTAGTCCGAGAAGTAAAACTATCTAGGGATTCATTATGCAAATATATCTATATCTGTGAGATCCAATACATATCTACTCAGAAGTAAGTCTAATTGGGGTTGGAGCAGCTGACAGCTCTCCCTTCCTCAGAAGAGAGTATAGAATTACAGCCTTAGAGGTTATGATGCCTGCACTGTTAATAGCTCTCTTTATTATTTGTATTGCAGCATCCCCTAGAGGCCTGTTTTCTGCTCCTTTTTCCCCCTGCTGGAACGGAATGAATGTATCGCAAGGAGAGTTCTTGAACAAGGCAGTTTAATGAGTCCAAGCAATGTGTTAAAATATAGCTCACAAAAGAGTTTCACACATAAGTCAGCTTCATGTTGCTCGTAAATCAGCAATATCAACCATAGCGAGAGTGGAAGTCTGTGCCCGTATTTCAATCTCACTTCTTACAAAGTCAGGGTGCTTTTGCAAAAACCTCTTTATGTTTCCAGAAATGGGCTTAGAATTTAGGATGCAGGAATTTAATTCTGATTAGCCCATCTCTGGATGCTTTTTTTTTTTTTTGGTTTTGTTCTCGTAGATAAAGAGGAGGGGTTTTCTTAGCAGTAAATCCCAAGGAAAGGTCAAACAATTCCTAAAACAGATAAAATAATTTGCCCTGTAAAAGGAAAGGAGTCCCTGTGGATTTTACTCCACTAGTTGTTGCAGACTATAGGGGGTGATGCTCATCTCTGTTTCAAGGCCATCAAGCCAGCACTGTCTGAAGACATTTCTGAGGTTATGTGGCCAGCATGACGTCCTGGAGCACAGTTGTTGTTGTTGTTAGTTGTGAAGTCGTGTCCGACCCATCGCAAACCCATAGACAACATTCCTCCAGGCCTTCCTGTCCTCTACCATCTTCTGGAGTCCATTGAAGCTCATGCCTACTGCTTCAGTGACTCCATCCAGCCACCTCATTCTCTGTCGTCCTCTTCTTCTATTGCCTTCAATCTTTCCCAGTTACCTTCCCATCAAAGTGGGACCTATTTACTTGCATTTGTATGTTTTTGAACTGCTAGGTTAACAGGAGAATGGCACTTGGGTCTTGAACCTGGGCTTTCCGGCACACTTGGAATACTGCATCCAGTATTGGTCGCCACAATATAAAAAAGAAGGTTGAGATTCTAAAAAAAGTTCAGAGAAGAGAAACAAAGATGATTAGGAGGCTGGAGGCTAAAACATGTGAAGAATGGCTGCAGGAATTGGATATGTCTAGTCTAGTGAAAAGAAGGATTAGGGGTGACATGATAACAGTGTTCCAGTATCTGAGGGACTGCCACAAAGAAGAGAGGGTTCAATCTATTCTCCAAAGCACCTGAAGGCAGGATAAGAAGCAATGGATGGAAACTAATCAAGGAGAGAAGCAATCTAGAAATAAAGAGAAATTTCCTGACAGTGAAAACAACTAGTGGAATAGTTGCATTCAGAAGTTGTGGGTGCTCCAACACTGGATGTTTTTAAGAAGAGATTGGACAACCATTTGTCTGAAATGGTATAGGGTTTCCTATCTGAGCAGGGGGTTGGACTAGAAGATCTCCATGGTCCCTTCCAATTCTGTTTTTTCTTTCTGTTCTAAGATGGGAAAATAAGAAGCAATCACTTTTTCTCACCTTGGCATTTTCTTCTGGCTGCTTCTGCTAATTGTGTGAGCAAAAAGGAAACAGCTGCACTAAGAAGAGATGTTCCTCTAACTTGAGTCTTCCCACAAAGGTTTTCCCCAAAACTTTAACCCATCAAATCACAGTGCACATCCTTAAATCCATGAGATGAAAACAGGCGTCTGTAATAAGACCCAGATGAACTGTGCCCACACAGGCAGATGTGTTTGTTAAGAAGAAATAAAAAGAAGTGGAAGAGATGGTTGAGAAATAAAAGAAAGGAGGAAAAAAGGAGAGACATCAAAAGAAAGAATAAAGTAAGAAGCAGGTCAGTTTAAGAAATGCAGAAAGATGAAAAAAGATAAAACAATGGACTTTAATGACCATTTTTCTTCAGTCCTTATACCAATAGCCACCAGCAAACTGAAACTTTCTATGTACATTATTTTTTGTAGCTTTTAAAACTCAGGATAGCCATTCCTTTTATAACATAAATTCAATTCTTATGTAATAATTGCAACTTTAAACAGCTTTAAGAGTTATAGTAAATATATATAATTCCCACCTCTCCCAGAATGAAAATGACCTCAGGAGCTCCATTAAGGAAAAATGTGCAGTTAATAAGAACTGCTTAACCAAAACTGTAGGGAATTAGTTGGAATCTCCCAAAGAGATCTTAGCTGGGGAAAAAAGTGTTTTTGACTTGCTTGAATTTGTCACCAGGCAGAAATGAATTTTCACAGCCCGGCTTCACTCTAACTGTTTTATGCCTTGTGGTTTTATAAGAAACTCTTGAAGTGGGAGAACCATCATTTGTTTTCTTGTGAAAGATTTTCTTTATGAAATAGTAGGATTTAAATGTCCAAGAATAGAAGTTTCAGTTAGTTTAACATGGAAATGACAGAGATAATTAAAATCCAAAGGAACACATAGCGCCGTTGCCTAGTTACTGATTAATTAATTCAGGACATTTGACCATTTACAAACCAAAGTTCTTCTTTTGTCCCAGGGTTAAATCCAAGCAATCTTGAGGGGTTCTTGGTGCTATCTGAGCTTGGTTGTTTACTTGCAGATGTTTCACTAACATTACATTGGGCAATGAAATGTATTCTTGCAGATCTTTCATTACCCGAACTAGACAACATCATCAGTGCTAGTCAGTGCCAACACTGATGACGTTACCTAGTTTGGGTGATGAAACATCTGCCAGAAAACAACCAAGCTCCGAGAGCATCAAGGACCCCTCATTTCAACCCTGAGCTACAAAAATTCTCTTTTATTGGTATCAGCCAATCTTGGCATCTTGGGCAAATCTACTTGTGATCTTAATTCTACGTTCTTAAGATGGTTTTTAAGGGTCATTTTCTCTTTGCCCATGTATCTCAAGAAGTGTACACACAGACGCAAGAGCCCAAGATCTCAAATAGGGGTTATAGTGATCTTTTAATTACTGAGAGCTTATTGTGGGATTTATTTATTTATTTATTTAATTAATTAAATTTGAACATAGATAAAAAAACAATAACAATAATTACATCCAATTAAAAATCGACACACATACAACCAGCAAACACAATCAAGTAAACACTCAACAATGGAAGGAGATTCCTCGGCCCGGGGGCAGAACAAGGTTCATACCCCCCAAGCCTGTCGGCATAAATAGGTCTTTAAAAGTTTACGGAAAGCTAGGAGGGAGGAGGCAGTACGTACCTCCGAAGGAAGCTGGTTCCAGAGGGCTGGGGCAGCAACGGAGAAGGCCCTTGTCCTAGGGCCCGTCAGATAACATTGTTTGATGGACGGGACCCGTAGGAGGCCAGTCCTATGCACCCTGACCGGTCGCTGGGATTCATGAGGCTGAAGACAGTCCCACAAGTAACCTGGTCCATTGCCATGAAGGGCTTTATAGGTCATAACCAACACTTTGAATTGTGTTTGGAGACCAATTGGAAGCCAGTGCAGCTCGCGAAGGGCTGGAGTGATATGAGCATGTCTTGGAAGACCCAAGACAGCTCGCGCGGCTGCATTCTGGACAACCTGCAGTCTCCGGACATTCTTCAAAGGTTGCCACATGTAGAGAGCATTACAGTAGTATGGGCTTCCATTCTATTCACCAAATGCATGCCTTGTCCGGTCATAAAACACTTCCCACAAGCAACTTCCCAGATGTCAAATCATAAGACCAAAAGAAAAAAATAACAAAAAGTACAAGGCAGACATGGGTTCTGAGTTGCAGAGCACAAACCTTTTGAGGCCCACAGTTTTCTGTTCTGAAACCCATTTCCCATGGGGCCCATATATATATATAAAGGTTACAGGAAAAAAAAAGAGCTGAATCACCCAGGAAATGCTTCAAGCAAGAGAATTGCAAATATTTTCCACCAATTACAATATCTGTGGAGATTCTCATTCATCCAGGTCATGGTTATCCCAAAGGTGCTTTTTCAAGAGGCAACTGGACTTTCTTGTTTTTCTTGGAAGACGTTTCGCTTCTCATCCAAGAAGCTTCTTCAGTTAGAGCTGAAGAAGCTTCTGGAACGAGAAGTGAAATGTCTTCCAAGAAAAACAAGAAAGTCCAGTTGCCTCTTGAAAAAGCACCTTTGGGATACCACTTACAATATTATATTGACAAACAACACACATCTGCATTTTGCAAATAAAAAGAATCATTAGCAATGTCTTGGCTGCACACAGGGCTATCAGAAAATCTTTTAAACTCTTGCAGTGTTTCTCAACCTTGACAATTTTAAGGCATGTGGACTTCAACTCCCAAAATTCCACAACGCTGGCTGTGGAATTCTGGGAGTTGAAGTCCACATGCCTTAAAATTGTCAAGGTTGAGAAACACTGGGTTAAAGGATAAATACAGATTGTACATAATAATGAAAGCATATAAGTTTGGTTGGAGATTAATCCTGCAGGCTGTCTATACAGAATATTAATAAAATGCAATATTGTCTCTAAAAAGGTGTAATTTATATTTTGTGGAAATGGGAGTCTTTTCTAATAAAATTTTTCTGTCCTTCATTCATTTCATATAATTTTTCTATAAATCATCCGGTGAGATTTTTTTTTCTTTTTTCAAATCTTCATTTCTTGGAGACCTTATTTAAATAAACCCTCTTAGCAAGATATTTCAGAATTAAAATTGCACCATGAGCAACATTTCATCCAATATACTTCTTTCTATAGAATTTCTCTGTGACTCAAACAATATTATATTGAATTGTATTATGTAAAATATTGGATTGTGATTGCTGCTTCTAGTATATATAAACTTTGTTAAAAAAAAGATCAACAAATTATCTGTAACCATTTTAATTTAACTGGTCTCCAAACCTGTGCAATTCACAACTCATTTCTTTTTCACATCTGCATATATAGTGGAAGAAGATTACAGAAACGTAGAATAAAAAGGAGAAAGATGCCCCTGGTCACAGTTCATCATCTTGATGAACCTAGGGTACCTTGTTTTTCTTTGTGTTCTTCTTTGTGGTACAGTATACAGAAATATAGAAATTATTCATTGCCTAAATGCAAATGTTTTTTTCCTTCTAAGTGAGCATCATTAAAAAAAATGAGGACGCATCCTGAATAGCCCAATTAATTTATATCCTCTCCGATGATCTGGCCTACCTGTAAATCAACATTATATTGCAATCTTAGTTGGTGTTTGGATTAGTATATGAAAACACTCTGGGGAAAAGAAGGACTGGGGGTGACAAGATACCATAGCAGCATTCCAATATCTAAGGGGCTGCCACAAGGAAGAGGGGGTCAAGGACCAAAAGGCAAGCCAAGAAGCAATGGATGGAAATTCATCCAGGAGAGAAACAACCTAGAACTAAGGAGAAATTTCCAAACAGTGAGAACAATTAACCAGTGGAATGTCTTGCCTTCAGAAGTTGTGGTGTTCCAATGCTGGAAGTTTTTAAGAACAGATTGGACAACTATTTATCTGAAATGGTATAAGATTTCCTGCCTTAGGAGGAGAGTGGACTCAAAGGCTTCCAAGTTCTCTTCTAACTCTGTTATTCTGTCATTCCTGATAACATACCTGACTGTTTATGTGTCATCACATACATCATCTATATATAAATACTGGAGGCATTCCCTATTAAGAGCTTGGATTTTAACATTGGGAATAATCTCTGTTTGAGACCTTGAAGTCTATTCCAAAAAAAGTCTGCTATTCCCAAAAAAGTCAGCTATAAAGAAAAGCATGCACAAAAATTACTAACGTTTATCCAAACTGCACCTACAAAATTATTTTAGGGAAAATCATTTTCAGGAAAAATGCACATGTTAGCAAAGATGGATTATAAAAACCATGGCAAAAGTGCATATGAAAAGTCATGCATTTTTCAGAAAAAAAGATTGATAAATGGACCTAGAAAGGGAGCAAATCAAATATAAACTGTAGGGAGGAATCAAAATTCCAATTTTCAGGTATCACCTTTCCTATAGGTGGACATTCTTAGAATTTGGTTTGACTATATTTGGGAAGCCTCCTTGAAAACATCAGAAGTTTATCTAGACTATAAAGAGATGCACCATTCTGCAAGCAGGTTTTCTCTGATCTTGAGCAAGCTCCAAAATATGCTTATAAGTGTTTGTCTCCTGTTTTGAATTGT
This sequence comes from Bothrops alternatus, assembly GCA_034064705.1. Classification (NCBI taxonomy): domain Eukaryota; kingdom Metazoa; phylum Chordata; class Lepidosauria; order Squamata; family Viperidae; genus Bothrops; species Bothrops alternatus. The sequence goes on along the minus strand of JARGCV010000112.1, from coordinate 307,063 downwards.
CTTAAGTTACATAATTTTTCTTAAACTAATACCTTAAATAGTGGTGCAACTTGATACACAAACCTACCCCACCGACCCTCAAGCTGTTCACTAAAATAAGGTGCATATATTATCTTATTGAAAGAAAATTAATTTATAAGCCAGATTAGTATCAATACTAACATCTAAGGAAGCGGGTCCCACGCATGAAAAACTTATCACAAAATAAATATCTTGATAAATATCAACCCAGCAACAGTATGGAACATATTTATATCGTCCCCATTTATATGACCAATATGATCACATATATAATAATCTTATTGGCAAAAAGAGATAATATTTTAAAATATAAATCCAATTTTTGATAGCAGTGTTCCAATATCTCAAGGGCTGCCACAAAGAAGAAGGAGTCAAGCTATTTCTCAAAGCACCTGAAGGCAGGACAAGAAGCAACGGATTGAAACTCATCAAGGAGAGAAGCAACGTAGAACTAAGGAGAAACTTCCTGATAGTTAGAACAATTAACCAATGGAACATCCTGCCTCCAGAAGCGGTGAATGCTTCAACACTGGAAGTTTTTAAGAAGAGACTGGACAGCCATTTGTCCGAAATGGTATAGGGTTTCCTGCCTGAGCAGGGGGTTGGACTCAATGACCTCCAAGGTCCCTTCCAACTATTATTATTATTATTATTATTTATTTATTTATTTATTTATTTATTTATTTATTTATTTATTAAATTTCTATACCGCCCCTCTCCCGTAGGACTCGGGGCGGTTTACAGCCCAATTAAAACAGATAATGATAATAAATATTTTAAAATAAATTAGTTTATAATTTAAGATATTATTATTATTATTATTGTTGTTGTTGTTGTTGTTGTTTTTGTTGTTTGTGTAGTAGTAGTAGTAGTATTAAAGTTCTTTTACAGAATTGTCCCCATTATTGATTATCCCATATATTCTCTGAAAAATATGGAATTCCAATATGACTTTCTTACAAATTACTGTTTGTTGATGTCTTGCCTTTGTTGTATTTGCATAGTATATATATATATATATATATATATATAGCAAATTTTTAATTTGTTTTTTTTTAGCACTTAACTATTACTATACATTGGCTTCTGGTTTGTGATATTTGCCCCCCCCCCTTCTCTTTTTTAATTGCCGACATTTTAATTTTATTTATTTATTTATTTGCGTGTGTGTGTGTGTGTATATATATATATATATATATATACCCCAACAACATAGTTCCTGGCTAGGGTATAAATTTGTTAAGATATATGTAAACTTATCAACTAACATGAAACAATAATCAATGGAATATAATAGAGATCTAGCAACAGAAATAGTACAATGGATATAGTCACAGTAAAGCTAGTAGAAAAACAAGATTCAATAACTTTAAAACAGTTTCTAATGCGTTTTGGAAACTGAAAAGGATTTTTACCTGGCCCAGAAAAAATAAGGTTGATATCCAGAGGGCCTCCTTGGAAAAATCTAGTTTAAAACAGGGCACCATTATTATGGCTGCGGGTCTCGAAGGAATAACATAAGGTCAGACTAAGCACCTATTAGAGCTTTCCATATGTCAAAAAAGATCCAAAAGAAATTATATTTGGAGTTTGTGCCAGGAGAATAACTTTCTGACATTCATTTTTTTTTTTAAAAAAAGCTGCTGTTGTTTTTTATGCTTATGAATCTGGAAAAGGGTACAGCTGGTTTAAGGAACACATCCATTGAAGTTAATACAACTCACAACAGTAAGATATTTTTTTTTTCTCTTAGGCTAGCAAAAAGAAAAAGAAAGAAAGAAAAAAAAGTGGGGCATTAATGAAGAGCCAAAAGATGCTCTGCTAACTTTTGCAAAAGATCTGAAGCATTTCTTTCTAATCATTGTTGGTTCCTGCTCAGCCTGGATACATATAGCAGAGTACATCCCTTTAACAAAATGACAGCGTTAGAAGATACCTTTGAGGTCTTCTAATCCAAACAGGAGAGCTACACAATTCTGAACAAATGGCTGCCCAATCTTTAAAAAAAACAACCCAGTGATGAAGCACCCACAAGCTCCACTAATTAATTGTTTTCACTGTCAGAAAATTCCTTCTTAGTTCTAGATTGGTTCTCTCCTTGGTTAGTTTCCACCTATTGCTTCTTGTCCTTCAGGTGCTTTGGAGAATAGGCTGACCCCCCCTCTTCTTTGTGGAAGCCCCTTAGATATTGGAAGACTGCTATCATGTTACCCTTAAGTCTTTCTCTTCATTAAACTAGACATACCCAATTCCATTAACTGGCCTTTGTATGTTTTAGCCTCCAGCCCCTTAATCATTCCTGTTGCTCTTCTCTGCACTCTTTCCAGGGTCTCAACATTTTTTTTTATATTGTGGCAGCCAAAACTGGATGCAGTATACCAGGGGTCTTCAAACCTGGCCCTTTTATGACTTGCGGACTTCAACTCCCAGAATTCCTCAGCCAGGCATGCTGGCTGAGGAATTCTGGGAGTTGAAGTCCACAAGTCATAAAAGGGCCAAGTTTGAAGACCCCTGCAGTATACTAAGGCAGTGCTAATACTTCATCTGATCTTCCTTCTATCCCTCTGTTAATACAGCCTTGGGTTTTTTTGGCAGCTGCAACAAACTGCTGAACCATATTTAAGTTGTTGTCAACTAGGACTACGTCTATAAACTCTGTTTATGTTTATGTTACAGTGTTTTAAGGTGAAAGGGCTTTCCATTTTAAATTTGTACTAAAGATTGATCAGCAAACTGTAGGGTCTTTGAAATACTGACATGGTACAAATGTATGTCAGATACCACACAAAATTTCAGAAGCAGTCAGCCACGTTGCTCTTCCTATTTCTCTCCATTTCTCCCCCTACCCTACCCTACCCTACCCTACCCCACCCCACCCCACCCCATAACACAAATAACTTACAACTCTTCATTCTCAAAATTGTTGCCGTTGATGGCAGGCCTGTGCTCAAAGTCTAGATAAAGTTTATTTTAAAATAATAGGCTTTATTGAGGTGTTTTAACAAGTATTTTCTCCCATGACGGTGGTTTATTTCTCACTCTGGGAGAATTTATATGGTAAAATATTTTCTTCAAGAGGTAATAATCTCAGTTCATCCAGGAAGATGAAAAATACCAACAATGCTGTTAGAAGTCTAGGTGCAGAATCCTTCTGTGAAGGGCTGTTCTGTTTTCTAGAGCTCTCAAACAAGTTATTTTTCATCCTGCGTGACTTGCAGGGTTTAGATTGGGTTAGAAGTGATCCAGAAAGGGCTCAATGAACCTTTTATCTATATATAAACCTTTTCTATAGAGATGCACATGGCATGACCTAAATAATTTGAAAGCTGTAAATGATCCAATATGACTTTCTCCCAAAAAGTTGATTCTGTAACTGAAGGGTGATTTTCGACAAGATTTCTCACCCCAGCTGCTCGCTCTGAAAAGTATAGGTATATGGAGTCCTGTTTTTTTGTAACACTGCAAAAACTCTTATTGAATATTTGATAGATAGGTAGATAGACAGACAGACAGACAGACAGACAGACAATAAATAGCTGGATGGATGGATGGATAGATGATAGATAATTTATTTATTTATTTATTTATTTATTATTAAATTTCTATACCGCCCCTCTCCCAAAGGACTCGGGGCGGTGTACAGCCTTAAAATTTAAAAAACATATAAATGTACAAAATTAAAATATTTAAAAATAAATTAAACAAATTAGGCCATAAAATCCCATGTAAAACCCAATATGTGCGAATCCTAAAAGTATTTGCTAGCAGTAAGCGGTCCTGTAAGTATCCGGGTCTGATGCCATGGAGCGCTTTAAAGATGGTCACTAACACCTTGAACCGCACCCGGAAGACCACTGGCAACCAGTGCAGCTCGCGCAGGAGCGGTGTTACATGGGAGCGCCACGACGCTCCTGTCACTACCCGCGCGGCCGCATTCTGGGCCAGTTGGAGCCTCCGGGTGCACCTCAAGGGGAGCCCCATGTAGAGAGCATTACAGTAGTCCAGCCTGGAGGTAACGAAGACATGAGTGACTGTGCGTAGTGAGTCCTGGTCTAGGAAGGGACGCAATTGGCGCACCAGGCGAACCTGATAGAACATCCTCCCGGCCACGGCCGCCAGATAGTCCTCTAAGGACAGCTGTGAATCCAGGAGGACTCCCAAATTGCGAGCCCTTCCCGTGGGGGCCACTGTTTCGCCCCCAATAGATAGTGATGGAATCAATTGGCTATACCGGGACGACGGTAACCACAGCCACTTGGTCTTGGAGGGGTTGAGCTTGAGTCCGTTCTTCCCCATCCAGACCCACACGGCCTCCAGGCACTGGGTCAGCACGGCAAGGGCATCGTTGGGGTGGTTCGGCGTGGAAATGTACAGCTGAGTATAGTCAGCGTACTGATGATATTCCACGCCAAAACCATGGATGATCTCACCCAGCGGCTTTACATAAATGTTGAACAGTAGAGGCGAGAGGACCAACCCCTGAGGTACCCCACATACGAGGGGTCTCGGGGTCAACCTCTGGCCCCCTGTCAACACAGACTGCATCCGGCCGGAGAGGAAGGAGGAGATAGCAATAGCAATAGTAATAGCAATAGCATTTAGACTTATATACCACTTCATAGTGCTTTACCGCCCTCTCTAAGCGGTTTAGAGTCAGCATATTTTCCCCAACAATCTGGGTCCCCATTTTACTGACCTCGGAAGGAGGAAAGGCTGAGTCAACCTTGAGCCAGTGGAATCGAACTGCCAAACTGCTGGCAACTGGCAGTCAACAGAAGTAGCCTACACTCCTGCATGCTAACCACTGTGCCACAATGGCTCATGGATAGATAGGTGGATGGATGGATGATAGATAGATGATAGATGGTGATAGATAGATTTCCGGGATAAATGTCTTTGCAAATTCTCAGTCATCCAGGTCATAGTTTTCTCAAATATGCTTTTTCAAAAGGCAACTGGATTGTTTTTTTTTACTTGGGGAAGAAGAACAAAATGAATGTGTTAGAGCAGTGATGCTGAACCTTTTAGAGACTGAGTGCCCAAACTGTAACTTAAAACCCATTTATGCTTCGTCGGGTGCCGGGTGGGTGTGGCACATTGGGTGGGTGTGGCCCATTGGGCGGGCGTGGCTGCAGTGGTAACAACAGACTGGGTGGGACTAAAAAGTTCAATCAATCAATTCCAACTTTGCAAGATCCTTTTTTTCCCCTTGAGAAGTTGAAATTGACTGATTGATTGAACCTTTTTTTTTGTACATGGTGGCGGAGGCCTAAAGCAAAAAGGTTTTATAAAACCCAGCTGAAGGCCTAGGACTGGGGCGACGGTGCGCGTGCCCACAGAGAGGGCTCTGAGTGCCGTCTCTGGCACCCGTGTCATAGGTTCGCCACCACTGTGTTACAGATTCTTTGGTTAGGCTTCTTTGGCACTTTCAGTTGGGCAAATGTGACCATCCTAGATCAGGCCAAGTCCAAAAAACATTAGGGAATTTCTAGAAGCCTGGCACTCTGACAAATTAGCCATCAGTAGACACATAGGCATTAACAACATCTATAGTCTATGCCAGCGGTTCTCAACCTGTGGGTCGCGACCCCATTTGGGGTCGAACGACCGTTTCACGGGGGTCGCCAAACACGGCAGTCCGCAATTTCCCCCCCCATTTTTTCCCCATTTTTCCCCCATTTCCCCTCGGCCGTCATGCGCGCGCTGCGCATGTGTGATTCGGCCCGTCGCGCCGTGCATGCGTGGTTCGGGCGGTCGCGCACGTGCTGCGCATGCGTGGTTTGGGCGGTCGCGTGCGTGCTGCGCATGCGTGATTCGGCCCATCGCGCCGCGCATGCATGGTTCGGGCCGTCGCGCCGCGCATGCGTGGTTTGGGCCGTCACGCGTGCCGTGCATGCGCAGTTAGGTCCATCGCGCCGCCCATACGCTGTTTGGGCCGTCGCGCACGTGCCGCACATGCACAGTTTGGTTCGTCGTGCCGTGCATGCGCGGTTCGGCCCATCGCGCCGCGCATGCGTGGTTTGGGCCGTCACGTATGCCGTGCATTCGCAGTTAGGTCCATCGCGCCGCCCATATGCAGTTCGGGCCGTCGCGCACGTGCCGCACATGCGCAGTTTGGTTCGTCGTGCCATGCATGCGCGGTTTGGCCCGTCGCGCCGCGCATGCGCGGCACAGGTCGGGGTCACGCCACGCATGGGCGGCGCAGGTGGGGTCTCGGCCTGAAAAAGGTTGAGAACCGCTGGTCTATGAAAAAGAAACTATCCCCCCGCCCAAAAGGGAACAAAAAAAACCAAGCATCTCTCCACCAGCAATCAGCATCAGATCAGCATAGATTAACTCAGAGTCAAAGGTTAACATCAGACCAGCAATCAAGTAAACAATGCCCCTATCAAGAAGCCAACAGCAAACAGCCCAACCAAAGAATCTCTAAGGCCACCCCCACCAATACTGACAGGGCAAGACACCACTAGAATATAAATTGATAGCAAACTGCGCTCCTTACTAGCACTGTTGATGTTACCTAGTTTAGGTAATGAAACGTCTACAAGAAAACAAGCCAACTCAGGAAGCACCAAGGACCCCTCACTATGCAATCCCCCATGCTCATAGGTGGAATGAATTAATATCTATGCCTATGTGTACGAGTATGTATGAAAAAAGCCGCAAATCCAACTTCAGTTCCAATTACAACAGGATTCAAGCAGCCTCTGTGTATTTCTGCTCTCTGCTTCTATATAATTAAATAATGCTGCTTTCAAGTGGCTTCATCTCTGCCCTTAAATTAAGCCTCCACTGCTCTTCGGTGGCCAAAACAAATAATCTATGACCTACAAACAAGACACTTTTTGGTCCCTGGAGGATTCCTCCCCCTTTCTGCTCTAGGTTACATGCCTTTCAACCTCCCTTTTCCGTAGCAACCTTCTGTTCTTCATTAGCATGCTGATTACCATTAACACAGCCATAATGCAGCAATTTTCATGGTTTATGTCAAGGAGCAGTCCTCATCTGAATGCAGTCAAGGGACAAAATTAACCGCATAAATCTATGGCACCAACTGGATCCCTTCCAAATCTACATGCATCTTGTCTTCTGAACTTAGTTGTGATATCATCAGCTTGGTTCCCACTGATGGCTTAATAAGTATTTCTGGAGCTCATGCTAATTTCATTTGAATTTTACATTTGTTCCTTTTTTTTACCTCCCACTCTATATTTACCTTTGGTTCCTTCCACTGAGTTCCTCTCAGCTATTCATATAAAAATGTGACCGCATGCTCATCTCTGTAAGTGCAAATAGAACTCTTTTATTTCATTCATACATTCGTAATTTCAATTCCTTTGATATTTCCTGGGGGTCTGCATTTTCAATCTCCCTTAAGTACAGTAACTTGATTTGCTTTTTATTTCCAGTTGCTTTTATTGTGAGCAATAGAATAGAATAGAATAGAATAGAATAGAATAGAATAGAATAGAATAGAATAGAATAGAATAAACAGAGTTGGAAGGGACCTTGGAGGTCTTCTAGTCCAACCCCTGCTTAGGCAGAAAACCCTATACCATTTCAGACAAATGGTTGTCCAGTTATATACATACATACATAAATATACATACTGTATAATTTGCACATATATATATATATATGTGTGTGTGTGTGTGTGTGTGTGTTGAGAAAAGTAGTCGAACACCGGGATAAATATATATATTTGTTGTCACTTTATTTAAACTGAATTTGTAAATCAGTGATTGCATAAGCTCTGTAGATGTCACACGCTAAACAAATAAATCCCGTCTCTTTCTGATTTTATAATGTGATTGAGTATTTGCATTATATTGACATGCCTTTTCTCTCACACATGGACATTGCGACACTGTCCTCATATTACAATACAAATGATACCATTTTTTGCATTTTCACCACAAATGTAGAAAAGTAGAAAACAGAATGTTAATGTTTTTTTTCTGGGACATCCATATTAGATTGGTTCAACTTAAAATTGTGGGCCTCCCCTCATACAAAAAATCTCAAGCATTCTGCCCACAAGATAAAAATGTGCAGAAAAGAGTAAGGCTTGTTCTTAGAAGCTCTCATTAAATCAAAGAGTAATCAAAGTAGACTGAGGAGTCAACAATCCTCATTAAGCAGTCCTGAGCACACATGCATCCATATATAGATGCAAAGACCAATAAGAATGACTTTAGGCTAACTTTAATGAATGTCAAAAATTCAAGAGAAGACAACACATAACCTGGGGGCAGGGAAGCAGAGCAATGTGTCTGAGGGAGGAAAGAAACATAAAATGGGGCATTTGTGCTAGTGCACAATCTTAACACTGTTAATAGCAGCCAGTTTATCGTATTGGTCTAAAGAATCCTAATTATTCCATTTGGAGGGAGATAAACAATCTTCAGGAGAATAAAATTTGTGATAACCACAGCAGAACTATTAGCTGACCAAATGGTAGGGTTTTTTTTTCTTTTTCAGAAATGGGAACAACTTGCAATGTATATAGAAAAATTAAGATATCACATTGTTTCTAAAAGGGGATAGGTCATTGGGATCTGATACTTAGCAACAGCAATAGCACTTAGATTTATATACTGCTTCATAGTGCTTGACTGCCCTCTCTAAGGGGTTTACATAATGCCCCCAACAATCTGGATCTTCATTTTACTGACCTTGGAAGGATGAAATGCTGAGTCAACCTTGAGCCACTCAGGATCGACCTCCTGGCTATGGGCAGAATCGGCCTGCAATACTGCCTTCTAACCACTGTGCCACTATGGCTGTTACTCCCCCATGGTTATGTAAAAGTTTGCCTCCAAAATTGAAACCACAGATGAATAGGGTGATAATTTAGGCACCTGCGTGGAAAAAGTGGCACATAAGGTGTCAAGCCTCTGTGGGCTTGACATAACCAGGCGGGGGGAGGGGACCGAGAACGGCATGCGGGGCAGTGGAGGAGACCAGCGGCATGCGTCAACAGACCCTCCCATGCTATCTGGCCTGTCGATGGACATGGTCGCCCACCGGACAGCTGAGCAGCTTGTTTCCAGGCCGCCGAACAGCTGTTTAGGGCGGGGAAGCAGCAGGGAGCCGAAAGCCGACAGCGCAGTCCGACGCACAGCCAAATGATGCAGGGATGCTCACGGAACTGGGGGCTGCAGTGCATCCTGCCTGGATGATTTTAAAACCGCATATACCGGATGCTGGTTAGGTGGGAGGGGGGGTTGGGCCGGCTGGGGGATGTGTAATATAAGGCACTTGGAGACAGTTGCTCCCAGCGCTGACTTTGATAGTTGTTTACTTGACTAAACGCATGCCAGAAGTTCCTTGATTAAATCCAGTCACCTGTGAACTCTCAACTTGTGTCTTCTTGCAGCCAATGGGTGGTAAGGAATTCTGACATAAGGAGTATGTAGGGGAAACAGGTAAAAGCTATACTCTAGCTCAGCGGTTCTCAACCTTTTCCGGGGCTCGACCCCGGTCCGCATCGCGCATGCGCAGCGCGATGGGGTGCATCGCGCATGCGCGGTGGCCCGCATCGCAAAAAAATGGCCGACCCCCCCAAAAAATGGCGGGCCCGCATCCCGCATGCGCGGCATGACAGCCCGCATTGCAATGGGGAAAAAATGGCCGACAAAAAAAAAATGTCTGACCCCCCAAAAAATGTCCGACCCCCCCCAAAAATGGCAGGCCCGCATTGCGCATGCGCAGCGTGACGGCCCGCATCGCAATGGGGAAAAATGGCCGACCAAAAAAAATATGGCAGACTGCAGTGTTTGGCGACCCCCATGAAATGGTCGTTCGACCCCAAATGGGGTCGTGACCCACAGGTTGAGAACCGCTGCTCTAGCTACTATATGTAATGATTTGTTATTGTTCAGTCACTAAGTCTTGTCTAACTCTTCGTGACCCCAGGGACCATAGCATGCCAGGAGCCACTGTCCTCCACTATCTCCCAGAATTTGCACAAATCCATATTCATTGCATCAATGATACCATCTACTCATTTCACCCCTTTTTCCTTTTGCTTTTACTCTTTCCCAACATCAGGGTCTTTTCCAATAAGTCCTCTCTTTTTATTTGGTGGCCAAAATGTTCGAACTTCAACTTCCATATCTGTCCTGTTTGTAACCGTAGGTATTTATACAGTGCTGATCCTACATATAGCTTTTTAAATTCAGCTGCCTATTGAGTGTGTATATTTTAACCCAAACCATCAAATAATGAGTGACAGGTCCAACAACATTGCATTCAAAGTCAGATAAACTCCCAGTTCTATATGAATCAGTTCAGTGAACCTATTTCAAGTAAAAAAAGGAATATTCTCTATTACACTGCATCTTCAGGCAATCCTTGTATTCTCTCCTCTGATTGACAGTTGATTCTTCAGGATCTCTAACATACCATAGAGCTTTTTCCCATCTCTTGGTACCTGAACTTTGTAACTAGAGATGTCAGGATTGCTCTCAGATTTGCTCTACCACTGACCCATAATTTTTTCTCATAACACAAAGTGCTGTGAGAAACAGCTATATTGTATAAAATAAATCATATTATGAGCAAGAGGAATGAAAGAGGGGTTGCTGGGCCAGTCCCTTGTAGGAATTAGACTGAAATGTACCCTTTTGTTGTTGTTGTTGTTGTTGTTGTTGTTGTTGTTCTGAAACTTAGAACAAATCGAATTGATAAATGTGAGTGATGGTGGGAAGTGGTGGAAGTTCACTGATAGATGTCGAAGGTTGAAGACAGCACGCTGAACTGGAATTGGAAACCTGCAGGAGGACACTAAAGTAATGTCAAAGCTGGGTTAACATTTCATGTTATTTCTCCGACAGATTGCTTTAATTCTTTATTGTTATGATCATCTAACAATAGTGACATCATGTCCAGACATGTCAAACACAAGACTCACGGGCCGGATGTGGCCCGCGAAGTGGTTTCATGTGACCCATGAAGCCATCCTGGAAACAGTGAGGGAACGGCCCCTGCTGCCTTGGCCCTGGCCGGCTGGGAGCCAATGTACAATTTTGTGGTGGCCATCTATGCTGAAACGCATTCAATCTTAGCTCCACAAGGCCGTCTGCAAACAGTGAGGAACTAGCCACTGCCACATTGGCCCTGCCCCCTGGGTGCATGCTGGGGAGGTGTCACCTTTGTGAGGAATGAAGAAATGCACCATCGCCTGGAAGTGGCCAGCAAATGGCCCTCGCCTACTTCACATATCCAGCATGATGGACTCTGCCCTGGTCCCACTCCTTTCCACCAGAGACCCTCAGATCTGTCCCACTCCTGCCCAGGCCCCCACAGGCACCCTTGACGTGAATGATGTAGAGCTGACCATGCCCATCCGGTAGGCCACCCCCCCACCCCCCCATGTCAACCACAATGCTGATGCGGCACTCAATGAAATTGAGTTTGACACCCCTGCTCTAGTCTATGAAGTTTGGAATCCTGGCAATGGAGTTGATTGTATTTCTTAAATTTTATGTTTACTGCTCCACAGCTCAATTGTAAGTCACCCAGAGCCTTTGTGCCACGGCGAGAAGACACGATAAGATACGTTCAATACAAGTCGTAAGTCCTTGACTTATAACCACATTTGAGCCCCAAATTTCTCTTGCTAAGGCTAAGGGAGACATTTGTTAAGGGAGTTTTGCCACATTTTGTGATTTTTCTTGCTACAGTTGTGAATCATTGCAGTGGTTAAGTTAGTAACATGGTTTTGAGTGAATCTGATTCCCATTGACTTTGCTAGTCAGAAGGTTGCAAAAGATGATTATCTGATGCCGGGACACTGCAACTACCATAAATATGAGCCAGTTTATTTATTTATTTATTTTATTTATTACTTAAACTTATATGCCTCCCTTCTCTTAGGACCCAGGGTGGCTTACAAAACAATACAATAAAATTAATCACATTCATACAGCAAACAAGCACCATCAACTCACAATCGCTGATGGAGGGACACTCCTAGGGCCCAGGGGCAGAGCACAGCTCATACACCCCAAGCCTGTCGGCATAAATGCGTCTTTAACAATTTCCGGAAAGCTAGGAGGGAGGAAGCAGTACGAACCTCTGAGGGAAGCTGCTTCCAGAGGGCTGGGGCAGCAACAGAGAAGGCCCTAGCCCTAGGCCCCGCCAGATGACATTGCCTGACAGACGGGACCCGTAGGAGGCCAACCCTATGTGCCGTAACCGGTCGCTGGGATTCATGAGGCAGAAGACAGTTACCAAGCATCTGGATTTTGATCATGTGACCATAGGGATGCTGAAATAGTCATAAGAGTGAAAAATGGTCATAAGTCACTTTTTCAGTGCCGTTGTACTGTAACTTCAAACAGTCACTAAACAAAAACTGTTGTAACTCAAGGACTCCCTGAAGTAAAGCAACTGATCAATTAGAATAGATCTTCAAGGGACCTTTGAGGTCTTCTCGTCCAATCCCTGCTAAAGCAGGAGACGCTATACAATGATGGTGGGTTTTGTTCTTGATGGAGAAATAAGTGCCTTGCTAGAGGATGCATGTCCTTTGATATCAGACTATGAAGAATAGTAAGTAAACTGTGTGAAAGCAAGACAGAGATTTTTCTAAAACAAAATTAACTAGCAAACATAGTCCAATAAAGAAGAATGGAGACAAACAGCTCCTTTAGAAAGGTTCATCGCTCTGTTAGCATATCTGCTAGTTTAACAGATGGCAGTTCTTTGATCTTGATTCCTGCAGAAAGAAGCCACCTATTAAAGTTTCATGTGTCATAATTAATGATCCTTTTCACAAAACTGCCTCTAATAACTTTGGATTTTAGACGTATAAAGTCTACCTGCAGGGATAATTTTCTTTCTGGAGATACATGGAGGATCATAAATTGGTTTTGGTTTTACAATTTATTAGATATTTGAGAGGATTAAAAAAAAATTGAAGAAGAAAATTCAACAGAAACTGCTTTCCTTAGGAAATTAAATAGGGAATAATAACATAACAACCACCACCACCACCACAACAACAACAACCCTATACCATATTAGACAGATGGCTGTCCAATCTCTTTTTTAAACTTCCAGTGATGGAGCACCCTCAACTTCTGAAGACAAGATGTTCCACTGATTAATTGTTCTCACTGTCTGGAAATTTCTCCTTAGATCTAGGAGAACTAAACTTCTCTCCTTGATTAGTTTCCATCCATTGTTTTTTGTCTTGCCTTCTGGTGCTTTGGAAAAAAGCTTGACTCCCTCTTCTTCATGGCAGTCTCTCAAATATTGGAACACTTCTATCATGTCACCCCTATTCCTTTTCTCTAGACCAGTGGTGGTGAACCTATGGCATGGGTGCCAGAGGCGGCACTCAGAGCCCTCTCTGTGGGCACGCACACCATTGCCCCAGTCCTAGGCCTTCAGCTGGGTTTTATAAAACCTTTTCGCTTTAGGCCTCTGCCACTGTGTGCAAAAAAAAAAAAAAGGTTCGATCAGTCAATTTCAACTTCTTGCGGGAAAAAAAGATCTTGCAAAGTTGGAATTGATTGATCGAACTTTTTAGTCCCACCCAGTCTGTTACCACCACAGCCACGCCCACCCAGCACTCGATGATGCATAAGTGGGTTTTGGGTTGCAGTTTGGGCACTCAGCGGTTCTCAACCTTTTCCGGGGCTCAACCCCGGCCTGCATCACGCAGAAAAAAAATGGCGGGCCTGCACTGCGCATGCACGGCGCGACGGGGCGCATTGCGCCTGCGCAGCGCGACGGCCCGCATCACGATAGGGGGGAAAAATGGCCAACCCCCCCAAAAAATAAATGGCCGACCAAAAAAAAAATATGGCGGACCTGCACCGCACATGCGCAGCACGACAGCCCGCATCGCGATAGGAAAAAAATGGCTGACCAAAAAAAATGGCCGACGAAAAAAAATGGCGGACTGCGGTGCTTGATGACCCTGTGAAATGGTCGTTCGACCCAAAATGGGGTCGCGACCCACAGGTTGAGAACCGCTGCTCTAAAAGGTTCGCCATCACTGCTCTAGACTAGCCATACCCAATTCCTGCAACTGTTCTTCATATGTTTTAGCTTCTAGGCTCCTAGCCAGACTATCTAGACCATCTATCCATCTAGTCAGTCCTTTCCTTCTAGCTGCTCAATAGCAGAATGCAAAAAAAAAAGATTAATTGGGGTCTTGTCCTAAGTTACTACATACCCCAGGGCAACAGAAACCTTATCTTACCACCTCCATTTCCTGCAAAAAGGAAATAAATGTATTAAAACTGCCCCTCTCCCATCCAACTTTCAAAAGCATAAATTATTTTATTTTATTTTTTAAAAAATGGAGCAATATGATTTATTCAATACCTAAATCATGGGAGAATTATAATAGTTTGCCCTCCACTTAGTAAAATAAATCTAAAAGGATAGGAAGGGAGGAGCAGAGAATGACATTTTAGTATATGGTGATGATAGTTTATATTTTGTATATCAGAGATCGCTATTCCTAATCTCATTTCAATATAGGCGTATGACATCCATTCTGGTTCTTTGGTAATGCAGAGTATATCAGAACAATAATTTAGAAAAGTAGAAGAATTGGTGCTTTAGGTCGAGTTTTGTTTTTTTTCTTGACTTTGATATAGGGACTTTTATGGACCTTCACACAAGATACATTTGAATTTATGTCCTGATTTGATCCAAGTGGAAAAATGATTTAACCATATAGTCTATATCATAGGTCCCCAAACTTTTGGACACCAGGGACCAGTTACGTGGAGAGAGGTTTTTCTGCGGACCGGAGGGAGTATGGTTTTGTGTGCTGCCTGCATCCTGCAGATGGGACTTTGCTTGTTTGTGCAGCCTGGTTGCTGGCATGTCACAGCCCAGTACTGGTCCACGGAACAAGGGTTAGGGACCCCTGGTCTATATGTAAAGGTAATGGTACAGGTAAAGCACCAACTTTAGGGGGTGGTGCTCATCTTTGTTTCTTAGCTGAGGGAGCACAGTGCTGTTGTGATTCCTCGCCAGCCAGTGGATCCGACAGCTGAATCAGAGGAATCTGAGGAGGAGGAGGAGGAGGGGCCTGGAGTGACATCAGAGTCAGAGGAAGGCTCTGAGGAGCTCCAAGACTTACAGTCGGACGAGGAGCCTGGCCCCTCTACTCGCACTCAGGCTGAGACGCAGCTATGCTGGAAGTCTGAGTTGGACAGTGATGAATCACAGCTGGGAGCTATCCAGGATTTAATTTAATTTAATTTCATTTCATTTTTCAGACTTATATGCCGCTCCTCTCCGAAGACTCGGAGCGGCTTACAACATAAACAAAACAGTACTTCAAAACTAAGTCCAAATCTAAAAATCATTAAAAATTACAACCCCAGACACATTCATCATTCACTCAACATTCCACAGTCAACCCCAGGCCTGCCGGCAAAGATAGGTCTTAAGATTCATCCGGAAGGCCGGGAGAGTGCGGGAAGCACGGACTTCAGGAGGCAGTTGGTTCCAGAGGGTGGGCGCCACAACAGAGAAGGCCCTCCCCCTAGGACCCGCAAGACGGCATTGTTTCGCTGATGAGACCCGGAGGAGGCCGACCCTGTGCGCTCTCACCAGTTGAAGGGAAGTATGTGGCAGAAGACGGTCCCGTAGGTATCCTGGTCCAATGCCATGAAGGGCTTTATAGGTAATAACCAACACATTATTGCACATAAACGCCAGCAAGAAAAGAGAGTAGGACAAAGGAATGCAATGGGGCGGCTCCAAAGGCAGAGGAGAAGGTATTATGCAGCCACACCTTGGCTGCATAATAAAAGGGAAGGTGTGGGAGGTGCTGGTTGCCGTTTGTGTTGAGGATCGAGTTTCTGCAAACTGTGTTTTGTTTGCCTTGGACATTTACTCAGGTCTGTGAATAATAAAAGGGGATTGGTTTTTTTTCCTGCGGTTCCAGCCTGCTTGTTGGAAGAGGGGTTTCCCCTTGCGAGCTTAACATGTAGGCTGGGACAAAACACTTCCATGGTCATGTAGCGGCATGACTATATATCGAGTCACATGGAATATTGTTACCTTCCCACCAAAGTGATACCTATTTATCTACTCGCATTTGCATTCTTTCAAACTGCTATGTTGGCAGGAGCTGGGGCAGGTAAAGGGAGCTCATCCCGTGGCACAGCACTCGGACCTCAAACCCGACTTTAGAGAAAACTATATTTAAAACTTTTGCAGTATTAAAAAAACAGACAAACCCCAAAGTACTTCATTTTATGAAGTTTATTCAACAAGCTTTTCTAATGTGGTTTATCCACACAGGATAACTGTATAACTTCTTACATTCAATGGAGGATTAACTGACTCCTGAGCACGTACCATTTTTATAAGAGGCTGAAGGAAATGGAAAGTGATAGAGTTTATATCAGTTATTTATCATCCTTCCGGGATAATGATTGTGGGCAACTCCACTTCTCAGCAGAGTTACCCTGTATAAGATAGACAACAAAAACATTTTATGAATATTCTTAAATAATTATTTTATATATATATACCTTTTATATCAGAATACTGTTTTCTGGCCAGTTATGGGATAGTTCTGGCAGGGTTTTTTTTTGTCTTCCATGAAATGTAGCCTTATTATTAAAATTTCTATCTGGTTTTCATGCTTCTTGTAGTCTTTCCCAGTAACAGTGATTGTCTCTCCTTTCAAACCATCAGATGGTTTCTTAGAAGAGCCCACGGCTGTTGAAAGTTGTCAGAATGATAATCACATCCTAAAAGGTTGGATTCATTGGCAAATTATCCTCACTGACTAATTGTATAGGAGACCTATTAAGTCCATTGCCTTTGGGGCATTATTAACAACTTTGCACTTAATAATCAACCACTCGATCAACTGGACGGTTGTCCACACTTGCCTTATTTTAGTTTTCTTATTTTGAAGCAGCTTCCCATAAATAGTAAGTGTGCATTCAGATTTGCATAAGGTATTTAACTTGGCTAACAGTTCAAAATACAAATAGGTACCAAATGCTACGTGCATTTGAAAATTAACAATTAATTAACAAAATTAATTTAACATATTTTTTTTAGGATTGTCTCCCATAAGAACAGCTGCCACCAAAGGAACAGCAACAACTAAGTTCAGTGCCACCTCGTAATTTGGCTGCATCAAGCAATGCCCAATGCCACCGGTCTGAAAAACACTAAGACATGCTCATATCACTCCAGCCCTCCGTGAGCTGCACTGGCTACCAATTGGTCTCCGAACACAATTCAAAGTGTTGGTTATGACCTATAAAGCCCTATATGGCAATGGGCCAGGATACTTGTGGGACCGTCTTCTGCCCCATGAATCCCAGCGACCGGTTAGGACACACAGGGTTGGCCTCCTACGGGTCCTGTCTGCTAGACAGTGCCGTTTGGCGGGACCTAGGGTTAGGGCCTTCTCTGTTGCTGCCCCAGCCCTCTGGAACCAACTTCCCTCAGAAGTTCGTACTGCTCCCTCCCTCCTAGCTTTCTGAAAACTCTTAAAAACACATCTATGCAGACAGGCTTGGGGCATGTGAGCTGCGCTCTGCCCCTGGGCCTTTGATTGGGACTGTATGTTGTATGAGTGGGTATAGTTTTATAGTTTTTATATTGTATACTATTATTTTAATTGATTTATATTTTGTACTTGTATTATCTGTTGTGAGCCGCCCTGAGTCTGAGGAGAAGGGTGGCATATAAGTCAAAATAATAAATAAATAAATAAATAAATAAATAAATAAATAAATAAATAAAAAGTCTTGCTACACAAAGTATCGGGCAGTACTTGGATAAAGAATAGAAATTATGCTCTAGTCTTCAGCAGATGGGCAAGCCTACAGGAGAGAGAGTGGCCCATTAAACATCCTGGATAAATGTTAAAAATTACTAATTGTGCAAAACTCTGTGGTCCAATAACAAATTATTCCAGAGTTCAAGAATGTTCTCATTTTCTTCCAAGTCTGCAAGCTCAAGATCCACATCTGGAATATGGGAAGCTAATTCCTGCCCTAGAATAATCCCTTTGAAAAACAATATAAATTGAGCATAAATTGTATAATTAATTAAGTATAAGTAATATTCTGTCTGATTATCGATAGTATCATTGTTATATTTGGAAAATACATTTTTGATTTAGATAAACAAAATGAAAGAAAACGTGCCATAGTGGAACAAAGGTGTCAAACTCACCACATCACGTGACATGTCGCAACATATCATGACTTTTTTTCCATTGCCGGCAATGGGGTGGGCACGATTTCATTGTGATGCATCTGGCCTGCAGGCCGGCAGTTTGACACCCCTGCTGTGGAACATCATTGCCTCAGGCCAGGGTGAGCTTGGTTCCATCTTTTGGAAGTCCCCCAAAACTTGGCTCCATCAACAGGCTTGGAAACCCCAAGGGAATGGTGACTTCATGAAGTGGCTATATTATTTGTTATGTCTAATGTTCTCTCACCTAGCCTTTTAATAATAATATTAAAGTTTTAATGGAAGATTGCTTTTCAATTTTTTTTATTATACACTACCCAGAATCATGTTTTGTGATATATTAAAAAAGAAAGAAGGAAGGAAGGAAAGAAACAAAGAAAGAAAGAAAGAGGGAGGGAGGAAGGAAGGAAGGAAGGAAAAAAGGAAGGAAGGAAAAAAGGAAGGAAGGAAATAACAGAGTACAGACAAGTTGCACTCTGGGAGAGAATATTCTAGAGCAGCGGTTCTCAACCTTTTTCAGGCCGAGACCCCACCTGTGCCGCCCATGCGCGGCACGACCCTGACCTGCACCGCGCATGTGCGGCGCGACAGCCCGCATCGTGCATGCGCAGCGTGATGGGCCGAACCGCGCATGCGTGATGCACGCATGACGGGCCGAACCGTGCATGCGTGGCGCGACAGCCCGAATCATGCATGCGCGGTGCGACGGGCCAAACTGCACATGCGCGGCGCACGCGCGATGGCCCGAACCATGCATGCACGGTGTGTGTGCGATGGCCTGAACCGCGCATGCGTGGTGCGATGACCCGGAACGCACATGCGCAGCGCAACGGCCCAAACTGCGCATGCGTGGTGCGACGGCCCGAACCACGCATGTGCGGCATGATGGCCCAAACCGTGCATGCGTGGCGCGATGACCCGAACCGCACATGCGTGGTGCGATGTCCCGAACCACGCATGCATGGCGCGATGGCCTGAACCGCGCATGCATGGCACGATGGCCTGAACCACGCATGCACGGAGCGACAGCCCGAACCGCGCATGCGCAGCGCGTGCGCGACGGCCCAAATCGCGCAGGCATGGCGCGGCGGCCCGAACCGCGCATGCGTGGCGCACGTGCAACGGCCCGAACCACGCATAAGTGGCACGTGCGATGGCCCCAAGTGCGCATGCGCGGCACGACGGCCCGAACCGCGCATGCGCGGCGCGACGGCCCAAACTGCGCATGCGTGGTGCGACGGCCCGAACCACGCATGTGTGGCGCGACGGCCCGAACTGCGCATGCATGGCGCGATGGCGTGAACCGCGCATGCACGGCGCGACGGCCCGAACCGCGCATGCACGGTGCGACGGCCTGAACTGTGCATGCGTGGCGCGTGCGCGACGGCCCAAATCGTGAATGCGCGGTGCAGCAGCCCGAACCGCGCATGCGTGGCGCACGCGCGATGGCCCGAACCACGCATAAGCGGCACGTGCGACGGCCCCAACTGCGCATGCGTGGCACGATCGCCCGAACAGCGCATGCACGGTGCGATGGCCTGAACCGCACATGCGCGGCGCGCGTGCGATGGCCGAGGGGAAATGGGGAAAAAATGGCGGACTGCAGTGTTTGCCGACCCCCATGAAATGGTCGTTTGACCCCAAATGGGGTCGCGACCCACAGGTGGAGAACCTTGGAACATTCTGTGTAGTTTTGCTTACCTCCATTAATGATTAGCACTTGAATTTAAGGAACAAAAATGCATCTGAAGCCAAAGATGAAATCATATTAAAGTTGCATATTCTACGTAATGGTAATTTTCTATAATTAATAGTATGTGGAACTACTGGACATTTTTAAACAGTACATGTGTGACATTAATCAAATTTGTCACTCTCCTCCCACCAAATTTCTTGATAGGCAGATTTTCAATCTGGTGTGCTTTTTGCTATAGCTTCATATCATATATTATATCATATATATGTCACATGCAGCCTACCATTGCTTTAGGTCTTAGGAAAATAAACAATTTTTACTGCTTCTCTAGAATCTGATGGATCGTTATTTATATCAACATTGAAGACAAGGCATTCCAAGTCTCTGGATATTTATTAGAAGTTTTATGTAGCCAATGACCAGAATGCTACTCCGATAATGTGATGTTACAGTATTGCACATTCCCCCCTTTGGGTTTTGTTCATGGGTGACACGATGCTTAATACTATGTCATAATGATATGGAGTTATTGTTTTATAGGATTGTATAATGTAACCTGGCCTTAAAAATGAAACATAATGCAATAGAATTCTGGGTACTTTTAGTTCTATATTAGTCAATATTGACATTTAATAATGATGATAGAAAATAGGGTTAAAAAGATCTCAGTAATTTCTTAAGATGTTCCAGTAACTATTAGAAGCCATTATGATATCATGTAGAGCATGTTTTAAACCTCAACATATGTTGTCCTATATCTGCAAATGACAGAAATGAGGATCAATGTTGGTTATTTAATGATAATTTAATGGTACTTTAGATACATCAAGATTTTCTGATTCCCAGTAATCTAAAATTCCTAGGAACCACCAACAAATATGCATTTATTTTTATTTATTTATTTATTTATTTTTATTTTATTCGGATTTGTATGCCGCTCCTCTTCGAAGACTCGGAGCGGCTTACAACATATATATATATAAACAATTGAACAAATCCGAACAACATTAAAAATACAAACCCCATACATACTCATCAATCACACCACAATCAACAATCATCCCCAGGCCTGCCGGCAGAGGTAGGTTTTTAAATTCTTTCGGAAGGCCAGGAGGGTCGGAGAAACGCGGACTTCAGGAGGTAGTTGGTTCCAGAGGGTGGGCGCCGCAACAGAGAAAGCCCTCCCCCTAGGGCCCGCCAGACGACATTGTTTCGTTGACGGGACCTGGAGGAGGCCGACCCTGTGCGCTCTCACCGGTCGTAGAGAAGTATGTGGCAGAAGGCGGTCCCGTAAGTATCCTGGTCCCAAGCCATGAAGGGCTTTATAGGTAATAACCAACACCTTGAATTGGGCTCGGAGACCAATAGGCAACCAATTGACTTGTTTGACCTTAAATGTTATAAAAATAATCAGATTTCAGTGGTCTTCTGAATGCACTGATGGAACATTTTTCGTTTCAGTTAGAAACTTCATTGATATCAGTTTTCTAATTTCCACTGATGAGTGAACACCAGCCCAGTGCAAATAGTTGCCAAGTATTTTCAACATTGGAACACTGAGATACACAAGGTATACCATCCTACTATTAATCCTTCAAGACTTGCTGACTACATGAGGTAGTTTAAACTCTGGGATGACCTTCTTATTCCAAGTAGTACTTTCTTGAAATACATCAAAGCTGGAAACTAATCACCTGCTCAAAGTGCATATTGCTGCAGGCATAAAAGTGATAAATTGTCCAATTTTACTAAACAAGGTTGTCCAGATGAGAGACTTGCAACGAAGATTGTATAACAACTGTCCTTGCTATGCAACCTGCTTTTGCAGTTTTTGTGATAGTTTTATTTACAGTTGTCACCAAAGAAAAATCACATTTTTAAAAAATGTCTAAGTCTAAGACTTCTTCCATCGATTTTGTGACAGGTCATTCTCATCATTGCTCATTAAGGTGTTGGTTAGCATTTGTCATTTTGTTAATTACATTTACATGATGTGTAAAATCACACCTGGAGAATGGGAAAACTATCAAGAAATCCAGAGCTGAGGGCCAGACAAGAAAGTTGTGAAAAAAAGAAGTCCCATTAAAAAAAACAGCGATGAATCGTCTCCATATTGCTGTCAAAAATGATATGTTAAATATCCTAGGAACACTCAGAAGCTCAGCTCAGCTCTGAGGAATTGTTACCTTTTAATCCCAATGGTGTTTTTCAAAAGGCAATTGGATTTTCTTAGTTTTTCCTTGAAGATGTATTGCTTCTTCTCCAAGAAACTTCTTCAGTCCTGAAGATGCTTCTTGGATGAGAACTGAAGAAGCTTCCTGAATGAGAAGTGAAATATCTTCAAGAAAAACTAAGAAAATCCAGTTGCATTTGAAAAGCACTTTTGGGACAACCATGAACTGGATGATTGAGAATCTCCATAGACATTTACCTTTCAATTTTTTTAAAAAAAATATGTTTAGTTGGAAAGCAACTTGGGTGTTGAAAGATAGATTATAAATACTTCCGAGGAATAACTAAATACATTAAAAAATTCCTCATATTAAGTGTTTAGTGTAATCATTATTCCACAGCATTCTTCTCTTCCTCTAGCTGGACAATGGGATGAACTATGTTGTCATGACATAAAGAATTAGGTTCTATCAAAAGAACAAAGTCTAAGTCCTCATAAGAATGTTGATGAATAGAATGAACTGTGTTGTGTCAGGCCACAGGAGAGGGATATGTAATGATGATGATGATGATGATGATGATGATGTTGGAAGGGACCTTGGAGGTCTAGTCCCACTCCCTGCTCAGGCAAGAAACCCTATACCATTTCAGACAAATGGCTGTCCAGTCTCTTCTTAAAAACTTCCAGTGCTGGAGCATTCACCGCTTCTGGAGGCAGGTTGTTCCACTGATTAATTGTTCCAACTGTCAGAAAATTTCTCCTTAATTCTAGGTTGCTTCTCTCCTTGATTAGTTTCCATCCATTGTTTCTTGTCCTGCCCTCAGGCGCTTTGGAGAATAGCTTGACTCCCTCTTCTTTGTGGTAGCCCCTGAGATATTGGAACACTGCTATCATGTCCCCCCCTCATCCTTCTCTTCATTAAACTAGGCATACCCGATTCCAGCAACCATTCCTTATATGTTTCAGCCTCCAGTCCCTTGATCATCTTTGTTGCTCTTCTCCACTTTCTAGATTCTCAACATCTTTTTTACATCGTGGTGACCAAAACTGGATGCAGTATTTATTGCATCTATGTGTACATTTACAGAAACAGTACAAATCAGAAAATAACAATAAGAACATAAGAACATAAGAAGAGCCATGCTGAATCAGGCCAAAGCCCATCGAGTCCAGCATTCTGTGTCACACAGTGGCCCACCAATTGTACATGGGGATCTTGAGCAGAAAGAGAAGGCAAAACCCTCCCTTTCCCTTGACCCCCAACAAATGGTACTCAAGGGAATCCTGCCAGCCTCAACCAACATAGAGGCGGCACATGGACATCCGTTTTAATAACCACCGATACACTTGGCATCCATGAATCTATCTAGCCCTGCCTATTCCAACTTTGCTGGGTTACTTTTCCCTCTGGAAGTCTAAAAAGAAAATTAGAGGAATATTTTACAAAACTTTACTATCAAGGAAGCCTGCAGAAAGGAAGATTGGTAAAGATATTTTAGATATCCATGGAAAATTAAAACCCAAACAAGAATTGGAAAACTTAGGAATTAAGTTTTCTTGGTGGGCACATTTACAGATACTAAATAGATATGAAAAAGATGTAAAAATGTATGGATTTTATAAAGATCAAAATGTGTTTGACAAGATTTTGTTGACCTCAGATGAGAAATTGATTAAGAAAATGTATAATTTTCTGTTAATTTTAGATATGGAAAGTGAACAAGCGAAAGAAACAATGATAAGATGGGCAAAAATTTTTGGTTACAACATAGAACTAGAAAAATGGCAAATGTTATGGGAGAGAAATTATAAATTGACAATGTCTTCTTCATATAAAGAAAACCTGTACAAAATGTTTTATCAATGGCATCTTCCACCAACAAGATTAGCAAGAATGTTTAAGAATATGTCAGATAAATGTTGGAAATGTAAACATAATATAGGCTCGTATTATCATATTTGGTGGACATGTAGTAAAGCAAAGGTTTATTGGAAAAATATTCATATGTGGTTAGAAAAAATATTGGATGAACAGCTAAATTTTAAACCTGAACTTTTTTTATTAGGCATTATACCTGAAAAATTAATAAGCAGAAATTATATTTAATTTTACATATTACTACAGCAGCAAGAATAATCTTTGCACAATATTGGAAAAATGAAGCTTTGCCATAAGAAGAAGAAATAATCAGGAAGATTTTGGACTGTGCAGAAATGAACAGACTAACCATGAGGCTAAAAGACAAAGAAGATACAGACTATTATCAAACTTGGAACTTATTTTATATCTGGTTAGAGAAAAGAAACAAGGAGTAGGAGTTTGAATATATATTAGTTTAGCTAATTCCAGACAACTTGTTGATTGGAAAAATTTGCATATATGGGGGAAAAAAAACCAATAAAAAATTTAAAAACAAAAAAAAGAAAGGAAGATTGGGAAGTGAAGACGGCAGCCACAACCAAGTGATCAAAGCTCTTCCTCTTTAGGTGGGCTGTACATGTAAAATGTAATGTAACATAAAATGTAAAAAGCTCCTATCCACCTAGCAGTTTGAAAGCATGCAAATGTGACTAGATAAATAGGTACCACTTTGGTGGGAAGGTAACAGCATTTCGTGTGCCTTTGTCGAATAACCAGTGTGGCCACCTGACTATGGAAATTGTCTTCAGACAATGCAGCCTCCCTCAGAAATGGAGAGGAACACCATTCCCTAGAATCAGACTTTTACCTCTGCATGTAAAATGAGGGTGCAGATAAACAGGAATAGATTCTTCTGTTCCTTGAAGATAATGCAACCACATTTTGATGCATTTTTAGATGTTTTAACAGAAGTCTTTAAGATGCTATATGGTAAGCCAATAAATGATTTAGTTTTATTTTGGTTGTCAAATAGCATCACAGCCATTCCAAAAATAAAAGTAGGAGTTCGGTATCTTGTTAGTAAGATAAAATGGAAGATTACGAGCATAACATTACAAAATATAATATGGTATAAGTTACTCACCTACAGAATTGCGATCTGTAGTCTAGAGGCTATAAGTAGTTAAGCTTATGCAACTATAGATACATGCATAAGAAATATTCAGATGTGTAACAGTTTAAAACTATTTCTCTCTTTTTCCCCCACTGGACTAGATGGCAAAACGCTGTTTATTTCCCTTCACTTTGAGCTGATTTTCCCTTTTTATTGGTTCACCACAAAGAGAGTGAAATTTACAGTCTTTCATAAGTTGGACTAGAACACTAACAGTTTCTAATTGCTCTACAGCAGGGGTGTCAAACTCAATTTCATTGAGGGCCGCATCAGCATTGCGGTTGCCCTCGGGGGGCTGGATGGGTGTGGCCAGGGTGGGTGTGGCCAGCTCTACATCTTTCGATTCAAGGGTGCCTGTGGGGGCCTGGGCAGGAGTGGGACAGATCTGAGGGTCTCTGGCAGAAGGGGGTGAGACTGGGGCAAGTGCCAAGGCATGGTCCACTGGAGGAGCCTCACTACCTGCTGAAACCCCTCCGCCGGAGCCCATCAAGCCGGATATGTGAAGTAGGCAAGAGCCATTTGCTGGCCACTTCCAGGCAATAGTGCATTTCTTCAATCCTCACAAAGGGTGGCACCTCCCCAGCATGCACCCAGGGGGCAGGGGCGACACAGCAAGGGCTGGTTCCTCACTGTTTCCAGACGGCCTTGTGGAGCTAAGACTGAATGTGTTTCAGCATAGAGGGCCACCACAAAATTGCGCATTGGCTCCCGGCCGGCCTGGGCCAGGGCCAAGGCAACGGGGGTCATTCCTTCACTGTTTCCAGAATGGCTTCGCGGGCCACATGAAACCACTTCACGGGCCGCATCCGGCCCCTGGGCCTTGTGTTTGACATGTTTGCTCTACAGCTTGAGAAGAAGAAAAAATAGACCCCCAAATAGCCTTAAATATTCCAAGGCATTTAAAAAACTGAAAATCAACAAGCTAACATTGGGAGCATGTGAGTAACGCAAATAAATGAAGTGACTCAAGTGACTGAAATTCTGATAGTAGATTTTATGATATTACAATAAGTATCTCTTCAAATCATACATGATTTGAACTTTTCTTCTCCTACCGAAAAACTCAGTGACACACTTCCTTTGGGCTGTGTGTTCTCAAAGGGCCAAGCTGAGGGACACCTAAATAAATGAGAGCAAAATGTTTGATCAATCTTCAAACTATCCAAAGTCATACAAACCATGAATTAAGTCAACCTGTAATGCTGTAGACTAAGCTATCTTCTTTATTCAGTGGAAATAACAATACATGCTGAATCAGTACAATGGCAATTATAGGCCTTAAGAAGTTTGTTATGGTTATGTTTCCAGGAGTACAACTCAACATAACACACCTAGCAATGTAGCCCACAAGGGCACTAATATATTCATCACAATATACTATATGGTTCAGTCCTAAAAAAATATTCAGCCCTGATTATTCTTTGGAATGACAGATACTGAAGCTGAAGCTCAAATACTTTGGCCACCAAATGAGAAGAGGGGGCTCATTGGAAAAGACCCTGAGGTTGGAAAAGGTTGAAGACAAAAGGAGAAGGGGATTGCAGAAGATAGATGGTTAGATAGTGTCATTGACACAGAGGGCATGAATTTGGGTGGACTGTGGCAGACAGTGGAGGATGCGGGGGGGGGGGTCTGGTCAGTAGTGGGATTCAAATATGTGAAAAACTGGTTCTCTGTGTGGATGCTGCTTCCGGAAGTCCATTCTGGGCCTGGGCAACAAAAAATTAGCTACTGGTTCTGCTAAACTGGTGCGAACCAGCTGAATCCCATCACCAGGTCTGGTGTGCTATGGTCACAAAGTGTCAGACACAACCTAGTAATTCTATATGGTACCTTGTCTACCATATTATTTTTGAATTATATAATATTTCATTGAGGGCTACATTTTCATCTAAGAATGAATACTTCTCAGAAGGATTAAATTGTCACATTCTCATGAGATTTAGTCCAGTTAACCATTTTTGTAATTTTTTAATTTAAAAATATTTGGGAGGGCACCTAGGTTGTCGTGTACTACAGCGCAGCGACAGCTGGCATTTGCAAACCCATTTTTGGTGTAACCATGATAAAGAGGTGAAAATGCTATAATAAACTCTGAGCTTGGGTGCGTTTTGCACCGGCTTGGAAGGATACCCCTTTTAATTTGGTAGACTAGACCCTTCTTATATAAAGTTGAATAGGGATGGCTAATCATGGTAATAATAACAACAATATAAAAGGATTCCTCCTCTTTCAATATAGTGTATAAAGTGGGCAACCTTTGTTGTATCAACTTTGTGCTCCAGTGAGCAAGACAATAATGACAAATTATCAAAGCAGGCCTCAGATGTGACCCTCGATTGGAAGAGGAGCAATTTAATGAAGACAAAAGGTAGGTGTGAGCCGCTAATATCATTTACTGATAAACAGCTGTTCTCTGGAGGCTGCTAGTTCAATCCTCTAAGGACTCATAAACCTGCATAATTCTATTTAAAATATTGTGCAATTCACTAAATTAGTCTTTGAACATGCTTACTATCCAATTACGAAGCCTCGGCCTGGACAGAATCGCCAAATTTTTCAGGCCCGAGGAATGCATGCGGTTTAACCAACTTATGACAAACACTTGAAATTACCTTTCAATTCTCTGGCTGCTGTAGCCTCTGCCTATTGCAAGGCACGGTTATAATGATAAAACAGTCTTGCAGTGGCACTGCAGAATGTCAAAGGAAAATAAATCTTTTTTCTTGTGGATGGGGTTTTAGACACAGTGCACCTTCGAGGGGGAAAAAAAAGTAGAGCCTTGAAGGATGCGTTTGCATTTGTAAGCTATTTGGCCCACTTAAAATCTGTAAAAGGGTTACTGTATAAGGAAATAAAACCCCTTCTGGACAGTTTTATCTTCCAGGCAGTCAGGGAGAAAAAAAAGAAAAGAAAAGAAAAGCACCAGAGTTTTGGGAGTGAAATTTATTTCTGTTCAAGCTTTGCAAGCTGCATTATTAAAGTCATTTGTCATGGTTTGAATATTTCTGCCTGATTCACCATTAAATTGGTCTTCTAATTACCAGCTTTGTCATGAAAAGCAGTTGGACTGCTTCATTCACCAGAAAACTTCCATTCTTTAATAACAGCGTGGTTCAGATTTGGGGTTGGGGGGTGGGAGGTAGGTATTGTAGAGAAGCAAGCAGTGCGATGCTTAAAATTTAAAATGAATAGGCTAGACAATGACATTTTAAAAAGACATTAGCGCTGTATTACAAAGCAGTCTCGAGAATATTTAATATCCATTTTTAATAAAAGATTTATTAATTTGGCAATTTTATCCTGCTCATGAGGAAAAAATCTTTGTGGGTAAATAGATACCCAAATGTTCTCTTCACCTGATACCCAAAAACACATTTCTGAAGTTTTAGATAAAGGCAATTGCCCCCCCCCCACAAATATTTGTGGCGTATATACTTACCAAATGTGTAAAGGAACAGGCAGGAAATCCTTGGACAATTTTTATTGTAAATCTGGCATTAACGGTGCCCTCCCGAGGTTAATAATACCTACCACGTTCTGCTTGCCTCCTCATTAACTGGAGATGCAGTTTATGAATTTTCCTCCGTTCCTGAATTATTTTCCTTTTTGTTTGTATAGATCTCACTTAACAACAGAAATTTTGGGTTCAATTGCAATCATAAGTTGAGGACTATCCCAGGGATAGGCAACCTTGGCTCTTTTATGACTTGTGGACTTCAACTCCCAGAATTCCTGAGCCAGCCATGCTGAGGGGAAAGGGAGAGGTTGCCAAGCTGAGCCATGCTGGCTCAGGAATTCTGGGAGTTGAAGTCCACAAGTCATAAAAGAGCCAAGGTTGCCTACCCCTGGGATAGTCCTCAACTTATGACTGCAATTGAACCCAAAATTTCTGTTGTTAAGTGAGACAGCCCCATTTTTATGACCTTTCTTGCCACAGTTGTTAAGTGAATCGCTGCAGCGGTTCAGTTAGTAACACCCTCATTAAGCAAATCCGGCCTCCCCATTTGACTTTGCTTGTCAGAAGGTTTCCCAAAGGGGGTTGTATGACTGCCCAGGACTTTGCAACCATCATAAATATGAAACTATTGCCAAGCTTCTTAATTTTGATCAGGTGATCATGGGTCTGTTGCATCGGTGGTCAATGTGGAAAAATAGTCACAAGTCACTTTGACCAGTGCCATTGTAACTTCAAATAGTCATTCAACAAATGGCTGTAAGTCGAGGACTATCTGTAAAGGTGAGGGGAAAAAAATCTAAAAAATGTAAAACCATCAATCGCAAAGATAGTTCCTAATCTGATAGAAATTAGTTAGAGAAATCAAGCAAAAAGGCTAAGAATGACCTTCCCAGTCTTGGATGTTACTGAATGTTGGCAAAAATCTCAGGCCCAGAACACAGAATAACAGAGTTGGGAGGGACCTCAGAGGTCATCCAGTCCAACCTCCTGCTCAAGCAGGAGACTTATACAATTTCAGACAAATGGCTGTCCAGTCTCTTTTTGAAAGTGTTGGCACACCCAACAACTTCTGAAGGCAAGCCATTCTATTGCCAATAGGAAATTTCTCCTTAGTTCTATGTTTACTTCTCTCCTTGGTTAGTTTCCAACCATTGTTTCTTGTCTTGCCTTTTAGTGCTTTCCAAAAGAGTTTGATCCCCTTGTCTTGTAGCAGCCCCTCAAATATTGGAACATTGCTATCATGACACCCCTAGTCCTTCTTTTCATTAGACTAGACATACCCAGTTCCTGTAACCATTCTTCATATATATTATCCTCCAGCCCTCTAATCATTTTTGTTGCTCTTCTCTGCATTCTTTTCAGAGTCTTAACATCTTTTTTGGATTGTGGTGAGCAGAACTGGATGCAGTATTCCAAGTGTGGTCTTACTATGGCTTTATAGAGCAATACCAGAACTTCATGTGAACTTGATTCTATCCCTCTATTCCATCCATGGCATGCAAGAAAACTTAATAAGATTTCTGAGCAAGCAGAGTTCTGCAAAGAACAGTGTGTATGTTTGTGTGTGTGTGTGGGGGGGGGATTCAAAACCAGGCATGGAAAGACTCTTAGCTGGTTACATGGAATATTTGGAAACTGATATTTCCTTCAAAAGAGATATTTATTTTATTATTTTATTTATTACTTAGATTTCTATGCCGCCCTATTTCAAGAACTCAGGGCGGCTCACAACATAAATACTACATGTAGAAATCTAATATATAAAAAACATTTATAAAACCCCTTAATTAAAAGACCAATCATCCAGAAACAGACATACAAACATACATACACTGGCTGGGGCAAGGTGTTAACTGCCCCAGGCCTGTCGGCAAAGATGGGTCTTCAATAATTTGCGAAAGGCGGAGAGGGTGGGGGCAATACAGACCTCCAGGGGGTAGTTGATTCCAGAGGACCAGGGCCGCAACAGAGGAGGCTCTTCCCCTAGGCCCCGCCAGGCGACACTGTCTGGCTGACGGGACCTGGAGAAGGCCGACTCTGTGGGCCCTAACCGGTCGCTGGGTTTCATGGGGCAGCAGACGGTCCCGTAAGTAACCTGGTCCGATGCCAAAGTATTGATAGAATG
Organism: Bothrops alternatus; assembly: GCA_034064705.1. Lineage (NCBI taxonomy): Eukaryota > Metazoa > Chordata > Lepidosauria > Squamata > Viperidae > Bothrops > Bothrops alternatus. The sequence continues at coordinate 276,346 of JARGCV010000112.1, read as the reverse complement.
AATGTCCACACATTTGTGTTGGTCTTATTTATATTTTTAAACTTTAAAGATGTATCTTGCAACCATTCATTCACATTTACTGAAATATACCACATCTGATTTGGTTCCAAATAAAGGTATCTGATTTTTGTTCACTTACAAATTCATGAAACATGCCATATTAGGGAAACCTAACCACACACACACTCATACACACACACACACACACACACACAAACATACACATCTTACACATGTATACACTACATATTATGATGCCTTTGTATCTTTGTATCTTTGTACCTTCCATGAATACATTAAAGGAGACTCAATTTTCCCATTGGAAAATACATCATATATATTTGCAGATGCCTTGTATAATGAAGCAAACAACATTTCTGAAAGGGGCTCTGATTAAAAAGAAAAACAATGCAATAAATGAGAAATTATTCTCCTTTTTCCCCGCCTCCTCTTATTAAAGATGTCATCCAATATAGGCGAGGCAAGTTCAGCCCGCTGCGCATTCATCTTTAAAGTCGAATGATGGATGGAAGCTTATGATATTTTGCAATTCCAAGGCAGGGACTGGAGGACTTTGAGCGAGATTTACAGATTTGTTAAGAAACTGATTCCATTTGACCTGATATAAAACATTGCTTATGTTCTAGTTATAGGTCCTGAGGCATCCTTTAAGGCCTTCTAATCTGGAAAGAAAAGCAGCTTCCCAGACAGCTGGCAGGGATTCTTATAGATATTCTCGTGGCACAGAAAGGAAACTGAAAATTGTAGTGATCAAATAAATGTTAGACACTTTATTTAGCTTGTTAGCATGTAGTCTTGCCTAAGAATATTATCTTAACAACAGATTTGGTATTCATGAAGGGTTACACAAGGGGTGGGTTGACACACGCAAAAAGAACAATTTTGAGGTGCTTTTGTTTCTGTTGGGAAGGGTATGCTTTTCTCCCATCAACCACCCGTTCCTGTACAGCCACTGTTTAATTTGTTCTTTGTTTTCACAAATGACACTTGTTCCTCCTGGGGCCTCTGACACTAATGCAGTTTCACCCTTCCCTCATGCCACGTCCTTTGTCAACCTTTGCAATTAGCCACTTAACGAATTGAGGAAGATGAACCTCCAGTTGTAAAGGGCTTACTAGTGTTCAATTGACCATGTGACAGCTGAATGAGAAAGCACCCGCGTCTCTCTGGCCATTTATAGCTGGGCAGCTAAATAAGATTGTATATGCTGAACCTACACAATATATTTTGATAGGCATTGTTCCTATTTGTCAGGGTCATTACAGGAACTTGGCAGAAGATTCCAGGGATTAAACTTATCACAACTAGGCAAGGGTTTTAGGCTTGAATTTGGCTGAGGATTCTCAGGCACCAATAAAGGAGAGTATTTATAACTTCAGGGTTGAATTGTGGGATCCTTGGCGCTCTCTGAGCTTGGTTGTTTCTTGCAGACATTTCAATACCCAAACTAGGTGATATCATCAGCGCTAAACACTCTGCACAACATGGATGGATAAGAACATTGCATAACACGATGTAGTCACGTAAAATAATTGATTGTCCTGAAGGAGCAGCCCTCCTTTTGGACCTACCATGGTTTAATGTCCCAAACTAGGTAACATCATCTTCAGTGCAAACATTCTGCACATTCTTTTACTTGTTTTGCTTTGCTTTGTGCTTTTCAGTTTGGAAGCTAAACAAATTTGGGCAGTTGACAGAATTGAAATCTCTGTCCTTAGAAACTGTGGTTCTCAACTTAATTGTATAGAGCAGGGGTCTGCAACCTTAAACACTCAAAGAGCCATTTGGACCCGTTTCCCGGAGAAAAGAAAATACTGGGAACTGGAAAATTTGTGCGGGCATGCGCACGTGCATGCAACGGGTGGGGACCTAGATTGAAGACTTTAATTAAAAAGAAATAGAAGCTGCTGTGCATGAGTTCTCTCTCTCTCTCTCTCTCTCTCTCTCTCTCTCTCTCTCTCTCTCTCTCTCTCTCTCTCTCTCCCTTTCTCTCCCTCTCCCTCTCCCTCTCCCTCTCCCTCTCCCTCTCCCTCTCCCTCTCCCTCTCCCTCTCTCTCTCTCTCTCCCTCTCCCTCTCTCTTTCTCCCTCCCTCCCCCCCTCTCTCTCCCTCTCCCTCTCCCTCTCCCTCTCCCTCTCCCTCTCCCTCTCCCTCTCCCTCTCCCTCTCCCTCTCCCTCTCCCCCCCTCTCTCTCCGATCTTCTGCTCACCTGGCAAGCTGGCTTCAGGCTCTTCTCTCTCTTTTTTACACACACACACACACACACACACACACACACACACACACACACAGAGAGAGAGAGAGAGAGAGAGAGAGAGAGAGAGAGAGAGAGAGAGAGAGAGAGAGAGAGAGAGAGAGAGAGAGAGAGAGAGAAGGGAAGCAGGGAATCAGAAGTGCCTTTCTCTGTCTCTGTCTCTCTCTTTGCAAATGGCAGAGGAGGCTGGGAGCCACAGGAGAAGGCTCAAAGGGCCACATGCAGCTCTGGAGCTGCAGGTTGCCAACCTGTGGTATAGAGGCTTGTGGGAAGGTCATTGGTTGGCACGGTAATCACTGACCCATACATAGGAGAGCCTTCACATTGCACTGTCTTGCTCTCCCCTACTCTCTTCACTCAAATGCTTAGGAGGTTCTTCCAAGCATGTTAGAAAGTTTAAAGATGGCAAAATTAAATGTGTTGATTAGATACAATGGTTTGGACAAGTTTTTAAGAGATTGGAAGCTGTTTGTGGAGTTTCTGCAAATTAAATCTAATAATGGACTGTTAACAGAGGACTTTGAAGTTTATTTTTTTGGGTTAACAGTTAACAGCTTCTTACACTGAATAGGTGTTGGGTCAACTTGATTGACAGACAATAGATTTGTATATTTGCAATATTTCTTAAGAGAATATGAGGTAAAACAGTAATTTAGCAAGCATAGATGGAGAATGTATATCTATTTGTAGACCCTATAATGGAAGAAGGGGAATCTATTAGACTTGTTTGAGATACAGCTATCAACACTTCACCACCCCCAGGGTGGAGGTTACATGTATACTGTTATATACACTATTTTCTATTCTTGTTTTGTGTTTCTTGTTTGTAATTCTTATATTTTTTATTCTATATTTTGCATTTCTTTCTTTGGGAAAAAGTAAAAAATATAAAAAAAGAGAAAGTTTAAAGTACGTGTTGAAGTGTGCAAAAAAAAAGAAAAAAAGAAGAGAGAGTGCAAGGTAAGGTTTGGAACTGCTATCAAAAGGCTGTAACAGCACATTCCTGTTGTCAATTAAAAAATAATAATAATAAGCAAAGCCTGTATAAAAAGTATTGAGCAACCAGTCATTTGAGTTCAGTATGAAACTCTGCTTAAAATAGCTATTAAGCAGCTGACATACGTTCAAGGAGGCTGACAAAAACAAATCTTGCTTTGAAAAAAATGCTATTTATAAATTATTATTATTATTATTATTATTATTATTATTATTATTATTATTATTATTATTATTATTATTATTATTATTATTATGACAGTTGTATGCCTTCTCTGTGGCTACCAGATTTGAGCTGCAAAAATGTACATCATTGGGTGGTAGCAAAGAAGACAGAAAGCTCTTAGGGACCTTTTAGTGGTCATGTCTATAGAGATTCTCAGTCATCCAGGCCATGCTTGTCCCAAAGATGCTTTTTCAAAAGGCATTTGGACTTTGTTTTTGTTTTCCTTGAAAATGTTTCACTTCTAATCCAAGAAGCATCTTCAGTTCTAACTGAATAGTGAAGGATGTATATTTCTGACAGTCATCTGGCCGTTAGCATTTTTCCTGAGAGCCATTGAGGCCACTTGGAGGTTTATTTGTCCCCTCAGGGTCACTTGAATCAGTGTGCAAATGGGTGTGGAACCTTCTTGGAACTGCTGAAAGGACTGTGTGGTAAACAGGGGATGGGGTGTTGTAGCCCTCCACCTCTGTTGATAGAGGGATGTTTAGTCTTAATGTAGATGGCCTTTTTGTCCGCTCTTTCAAACCAGAGGTCCTCTCTGTGAATTTTGCTCTCTTCAAAAGAGTGACTTTTGTCTTTCAAATGCACATGAACTGCTGAGTCTTGATGGGTTTGGTCTCCGAACTTGTGCCAGGCATTGTGAAGCGGCTGTTTGTTTCTCCAATGTACAGACCTGCACATGCCTCACTGCACTTGTACTGCATATATCATGTGGCTCAGCTTGTGTCTGGGTGTTTTATCCTTGAGGTGGACAAGCTTCTGTCTTCATGTATTTCTGGGTTTAGAGTGTGTATGTATATTGTGTTGGTTGAACATCCTCTTAAGCTTTTCAGATATTCCTGCAATATATGGAATGACAATGTTGCTTTGTTTGTTGTTCTCTTCTTTGTCTGTTCTATGTTACGGGTGTTAAAAACAGGAAATTATGATAGATCCAGATTTCCTATTGGTTTAGACCAGGGGTCCCCAACCTCTGGTCCGTGGACCAGTACCAGGCCACAGCACGCCAGCAACTGGTCTGCACAAACAAACAAAGCCCTATCTTTGGGGTGCAGGCAGCACACAAAACCATGCCCCTTCTGGTCCACGGAAAAATCTCTCTCCATGGAACCAGTCCCTGATGCCCAAAAGGTTGGGCCCCCCTGCTTTAGACCATTTCTCTAAATAAAATACATATCTAGGCATTCTAAGATAAACAACAAATGCTTAGCATAATTTAAATGCAAATCTCTCACTAGAGTGGGGAAAACTGTGTCCAGAGGACAGATGTCTGATACCCACAAGATATCTGTTGTTAACTAATTAATGTCTTGTGTCTCCTTACTTATCATTAAGCCAATTTTGGAGCAATGAGCTGTTCCAACCGAACTAAGGGTAGGCAATCCATGGTAATATTTAGCCCCAGTTTGTGGCTTCCAGAGATCTCACAATGGTGACACTGGCTCTGGTCATAAAAAAAATCACTCACTTCTAAAATAAAAGACTCTCCTTTAAACATCAGACACACGGTTACAAATAATGAAATTGACATGGCCGTTAAACATCTATAATTGCTGACTACTTGTTATGTTACCCAGAGTGTTAATATCAATTTGAAGTCATTTGCAACGTGCTTCTTTTTTACCTTAAATTGGGGACCGAGGATAATGGTTATCTGAGAAAACAAAGGCTACCCTTGGATCTTCCTCTATCTCCCAAGCGCCCTTTGTAATTAGGTGCCTGGTACAAGATCATTCCAGCTACAGTAGGTAGTCCATGCTTGCAACCACTTGTTTAGTGACCGTTCAAAGTTAACGGCATTGGAAAAAGTGACTTATGACCATTTTCATATATTTACAACCATTGCAGCATCCTCCTTAGTCACGTGATCAAAATTCTTGGCAACCGGCATGCATTTATGACAGTTGCTATGTCCCGGAGTCACACGATCAACTTTTGTGATCTTCTGATAAGCAAAATCACTGGGGAAGCCAGATTCACTTATCAATTATGTTACTAATATTGCAGGGATTCACTTAACAACTGAGACAAGAAAGGTCATAAAATAGGGCAAAGCTCACTTAACCATCTTGCTTAGCCATGGAAATGTTGAGCTTCATTGTGGTCGTGCGTGGAGGACAGCCTGTATTGAAGTACACTCCCCCTATAATCCATTCTCCAGTTAGCGCTAAGTAGCACAAAAAAATCAACTCAGGTAGGAGTCTTTTGGAAGGGAAGCGGCACTGAAGAAAGGGACTCTTTGAAACAGTTCTATTTTCCATTCCATTTAAACGACAACGTCTGCTTATGCTGACAAAGCTATGTGGACAAAAACAGGAACAGACAGCTACGATCAAGCGACTGTTGTGTGAGTTAGTAGAGTTAGAATCATGGGGAGAGATTTACTTGCCGCTTGCAGATGGCTGGAATGACAAGCTGAAATGTCTTATTAAGAGAACTAGGAAAGGCATGAAGCTGGGCTAGAAAGAAAATAGCCAACTAATACAATAGCAGGTACAACTAAAACAGCATTAAAGGCAGGAAAAGACTCAAGAAGAATTGATCAGCAGACCAGGGCTGAGAGAACAGCAAAATGTCTTTGAATAGGCTCACTGAGGGATTTGGCAGGGGAGGCCAACAACAGGCCAACTTCTCTAAGTGAGATAGAAGCAAACTACATGAGGAACATTTGTAAAAGGCAAAGGTAAATGTTTCCCCTATCCAATTGTGTCCAACTCTAGCGGGTGGTACTCATCTCTGTTTCTTTTTTTTATATATAAATTTTTTTTATTAAAACAATCGACATTAAACATAAGATCATTTTAAGAAGCAATCGTCATAAAACCTGAAATACAACACTAAGTATTAATCTTTGTAAACGTCTGACTTGGTACACATTCTTCACTCTTCACTTCAAGCCTCAACTATACGCCTGTTACATTTTATTTGAGTGGTGTTTCTCTTATCTATAGTCTATCCACTGTTTCTAGTCTATTACATATTGTTCGTTCGAACGATCCTTTAATTATGCCAAAAAATTTCTCCATTTCTGCCAAATGTATTACTTTCAGAGTCCAAACTTCAATAGGTGGTGTTTCTGGCTTCTTCCAGTATTGTCCCACCTGCAGTCTAGCTGCTGTGACCTAATTCAGAATTAGATTCATCTCAGTAATAGTGCCCTCTTGTATAATCCCTAACAAAAGATCCTGAGGTAGAAATTCAATAACCTGAGGTAGAAATTCAGTACGCTTTTTCAATATTAAAGTACTCATTTCTGTTTCTTAGCCGACAGAGCAAGTGTTGTTCCAAGATGTTTCTGTGGTCATGTGGCCAGCATGACTATATGCCAACATATATTGAAATGTTACCTATTTATCTACTCGCGATTGCATGCTTTTGAACTACTGGGTTGGCAAGAGCCAGGATAAGCAACAGGAGCTCACTCTGTCACACGGCCATCAGCTTTCTAGCTGACAAACTCAGCATCTTTAATTGCTGAGCCATTGCATCTACCTAAAAAGAGGAACAAACCATATGGGGAACATATGACTTACCAAGAAATATATGGTAAGGCTGAGGATCTTATGAAATTTGAAAGAATAAGTTGGAATGGTAGTTTCAGGATAATTGTTTAAGGTGGATGACAAATTGGAGTTATCCATAAGGTTGGCTAGCTTCTGTGAAAATAGCAGGACTATCCAATTTAAAAAAAAACCTCCCTTTTTACGACTGTGTGTACAAATTTTCTTGGTCTGATACAAAAACAGAATCTATAAGAGATCATTCAGTAATTAGTAGTATTCTAAAAGCCTGGGGTAAATGCAGCAGAAGAATTAATTTGGATGTATAACCTCCTGCTTCAGTATCAAATATTTATTTTCAAGAAGGAGGATGTGCAAAGAAATTTGATCAATGGGGAGGATAATAAGTCAGACAGATCACAAGACTTAATTATTAATAAGACAAAGATTAAATTGGTTTGGCTCCTCTGAAAGTTTTTAGAGTAGCCCTTCTCCAAGTAATTGCCCTCAGAGTAGAGTTAGAGTGCAAATCCAAAATTCCTACATAATATAATCTGTAGTCCTCTAAATCTGGAGGCTATCGGGTGGAAAAGGCTGAGCAAAAAAGAGAAACTACTTGGAGCAAGACTTACGATATATTTTCCCCCTGATGAGTAACTCAGCGTCTCTCAGGGATTGCAGAAACTGGCAATAAGTCTCTGAGTGATTCTTCAAAGGCATGTTCTGTTCTCACATCTTTCATGTAATCTAACTCCTTCATTTTTCTATAATCATTGTGGACATTGTCATCGTTCCTTAATATATATATAATGCCCAAACAAAATGTTCTTGGTGCAGTAAATATATTAAAGAATGAAGCTCCATCAACTAGCAATTTAAGTCAAAATGGAAGGAAGGAAGGAAGGAAGGAAGGAAGGAAGGAAGGAAGGAAGGAAGGAAGGAAGGAAGGACCATAGTAATTTACTAGCAACTAGCAATTTAAGTTAAAATGGAAGGAAGAAAGGAAGGAAGGAAAGAAGGAAGGAAAGAAGGAAGGAAAGAAGGAAGGAAGGAAGGAAGGAAGGAAGGAAGGAAGGAAGAACCCTAGTAATTTACCAAAGTGCTTGATCACAAAATGATCACCCTAAAGTAAGTTTTTGTTTGTCTGATATTTTAATCAGACCTCACACAGCAATGTGTCTCTTCCTCAGTCATAATAATAATTCAAGATGAATACTTTTAATGTGTACCTTTTGCTTCTTTTACAATTATATTGTTCTATTATTTTCTTCTGCAAGGCTAGTTGTTATCTGCCCAGAATTATTTATTTAAGATAGGCAGCTATATACATTTCTAAATAAATAAATATTGACTACTGGACAAAGAGTGGAAATTTGCTCTGTGATAACATATCCCATAATATGCTGGTAATAGATCTGGGTATGTTTGAAACGATTTCATTCACTTATTACTGGGCAATTCATGTTTTTGAGTCCCTCTCAAAGTGTTTATCAATTAAAAAGAGATTTTAACATAAAGGCAACTGGCTACTAAGCTGCGTAAATTCGTCTTGCAAATAAACCTCTATCTGATAATCTACCTGGCATACTGTAAAGATGCTGAACTAAATGCATTCTCTGAACATAAACAAAGTGTTGAACAATTAGATATTTGACAGTCAAGTTTGATTCATATTTATTCATAAGTAACTTTTCAATGGAAGAAGAATCCATTCCCAAGGAAGTGAGCCTGGGACCGTCGCTTTACTTCCCTACATTCCTTTGAAAATATGTCAAAGGAAAAAATGAAGATTGTTGTGCATGGTTAATTCCCAGTGGCAGGTCGAAATGTTAAATATGCTTGTCTAAGGTACATGATCATGATAAATTGAAACAAATTAGACATACTATTCCATGTAGCAGGCAGTATTGACCTATTCTGAAATGCATTATTGGGCCAATTTTAAAGCAGAAGAATTAAAGTCATTGATTAGTTTCTATGGGATTGTTACTTGCATCAATAGATGAGTGTATTTCCAAAGCAATCAACACACAGTGGCAATAACTAATTTGCAATGGAATTAATGTGTTAATATCACATCTGGCATGACAAACAACATTCTAAAAAGGGAAGTATAGTCTTGATCTTTGCATTTGTAAATCAGATCGGTGTGAAATTAAAACTCTGATGAGATTTAGTGCGGAATCAGCCAATTGTAATGGCACTCTGCAAGACAAGAATTTGCATCAAGCAAAAAACAAGGAACAGTGAAAGAATTCCAAACTCCATTTGGCAAGTAAAGAAGTTGGAAAGTTCTCACACAAGCAAACAATGGTGTAACAGTATTTGTGAGAGCTGCAAGAATAATTTATAATGATCGCTAAAGGTGGCACTGTCTCCTATGGTTATTTTGAGAATGAGCACCAAGAATTTAAAGAAAAGGACAGGACAAAAATGAAAATATTTCTCCTAATATTACTGTGGGTTGAGGGAAAATTTAAATCTTGCAGCCTATAAAATTAGATAAGGATCTAATTAAATGTGAATTAGGTTTTCTCTGATATTCTTTTTTTTTTTTTAAGGAGTAGGGCTTGGAGATCACAGAAGAACATTTGATGTTTGGGGTTGGCAAAATTCCAATCCATGCATATCCCAACTCTAAAGGGAAAAGGGAAGAACAAAATAACAAAATAACAGAATTGGAAGAAACCATGGAGGTCTTCTATTCCAACCCCCTGCTCAAACAGGAAGTCCTCTACCATTTCAGACAAATGGCTGTTCAATCTTTCTTAAAAGCCTCCAGTGTTGGAGCACCCACAACCTTTGAAAGCAAGTTGTACCACTGATTAATTGTTCTAACTGTCAAGAAATTTCTCCTTAGTTCTAGGTTGGTTCTCTCCTCCTTGATTTGTTTCCATCCATTGCTTCTTGTTCTGCCTTCAGGTGCTTTGGAGAATAGCTTGACTCCCTCTTCTTTGTGGCAGCCCCTTAGATATTGGAACACTGCTATCATGTCACCCCCTCGTCCTTCTTTTCATTAGACATATCCAAAATGGCTACCCAACAGGGCTACATAGCCCACAAAGCTACTTCCTAATTTTTTAAAAAGAATTATAGCTTACGCCTAAGAGTTGGAAGTTAGAATTATGTTGTTATTGGAGATGACATCTATACAACAACAATGAGTAAGGGATTTGGGTGTATATGGCTCTGCGGATGTGGGTGTCTGCAATGAGATGACAACTGGATGTGTGGCCGGGAACTAAGGTGATGGCATAATAAAGAGTACAGTTTGGATAATGGTGTAATCTTATTCCCACCTCCCACCATCTCCCACTTTTATTACATACACATATAGAATTCCTACCAGTTAGAGATAAATATTATATAGGCTTTCTTCCATTTGTATGGAAAAGCTCCTTCCAGCCTCATATCCCTGAGGCATTTGTTCGTTAACCATTTCCATTCCCCTAATTTGGGGAAGGAAGCAGAAAGCCATTCTGCAGATATATTAGTTTGTTTGCCTCTTTAAAACTCAATAATAGGAAGAGTCCAATTTCTCCTTCCTTCCCCAGCTAACAAGCAGAGTAATAAATGAATATTTAAACTAGCCGAAAATATATTAAGTGGAAATAAATAGGTTTCATTTGTAGCAAGTGCACACAGGTTAATTAACAAGAAGGAGCTTTTGCACTGAAACAAGGCTCCCTGATGTTGTACATGCAGGTGCTGTTAAGGGCCAATTGAGCTCTATAGGATAATTATGAAGTATCATTCTGTGCTTCCGTTTGTTAACAAAGGGCTGCCTGCAATTTGCCTAAACCTATAAACCATCATCTGTGATCCACGGCAGCAATTAAATGACAAACATCTTCTCACTGGAGACTTGGAGGGAAACAAAGGAGGCACGATGGTATTTAAGGAGCCAGATGGATATTGTTGTTGTTGTTGTTGTTTAACAACTGTCAATGATGGTGGCACCATTGCCAATAACAGAAAGGGGCATTCGGACATGTCTGATATAAGAAGATTGACGAGTTCCTGACAGGTGGGAAGGAAAGGACTAAAAGTGAATGCTTACAAGAGTTAACCTTGTCAAAGATGGCTCTTTCGGATATGGGTAGATTTTCAGGAAGGTCACAAAAAACAACTTTTTAGGAACATAGCATAAGAAGAGCCTTGTCAAGCTCTTCTGTTCAGAGAACTTTAGATGTGTTAGACCAGTGTTTTTCAACCTTGGCAATTTGAAGATGTGAGAACTTCAAGTTGTCAAGTTGAAAACAGTGCCCACTTTTCAGCTTTTCTCAATGCAGCACCATACAGATTTCTGATTGATCCCATTTGTACACTGCCACATTCTCAATGGGCTTTCAGTGGTTTATCCTAGAGGAACATCAACAAACAACTTGAAATGTAGACAGTCAATGTCTATATGACATAAATAAAAGTTAATTAAGATTATATTAGTATATTTACTGATAATTAATAACAGCAGATAATTTACCCTTGTAATATAGTTTATCTAGTTTTTAACTGTAATATAGTTTGTCTACATTGTAATGTAATGTACCCTTGTAAGCTAGTTTGTCTAGTCTAGTGAAAAAGAGAACTAGAGGTGACATGATAGCAGTGTTCCAATGTTTGAGGGGCTGCCACAAAGAAGAGGGGGTCAACTATTTTCCAAAGCATCAGAAGGCAAGACAAGAAGCAATGGATGGAAACTAATCAAGGAGAGAAACAACCTAAAACTAAGGAGAAACTTCCTAACAGTGAGAACAATTAACCAGTGGAATGGCTTGCCTCCAGAAGTTGTGGGTGCTCCATCACTGGACGCTTTTAAGAAGAGACTGGACAACCATTTATCTGGAATAGTACAGAGTGATTGAGTAGGGGGTTGGACAAAAAGACCTCCAAGATCACTTCCAACTCTGTTATTCTGCTATATCTCTATTTGTTTGGCTAATCAAAACTTGGAACTTGTGAGGTCTTCCTTGTGAGGAAGAAATTCAAGTCTTTCTGACATTTGACCTTGAAAGTTGTCTAACTATTTAGATGATGAGCTTGCTGTATTAATGCCACAGTCTTAAATAGTGCCATTCTGTCTAAAAGGCATTATAATTCTGTGAGGAAATGTAAAACATAAAAATATATAATACCCTTAAATTTTAAAATGACTATACAGCTCAAATATAAGTGCATTTGCAGCTTATGTGTGTTACCTTTGTTCTTCCGGGTTGTTACTATTTAGATCTAGGGGAAGGCAACCTGTGTGCAATTAAGGCCACAAATGTTGCCCATAATCTGCCATTTTTTCCTTACATTTTTATCCTGCCATTTTTTTCATATAAAACCCAAGACAGTGAACATACCGATACTCCTTCCTCCTATTTTCCCCATAACAACAACCCTATAAGGTGAGTTGGGTGAGAGAAAGGGACCAGCCCAAATTCATGCAACCAGCTTTCATGTCTAAGGTGGGACTAAAACTCATTGTCTTATGCTGATTGGCCCAAAATCACATAGCCAGCTTTCATGTCTAAGGCGAGACCAGAATTCACCGTTTCCTGGTGATTGGCCCAAAGTCACCCAATCAGCTTTCATGGCCTGGGTGGGACTAGAACTTTTGCTGCTAAATAACAAAAGATATTCCAAACCTATCTTCTTAAGTGTAGCAACATTGATTAAATACGGGGGTCTTCAGACTTAGCCCTTTTATGACTTGTGGACTTCAACTCCCAGAATTCCTCAGCCAGGCATGCTGGCTGAGGAATTCTGGGAGTTGAAGTCCACAAGTCATAAAAGGGCCAAGTTTGAAGACCCCTGATTAAATACATGCAATTCATGTTCTTTAGCACATGTTTCAAAAAGATTCCAGCTGTTTCAAAGAAATCAGATATGACCTTGTACATTTTTAAAAACTTGGCATCCACACAATTAAAAAGTAATATCACTGTTACTAATCTAGAATCATCTCAAAGAGTCCAATTCCTCAAGAATAAATTTTTTGATGGTTCCTATTAAAAAGTGCAAGCTATTTATTCCCCACAACACCCTTATTGCAAAAAGAAGTAATCAATAGATAGTTTTCTCCAGGGCATAATTACTAATTAGTTTCTCTCGGAAAAGAAAGAAAACCTTATATTAAGGGAAAAAATGATAGATCAGCACAAAGAAATGCCTTAAATCAACACATCTATATAGTAAAATCATTGATTTTGAAGTTTATTGAAGTAATCTTTAAAGAGCTTATATAAGATTTATCTAGAAGTGATACTCTTTAGAAAGATCCTGCTTGATTACTTTAATTAACTGGACAAAGAACCTCCAAAACTTTTAATTTCTCCAATTAAAATTTTCTTGTATTTTATTATCCATATGAAAAGACAACACAAAACTGGGTGCAGTGATATAAAACAAATTATTCAAACTGCTTGTCTATGACTGTAATAAAGATTTGATTGGATAGAAAAAAATCGTATATGCATGAGTTTCACTAATAAGATTGTAGAATTTTATTTCTTTTTCCAACTTTAAAAAAAAGTGTAAATCCAAATATTTTAGTAACCAGTAAAGCAACAGCTTTCTTGAAAGATTTAATAATCGTAGAGTCCAGGTATAAAAAGTTCAGTCAGCTTAGTTAAGCAGTTTTGATTAATCTTTTTTTTAAAAAAAGTTCAATTTCAATACTTAAAATACTAAATTTTCATTAAGTCAAAATTAGGTTAGTCATTTACTGAACGTGGAATTGATATTTGAGTGTGAGAAGGAAGGAAGGAAGGAAGGAAGGAAGGAAGGAAGGAAGTTTATGTATACAGTTAATCCTTGACTTGCCTCCTCCCTTAATCTGTCTAGTGATTTCAGTTCTAAGCTATTCCCATCTTTATTCAAAAGTTTATCATAGGGCTCCACGTCTTGAATTTGTTGTATACCCACACTCTGTATTGCATGTCTGGGAACAGTCCATAAAGGAATTTTACCATTTAACTTATAATAATACTTTTTCCAGACACGCAGGTATAGCTCATAATTGGTATCATCATGCACAACTTCAAGCCAGATGGCAAAAAGATGTTAAGATGGGTTTTTCTCTAAAGGATGAAAAACTGATTATACAAATTAGAGATCAAAGAGCGATGCATATTAAAAGAATATATGACGCTTTAATTGAAATTGATTCTGGAAAGGAACTAGTTAAAGACTGTATGATTAAGTGGGAAGGGAATTTTGGTTATTCAATCAGGATGGAAACTTGGAAAAGAATATGGGTGAAAAATGTTAAGTTTACACAAGCTCAGCATTTAAGAGAGAATTTTTATAAAATGTTTTATAGATGGCATTTAGACCCAAAAAAATTGTCGCTTATGTATCCAAATCTGAAACCCAAATGTTGGAGATGCGAATCTCTGGATGCAACTTATTTTCACATTTGGTGGACATGTAAAAAAATTAAGGCTTTTTGGATAAAAATATGGTGGATTCTTCAAAATATTTTGAAAAAGCGTATTGAGTTTGTACCACAATTATTTTTGTTGGGTATAACAAAGGACTGTTCCACCACAGAGACTAAGTTGATTTTGAACTTGACTACGGCTGCAAGACTGTTGGTGGGTCAATACTGGAAGTCATCTGAAATACCATCTATTGAAGAATGGACATTAAAAGTTACCCATCTGGTGGAGATGGCTAAGATATCAGCGTACCTGAAGAACCACTCAAATGAAACATTTTTGATGGATTGGAAAAAATGGATTGATTATATGCAAAAGAAATATCAATTGAAAGAACTAGATATGATATATAGATAAATAGTTACTAAATAGTAGATTAGCGGGGTTTCTTGCATTTTTTTTTTACTCTGTATTCACTCCGGGAAGCCTGGGGGGGAGGGGGGAGGGAGATAATAAGTAATAGATTATGTTTCTCAACTGTAGTTGGGGATATTAAGGGAATAGATTTTTTCTTTTTTTTCTTAGGGTGCTCGGGAAAACTTTACACCGCATTGGATGGTGAGGAAGGCGGTTTGGAGGTTAGGGGTTAGGATGTGGGAGGATGTGGTGGGGGGGGTTCCGAGCAGCTATTTGTATTGCTTGTTAAATTTGTTATTTCTCTGTTATCAGTTGAGTTATTATATTTTTGTGTTAAAATTTGTTAAAACTTTATAAAATTTAATAAAAATAATTAATAAAAAAAAAATCCTTGACTTGCCTCTACAATTGTGCCCAACATTTATGTTAAGTGAATTTTGCCCCATTTTATGACATTTCTTGCCACAGTTATTAAGTCAATCACTGCAGTTGATAAGTTAGTAACCTGGTTGTTAAGTGAATCTGGCTTCTCCATTGACTTTTTTGCTTATCAGCAGGTCACAAAAGATGATCACATGACCCCAGGACACTGTAACCATCATATATATAAGTCTGTTGTCAAGCATCTGAATTTTGCTCACATGATCATGAGTAGGTTGCAAAGGTCGAAACTGTGAAAAATGGTCGTAAGTCACATTTTTCAGTGCTGTTGTAACTTTGAATGGACACTAAACAAACTGTTGCAAGTCGAGAGTGCCTGTATTTCTTTAGATAGTACTAAAGGATTGCCAGTGTTTTATTTGGATTGGAAGTTGAAAAAAATAACACAGGAGCAGATAATAATAGCTAACCCATTTATACATAATTGCCAAGAAATTTTCAGTCAAACCTGACTTGAAGGAAACTATGCTAACTTCTCACTCTTTAGTACTTCTAAATGATTCATCCAGCTTTTCAATGGGTTTACCACATTTTTGTCTTACATACAGTGATGCATTCACAGGACCAGTTCTGTGTTTTCAAAATCAAGGGTCATCCAAAGCCCAGGGTAACCTTTACTGATCAGCAGCTACAGGAGAGCAATAGTTATGACCCGTTTGTGGGCTAACCAGAACTACTTAGCATTTACTGGGAAATCAGAAGTTAGAGTTTTGATTTAATTCAGTAAGGTTGTTCCCACTTTTCAATTTTATTTTGTTTTACCTACATCGTTCAAAGGAGTTGTGTCCAACAGAAAGGGTGGAGGTACAGTTTGCATATTTTTTAAAGTATTTCTTGGAGTTATGTTTCTTTGAAGTATGAAAAAAGTTGAGCCATATGAAAACCCTTTGCCATTGTGCTAATATAAAGCTCAAGCTTTGCAAAAATCCAAAATGCAGCTATTTATGCTTTGTCAGATCAAATGAAATCATTTTCCAAATTCAGTTCATAAATAATAACTAGTTCTTTCTAATAACTCAATTTTTATATTTTTATATTTCTATATTTTTTCTTTTTTTTAAAAAAAAATCAGAATAATGATAATAATAAATACATGAACATTCCAAAGCCTAAAGTTATTTTTTTATCTTCTGCTGGCTGGTCTCCTAAAAATATTTCTATTTATAAATTTATTGAATCTGATTCTCTATACTAGGTAACCTTAACGCCGTGAAATAAAATACTGCTTGCAACCAGAGGCTTTTAACTTAATTAGAGTGGCCAAGCATTAGAAAAATGATTAGAGATGATAGTATGAAAAAAAAGTAAAATAATTAGGTGAGATGAAAAATTCAGAGCAATGATTTCTCTTGGGCATCAAGAGATCTAAGTAGTATTAAGATAAAGAAACATTGTGAAAGTTAAGTCGAGAAGTGTATCAAAGCAATGCCGCCTTTATTCTTTAAGAAAATGTTTTTCAATACTGCCATTCTTTATCATAATAGTCATGTCCTTTCAGTCAATCCTTGTGAAGGACATTTGACCCAAATCCTAGCTACATATAATGGAATATTCCAACACGAAGAAAAGGACAATAAGACAATATTAGGTGAGAGACCCAGTTCTGTTTCAAATTAAATTATGCTTTGAAAAAATGGATTTGCCTATTTGGGATTCCAAGGAATTTATGTCCCATCTCAAAAAATAATCAAGATGAATAGAATAGAATAGAATAGAATAGAATAGAATAGAATAGAATAGAATAGAATAGAATAGAATAGAATAGAATAGAATAGAATAGAATAGAATAGACAATATGGAATGGAATTGAATAGAAATAAGAATAGAATAGAATAGAATAGAATAGAATAGAATAGAATAGAATAGAATAGAATAGAATAGAATAGAATAGAATAGAATAGAATAGAATAGAATAGAATAGAATAGACAATATGGGATGGAATGGAATAGAAATAAGAATAGAATAGAATAGAACAGAACAGAACAGAACAGAACAGAACAGAACAGAACAGAACAGAACAGAATAGAATAGAATAGAATAGAATAGACAATATGGAATGGAAGGGAATAGAATAGAATAGAATAGAATAGAATAGAATAGAATAGAATAGAATAGAATAGAATAGACAATATGGAATGGAATGGAATGGAATAGAATAGAATAGAATAGAATAGAATAGAATAGAATAGAATAGAATAGAATAGAATAGAATAGAATAGAATAGAATAGAATAGAATAGAATAGAATAGAATAGACAATATGGAATGGAATGGAATGGAATGGAATAGAATAGAATAGAATAGAATAGAATAGAATAGAATAGAATAGAATAGAATAGAATAGAATAGAATAGAATAGAATAGAATAGAATAGAATAGAATAGAATAGAATTGGAAGGGACCTTGGAGGTCTTCTAGTCCAGCAGGAGAACCTTTACTATTTCAGACAAATGACTGTCTAGCCTCTTTTTAAAAATCTCCAGTGATGGAGTACCCACGATTTCTGAAGGCAAGCTGTTCCACTAGTTAATTGTCCTCACTGTTAGGAAGTTTCTCCTTAATTCCAGGTTGCTTCTCTTTTTGGTCAATTTCCAACCACTGTTTCTTGTCTTGCCCTCTGCTGCTTTGGAGAATAGTTTGACCCCCTCTTCTTTGTGGCAGCCCCTCAAATACTGGAATACTGCTATCATGTCTCCTCTATTTCTTCTTTTCTTTAGACCTGCCAAACCCAAGTCCTGCAGCTGTTCTTCATGTGTTTTAGTCTCCAGGGCTTTGATCACTTTAGTTGCTCTTCTCTGAGCTTTTTCCAAAGTCTCAACATCTTTTTTGTAGTATGGTGACCAAAACTGGTTGCAGTATTCCAGGTGTGGTCTCACTAGAGAAGGAGAGGATTCATGAACTAGCAGACAGTCAAAAGCATACAACAGAAATTGCTCTGCTGCCAGATTCTAACATTCTTCATTTGCTACTCCATAGCAAACAGAATAACAAATTAACAGAGTTGGAAGGGACCTTGGAGGTCATCTAGTCCAACTCCCTGCTCAAGCAGGAAACCCTCTACCATTTCAGACAAATGACTGTCCAGTCTCTTCTTACAAGCCTCCACTAATGGAGCACCCACAACTTCTGAAGGCAAGACTCTTCTGAGTAGGCAAGACTTACTATTGCTGCAGAAAATGAGCAATAGTTCCTTTGACTGGGCATACTTTATCTACCCTATCACAGCTCACTGGATTGTATAGTGGGTGGGCTGTAATCTAAACTGGATAAATTGCCCAAATGATTTGAAATGCCACCAATATAAAGTTGTATTGCAATGAAAGATGAGGGCTCTCTTAGTTATGAGTTTTAGTGACATGAACACTTCTCCAAGCCCCCATTCTAATAAAAACCTTCATCCATGTAGCACCTTTCAAGGCAATAGAGTTTTGTATCCCTTGAAACAAACTGAAACTTACATCAGTCTCAACCAACATGGGCATACGATCGGAACCAGAAAGTCTACTGTTGCTGAAGTTAGAGATACCTGACTTGTACGAGACACTTAATGTGCAATTTCATTACTAGAAATGTACAGTATTCAGATCCAAAAGTAACCAAAAGTGGTTCAGATCGAGCACAGGTAGCCTTGTTATATATCTCAGAACACAAGGATCTTTACCCCATTATTACATGAGATCAGGGACATGTTGGTTTTAGAAGGCATTATGGAGGAAGTGGCAGGATACAGTCATGATCCAACTTTTCTTAAGATTTGTTTTTTTCAAAGCAAAGATTTGCTAGATGGTATCATCAGTCTTTTATAAAGACTTTGAAGAATGTCCGGAGACTGCAAGTAGTCCAGAATGCAGCCGCGTGAGCTGTCTTGGGTCTTCCAAGACATGCTCATATTACTCCAGCCCTCTGTGAGCTGCACTGGCTACCTATTGGTCTCCGAACACAATTCGAAGTGTTGGTTATGACCTATAAAGCCCTATATGGCAATGGGCAAGGATACTTGCGGGACCGTCTTCTGCCTCATGAATCCCAGTGACTGGTTAGGGCGCATAGGGTTGGCCTCCTACGGGTCCCGTCTGTTAGACAGTGTCATCTGGCGGGGCCTAGGGCAAGGGCCTTCTCCGTTGCTGCCCCAGCCCTCTGGAACCAGCTTCCCTCAGAGGTTCGTACTGCTTCCTCCCTCCTAGCTTTCCGGAAATTATTGAAGACCTATTTATGCCGATAGGCTTGGGGCATATGAGCTGTGCTCTGTCCCTCGGCCCTAAGAGTGTCCCGCCATCAACGGCTGTGAGTTGAATGTGTTTGTATGTTGTGTGAATGACATTAATTTTTAAATTTTTAAATTAATTGTGTTTTTTAATTGTGTTGTTGTTGTGAGCCGCCCCGAGTCTTGTGAGAGGGGCGGCATATAAATTAAATTAAATAAATAAATTAAATAAATAAATTTAGGTCAGACATGTCAAACGTGTGACATCACGTGACGTCGCGCAACGTATCAGGACAGTTTTGCCATTGTCAGCAATGGGGAGGGTGTGGCTTCTGTGTGACGCATCCAACCTGCGGGCCGGCACTTTGACACCCCTGGTTTAGGTGATATATGTAGCACTCATTCTCTCTGTGTGTGTTTATTCCTTGAAAAAAAGTAAGCTTTACAAAATCCCTTGAAACAAACTAAGCTTTAGAGGAGCCATGAAAACATATTCTTAGAATATTGTCTAAAAGTTTAGCTAACATAGCAATAGCACTTAGACTTATATACTGCTTCATAGTGCTTTACAGCCCTCTTTAAGCTATAAAGAAGCAATATGCTGACTCTGTTTTACAGAGTCAGCATATTTTCCCCCAAAAAATCTGGGTCCTCATTTTATCGACTTCGGAAGGATGGAAGGCTGAGTCAACCTTGAGCTGGTCAGCACTCCACCTGTATCTGTTGAAACAAAATAGGTTTTACAGGAGCCATGAAAATATATTCTTAGAATATTGCCTACTAGGAGCCCCTTAGGAAAAGAACATTAAATTACTGAGATCTACTTAAGTTTTTGTATATATTATATGACTTTTGGAAATTAATATTTTAGTAACCTTTGAGAAAATAATTCAAAATCAACAAGGATCCAATAAATGCAGAGTATTCATATTTAGACTGAAGTGGTTTTTTAAAAAATGCACAGAATTGGATTTTTAAACCCATCTTTGCAATCATAGAGTCCCCAAAATTGAATAAATGAGGATTGTGTCCTCTCAAAAAATGCTTCAGTCTGTGCTTACGTTCTTTTTCCATTGCAGCAAGTTTTGTTTTAAAATGCATTCCTGCAGGCCTTTTGGAGAGGGGGGCGGAGTTCCATAATTAATTTATTCATATCAGTATAACTCTGAAACAGCTGTCAAGTAAAACATCTTTGTTTCAATGATTTAGTAATTACATGAACAGGTTTTACAGCGTTTGATTAAAAGAAATCTAAGAACAGGGACTATCTCTATCTGTCCAGTAGGTGGCATAATTTCTGCACTGATTGAAGCCTGTCAGCTCAATTGAAGAAAACTAACACCTATCTGTTATTTAAATCTTCATTTCCTAGAAGGATCTCATTACATTCCTGACAACTTTAAAGCTACTCTCTTCTACTCCCTTAGTAGCAGTAAATCCAACTTGAAGACATATATCTAAATATAACTACATCTACCTATCGTATACCGTACGCATTGTATATGTGCATATATCTTACATCTAAGTACAGAATTGCATTGTGAAAGTAGCTTTAAGGTACTTTTACTCTTAAAAAAGAAGTAAGAATCATAAAAATTCTTTGTAAACATATGAAGACCAGTTGTAGGAATTGGCTCTATTTATCTAGTGAAAACAAGGACTGGGGTGACATGATAGCAGCGATCCAATATTTGAGGGGCTGCCACAAAGAAGAGGGAGTCAAGCTATTCTCCAAACCACCAAAAGGCAAGACAATAAACAATGGATGGAACCTAACCAAGGAGAGAAGCAACTTAGAACTAAGGAGAAATTTCTTAAGGATGAGAACAATTAACCAATGGAATGGCTTGCCTTCAGAAGGTGTGGGTGCTCCACCACTGGAGGCTTTTAAGAAGAGACAGGACCCCCACTTGACTGGAATGGTATAGGTCAAGGTCTCCTGTTGGACTAGAAGACCTCCAAGGTCCCTTCCAACTCTATTATTCTGTAAAAGTTCTGAAAATAGCACAATCAGTTATTTTCCTACTGTTGGGATTGTGACTGTTTTGAATCAGGTGCACAGCACCAATGAGATGATTGAGTTCTAATATTAGTAACCCTTCCAATACATTGTGAAATCAGTCTGTTATAACGGCATAGCAAGTTTAAGTGGGGCAGGAAACAAGAGTTTAACAGCATGTCCCTTCAACGTGTCAATCCTGCTAGCTCTTCCAAGAAGAGGGAAAGGGACAGGATGCTTATTACTCATAAAGACAGCTTAAGCTTTTCCAGGATAAGGATGCTTTAGGGTTCTTCTTTGGCCTATGCTGCTGTGGGTGGGTGGGTGGGTGGGGAATATGTCAGATTAGGACCAGAGAGATCCAAGTAGAAATCCATGAGCTGACTTAGAGCAGCGGTTCTCAACCTGTGGGTCGCAACCCCATTTGGGGTTGAACGACCGTTTCACGGGGGTTGCCAAACACGGCAGTCCGCCATTTTTTCCCCATTTTCCCCCCATTTCCACTCGGCCATCACGCGCGCGCCACGCATGCGCGATTCGGCCCATCGTGCCGTGCATGCACGGTTTGGGCGGTTGCGTGCGCCGCACATGCACGATTCAGCCTGTCGCACCGCGCATGTGCAGTTCAGCCCATCATGCGCGCACCGCGCATGCGCGTTTCAGTCCATCGCGCCGCGCATGCGGATTTCAGTCCGTCGCACTGCGCATGACAGTGTATTGGCAAATATCACATAAAGCTAATTTCAGAAATATTTTAGAATGGCTCAGCTACTGACTTTTTGAATAGTAACTTCCCCATTCCTCCAGATGCCATCCACCACCCTGATGACAAAGTGGATTGAGTCTCTCTGATGCCTTTTAATATGTACATGGCTGATTTGCCATGATTTTAAGACAAACATTAATTGAGCCAGGATGAAAAACTCTACATAGTGTGATATCCCTGTTAAAGCTTTCATGCTATTCTTCCTGATCTCTTAGAAGATTCTGAAACTGCAATATTAATTAATGGTTTTAAATATGATATATTGCACAAGACTGCAGTCCAAAATAGATTATCCATGACTGTGAATCAATTTTCAGATTCTATGATCTGTTAATCATAGTCAATCAGACACTCTCTTCACTTCCAACAATGAATCCTAGCATGGATTATGATTCAAATAGGTAGGAGTTTTAATTAGAAGTCAATTATACCATTGGCCAAATTCCATTGATATCTATATCCATAGCTATATACCGGTAGCTATGGGACTGCAGTTATATGCTCAGTGAATGTCTGTTCAAGCTCACTCAGATGCAAATTCTACTGGGATCAAAGGGATTTACTTCTATGTGTTACCTTTACTTAGTGATTTTTCAGTAGCAGAAGGAGCTGGTGTTAAATAAACAGAATAATGGTACAGGAACTTTCTACCTGGAATAATAGTGGATGTAAATTAACATGCTGAAACATCAGAATTGTGGAATAAAACCAATATAATGAATGCTGGAGCTTGAGCGGTAGATGCTACTATAGCTTAAGGGCAAGGCACAGACCTTCTGTTTGTTACTTTATTTATATATATTTATTTTTTACATATGCTTATCTAGTTGGCTATTGTAGTTAGTAAGTTGCTGGACTCAGTGAGTCTATGGTCTCATTCAGCAAAGTAATTCTGTGTTGCTGCATTCATCTTTCAACTAACATACAACCCAGTAGGTGTCTGTATTCAGCCATTCACAATTAATGTCCCCTTGCAGGTTGGGGACAGATAATCCTGGCAAAGGCCTACCTATGTGGTCGCTAAGAGTCAACATCAACTTGGTGACACATAATCAATCAATCAATGATATATTAATTGTGCTGCTTTACCTAATTATTCAATCACTTTAAAGGCTTCTGAAAGTCAGTTTTGTGTAACTCTGAAGTCTGATGAATATCCCACTGGCCTAATTAATTTTGCCCATGGCTATGAATAGATGATGTATCATGCTTTACCCATACTGCAGCTGTGAAAAAAGAGCCCCCCCAGGAAGATCAATATCCTGCTCATATGAACATGTATATCAATTAAAATGTAACCACAATATTCAGAGGTAGTTGTGTAAATTATATGTGCCATCATCTTAACAATATTCTTAATATTCATCCATATTTGTCACATAATTGACTACCTATACGTATCAAAAGTTTGTTATACTGGGGAATAAAATCTTGGCTAAATAGAACCATTTAGATAGATGATAGATAGATAGATAGATAGATAGATAGATAGATAGATAGATAGATAGATAGATAGATAGATAGATAGATAGATAGATAGATACAGTGCTTTTTTTCTTAAAAAAAAAAAAGGTGCCAGAACTCACACATGTCATACAACCCGCCTTGCCTATCTTACAAGGTTCCATCCAAAAAAGGTGCCGGAACTCCGTTCTGGGCATTCTATGAGAAAAAAAGCCCTGGGTAGATAGATAGATAGATAGATAGATAGATAGATAGATAGATAGATAGATAGATAGATAGATAGATAGATAGATAGATAGATAGATAGATAGATAGATAGATAGATAGATAGATAGATAGATAGACAGACAGACAGACAGACAGACAGGCAAGCAGGCAGAGAGACAGACAATTAGATAGATAGAGAAGATAGATTAAAGATATATTGGACTTTTTTCCTTTTGTGTAAAGACTGATGCAAAAAATGAATTAAGCAATTCTGCTTTCTCCCTCCTGCCCATCACCTCCTTGCCATCTTCTCCCATTAGTGGACCAATTTTTTTCTTGTTTTTTACATGCCCCAAAAATACTTCTAAAATTATTTTTGACATTTGCTGCAAGTCTTAGTTCATTCTGAGTTTTAGCTTTCCTGACTTCATCTTTGCAGATTTGGGCTGTATGCTGGCATTCTGCCTTAGTTATGTGTGCCTCTTTCCATTTTTATATTTGTATTTTTTTGTCTTTCAGTTGATCAGACGGTTCTTTATGCAACCATGCTAGTTTCCTCTGGAATCATTTATGTTTCTTTTTCAGTGGTATTGTGCTAGACTGGGCTTTTATAACTTCCCTTTTCAGAGTTTCCCAAGCTTCTTGAGTTGTTTCCCCCTTTAAGATTTTCATCCATGGAATCCTTCCCAAGCTTTCTCTAATTTCGTTGAAATAAGCTCTCTTGAAGTCTAAGACACTAATCTGACTTTGTTCTATAGCTTGTGTTGAATTCCAATATGACATGATCAGTCTCCCTCAAAAAAATTTCCTAAAGAAATGAGAACCTTCTTTTCACTTTCCAAAAACCTTCAGCCTTTATTTTGAGGAGGTTATGGAAAAGAAGAGAAAATCAATGAGATAAATTCCTTTATTGAAACCAACACACATAAAATTAAAAATAAATGAAAAGAGGAAAATAAAGAACCCAATAATTATGCTGCTTCTAAATCACTAAGGGACTATAATGCTTTCCTTCTCTAGTGGCTTACAGCTTGGAAACAGGATATTCACTAAGTACGTCTTACGTTAGCTGAACAAAACACTCCTCCAGTTCAAGTGGCAGAACCATTGCTTTTGGATAGGAAGGAAGAGTTATGTTCCCTAAAGGGATGGAAAGCATTCCAATTCAATTTTCAAGCGACCAAAGTCCCACGTATTTACATCCAATTAGCAATCTCATTCCTGGTGTTGTGAAAGGCAATTTAATATGTACTTCCTGGGACAGGGTCATATCTCAAGTATACATACACTCTTTGGCTACCACAAAAGTTTTCTTTCAGGATAGACAGACCACGAAGTTCCTAACAGTGGAAACAATTAACCAGTGGAACGACTTGCCTCCAGAAGTTGTGGGTGCTCCATTACTGGAGGTTTTTAAGAAGAGACCAGATAGCCACTTGCCTGAAATGGTGTAGGGTCTCCTGATTGGGCAAGGGGTTGGACTAGAAGCCCTCCAAGGTCTTTTCCAGCTCTATTCTGATTGAAATCAATAACAACTGCCAGGTTCCTTCTGAGCCATTTGAGCAAAACAAACTGCTCAGAGTTACCAACTAGAAGGGAAAGTGGCAGATTCGAAGAATATGCCGTATCTTTTCAAACTGAAATATATTTAATAGTTCTAGCATTCAAGAAGACTAATATACCAAATGAGAATGAAAAAGAAATAACCCAGTGGATCAATATTTGCAGATCGATGTCTCAGACACGAAGGAGCAAATATAGAGAAGGAGGCTCCGTAGAAAGTAAAACAGAAAGAGCAAAGCAATCCTCAGCCTGTTACATCACCCCTTCTTGTTATGATTTATTCATGCAATTGATGCATTTTAATTTTAGAAAACCTTTTTCAAGGACAGAGTAATAGAACTTTCAAAAATATAAGGTGAAGATTGAACTAATCGGTCAACAGTATTAGATCATGCAAAGTGAGTGTACAGCGATGTAAGATAAATGCGTAGAAATTTATTCTCTGTAATATTTTCAGAGTAGTTTTGTCAGGAAAGGAAATGGGAACCACAACGGAGTAGAGTTAGGGTAGATCTGGAGAATTCCAGACTTAATGACAGATTTTATTCTAGGACTTAAAAGGCTGGCACATGAGGTTTGTTTCTATTTCAAGAGGAACCTGTGACTTCTCAGTTACTTTCCAGAGAAGATTAAGACTCAGAAAAACTGTAGGAATACTAACAGCCAGAACAAATGACCTCTTTTACTTAATTATTTACTCAATTAATTGTTATCCCACTTTTATTTTGGGTCAGCTCAAGGTAATCTACATATCTAATGCTCCCATCTTTTATTTGCCCAAAAAGAACAACCCTGTGAGGTAGTACAGATTAACAGAGACTGGTCCAAAGTCACCCAGCTAGCTTTCATGTTCAAAAGAGGACTAATATCCATGGTTTCCCAGCAATTTAGCTATAACCAGTCCTATAGGTTGAGGTGAATTAGCACCTCGGACAGCTGATTATGAAAGAGCAGTAGATGCAAATATTCAAAGTATTTTGGGGCCAAGTTAGAAAAAATTCACATGTGTTTTACTTTTCTTTGGCATTAAGTGGAAACAACAATCCATACATAACTATTTTAATTTTCCTGGAAAAGAGCTGGCCTGGCCACAAGTAGATTTTGTTTTTCTCCATTGCTTCCAAGGTCAACTAAAAGTAATGTTTTGTCTGATTCAGATAAATGGCCAAGTTACTGGCCCATGATAGAGAATTTTTTCAAATTAATTAATTAATTAATTCTGTCAACTCTACAAACGAATTTGGCTGAAGCCATTTTCCCTTTGTTTTCGGTTGCCACAAAATTGGGATGGGGGGGGAATGAGTGTTTTGTAGCTTAGTCAAAACAATAAATTGTTCTGTGGGAATCAAGGTCATTGCTGGTTGCATTTTGGTGGGCTAAAGCTTCTGTTAGAAAGCCCATTCAAGTAGTTAATTGGGGAATGTGAATTATGACATATTACTGGGGTGGGAAGTTCAACTTTGTAACATTGTAACCTGGGGGGGACTTCAGTCTTGGGTTCACTTTTGAACGTGCCAATATTATATAGGCAAATAAATATGTTCTTTAAGGAAACCTTTTTGCCTTGGAGTTCTTTTTACTGGTCTCATCTATTGGAACCATGACACATCCATCCATCCATCCATCCATCCATTTATTCATTCATTCATCCATCCATCCATCCATCCATCCATTCATTCATTCATTCATTCATTCATTCATTCATTCATTCATTCATTCATTCATTCATTCAATTTGTTTGCCATCCATCTCACTGTGACCACCGCCACCACATTTTTCCTATGCCTGGTGCAATAATATAATAAGCTTGATAATAATGTGATGCACTACCATGTTGCATGATGTGGTAGGGCCACCTTGCTTACTTCAGTTGACCAAATGTGTTTGTTCAGTGTAGTCTGTGTTTAAGGTGTTAAACTACAAGGGAGTTTGAACCACAGAATGGTTTTTAGGTAGAAAAACAAGGCAAAGCCACTGTTAGATACACGTTTTAAGCTCCTAAATATGGATATGAACCAATCAACCAACCAACCAATCAAATAAATATTTTTCCAACATGCCCCAATGTGACTATTACTGTTTCCAACTTATAAATTGTGTTTTCTTATTTTTTTAAAAAAATCTGGCTGTAGTTTTATTCTGCTTTTGATGATGTTGATTGCTGCTTGAGTTTTTATAGGGACAAAAAAGCTAGGGTACCGTATTTTAATTAAATAAAATTAAAAATCTGTACCTACTGGAGCAATATAAGCTTTTCAGCAGCCTGGGGACATCCTGAATCTTATATGAATACCAGTGTTCAATGGGAAATATTCCATATGGAAAACAGAAAGCAAGAAATCAACATTTTGGATTATATTTTTGGATTCAAAACATACTTTCAAGCTAATATATTACTCTGTGTTCTGTCTTTGGCACATATTCTATTTCAGTTCTTGTGCAATAGATTTCAAATGGAAGTTGGTCTTTATTTGTGCTGAGTTTATCACTACTGGATAATGAAATAGCAAAGCATACATCAGCCACTCGTTCCCTCGCTTTTGCATTCTGACATGTACAATCTCTTCTTTTATGCCTTGATCCATCCCACAATGAGACAGGTTGAATTGAGAGCTAAATAAACTACTGACGTTTAACTTGCAATGGGAGGCACTAATTACGTTTAATTTCTGGACCTCTTTTGATGAACTACCCAGCCCTGAGTCAGCAGTGGTGGTCTTTCACGAGGGGTCCAGAATTCTGCAGCTGCTGTAACTCCACATTTGCCTGCAGCAGCTCCGCCAGCTGTCTCTGCCTATATTATATAATGCCGAACAACTGGAAGCGATAATGTTTCTCCCCATTTGCCTAACAATACCAACATGAACAATAATTCAGGAGACTGAAGATTTGTGTGGTAATTTAATAAACCCCATGCATATTTCTACAATTGAGCACCACATCTGTGCAATGGATCCTAGAAGTGTAATATTCTTTTATAAGGGACCATTAACCAATCTTAAGTTTATAGGTTTCCTTAAATCTTTTTCATCAGCTGTTAAACTACGGTAAAGAGAAAATTGCCTCTTTTGAGACACGGGATAGTAAAACACAAAGACTGTGATTAAACGTCAATCAATTAAGGATGATCATACAATAAAAATGCTGACTGATGATTAAAATGAGCTCTTTCTGGGAGAATTTCACAGCAATATTAAGAAACGGTGTTTAAAAGTAGACAGACTCAACTTACACCTAATTGTATACCAGGGAGGGTTCTGCTTAATTGCTGTATTTGGCATAGGAGCTATCTTGGTAACAACCTTAAAGAGGGATTCTTTTTCATATCTCTATGCTAAGAAGCAAAGATTTCCATCTGCTGGATATTATTAAGTCCTTGACCTCGAGACATAATTGGCAATTTTGAATGACATGCCTAATGATGTTTTGAATTAGCTAGCATTCATTGTATTGAAAAAAACACACACCTAGAAATAGCTAATGCAGGTCACACCAGAGATGAATACATTAAACAAACCACAAATTATTTATAGAATGGAGGCATTGGACAACTTTTGCAGCTAACTCCAGTAACAGATTTTTAAAAAAGGAACAATAAAAGGTGAGATGTGTTCTGGTAACTATTTAAAATTCTGTGAATGAAGTTGGACAATAGCACCACAAAAATGTTGCCAAATAGATCTTTTTACTTTAAAAATAAGTATAAAGTATAAAATCTGCCTCCAGAAATAATTTTTGGAAGAATGTCACTGTGCAGGTAAGATTATAACCTAAATCAAAGCAAACTGAACTATTATTGCAAAACCATTCAAAGTGAGTCAGGAACAGGGACAAAAAAGGCAGTTCTTTGCCATTACTATTTATGTGAGATAATTTTGCATTTTCTCATGACATTGTTTTTGACAATACTGAGTGATTGAATTTCCATTTAAAACTGAGTGAAGGAGACATTGGATTATAAAAATTGAATACATTTGGAGCCTGATCAGAAATTAAAAGTCAGATTTTAAGCCTTGTTCATCCCATGCAACAGAGCAATAATGACCTAACAACCACATTCTCTGGGTGGGAGTTAAAAAGTCAAGATATGGATATGTCATTGTGATGATTGTCTTGTTCCTCTTGTATGGTAGTGTGATGCACATGCAAGATACAAAAGGGCTGACGTGCATTGAGGAGATCTTGTTTTTTTTTTTTTATCCCCATTCAAATTTCAGAACTAGAATGCTGAAGTCTACTGCAGGTTTCTTCTATTGATTTTTTCCTGTTTTCTTCCATGCACTGATAGTTATGAAGTTCAACTCCATACATTTAAAGCTCTTCTTTCAATATTTTATTTATTTATTTGTATTCTGCCTTTATTATTTTTACAAATAACTCAACAGCAATAGGACCTAGACTTATATAATACTTCATAGTGATTTACAGCCCTCTCTATGTGGTTTGCAAAGTCAGCATATTGACCCTTGTTTTACCGACCTTGCAAGGATGGAAGGCTGAATCAACCTTGAGCCGGTCAGGGTCGAACTCCTGGCAGTGAGCAGAGTTAGCTTGCAATACTGCATTCTAACCACCGTTCTAATCCCTGCGCCATCACAACTCAAAGTGGTGAACATATCTAACACACATATCCAGCACACCTTCCTCCTCTTATTTTCTCCACAACAATGACCCTGTGAGGTGGGTTGTGCTGAGAGTAAGTGACTGGCCCAAAGCCACTCAGCTGGCTTTCATGGCTAAGGTGGGACTAGAACTCACACTCTCCTGCTTTCTAGCCTAGTGCCTTAACCTGTAGACCAAATTGGCTCACAGTATTGAGCTGGTATATAGGGACCTGTTATAATTTATTGGGAGTGAAATAGTCCCCAAGTGATAGATTTCTTCCCAGAGAAACAGTATACTGTATAAAATAATGTTTTACATACTATAAAATGTCACAAGTTACAGTTTTTTTTACAAAGGCAGGAAGTACGGCAGGAAAGATGGGGGATTTTAATTAACTGGACATTTGTTGGAAAAAAAAACTCTGTTTAGCATGGTCTTTTTCAGGAAATTCTTGTTTTGTCTTTCTCCTCCAAAAAGGTAAAGAAAGACAAAAGAAGACCAGCTGTGCTTGACTAGCTATTAACCAACTGCCAACATTTAATTGAGAAATAAGGAAATGAGCTAACAGGACTGTGCAATACTAGAACTCATAATTTTAAGGGAAATTTAAGCTGAGTGTTGCTTTAATATATATCTTGGACTTCAAAAATTCAGAAGTTAATAAGCCTACAGCAGCGGTAAGTAGCAAACCTTGGCAGGAAAAGTAATGAGAAAAGATAGAAGGGAGCTGTGAAATGCTAAAAGCATAGTTGCAGAAGATAGAATCATAAATATTGTGTTAGAAAGTCTGAAACTCCGAAAGAAATGAAGTTGGTAAAGAACAGCAGAAGAAATATTCAGAATAAAAGGAAGAGGACAAAATCACTATGCCAGCTAGGGAGAGAAGGCAACCAAATTCTAAGTAACAAAGAAAACGTAAAACTACACAACTTGCATTGTGGCTCATCCTTCTCCAATAAGAGGTTGTGTATTTGACCAGGCAATTTTAAAGAGCAGGAACAAGGTGCAGAAATGAAGATTGGCTGAACATAGTCAGGAAATATCTATGGGATATGAATGAATTGAAATCTCTGAGGCCAGATAAATCGTATATTAGACACTGATGATCTGAATAAATATTTATCTCTGGAGAATGGATGATGTGTGCCAGACAATCGGAGGAAAGCAGCTGTTCTTTTTAATTTCAAAAAAGAAGGAACAAAATTCAAGAAGATTCTAGAGGAGATAATAAACTGTTGTAAAGTGTCTTGCATTACACAATTGGGCTGGTATGCATTATGCATTAAATAAGTCAATATTACATTTTATAATTACATTACATTTCTAAGTATCTTAGAAAAACGTGTGGTACTTACCAGAAATCAGCGTGGATTAGCCCTGAATACATTTTGTTGCTTAATCTTACCTGTTTATCAGTTTCCTTCCTTTTTTAGATGTTTCCTTCCTTCAGTTTCCTTCCATTTAAAATGCAACTAAGTCAAACAATGATTTAAAAGGCATTGTTCAAAAATGTAAGCATTATCATAATGCAGTATATATGTAGTATATATGGTATTGTATTTATCTCTTCCTGAGAAAATGTACATGATTAAGCTATTATTAAAACCCACTCCTCTTTATGTTGGTGATATTTTTCAGCGAAGACATTTCGCTAACAGGTCAACTTTTTAGCTATTTATTTATTTATTTGAAATCGGCAGGGTCCCAAAGTAGATTACAGACTGGATTGGATCATTTGCTGTCACTTCCTTTTGTGCCAATGTAAGCTCTGCTCTAGGCAGTGATTGAAATTGCTTTCCTTTAAAGACCAATAATGAATGAACGTGGTTCCATTAGTTATCTATCATGAAGTGTATGGCTGATCCTTTCTCATTCAGGACTCATAAAAGATGCTGACTTAATGGCAGTTCCAAAGAACAAAGACAGTAAAAATGATCTTTTCATTTCATACTTTTTGTAGATTGTATGTGTATCAGTACTCGGTATTGTAAGGTATGATGTGTTTCATGAATGTATTGAGAAAGAAAAAGAGGAGACAAAACTCAGATAAAGAGGACCATGATCAAGAAAAGAACTTCATTGCAAGAACTTATAATGATGAAGGTGTCAGAAGAAGAATATATATAAAAATGTGTTCTGTGTATCAGACCAAAATCCTATCCAACATACTGCTTCTTCAGTAACTAATCTGATATCTGAGAGAAACCAATAAGCAGAACATGAGTTGGCATTCCTCCAAAAACTGGTAACTGAGACACAAGTTGCTCATGTTTGCATCACATAGACTTCAGGACTCCTTGATGCCAATAATCAATATCCCATATGGATTCTTTCATGATTTTTTTTAAAAATTGTGTTTAACATCTTCTGTAATTCAGTTTAATTATAAGAGCCCATAATTTAACATTATGAAAGTTGTACTTCTCTGAGGAGTTTATTGTAGCATATATGATTCCTACGTTATTATTCTACCAATCTTCTCAACATGTTGGTAAATCAATCAGAACAGAGCTAGAAGGGAACTTGGAGGTCTTCTAGTCCAACCCCCTGCTCAAGCAGGAGACCCTATACCATTTCAGATAGGTGGCTGTCCAGTCTTTTCTTAAATACCTCCAGTGATGAAGCACCCACAACTTCTGAAGGCAAGTGGTTCCACTGGTTAATTGTCCTCACTATTAGGAAGTTTCTCCTTAATTCCAAGTTATTCTCACCTTGATTAGTTTCCATCCAGTGTTTCTTGTCCTACCTTCTGGTGCCTTGAAAAATAAGTTGACCCCCTCTTCTTTATGGTAGCCCCTCAAATACTGGAATATTGCTATCATGTCACCCTTAGTCCTTCTTTTCTCTAGACTATCCATACGCAATTCCTGCAAACCGTTCTTCATATGTTTTTGTCTCCAGTCCCTTAATCATCTTTGTTGCTCTTCTCTGCATTTTTTCCAAAGTCTCAAGATCTTTTTTGTAATGTGACGACCAAAACTGGATGCAGTATTCCAAGTATGGTCTTACTAAGGATTTATAAAGTGGTACTAACACTTCATGTGATTTTGTTTCTATGTCTCGGTTTATACAACCAAAGATTGTATTAGCTTTCTTGGATGCTGCCGCACACTGCTGGCTCATGCTTAAGTGATCGCCCACTAGGACTAGAGGTCCCTCTCACAGTTACTGTTTTTGAGCCAGGTTTCGCCTAATCTGTATTTGTACCTTTGATTTTTCCTGCCTAGGTGTAAAACCTTGTTTTTACTCCACATTAAATTTAATGTTTTTGGATAAGCCCATTGTTCAAGTCTGTCAAGATCTTTTGGGATCCTGAACTTGTCTTCCTGCCAGCTTAGTGTCATCTGCAAATTTGCTGAGTTCTCCATTTATTCCCTCAACTAAGTCATTTATGAAGATATTGAAGAGTATTGGCCCTAAGATGGAACCTTGTGGTACCCAAATTGTGAATGCACTGCATTAATTTGATGAGCAAGCATCTGGGTCTACTTGATCTACTATAGTGGTTCCTTCCTGCAGATATTTTTCAATCTAGACATGAAGACTTTAGTTAGATCTTTAGTTCTAACTTGAGTTCTGTGAAATCCCTGACACATAATACGACCAATTCCAGTGTCCTTGGATGACTTACAATGCTAATAATAATTTATTACTTTAGGGAAAGCCATATTTAATATCAAGAAATTCCTGAGTTGCCAATAATATACACAATAGCTTGGGAAAAAAAGCTGGTTTATTTTATTTCAGAACATGCAACCTTAGTCCTACTTTATTCTTCCAATAAAGATATCACTTAAGCCTTACAACATTATTACTGTTAGTATGAGTATTGAGAAGTGGGAAACAGTGTTATTCCCCCTAGCATGTGTTCTGATAATGGAAACTCTTATTAAATATACATGCAGTCCCTGGTTGCCTATAAATGTGCCTAATCAAAGAGTACCCTACAACTTTGCTCGAAATCAATAGAGAGCAGGCTAGAACAAGAGTCTATGTGCAGAAGTTTTATCCCCATTGAAGGAAAGCACCAGTTTACTTTCTAAGTGTAAATATCACACTGCATTTTTCTGGTTTAGTGTATCCATCTTCTTCATTTAATTATAGACTCAACTGCTTCATTTTGGAGTTTCATTCTGTTTTAAATTAGACATATCAGTCTTCATACCTGCTCTTTAACAAATAAGCCCAGTGACTGTTACTCAAAATAAAAAAAATGCATGCAATAGAATTAAAGGATCAACAACTTCAAAACTGATTCCATTTAGTTGTGTCTTTATTCACAACATGTTTTATTTGCCTGCTTCTTTTTCCTCTTTTGTATAAACTACTGAGCAGTAAAAATAATAATTTAAAAAAAAGCTTGCTGATCATTTGTGTTTTCAGCCATCACAATAGTGTCATCAGCATAGCACAGGTTATTGATATTTCTTTCATGATTTTAAAAGCTCATGTTCTTCCAATCCAGTTTATATCAGTATACAGTATATTCCACATATAGTAGATACGGGGAGAGTACATAACCTTGAATACCCAAAAAGTGAAATTATAAATTAATAAGCAGATTTCAGAATTGGCAAAAGGACATAAGATCAATTAAACAACTTGAGATGAATAATGTATAGAACTTGATCTTTCTAAAAATCTGAACCAGTGTACTGAGTAATAAAGATAACTGAGCCAATGTGCATTTTGGATAGCTTACACTTTAAATCAATAGAACTTAAAATCAGTTACAGCCATCTTAGTCATGAACCTGATTACTTGGAAGGAAATAATGGAACTATGTGGAATTCAATAGAACTACATGAACATCAAAGGAAGGAAGCAGTGGGGTACCTCAAGGTTCCGTTTGAGGCCCAGTATTCTTCAATATCTTCATAAACTATTTAGATGAGGGAATAAAGGGGAACTCATCAAATGTAAAGATGACACTAAGCTGGCAGGAATGGCCAACACCCCAGGTGATAGACTCAAGATCCAGATAGATCTCAACAGAACTGAACACTGGGCCCTATCCAACAAAATGAAATTCCAGAAAAAGGATTATAGATTTAGGCAAGAAAAAGCAAATGTACAGATACAGATTAGGTGAAGCATGGCCTAACTATGACAAGGTTCTTGGAGTCCTAGTGGACAATCACTGTCACACAATCACACTATCACACAATCATTCCTGACAGTTAGAACAATTTATCAGTGGAACAACCTGCCTCCAGAAGTTGTGAATGCTCCAACACTGTAAGTTTTTAAGAAGAGACTGGACAACCATTTGTCTGAAATGGTATAGGGTTTCTTGCCTGAGTAGGGGGTTGGACTAGAAGACCTCCAAGGTCCCTTCAACTTTATTATTATTATTATTATTATTATTATTATTATTGTTGTTGTTGTTGTTGTTGTTGTTGTTGTTGTTGTTGTTTAAATATGAGCCAGCAGTGTATAACAACAGCCAAAAAAACCAATGCAGAGGGATAGAATGAAGATCACATGAAGTATTAATAATGTTTTATAAAGCTTTAGTAAAACCACACCTGGAATACTGCATCCAGGTTTGGTCACCATATTATAAAAAAGATCTTGAGACTTTGGAAAGGGTAGAGAAGAGTAACAATGATGATTATGGGACTGAAGGCTTTTAAAACATATGAAGAACAGTTGCAGGAACTGGGTATGGCTAGTCTAATGAAAAGAAGGACTAGGGGCAGTGATGGGATTCATCCAGTTCACACCAGTTCAACAGAGCCAGTAGCTAATTTTTTGTTGCCCAGGCCCAGAATGGACTTCTGGAAGCGGCATCCACACAGAGAACCAATTGTTCACATATCTGAATCCCACCAGTGACTAGGGGTGATATGATAGCCCTGTTCCAATATTGAGGGGGTGTCACAAAGAAGGGGAAGGTCAGCCTATTTACTGAAGCACCAGAAGGCAAGACAAGAAACAACAGATGAAAACTAATCAAGGAGAGAAGTAACTTAGAACTAAGAAGAAATTTCCTAACAGTGAGAACAATTAACCAATGGAATGGCTTGCCTCCAGAAGCTGTGTGTGCTTCATCACTGGAGGCTAAATTTTAAGAAGAGATTGAACAGCCACTTGTCTGAATTGGGATAAAGTCTCCTGCTTGAGCATGGAATTGGACTAGGTCCCTTCCAATTCTGTTATCCTATTAAATCCAGTTCAGTTCATCTTTAATATGAGTCAGTGAGTCTGGCTGGTTGGTTGGTTGGTTTTGTTTGCCATTTATAGGAACTTTGCTATGACACAACAGCTGTGGAATGGTCTCCACAAAAAGACTGAAAATATTAAACATTATCTCTTACTTTTCCATTTTGCCACTAAACTATAAAGCCCATTTTATGGTTGATTGTCAGTGTTTAAAAATTTTATTGATGCTCCGTTTTTAGGAATGCATGTTACTGAGCTTCATTCCATGAATGAAGACAAGAATTAAAGAAGAAATGTATAACTTTTCCTGCTTTCTGTCTCCAGTAATGAATTAAATGTTTCTGAGAAGCGGCCACTTGAGCTGTCTTGGGTCTCCCAAGACATGCTCATATCACTCCAGCCCTCTGTGAGCTGCACTGGCTACCAATTGGTCTCCGAACACAATTCAAAGTGTTGGTTATGACCTATAAAGCCCTTTATGGCAATGGGCCAGGATACTTGTGGGACCGTCTTCTGCCTCATGAATCCCAGCGACCGGTTAGGGCACATAGGGTTGCCCTCCTACGGGTCCCGTCTGTTAGACAATGTCGTCTGGCGGGGCCTAGGGCAAGGGCCTTCTCTGTTGCTGTCCCAGCCCTCTGGAACCAGCTTCCCTCAGAGGTTCGTACTGCTCCCTCCCTCCTAGCTTTCCGAAAACTTTTAAAAACACATCTATGCAGACAGGTTTGGGGCGTGTGAGCTGCGCTCTGCCCCTGGGCCTCTGATTGTGACTGTGTGTTGTATGAATGAAATTGATTGCCTGGTTTTTACATTGTAAATTGTAATTTTAATTGATTTGTGTTATACTTGTATTTTTGTTGTGAGCCGCCCTGAGTCTTGGGAGAAGGGCGGCATATAAGTCTAATCAAATCAAATCAAATCAAACATGGTATAGTTATTAGGCTTTCTGTTCTTGCGTGCAGTAATTAGAAAGCTGGTTCAAACCAGAGTTTTTATTGCATTGTAATGGTTGATAGTTACTTATCCAATATTGTGATAATGACATCATCCATTAAATCATGATCAATTCTTGGTGATTTTATGGGCCAGGTCTCTCTTCCTCTCTAGTACCACTTCTTTGAGTCCTAGTGGACGATCAATTGACTATGAGCGAGCAGTGTGCAGCAGCAACCAAAAAAGCTAATACAATCCTGGGTTGTATAAACAGAGGCATAGAATCAAGATCACGCGAAGTATAGGTACCACTTTACAAAACCCTAGTAACACCACACCTGGACTACTGCAGCCAATTTTGGTCACCATATCACAAAAAAGATGTTGAGAATTTGGAAAAAATTCAGAGAAGAGCAACAAAGATGATCAAAGGCCTGGAGACTAAAACATACGAAGGATGCCTACAAGACTTGGGTTTGGCTAGTCTAAAGAAAAGAAGAAATAGGGGAGACATGATTACAGTGTTCCAGTATCTGAGGGGCTGCCACAAGGCAGAGGGGGCCAGGTTGTTCACCAAAGCACCAGAGGGAAGGACGGGAAACAATGGTTGGAAGCTGATCAAAGAGAGAAGCAACCTGGAATTAAGGAGGAGAAACTTCCTGACAGTGAGGACAATTAAGCAGTGGAACAGCTTACCCCCCAGAAATCGTGGGTGCTTTATCACTGGAGATTTTAAAAAAGAAACTAGACATTCACCTGTCTGAGATGGTATAGGTTCTGCTGCTTGAGCAGGGGGCTGCACTAGAAGACCTCTAAGGTCCCTTCCAATTCTATTCTATTCTATTCTATTCTATTCTATTCTGTTCTGTTCTGTTCTGTTCTGTTCTGTTCTGTTCTGTTCTGTTCTGTTCTGTTCTATTCTATTCTATTCTATTCTATTCTATTCTATTCTATTCTATTCTATTCTATTCTATTCTATTCTATTCTATTCTATTCTATTCTGTTCTATTCAACTCTAATTCTATTCCTTTTACTGCTAACTCTTCCAAACATAATTGCTTTCTCCACTGAATTCCCCTCATGACATGGCCAAAGTAAGTGAGACGCAGTTTCGTAATTTTGCCTTCCAGTGACCTGTCTGGTGTTATGCGCTCCCATACTTGTTTGTTAGTCACATTTGCTGTCCAAGGAATATGCAGGAGCCTTCTCCAGCAGCACAGCTCAACGGAGTCAATTTTCTTCATGTTTTGCTTTTTAAAGATCCAATATTATTTATTATTTATTTTCAATTCTTTTAAAACGACAGTACAGAATGCTACTATGCAAGATAGATAAATAAGAGAACAGGGCTATATAAGAAACAGTTGCACCTTTTCTTTGTTGACTACAGCCAGCCATTGGCTGTACCTCATACCATCATGTGGAATATATTAACGCCAGAATGCCTCGATCTTCTTTCAAGAAACCTTTACAATGAATTTGAAGAAATTCATATGGTTAATCTACACAGTAAGAATGATAGGACCAGGAGAGATGACCCTGGAATCAATATTACAGATCAAAACATTAAATGGGGAAACAAAACAACCACTTCATAAATGCCTGGCACAACATAAAACAGTGGTTCTCAACCTTTTTCAGGTTGAGACCCCACTTGTGCCGCCCATGCGCGGCGTGACCCCGACACGTGGACACGCGACGGTCCGGTCCGCGCATGCACGCGCGACGGGCCGATACGTGCATGCATGGCGCGCGCGCGACGGGCCGATCCGCACATGCGCATGCGACGGGCCGATCCGTGCATGCACGTGTGACGGGCCGATCCGCGCATGCACGGCACGCGCGCGATGGGCCGATCCGCGCATGCGCGGCGCGCGCACGATGAAGAAAAAAATGGCAGACCGCGATGGGCCGAACCGCGTATGCGCGGCATGCGCGCGACGGGAGAAAAAAAAATGGCAGACCGCAGTGTCCAGCGACCCCCGCGAAATGGTTGTTCGACCCCAAATGGGGTCGCGACCCATAGGTTGAGAACCGCTGACATAAAAGAACAAATACCTCAAGACAAGATTCAGCAGTCCATCTGCATTTAAAAGACAAAGGCCGCTCTTTCCAAGACAGCAAAGTCCACATTCTGGACAGAGAGGACCGCTGGTTTGAAGGAGGGGTCCAATTTATGTCAAAATTGAAGAGCCCTCCCTCAACAGAGGGAGAGGGATGTGAAACTATCCATCTCCAGTCTACCACACAGTCCTTTCAGCAGTTCCAAGAAGGCTCCACAACCACTTGCACTATTCAGGTGACCCTGAGGACACAGCTAAACCTCCAGGTGGTCTCAATGACTTTCTAAAAGAATGCAAATGATCAGCTGTAAGCAAGGAATATAAATCCTTCAATACCATCCAGTCAGAGCTGAAGAAGCTTCTTGGATGAAAAACGAAATGTCTCCAAAGAAAAACAAGAAACCCCAGTTGCCTCTTGAAAAAGCATCTTTGGCACAACTATGACCTGGATGACTGAGAATCTCCATAGAGGTCAAAACATTAACAATTTGAGATATGCAAATGATATCACTTCATTAGCCTAAAGTAGAAAGGACTTAGAAGGGCATTTATGAAAATGAAAAAAACCAAATTATGAATATTCTAAAAAAATATTCTAAAAAATTTTCTAAAAATATTCTAAAAAAAAGGACAGACTTGAAGGAAACAGTCTGGACCTCAGACTGATTTCTGAGTTGACATGACCATTTTGAACTGAAACAAATGAGTTACTAGAGTGGCATCTTTTTGATTGTGGCTTTGGGTCAGTTTTGACTCCCGGGGACTATAAAAGTCTGTAAATTTTGATTCACAATATTTTTGGAGGTGATGTTGCCTTTGCTTTCCTTGGACTGAGAGAAATGATTGCCTCAAGGCAATCTAATTGACTTTGTGTCTAAGAGAAGATTAAACTTACAATCTCTTGGTGTCTAGTCTGATGCCTTCAACCACAATCACTGTCATTGGTTGACTTAACTTTGAGTTTTAACCCCCCGCCCCACATGTTTTATCTATTTATCTATGTATATTGGACTAGATGACCTCCAGGGCCCCTTCCAACTCTGTTATTCTTTATTCTACCTTCTTTTGGTTAGTAGTTTGTTTATTTCAATTAATGTAAAGACTATCCTCAAATATTGTATCATTCGAAAGAACCCTTTGCTGTAGGAAACTCAGGTTATTAAATAAGATATTGTAACACTTTAAATACAAAAGTTTAACAAGAGGAAAATTAGGCCTCTTCTAGCTAAGAAATAGGGCTTCTAATAAAAAGGAACTTACTGAAATCCATCCCTACTCTAGAAATGTTGTTTTGGAGTGATAGATTGCATTGCTACAAAACACACATGGTTGGATGCCTTTGACTGCAGCCTGCATCTGTTGAGAGGAATATGTCTATTGACTTACAAGTGAGTTGCAAGTGTCAAAATGCAATCCCATATTTTCGTAATAATAGCAAGCAGTCATTGCTGTACATTATTTATGGAGACTATTCAGCACAAACAGCTTAGTACACACATCTTCTTCTGCTGGGCTGCCCTCAGTTTAGATCACTCAGACAGTCAATTCCTGAGAGATCTGCTCTCATCAGTCTGAGCAAGAAAACAAAGAAAGAAAGAAAGAAAGAAAGAAAGAAAGAAAGAAAGAAAGAAAGAAAGAAAGAAAGGAAAAAGAAAAGAAAGAAAGAAAGAAATGCCCAAACTTCTGTCTTTGAGCTTTTTCAGTGACTCAAAGCTGCTGAGCCATTGCTAAGTTTTACCTCAAGGTTCAGTGAGTAAAAATTACTCAAACTCATCCTTTTCGCATCTATCCTGGCCCCGGCAATGTAAGTTAATATCAGACATGAAGGCAGATCGATCTGTGAAGCAGAGACTTGGTGCTGCTATGCTATCTTTGTCCCAAAACATGGAAGACAATGAGTGGCAAAGGCCACTGCTGATCTTAACACAAGCTGACATTTCACTAATGCTCTGGGTTTGAGGCAAGGAGAGAGGAAACAGGTGGCAGCTACATCATGCAAGCTTTTCTGTGCAGTCACAATAGGGTGATCTTCTTGCTATGCAGCAAAACAGCTTTCTTGGTACAGAAATGACCAACAATGATTTGCCTTTGCTGACCACTTGATTGCTCTAATTACACTATGTTAATATATTATTGGAAACCTAATTAAATTATTCTATTTGATGTAGCTTCGCTAACTTGATACCTCCCCCCGTATGTTTGGGGTGCAGCTTGTTGATAGGCAAGCTTGGAATTCTGAAAGTTGCAGCAAATCAGGAGGATGTCAGTCTCACACCCACAATTGTAACTATTTAGTATTTCCACTCAATTTTTTACTGGGATTGTGGTCTGTGGAAAGAGAAAGTTTTACCTTCCTCTCTTTAGCCACAAACTCCATCAAAATGACAAAATATCAGAGTTGGAAGGGACCTTGGAGGTCTTCTAGTCC
Organism: Bothrops alternatus; assembly: GCA_034064705.1. NCBI lineage: Eukaryota > Metazoa > Chordata > Lepidosauria > Squamata > Viperidae > Bothrops > Bothrops alternatus. The sequence goes on along the minus strand of JARGCV010000112.1, from coordinate 234,728 downwards.
AGCCCTTGTCAAGTGACTGTCCAGTGTCTTCTTAAAAGCCTCCAGTGTTGGAGCATTCACCACTTCTGGAGGCAGGTTGTTCCACTGGTTAATTGTTCTCACTGTCAGGAAATTTCTCCTTAGTTCTAGGTTGCTTCTCTCCTTGATTAGTTTCCATCCGTTACTTCTTGTCCTGCCTTCAGGTGCTTTGGGGAATAGGCTGACCACCACCCTCTTCTTCAAAGCCATTTCACCACTAACCATACTACTATTAATGATAGGAGAACACACTACTGCACTGTTCTATAGTGTACTACACTATCGCAGAGTGTTACTATTAAACTACACAACAGTATTCTCTTCTTTGCAACTGAATAAATGTAAGGAAGGCAGAGTTAAAATAGCTTAATGTGGGGAGGTTTCCTGCAAAAGGGGGGGGAATAATAATGATGTCTGGACATCATCATGCAAATGTGACAACTTCTGTACCTTTACCACATATAGGTAATTGCCACACTTACATAATTATATCCTCTCTCACATAGCATTAGTGCGGTTTTGCTGCAGATTGCATTGTCTCAAAAAGGCAATTGGTGACTTTATGGGTACATTCCTATATTTTTCTTTGCAACAATAAATACATAAGGAGGCTCAGCAGTTAAAGATCAGCGATGGCTGATGGTTAAAGATGCTGAGCTTGTCAGCTTTGAAATCCAAGCACCACACAATGGGAAGAGCTCAGGTTCCTTGCTCCAGCTCCTGCCTACCTAGCAGGTCAAAAGCATACAAATGCGAGTAGATTAATCGGTAACAACTTTGTAGACAAGGTATCAGAGTTCCATGTACTTTTGGCATACAGCAATGCTCTCCACATGATGATTGAAAATGTCTTCCGACAATGCTGGCTCTCGGCCAAAAAAACAGAGATGACCACTGCGCCATAGAGTTGGACATGACTGGGCAGGGAAGCCTTTACCTGCAGTTGCCATGTTTGGAGTGTTTTTATAGGAAATGACCAGGCTGAGCCCAAGGGAGGGGTCAAACACATCACCAGTCATGAGTCCCTGTGTGCAATCAGGAGAGCTAAATCTACCCCACCTTGAATGACTTCTAATTCCCGCTCATTTCCCTTGACTGTTAGTAGCTCAGATTCTTTGTACTCCTACAACTGCCTGAATCTCCTGATTTGCCTGGTGCTTATCTTCCCGCTCTGTAAGGAATGAAGCTGATAAGGCCGAAAGCAGATTAGGTATTTTCCAGGCTAGAGAGGACTGTTATGTCAACATAGAGTAGGCCAATAAAAGAACAGCCAAATACCCATTGACTTGTAAGATGGAAAGAAAGGTCCTAGAATTTAACCACGAAGTACAGACTCATACTTTCTTTCCCTTTTGTGTGGGCAGATGTTCTGTGTATCAGTAGTTTCATTCTTGCCTGCAATATATAAATTGATATACTGTAAGGAGTTAGCTTCTGTGAACTTTCAGGTAGGGAAGTGAGGTTGTTGAATAGGAGTTGGTGTCTGAGGAGCTGATATTTACAGCCATTTACAGAGCAACAAAGATGAGTAGGGGACTGGAGGCTAAAGCATATAAGGAACGGTTGCTGGAATTGGGTATGTCTAGTTTAATGAAGAGAAAGACGAGGGGGGACATGATAGCAGTGTTCCAATATCTCAGGGGCTGCCACAAAGAAGAGAATGTCAAGCTATTTTCCAAGGCGCCTGAAGGCAGGACAAGAAGCAATGGGTGGAAACTGATCAAGGAGAGAAGCAACCTAGAACTAAGGAGAAACTTCCTGACAGTTAGAACAATTAACCAGTGGAACAACCTGCCTCCAGAAGTGGTGAATGCTCCAACACTGGAAGTTTTTAAGAAGAAACTGGACAGCCATTTGTCCAAAATGGTATAGGGTTTCCTGCCTGAGCAGGGGGTTGGACTAGATGACCTCCAAGGTCCCTTCCAACTTTACTATTATTATTATTATTATTATTATTATTATTATTATTATTATTATTATTATTATTATTATTATTATTATTATTATTATTATTATTATTATATGTTTAAGCCAGACATATTCTGACTTAGTGCTCTGCTGCCACCTAGCTATTGGCTATCACAACATAGGCATTAATTTGTAATTCTAAAATAAATACACATAAGTAATTTTAAAAAGTAGAAAGCAGAATTTCTAGGTCTACCTATGAAAGGATATTTTAATATAGACATAAAAGAAAGACCTTTCCAAAGGCCATAGTAAACACATCCTCTTAGTGTTGTAACACCCACAAACATTATTATTGGAATAAGCTGTACATTCTGCATGTGTTGCTGGACTATTCAGTAAATACATTTCATCTCCATCCCTCAAAGAGACTTCTTCACAGTTAGGACATAAAGTTGCTTTGGAAATGTATCTCTATATCCAGGAAATGTTTACTTATTGGGTTGTTTAGCTGTTTATTGTATTGTTTGTTTGTTTGTTTGTTTGTTTTAAAGGTTGCTTAATTCAAACTCACATGCACAAAGAAGACAAAAAAACCCAGGAGCAATTAATGCAAAATAATATAACACAATAAATATACAAAGCAATACTGTAGTGAACAGAACTGAAAACTTCTATAACTCATCTACTGGGCTCTCCACTCAACCTGACCCCAAAGACTTGGGGAACATCTAGGCTTCTTTAAAGCCTGGAGGGAGCAACCACATGTTTAAGAGAAGATCAGTTCAAAAGGCAGGCTCTGCCATAAAGGAAGCATGCCCCTTGGCTCCCCTAAAATACCATAGTTTCAATGAAAGGATATGAAATGTGCCCACTGTATCAGGATTTGTGGGATGTAGAGATACCCTTAAGAGTTCTGCTAGTAACTCAGTCCTATTGCAAAATCCAACTCATAAAACAAAATTCACCCTATGTTTTTTTTTCTAGAAAGGTTTTCATTCTGTGATTTGGGGTACATAATTCTCAGTATAATCCATCCGTTAATCTGGCTTCCTATCAAATACAGCAATTCCCACGGCACAATAGAGTATAAGAATTACGACTGAAATTCATCAGACACGAACGTGAATTGTTGCCCATGGAAAGAGCATGTGAATCAGCTTTCTTCCCTAACCACTGCAGCTTCTAGACATGGGCTAAGGAAAAATACATCACTGGGGACAGAACACTCTTTGCAGCTCAGGTACAGTTCCTAGCATCTGCAGTTCAAAAGAACCAAATGGTATATGATGAAAATGTATCCTGCCTAAGAATCAGAAGATCAGGGGACTGGAGGCCAAAACATATAAGGAACAGTTGCTGGAATTGGGTATGTCTAGTTTAATGAAGAGAAGGACGAGAGGGGACATGATAGCAGTGTTCCAATATCTCAGGGGCTGCCACAAAGAAGAGGGAGTCAAGATATTCTCCAAAGTGCCTGAAGGCAAGACAGGAAGCAACGGATGGAAACTAATCAAGGAGAGAAGTAACCTAGAACTAAGGAGAAATTTCCTGACAGCGAGAACAATTAATCAGTGGAACAACCTGCCTCCAGAAGTGTTGAATGCTCCAACACTGGAAGCTTTTAAGAAGAGACTGGACAGCAATTTGTCTGAAATGGTATAGTGTTTCCTGCCTGAGCAGGGGGTTGGACTAGCTGACCTCCAGAGTCCCTTCCAACAACAACTACTTCTTCTTCTTCTTCTTCTTCTTCTTCTTCTTCTTCTTCTTCTTCTTCTTCTTCTTCTTCTTCTTCTTCTTCTTCTTCTTCTTCTTCTTCTTCTTCTTCTTCTTCTTCTTCTTCTTCTTATTATTATTATTATTATTATTATTATTATTATTATTATTATTATTATTATTATTATTATTATTATTATTATTATTATTATTAAAGATATTCTTCATATGCTTTGAATTGCAATTCCCATTGGTCCCACCATTATGAGTAGGAAAGACAATGGTCATAGATTAACCTACTATAGGGCAGCTGTACTAGTAAGCATCGCCATTCTTGAGTTAAATTTCTACATATCAGTTCCTGGGGAAAAAAAAAAGATAGTGAAAAACCCATCAGGACAAGATTCAGTGCATTTGAAAGACGAATGTCACTCTTTTGAAGACAGCAAAGTCCATATTTTGGATAGAGAGGACCACTGGTTTGAGGAGTGGTAAAATAATCCATCTCTGTTAAAACTGAACACCTTTCCCTCAACACATGGGAAAGCATAGGACATCATTTATCTTCAGTTTACAATTCACCCTTGTGGCAGTTTCAAGAAGATTCCACAACAAATTGCACCCTGATTCATGCTAAGGATAAATTTCTGCTATGGAGACAGCCAGCATGTACTGTAAACCAACACCAAAGAGAGGTTTAAAACCCAACCTAACATATCATTTCATTGATAGAACTGCTCAGTGACCCTGCATGAGAATGAACTAATCAATTAATGCCCTCGTGTAAACACATCTGTCACTTTAGTTGCTGTGAAATGTGATATTTCTTCCTGCTTGTTTCCCAAAGTGCTCCATGGAAATTATAGCGAATTTTTAGTATGGCAGCAGACCTACCAAAAATAGTTTGCATCACCAACATTTCCATCACTCTAATTCCAGTTTTAATCTTCCAATGAAGTGTGTGTCAGTCCACTATGTAGACTTCCAGAGATTGGGGTGCAGGCAACAGTATATAGCTTGTAATCTAGTCTCTAGATCAGGGGTAGGCAACCTTGGCTCTTTTATGACTCATGGACTTCAACTCCCAGAATTCCTGAGCCAGCCATGCTGATGGGAAAGGGAGAGTTTTCGAGCTGAACCATGCTGGCTCAGGAATTCTGGGAGTTGAAGTCCACGAGTCATAAAAGAGCCAGGTTTGCCTACCCCTGCTCTAGATCTAGCTTGCTTAGAACAGCATGAGAATGAATGTGGTAAAATTGCAGAATAGTTAAAAATGCTAATCTCCAATGTTATTGCTATTTTTACTGTTCTGGAATTCTGACTACAGGGAAGGGAAGGGAAATTGATCCCCATTCAGTCTCTGTGACAAACATCTAGGTTTCCCTTCCCTTCCCTCAGCTATCTTCAAGGAAAAGTCCAGTTTCCTTTTGAAAAAGCACCTTTGGGACAACCATGACCTGGATGACTGAGAATCTCCATAGACAGTGAGAAGTATGGTATGGTATGGTATGGTATGGTATGGTATGGTATGGTATGGTATGGTATGGTATGGTATGGTATGGTATGGTATGGTATGGTATGGTATGGTATGGTATGGTATGGTATACTACACTACACTACACTACAGTACAGTACACTATACTATACTATAAATATAGTAAATAATGTAGGTATTAACTGATGTAGCTATTTCCCCCCTCTATCTCATGATTTTGATTTCTTTGCTTTACTGGTTTTTACTTCTTTTTCTGTGCAATGAATAACATTGCTGTCCCCATACTCATAATATACGTATCTTCCAATAACAAACATTAAAGAGATTTTCAGGATATTACAGAATATCATACTGAAAACAACAATGTACAATTTTGAAAAACAGAATGCAAATCAGTTGTAAACCAAAGCAATGTATTTTGATGAGCTATCAATATACAATTTACAGAGGACTAATTCCCATGATTTTATTGGCATTGCAGATGAGTAGATAATTATGAACTATTATGAACTAAGACAGGTTCAAGTTTAACTTTAACATAGTGGTGCTAGTTTAAAAAGCATGTTGTTCTATTTTGACATTTCCTTGTCACATTTTTTAAATACATTGAGTGCAATTTTCATCCATCTTTTGAAATTCATGCATGGAATAAGATATAACAAAAATGACTTTTATTTGATTTACTCAAAGACAGATAGTAGAAAAGAAAAGGTAAACATGGGGATGAATAAAAGCACTGTTTCATGCAACTATCAGTATTATTTTTAAAATACTCTTAACCCTTAGATTCTGTTCTATTTTGAGTTAGGATTGTGGGAAAATATTAATAACCTTGCTGCTGCTACCTTATATCTCAGAATAACAATATATCTCAAAATAGTTCTTGTTTACTTGTGACTTTCTGTATAGAAGGATCTTTGTTAGTGTCCTTTCCCAAAATATTCTGACTCCACCCAGCTTTGTACTTCTTTTCCAGTAGACAGTCAATCTCCCAAGGACACCAAACAAGCTGTTATCTTGGTTAAATTTCAACAGACTTTGGAATTTATTTACAGGAAAAGCACTACCCAAGAGTTTCTCCAAAGTGTTTGAAACTTCTTCTCTGTCTTGATATGGAACTATTTTGATTAGATAAGAGATGCTATTCATGCATGAACATCAGAAACAGAAATATGAGGGTGGGAGAATTAGAACATCTGGGGCAACAGAAAGCAACATCTACCTATCCGAGCTTTTTGGGAAGGACTCAATAGATGGATAAGAATGCCAAATCCTGTCTAGCTGTCTTAGCAGTGAACCATAATAATATTTGAAAAGGCAATGTGAGCACGAATAATAATAAAGGGATCGTATTTTCAATAGTAATGTATAAGCTATGAAAATTGTACATTGAGAAAAAGCAAGGGTTTTGTGTTTTTGGAGACAATAGCTAACGATACCATAGACTGCAGAAAGAATTATGTAGTTAAGTTGTGGACTGAAATAGAGACCAACTCTCCAGTGATCAGGAAGCAATATTTTAGATATAAGTGGGTGGATGGAGAAGAAAAAATCTTTATGATAGAAGATAGATGGATAGATGGATAGATAGATAGATAGATAGATAGATAGATAGATAGATAGATAGATAGATAGATAGATAGATAGATAGATAGATAGATAGATAGATAGATAGATAGAGATGGAGAGATGGGTGAATGAATAGAGGTAGGTAAGTAGATAGGTAGAAAGGTAGATAGACAGACAGACAGAGAGACAGACAGACAGATAGACAGACAGAGATGGATAGACAGATGGATGAATAGAGGTAGGTAAGAAGGTAGGCAGATAGGCAGGCAGATGATGGATGGATGGAGAGAGAGAGAGAGAGAGAGAGAGAGAGAGAGAGAGAGAGAGAGAGAGAGAGAGAGAAATACTGTAGATGATAAATTGATATACTCAAACTCACAAAATGAGACAAAGTCATCAAACAATTAAGAAATCAATAAAATATGCCTACACTTGAGGCAAGTTCTTGCATAGCCTTTCACAAAGAGTTCAGTCTGGCTTTCCTTCTGCCATTTTGGAACATGCCTAATTATTTCACACTGAAAAGAAAATAATATAGAATGCTACATTAGCTTAATGGCTGCCCATATATCACATGACCTTTAATGATCATGTTGCCCCCTTCTCTTTTACAGATCATGCCCAAAGCATCTGTCCCATCAAATATACTGTTCTCAGGCACATCCATAGTTGCTTTATGGCACCCCTGCTCATTGCTTCATTTTATGCCTATGTTTATGGTCTTTGTATACATTCAACCATTGATCTGGATGTTCATCCTTGGGTTCCATGGACAACTGTCTGTTTAATTCCTTTCCTGGTTGGTTAGTGTACTGCATTGTTGTTCTACGCTGGAATGTTTTATGCTCATTGCTGCCTCTGAGTGTCTTTCGCTAGAAGCTTAATAAAGAGGGCTGGATTATTTGCTTTGAATGTCACCGAAGTCAAACTCCACTGACATTTGTTTTCGAGTCATGTGTTCTTCTGCACTCGTTAAGGCCATCAATGATGACTGCAATGATGCAAGGAGGAAATGATCAGGTACCTCTTCATTTAAAGGGCAGGCAGGAAAAGGAGAAATCACAAAAAGAATAATAGCTGAAAGGCAAATCGATGGGAGGTGAAAGGTCAACAAGCTGCCTGCTGTTAGTCTGTCAAAAAGTATTTAAGAGGTTCATTTGATATCACTTGCTATATTTCAGGAGGAGGGAGGGAGGGAAATGACGAGAGCTCTAGATAGATATAGTAATATGACCTTTCTGGTTTAAGGATTGCACAAAGAAAAAAGAGAGTACACCAATCTAAAGATGGAATCTCAGCCGAGGGCTTAGTTGTCCCTGGAGGCACAAAGATTATTGCGATACGGTGGCAACCTTTCAGCCTAGATGAATTAGCTAGTTTCCCGAGAGCTCATTGAGTTGTGTGGGCTACATTAATGTATCAAATTTTAATTACTACTTAAATAATACTAATTCAAACATGAGGTGGTGATTGGACAATGTCGGCTTTTCGGCTATTTTGTAAAATCTCATTTTCTCTCTTTTTGTGCTGTTCTAATTCATTTCAGGGGAGGTATCCTTGCCCATTCTGGCTTAATAGGGAAGCTAGAAGAAAGAAACCTTGCCCATTGCTTAGACTTCCTGATTTTTTTATGACAATTGGGCTACTGTTAACTTTTGGCTGAAAAGCCAGAGTCCATGGTCTGTCTGTCTCTCCCTCTCTCTCCCTCTCTCTCCCTCTCTCTCCGTCTTTGTCTGTCTCTCTGTCTCTCTGTCTCTCTGTCTCTCTGTCTCTCTGTCTCTCTGTCTCTCTGTCTCTCTGTCTCTCTGTCTCTCTGTCTGTCTCTCTCTCTCTCTCTGTGTGTGTCTCTCTCTGTGTCTCTCTCTCTGTCTCTCTTTCTCTCTCTCTCTGCCTCCCCCCCTCTCTATTTCTCTTTCTCTCTCTCTCTCTCACACACACACATCCACTTCCTTCCTCTCTCATACAGGACGGACAGGACCAAAAAGTGGATGGATCAAAATTTAACTTGAGTTAATTTGGTAGTAATTAACATGCCTTAATGTAATGCAGTCAATGTAATTAAATCCATGCATTTAATCACTTTCCTCTTCTGTCACATTGTAAAGTACATATCAGCAGCGCCCTTTGGAGGGATTCTGGGGAGACTCCAAAAGTTCTGTGCCCTCCTTGATGGACAAAAATAGCCTGTGAAAAGTTGTGTTCATTTTTTTCCAAACTGGACTGATAAATCATTCTGATTCTTTCAGGCACACATAGCATACAGGCTATCTAACCATTTCATTTTGGGATCCACTTTGAAATTATTCCATTTCCTTTGCTTCCTATCCCACCAACATTTTCCTGGGATAGAATCAAATCAGATGTTTCAGAAAATGAGAGCTAATTTGCCTCCCAGCCTTAAAAGTTCTTTGAGGCAGGCAAACCAGGAAACAGACAACAGAAGAAATACTAGAATCTTACTTTATTGATATAAAGGTAAAAGTTTTGCTGTCAGCTTAGTCCACTTCTAGGGCAGGGTGCTCATCTCTGTTTCTTGGCTGAGAGAGCCAGCATTGTTCAAAGATAATTTCCATGGTCATCTGGCCAGAATAGCTATCCGTCAAAGGCGCATGGAACGCTGTTACTTCCCACCAAAGCGGTACCTATTTATCTACTCACATTTGCATGCTTTTGAACTGCTAGCGCTGCAAGAGCTGGGCAAGAAATAGGAGCTCATCCCATTGCATGGAGCTTGGGTCACAAACCCAGGCTGTTAGCTCTCCAGCTGACAAGCTCAGCATCACACCCCATGTTTTATTGATATAGCCTACTATAATGATAGAAGTTTAAAAGCCTGGAGGTCTTCTAGTCCAGGAATAGGCAACCTTGGCTCTTTTATGACTCGTGTTCTACCCCTGTTCTAGTCCAACCCTCTGCTCAACAGGAGACCCTATACCATTCCAGACAAGTGGCTGTCCAGTCTCTTCTTAAAAGCCTCCAATGATGGAGCATCCACAACTTCTGAAGGCAAGCCGTTCCACTGCTTAATTGTCCTTAGTGTTAGGATGTTTCTCCCTAGTTCTAGCTTGCTTCTCTCCTTGACGAGTTTCCAAGTTTGCTTCTTGTCCTGTGTTCAAGTTCTTTGGAGAATAGGTTGCCCCCCTCTTCTGTGCTGCAGCTCCTCAAATATTGGAATACTGCTATCATATCACCCCTAGTCCTTCTTTTCACTAGACTAGACAAATCCAATTTCTGCAACCTTTCTTCATATTTTTAGCCTGTGGGTTTTATATGTTTTAGCCTCAAGTGCTTGCAGGATGTAAAATTCACTTTTTGATGATGTTTCACACTAGATTGGTTTAAATTGCCACAGATAAATATGCATTATTCTTTGTTAGAAGAAAGTCCATCATATTTTCTGAGAGAACTTTCATAGTTTTTATATCAAGAAAGAGTTGGCTATATAGGTGATGTGACACCCAGAAAAATACGGCATACTCCATACTCCGGAATAGGGCGGCATAGAAATTAAATAAATAAATAAATAAATAAATAAATAAATAAATAAATAAATAAATAAATAAATAAATAAATATAATAATAATAATAATAATAATAATAATAATAATAATAATAATAATAATAATAATAATAATTTAATCCTCCAGGGAAAGATTGAAGGCAAATGAGGTCTAGGCAGAAGAAGAACATTGTGGCTTCAAAATCTAAGGGACTGGTTTGGACAAAACTCAGCAGCACTTTTTCGTGAGGCTGCTGATAAAAACAGGATCGCCAACAGGATCGCCAACATCCGATAACGGATATGGCACAAGAAGAAGAATATAGGTTCCATAACAGAATATTTTCTGCATTTGACATTATCAAAGAATTTTTTTTGCCAGCATCAGACCTCAAACTTCGTAATGCATTACTTTCCATTCATTGCTATATCCCATTGGTCCAAGGGATACAAATAGATTTTAAACATTCTTTCCTTTTTTATGTTTTTAATAATCTTCTACCTTAGTGAACCTTTGAAAGGACAAAATAGGCAGGCACTTTTTTATATCATCTCTTATTCAATAATTGGTATTTGAATGATAATTCGATAGAAGGATGCAAACGTATTTATCTGTTTCTTGCTAAATAAATAATACAAAATTAAAGGGGAAGAATCTGATACAAGTTGCAGTCAGTTATTACTGCAAGTTAACTGTCAGATAAATGCGCCAGGTCCACTACAACATTAACAAAAACAAACAAAAGGATTTATTATACTAAATAGCACTTAACTGCAGGACATTGAAATGTAAATGCTGGGGGGCATTTACCATGAAACTTCATGAAACAACTCAGAGGTTTGGGGCAGTTTAGTGATGGAAAGAATATTTGGTTATTGTTGTTCATCTCTCAAAACAAAAATGTTTTATGTTACTTACAAAAGCCTTTTCTAAAGATTATCTCTGTTCAAAGTTGTACATTTTGTACCTCATATTTTATACTTCCTAGTGCACGAATGTGGTACAGTTTTGACAAAAGGCATTGCAGTCACGATCCTTGTGAAAACAATACTAAATTAGAACAGATGGCTGTGCTTGATTTTTTGCTGGTCTGGTAGATCAAATGCGGGAGGGAAAAACATTGCCCCTGGACCTGTTAGCATCTTCTAATTCTCCAGGAAAGAAAATCCAGGCAAATACCACTTTTTAAATCATGTCCCATGAGATGACAGCTGCCTTAAGACTTTGTTTTAATTTTTTTTTTTAAATCTTCCTTGTCTGTCAATTGCATGACACATTGCAACCTTGCAGCGCATCTGAGAAATTCCAGGTCACTTTTATAAGTTTGCCTATCTGAATTTCAGTTGGCATTTCATGATTTCCCCAAAGCACTCTGGGATATAAAATGTGCTGCCAGCTGATTCATAGGCCACTCTGGGGTGGGCATGGATGATGAGGCAGGTGTCTTAACATTGCGCCTGGTTTATACAGGACACTGGGAAACTAGAGCACCACACACTATAGTGGTAGTCCTTGACTTACAACAGTTCATTTAGGGACCGCTCAAAGTTACAAAGGCACTGAAAAAAATGACTTATGACCATTTTTCAAACTTACAACCATTGCAGCATCCCCACTATCACATGATAAAAATTCAGACTCGTGGCAACTGATTCATATTTATGACAGTTGCAGCCACTGGTGGGATTCAAATACCTGAACAACTAGTTCTCTTATTAGATGCATGCCTGGGCTTCCAAGGCCTAGAACAGACTTCCGGAAGTGGCATCCATGCACTTCCAGTGGGCCATTCTAGGCCTGGGAGGCCTCCTCCAGGCCTCTGAGGCCTAGACTGGACTTCTGGAAGCAGTGTGCATTCAGCTGGTTCTCCGAACTCAGCAAAATTTAGCTACCAGTTCTGCCAAACTGGTGCAAACAGGCTGAATCCCACCACTGGTTGCAGCGTCCCGGGCTCATGTGATCAACTTCTATGACCTTCTGACAAGCAAAGTCAACGGGGAATCCAGATTCACAGAACAACCATGGTTGTAAAATGGGGGGGGGAACTCACTTAACAATGGTCTCGCTTAGCAACAGAAATGTTGGACTCCATTGCCATAAGTCAAGGACTACCTCTATATCTTTTTTTCATCTAGCCCATTTAAATCAGATCCATTGATCTCTGCGTGGCAGGCCAGTGACCATTTTCTGTGTCCAGGAAAGAGCCTTCCCACACATTGACATCTGTCAGGGACCAAATATAGAATGACACCCACCATTTCAGTTAATCTCTAGTGGCAAGCATCTAATTGCATGGAAAAATTAACCTTTTCAATGGCAGTTGCATGGAGCAATTGGCCCCTCACCCAGAGGCTTGGATTTAGTGCTTAGTGGACACTTCAGGTTATTGAATGAAAGATCCATCACTACAAAACAATCTACCAATCCTCGGTGGTCCTAAAACTGCTGGTCTCCACGTCAGTCATTTGTATAGCTATTATACCAATGACAAGGCAAGATGCTATGTACTGGAAAAATCTATGTCTGTTTCTTTAAAACCAAGATTCATTACTCTGACCTCAAAGTTCCTCATTTTTTAAAGAGAAAAGCCTTTGCTAAAAGTTTTTATCAAGTATATTGTGCAAGCATGTAGCCATGGAGAAATAGGATATGGATTTTTTTTCAAAGAAGCAATTGATTATGGTTTTATATTGCTCTTTTGGAGGGAAGAAGTTTATTATTAATATAGATATTTATCATTTATTTTATTCCGGTAATGTAAATGGCATATATTATCTCTTCCCATCTCTGTTACATTCTCACAACAGCTGTTTGGAGCAGCTCAAAGTCACTTGGTAGGTATGGGAGATGTATTAGGATCTAACTGAATCTTCAACCATAAACCAAAGAAAATGATTTCATTGAATTTGTTGGATCCCCAAAATGAAACAGTTTCTCTAATTAAAACAAAAGCAAGGTGCCTTATTTAGGTGTTGCAAAATTGGAAAAATTACAGAGATGAGCTTTATCTTTAAAGACATACAGATTTCTGTTGGCTGCACCATCTATCCTTCCCACAAGATCCCCTTGGAATCTTTGCAAGAGAAAAAAAAATCTATTTTAGGAAGGTGGGCACTGCCACCTGATTGGATAACACTTTAGACAGAAATGTAAATGTAAAGAAACCAAATCTTGAATCTGCTATAGTGTAAACTGGGTCATTCAGATTTCAGTGTAATCACTTCAGCTATTGTAGCCAAATCTGTAAATCTCCAAGATCTGCTTTCCTATTTACTGCATGCAGAGGCACTGGAAGAGCAGTTGAGACAATGTGATTGAAACATTGAAGATCTTCTTCTTCTTCTTCTTCTTCTTCTTCTTCTTCTTCTTCTTCTTCTTCTTCTTCTTCTTCTTCTTCTTCTTCTTCTTCTTCTTCTTCTTCTTCTTCTTCTTCTTCTTCTTCTTCTTCTTCTTCTTCTTCTTCTTCTTCTTCTTCTTCTTCTTCTTCTTCTTCTTCTTCTTCTTCTCCTCCTCCTCCTCCTCCTCCTCCTCCTCCTCCTTCTCCTTCTCCTTCTCCTTCTCCTTCTCCTTCTTCCCCTTTCTCCTCCTCTCCTCTTCCTCTCCTCCTCCTCTTCCTCCTCCTCCTCCTCCTCCTCTTCCCCTCTCCTCCTCCTCCAACACCAACACCAACACCAACACCAAAACTAGCAGATTTTGATGCTATCTGCCAGAGCTGGAAAACTTTGGAAGTTCTGCACCTTGCATGGCATTTGTCAAGACTTCTCAGAGTATCCTCCTCTGAATGTGACTATGATGCTGTTTGGCAGACACTAGATCATATAGCAACTAGCTGTCATCTGAGAGCTTATACAGGAAGAAAAGCAGACTTCCTCCAATTAACAAATACCACCCTTAATTGGATAAAAGGCCTAGATACTAAAATATAGAACAATTTTATTTTACGAACTAACATATTTTGAAATGCAACTTGTAACTCAGTACATAACTCCTTGGCTTTTTTTACGTTTTACAAAACTGATCACACATCTCCAACTTATGTGTATCACATCACTATGTGTCCTTTTCATACATCGTTACTGCTGCTTTTGTTCCATATGCTAAATAAATAAATAAATTTTGAACTAAGACTTAAATGGTGGCAGATTTAACAAAGGACTTTGAAGCCTAAGTCATTTCTGTTCTTTAGCAAGTAACATTCATTCCTGTACAAAGGAAGTACTATATTATTTTTATTTGAGGGGTGTGGGGTTTTTTGCCAACAGTATTTAGAAGGAGAGTGCAAAAGTTGGCTTGAAACTCAACACTAAGAAAACCAAGATCATGGCATCCGGTCCTCTCAATTCCTGGCAAATAGATGGGGAAGAAATGGAGGTAGTGACAGATTTTATCTTCCTGGGCTCCAAGATCACCACAGATGGGGACTGCAGCCAAGAAATTAAAAAAATGCTTGCTCCTGGGGAGGAAAGCTATGGAAAATCTAGACAGCATACTAAAAAGCAGAGACATCAGCCTGCCAACAAAAATACATATAGTCAAGGCCGTGGTTTTCCCAGTTGCAATGTATGGCTGTGAAAGTTGGACCATGAGAAAGGCTGAGCGCAAAAGAATTGAGGCCTTTGAACTATGGTGCTGGAGAAGACTCCTGCGAGTCCCCTGGACTGCAAGGCGATCAAACCAGACAGTCCTAGAGATCAACTCTGACTGCTCTTTAGAAGGCCAGATCCTGAAGTTGAAACTCAAGTACTTTGGCCACCTAATGAGAAGAGCCTGATTCCGGGAAAGATTGAGGGCAATAGAAGAAGGGGACGACAGAGAATGAGGTGGCTGGATGGAGTCACTGAAGCAGTAGGCGTGAGCTTAAATGGACTCCAGAAGATGGTAGAGAACAGGAAGGCCTGGAGGAACGTTGTCCATGGGGTCGCGATGGGTCAGACACGACTTCGCAACTAACAACAACAATATTTAGAATGAGTAGATCACACATGCTCCGATCTTATTTAGCATTACATCCTTATTTTAAAAATGTAAATGGTTATAGTTTTTCTTTAGTGTCACTGGCAAAAAGACTAATATACACCAGTTCCCAAGTAGGAGTACATTATTTGGTTCATAAATCTAAAAAAAACCATAAGAATGCTTATGGTTAAATAATGGTAAGTACAAGTTTCAGAAGAAGGCTTTAACAAAAGAGGTTCTTCTGGAATTATATAGGAGAGAATGAGTTAATTTTAAAAAAGAACATCAGTAAATATTTCTGCCTTTTCCACTAGCAAATTCACCATCGTATTGCTTAATAAATTAGCATGTCTTATTTAATGCAACCAGGTAATTTGTACTGTACAGAAAGATGTTCTGGGCTTTCATATTTTTCTTTAAATGAATCGGAATTATGAAAAAGAATCTTTGCAGAACTTTGGTGGAATATTTTGCTAATATATATATATATATATATATATATATATATATATATATATATATATATATATGGATTTTATGGGGTAATTCAAGTACATATAGATTATACACACATGTAGACACACACACACACACACACACACACACACACACACACACACACACACACTACTATATCAGGCATTGGATTTAAATAATGACCAAAAGTTTGATTTGATGGACTATGTTTAGGACTTGTGGACATATGGAAACAAAAACACAGTAATTTAAGGGACTACAGCTACTTGAATAAAAGCACTTTAAATTCATACTGGACGTGGGAACAAGAAGAAAGGACATTTTATCACACTTGGTAGACCTGTAAAAAATCTAGAAAATTCTGGATTCAAAAATGTACATTCATTCAGAGGATTTTAAAGATTAATATATAATTAACCGGAGATCTTCCTTTTGTAACTGATGGACAAACTGTTGTAAAAAAAAAAAAGACATGGAATTTTGTTTTTATACATAATAACTGCAGCAAGATTGTATATACAAAGAGGGAAAGATTCCTGTAATACCTACAACAGTGATGGCGAACCTTTTAGAGACCAAGTGCCCAAACTGCAACCCAAAACCCACTTATGTATGGTCGTGTGCCAGGTGGACGTGGCCCATTGGGTGGGTGTGGCCCATTGGTTGGGCATAGTTGCGGTGGTAACGGCCGACTGGGTGGTACTAAAAAGTTCAATCAATCAATTCCAACTTTGCAAGATCTTTTTTCCCCCGCGAGAAGTTGAAATTGATTGATTGATTGAACCTTTATTTTTTTGCACACAGCGGCAGAGGCCTAAAGCGAAAAGGTTTTATAAAACCCAGCTGATGGTCTAGGACTGGGGCAATGGCGCACGTGCCCACAGAGAGGACTCTGAGTAAAGCCTCTAGCACGTACCATAGGTTTGCCACCACAGACCTACAAGGACAAATGGTTGGTTAAGATGATGTAAAAAGCGAAGAGAGCCCGATTGACTTCTTTGATTAGATAAACGACAATATTTACATTTAATGCTGACCGGAAGACCCTTATGGTTTTTTTTTTTGCAGAAAACAAATACAAAAAAAATAAATTATGATGATTAGGCAAGATAGATTATAGAAAGAAGAGAAGAGATTATAGAACTTCAGAGAGAGAGAGAGATAAATTTATAATTTATAATTGTACCTATAACTGCTGAAAAGAAGATCAGAAGTCACTTGTTTGTAAGTCCCTGACTTATGACCACAATTGAGCCCAAATTTGCTGTTGCTAAGCAAGATAATTGTTAAGTGAATTTTGCCCCATTTTATGACTTCCCTTCCCACAGTTGTTAAGTGAATTATTGCAGTTGTTAAGTTAGTAACATGGTTGTTAAATCAATCTGGCTTTTCTCTTGACTTTGCTTGGCAGAAAGTTACAAAAAGTGATCACATGATCCCGGGACCCTGCAACTGTCATAGATATCAGCCAATTGCCACGTGTCTGAATTTTGATCATGTGATCACAGGGATGTTGCAGCAGTTGCAAGTGTGAAAAACGATCAAAAGTCAGTTTTTTCAGTGCCGTTATAACTTTGAATGGCCACTGAGCGAACTATTGTAAGTCAAGGACTATCTGTATTTTTTCTTTTGTTTCTATTTTTTGTTTCTAAGTTTTTGGTTTTTTGTTTCATATTATTTATTTCATCATAAAAGGTAAACTAGGAAACAGAAAAATAAACAAAATGAAACAAAACAAAAGCATGCATTCAACATTAAAAAGAAAAAAAAAGTCTACAAAAAATCCTGAAAAATGTGATCAAATAAATTTAACATTTAACATGTAGGATCTACCCTGTCTGGGTGCTGAAAAAAAAAACATTTGAAGTGTCTTGGCGACGTTTTGACGAAATCCCATTCGTCATCTTCAGGCTGGTGCTTTCGGCTTCGTGCTTCTAGAAGCAATGTGAGATTGTAGCTGTTTCTTCCTTTTAACTGCCAGTGGGGGTTTGAACTGATTGGCTGGGAGCTCGGCTGTGTTCTGATTGGGTGGGGGTTTGTTCTGATTGGTTAGGGGCTTGGCTGTGCTCTGATTGCCTGGGGGGTTTGCTGTGCTCTGATTGGCTGAGGGAGTGTTCTGTTTGGGTAGGGGCTTTGTTGTGCTCAGGTTAGTCTGAGTTGCAGGGGGATTAGAGATGGTGAACTGCATAGCTGTTTGGCTTCGCATTCTTGGCCGTGCCTCATCTTCATGGTGGGTGTCAGTTTGCTTCATGTATGGATTGGAGGGGTTTAAGGTGGTTAATGATGCAGCTGTGGTCTGGCTTCTGGTTTGTGGTCGTGCCTCATCATCGTTGTGGGTTTGGGTTTGCTTTTTGCCTGGATGTGTGGTGGTGACATCCTGTGTGGTTTTCGTGAGTATAGGTCTGGTGTCATTCTTTGTGTTATGGACTCGTTTGTCAATAAGGGCGGGTTTCCAAATGGCTGGTAGGTGGGAGGTATCATCTCGTTTATTCATGCTGTGTGGGCGTTTTTCTATCTCGATGGCTTCTCTGATTATTCTGTTATTAAAGTGTTCAGTTTTGGCGATAGTTCTGGTCTTTTTGAAATCAATTTCATGTCCTGTGGCTTTAAGGTGTTGGACCAGAGAAGAAGTTGGTTCCTCTTTTTTGACTGAGTTTTTGTGTTCTTCAATGCGTGCACTTATTCTTTTGTTAACCACCTTAAACCCCTCCAATCCATACATGAAGCAAACTGACACCCACCATGAAGATGAGGCACGACCACGAATGCGAAGCCAAACAGCTATGCAGCTCACCATCTCTAATCCCCCTGCAACTCAGACTAACCTGAGCACAACAAAGCCCCCACCCAAACAGAACACTCCCCCAGCCAATCAGAGCACAGCCAACCCCCCATCCAATCAGAGCACAGCCAAGCCCCTAACCAATCAGAACACACCCCCACCCAATCAGAACACAGCCGAGCTCCCAGCCAATCAGTTCAAACCCCCACTGGCAGTTAAAAGGAAGAAACAGCTACAATCTCACATTGCTCCTAGAAGCACGAAGCTGAAAGCACCAGCCTGAAGATGACGACTGGGATTTCGTTGAAACGTTGCCAAGACACTTCAAATTCTACGTGGGAGAAAACCCGAAGAACCAAAGACCTACATACAAACACCCGCGAAAACCTCAGAAAACAAATATATATATATATATATCAAAGGAAAGAATGATTTCTTCCTCCCATATTTGGGTTTACAGGGTGCTATCTAAAAAAAGAAACACTATATACACATCTTCCCTCCCTGATTACTGACAAAGCGGGAGAGAGCCTGTGGCTTAGAGGTTTAAGCATCTGCCTACTGTGCAGACTGCCCAGGTTCGAATCCTGGAAGGGTGAGTTCTGACTGAAGAGAGTTAAATAACTCGAAATAGCTATCTCAGAAATCCCTTATTTCTTTGTCAACAATTTTAAAAACACACACACACACACACACACACACACACACACACACACACACATATATATATATATATATATATATATGAAGAGGAGGAGCAAGAGAGCTAATTAAGGGTGGAGTAGAATCCAATGCGCATCTTGCAGAGAGTTTGATGATGCAGGCGCGAGGATGACGAGCGATGCAAGATCGTAGTGAATGGCGGGAAGGAAGCTTTCAACATGCCTTGGGGCATCCCCTGAGAGGGGCAACGTCCTCCAACAGAAGAGTGGAGACAGGAATGGGCATGCTAGAGCCTTCCTGGACAAACATTCAGATCCGTTTGTCGGACTATCTTGGGAATACTCATATACGCGCAGGAGCAATGGCGTGAAAAAGCAAGAGGGTTTTATTGGATACACATCCTGCTAACAGCCTGCCAGGGACAGAATGGTTATGCCTTGGGGTAGAGACGAGGAGAAAGAATGAGCGAAAGTGTGTAGCACAAGGGGGTGGTTGGAGACACACGAGCGAATCAACAGTTGGGGAAAAGGAGGAGGGGGGAGCAGCATCCCTAAAAATCATTGAGACTACAGCAGATAGCCATGAGCAGATGAGAG
The DNA here is from genome assembly GCA_034064705.1 of Bothrops alternatus. Lineage (NCBI taxonomy): Eukaryota > Metazoa > Chordata > Lepidosauria > Squamata > Viperidae > Bothrops > Bothrops alternatus. Next base: position 215,048 of record JARGCV010000112.1, on the reverse strand, counting down.
AAACGATCAAAAAGGGGGAGGAGGGAACAACGAATCTGGGTAATTGGATACATACGAAGAAAGCAATGGGCAAAAAGAAGGAGAAAGGTGGAGCGGCAGCCCTAGAAGTTAGTAGTGCAATAACAGACAGCGGGGGGGGGGTGCACAAGGGAGGGGATTGGAAAAAAGAAAGTGGATAAGGGAACTGCAGCTTTAAAAACCATCAAGGGAACAGCGATTACGGGCCTTCCAAGAATGAAACAATCAGAGATATCAGATGGACCAATGACTAGGTCCAGGAGCCGTGCGCAAAATCGGCCAGCATTATAAAAAAAAAAGGGAACTCCCATTGACTTGTTTTTATGCTCTGATGATGTTGGCAGTGCTGGCTGACGAAAGCTCAGCATTTTATTAAGCAAATCCTAGTTTGATATTATCCTGGTGTTTGTATTTATTTGTTTTTACTACATGGCATCACCCAGGATTCGAATTTTTAACGTAATTAGACATGCACACACACACGAACACACACACACACACACACACACAAATAATTCTTTTAATCTTTTAATAATTGTTTTTTCTTTAACTCTAATAGTTTGAGCGTAAAATTCAGTCTCACTTACATTCGTTCTTTGTTGTTGTGGGTTACTTCTTTTAAACTGTTTATTATTGGTTTTGGTTGCCCTCTGATAGATTCAGAGATAAGTTATACATCAGTGAGTAAATGAAATGTCTGCAAATTTCAGCGGGATCTGTAATCTGCCTTCAGCCCATCAATATGGAGAGATAAAATATGGAATCAAAAAATATAAGGGCAAATTATTAGTAAGAGGAAATGAGGGATTTTTCAAATATAGGATTTTTTAAAAAAAAAATCATGAAGCTAGTATTCACGCACACGTCATGCAGTACCAATGCTGTCAGAGGTTGGCTTGCCAGATTATCCACAGCAATAATGAACATGAGCCAAATATGGAAAAGTAAGGAAATCAGTCTGGCAATCAAATGTAAGTTTGTTTGCTCTGTTGTGTTCCCCTTAGCTATCTGTAGTTGTGAAAGTTGGACCCTAAGAAAGCAAGACAGGAAGAACATCAACTTGTTTGAATTGTCATGCTGGAGAAGGTTCCAGTGTATTCCTTGGACACCAAAAGATGAATAACAAGCAAGTACTAGATCAGACCTATCACTAGAAAGCAAAATCATGAAACTGCATCTCACTTATTTTGTGTGTCATATCATGCAGGGGAATTCACTAGAAAAAGCAATATTGTTTGGAAGAGTTAACAGTGAAGGGAAACCAGGCCATCAAAGAACATGGTGGCTGGACAACATTCTCCAATCTTGGCTTTGGTCACGTGCTTTCAAAGGTATGTTTGCATTCTGAAAGAGTAAAAAACTTTTGTTCTTTTTTCAAATGGGACCCTTGAGCTTTTCAAGTTCCATGACTTTTTCTGATCTTCAGCCTTGAAGATTGCACTTCTTATCTTTTCATTCTAGCCTGCGGCCCTGTAAACTGGCCATTGCTATACTCACTGGAGTAGCTGCAGAGTAATTCTATAAAACAAGATCATGCTAGCCAAGCAAATCCCCGGAAAGAAGAGGACTATAGTTCTTGTTAAAGGTTTTGTCATGACGGCTGTGCCCTTTATTTATCTCTAACACAACATGCTTATTCTGCCCCTATCTCCGATATTCACTCTGCAAATTTATGAGGCACTATTAATCTTCTGCCATGCTGACTATCTCTGTTGCAAAGTGTCAGCAGACTTTTGTACCTTGCTAATGTACAAAGGGCTCCTTATGAGTAATATCAGCATTTTGCCTTTTAATTGCACATATAATTTTTAGGGCTTACAGCTAATAAGGGAATTGGGGCCGTAGTTCATCATTGTCTTGAATGGTACTCCAGGGGGGCTGGAACAGGAGAAGCCCAGTGAAGAATATCACTCGACCGATTCCAAGCAATAGTTTGGCTCATTATAGACACAACATTCATGCTGCTATAGTTGAAGATCTATCGGTGTTTCCCAATAGAAACCCTACCTTTCTTTAAAGCCTGAGTTTTATAATCGAGGTGTAAAATCTACTGAAGGTGTGAACATTCTAAATTTGTGAAGATTTGAAAATATGAAAATTTACTAGGCCTGAATTTTGCATTTCCTTCTTTATTTTTAAAAAGTGGAATGCTCAAAATCATTGTCCTCTTCTGAAATTCTGTTGCTGTTAATCCTTTTGATAGATTTAATACAGCCTTGTGTAAGAAGAATAATGTAGGGTTCCAACTCAAGCTGAGGTTGCACAAGAATAAATAAAAATGAAATCTAGACAGCTGTGAGGAAAGGAGAATTATTTATTCCCCAAAGCAAAAAGGGTTCCCTATGAGGGCAGCTGCAGAGAAAATGGGATACAAAAAGGTTGTTTTGTACGGGAACTTGTTCTGGGTGTGAAAGTGTGTGCGTGCTTATTCTAGGGCAGGGGTTCTCAACCTTGGCAACTTTAAGACTTGTGGACTTCAACTCCCAGAATTCCTGAGCCAGCCATGCTGAGGGGAAAGGGAGAGGTTTCCAAAAAGCTTTGCTGGCTGAGGAATTCTGGGAGTTGAAGTCCACAAGTCTTAAAGTTGCCAAGGTTGAGAACCCTTGTTCTAGGGTGACACTTGAGGGGCATGGGGGGTGTAGCACATGTCATCTATGTTTATTCTTGTGAATATGCAGTTCCGCTGGGAGACCATTTTAATTAGCTGTACTTGTGTCCTTACAGACCTTCTCTTTTGATATCTGGATTAGGTCTGGGTAAATTATTTGGGGGTTTAAGGAACTTTGAGTAAAAGATTTTTCCCCTTTTGCTATTTTGACTTGATTAATTTAGTTAATCAAGTAAAATGGCAGCTTGACTGTCAATTATCCAGCGGAGACACTGATTCTCTTGTGGATTCTATTAATGTCTAAGGGAAGATGGAATAAAATATGTTTTGATATAAAACTTCCCACACTTATAATACAAGAAAAGTGTTTTTCTCAGGTGAATAGGAGAGAGCTCCTATACCTCATGAAGGGATGGAGATGTTGCTTGCCTACTGTCCCACAAATTTTTAACACAGTTAGTGGAACTGAAGTTGACTCTTATATTAAAACACTTAAATGAATAAAAGCAAGCCCATGCAGGGCTGCTAAAGAAACAGAAAGTAAGCAAGAAAAAAAACACTCATGTGTCACAAAAGGGCTGTTAATTTTTCTAACAGGCTATTACCATTGTTGTCAGAGCTGCCATCCTTCTCTCACTTCTATGCTTCGCTTAGATGCCAGTCTGCCATATGTGACAGGGGGAGAGGAGCTTGGGGGGAGAGGAATTAGAGGTGAACTTGCAAGCAAGATATGAGAAACCAAAAGTGATAGTCGTGCTATCCTGAGACATCCCAAAGTTATGGTCATGGGAATGGAATATAGCACCTATCCATCTACCAACCATGACAGGGACCATGAGCAAAACATCTTCTCTGGATGTAACTGGACAATGGGGAGATAATGAGGGGGGGTGGCTTGGGAAGGGGAAGTTAACCTAGGGATTTTCACGTTTAATTTTTTAGTTCTAGTGTTATGGTTCCGATAGATGAAACTCTTCAAAAGAACTTTGAGGCATTGTTTACCTAAAGAATCCTTTATTCAAGTAGCATAATATCAGCACTTACATAATCGAAGCCAAAAACTGAATTCCCCTCCCCTGGGCACATAGTATCAAAGCATAATTCCCTCCTCCAATTAATAGTCATAAATCACATTCCCCAATTAACTTGAAGCGCGGGCTTCCTCTCCAGTTCTCCAGCCCACCAATTCTTTATTAGCTCTAGGCTCAATAACCTTGATTCTCACACTAAGTTTAGTGTTGTTATGTCTAGCTAGACTCTCATTCACATCCCCCCCTCCCAGCATCATCTAACTCTAAAAGCAAAAGGGAAAAAGATGGCTACCTTTTCATCTGTTGTCAATGGAAAACATCCAATGTTAGCAGCGTTGACATCTAGCTTTGCAGTACTGTAATCACTTGGCTTTTAATAAAAGTAACCTTTTCACTACAAAATGGAGTTGAGAGTAATTCTTTCCTAAGGGACCAAGTTTGGGGTGGGTCTGGCATTTGTAGTATTATTTTTCATACAGGTAACTTTTTTCAAGAATAAGTAATAAAATATACACCTATATCCCTGTCTCTAAATGTTATGCCATCCCCAGATGGCAAATGGCTTCACACTTTTTTTTCCAGATTAGATTGGAAAAAACAAAAATGGGAAGTAACAGGAAGAAGATAAAGCACCAACAATGGCAACAGATTTCCATATTGTCACTAAGAAAATTGCTGTATATGCCTATATCTATGAGGTCACCAGGGGGTTAAGGGTGACCTTTCTTCATTTTGAAATGAATTTCCAAATCTACAAGTAAATTGCCCCTCTTTAATAGCCCCATTTTATTTTAAGGCCATCATTGTGGCACAGGGCTTTATTTATTGGTTTAATATGTTTTTTTTTAGATACTGTCAGCTGCCACCTTATGCTTGCTTGTGCTTCACTGTGGTGTCAGACTATCATGAACTGTGGGGAGTGGGGGATGAAGAGGGAATGCTTCGGGAAATGAAAGTAATTGCTGTATCTCCTTGAGATGCTGCCTCAAGGTCACCTAGCTGGAAGAAGGAGGGGGTTGCATACCAACCTGTGCATGAGCTGACCATTAGGAAAACATTTTGCCTGAACGAGATTGATTGCACTGGGAGGAGCAATGAGAGACAGTTAAGGGAAGAAGAGTAGAACTTAGGGATTTTGGCATGCGATTTTCCATTCTGGATTCACACTACTGCAGGGGTTCTCAACCTTGGCAACTTTAAGACTTGTGGACACAACAAATGGAGCCAAGGATCATTTTGAATTTGAGGTTTAAGTTGTAGCAGGTCTGACAGATACTGAAGACATATTTTCATCCCCTTCAGAGTTCATTCAATGTCAATTTGCTGTCTGAATTTAAATTTGTCTCAGGGTGCATTCCTATATCTAGCTCTGACCAGGAAACAGTTAACACAGCTTCTTGGGTCAGTTGAGGTTTAATGACCACATTTGCACAATATATGAAGCCTGGTTAATTATGAGCTTGGTTAGGATTTTGTGTTTTAGTTTCTCTTTTGCTACCTAAGATGCTGTGTGACTAAACCTGATTAATGATATGGTGCTGTGGAATTAATGGACTTAGTGAGTTGTGTGAACACACTTGATCATTCCCATGTCATTCTTTCATATTTCTAAGATGTAAGTGACTATCATCTCTGAAATGGCTTTTAATCTCTTCTTTGATGTCATTTGGAATTTCAAGATAAAATGAAAAAAATCTTTCTAAGCAAACAGCACTTCTTTCTCTCTTATGCACAGGGGGGGGAAAGAGGGACAGAGGAGAGAGAGGGAGAGACAGAGAACTTGAAATATTTCTCACAACAATTGTATAAAGTTGTAGTTCTTTCCTGGTTTCTCCATCCCTAATCACATTATGAAACACAGGGAGATCAATCTCCATTCCTAAATCTAGCATAGATCAATAAGGTCCTCTCTGGAGAGTTATTTAATGTATCACACTTTTGGCTGATGTGCAAGAAAAATTTCATCCTGAGATTAATCTGCCTTCTTCAAGATTTCAGGGATCTTCCACATTGTTCTTTTCAAGCCACTACAAGTTACTATTCCTTAATAACTATTAGTAATAATGTGTGGCTTACAAGCACTTTGTGACAAGGTCTCCATAATACACTGACATAGTTTGAAAGAGACATGATGAAACTGTAGTTGGCAAACCTTAGCCTAGATTACTTTTAATAAGAATTGGGCATTTGATTTTAGAAACATTTAACTTTGTCTTAAAGAAAAGGATGAAGTAGTCATTAAACTATCCCCTTTTTTGAGGTTGGTGGCATGGAAAGATAAAGATAATTTCAGTTTTTGTGAAAAATGTCAACATGGAAATAAACACTTTCCTCCATTAGGTATAAATAACTTTTAATGGTAAGTGAAAAGCATGCTGACTGTTTAAGAGAAGCAGGAAACAGAAATTATTATGTTAGGAGGAAGACATTCAGGAAAGTGAGTTGAATATAGAGAGGTAAAGCGGGTTTTTTTTCTTCATCAAGTATTAAAGAGAAAAGGAGGGAAGAGACAGGAGGGAACTTTAAAAGTAATGTTAGAAAGTATTACTTCACAGAAAGAATATTGGAAGCTTGGAACCAACTTCCAATGGAGGTAGTGGGTTAATCATCAGTAACTGAATTTAAATATGCTTGGGATAAACACATGTCCATCATCCGACCAAAATTTTAAAAAATAATTTAAAATAATAAATAAATTAAAAAGAAAACAAAAAACTCAAAGGACAGACTCAATGGATTACCAGGTATTTTTCTGGCATCAGTTTTGTATGTTTCTACGTAAAAACAGAATAGGGACATTTTTAAGACTAATGTAAGTTAATGTAGACAACGTATTTAATAATGAAGATAAATATATGTCTGTTAGGAGATCAATTGAAGAATTAAATGGCATATATCTAGGGTATCTAGATTTAACAATTGTCAATAACAAAGAAAAAGAACTCTGAACAAAGAAAAAGAACTCTGGATGGTGAGTATTGTGGTACCTGGAGACAGCAGAATAGCAGAGAAAAAACTGGAGAAAAATCACAAAATACAAAGACCTGCAAATAGAAGCAGAATGACTGTGGCAAAAGAAAGCAAAGATAACACCAATAGCGACAGGCACTTTGGGTGCAATTCCAAAAGATCTGAAATGCCACTTGAACAATACCGACATTGACAAAATCACCACCAGTCAGTTGCAAAAGGCAGCATTACTTGGAATAGCTTACAGTATATTCTGTGACAATACCATCAGATAAAAACCATCAGATAAAAACATTGCCAATCCTGGATCCTTGGGAAGGACTCAATGGGTGGACAAAAATGTCAAATCCATTGATTAATTGTTCTAACTATCAGGAAATTTCTCTTTATTTCTAGGTTGATTCTCTCCTTGATTAGTTTTCATCCATTGCTTCTTGTCCTGCTTTCTGGTGCTTTGGAAAATGAAGTTGCCTCTTCTTTGTGGCAACCCCTCAAATATTGGAACATCGTTATCATGTCTCCTCTAGTCTTTCTTTTTATTAGACTATTAGCCATACTCAGTTCCTGCAACCGTTTTTCATATGTTTTAGCCTTCAGTCCCCTAATTATCTTTGTTGCTTTTCTCTGCACTCTTTCTAGAGTCTCAGTATCTTTTTAAAATTGTGGGCAGTGCAGTATTCCAAGTGTGGCCTTACCAAGGCATTATAAAGTGGTACTAACACTTCACGTGATCTTGATTCTGTGGAAATATGGAAAGGGTTGTTATTTTACTATGTCTTATCTGCAGAGAAATTTAACAATGCACACTAGCTATTAGCAGTGGGGAAAGTAGATCTTGGCTCAATATTCCAACAGTATCCATCTAGCTATTAACAATAGGGAAGGAGCAGTTCTCAGAGAAATGGATGCTTTTACTTCCTTTCCCCTCAAACCTAACTACACTAAATTGGCTGTGAAGGGGAGGTCAAAGACCTTCATTCCATAATCCAATATACAGTGGCAGTTTTAACTGGGAATGTGAGAGATGCTTTAAAATTGTCTCCCTCTCTTCATAGGGTGTCAATGTAATGGAAATGGCTGTTTTCTGATCTCTGGAGAAGTAACACAGTTAGTTGTGTTAACATTTTTGGCAGCACCCAAAGGAATGTGGAAGGAAGGCAGGGAGGAAGTTCTCAACATCTGTGGTCTACTGCAGCAAGAAAGGTCTGGGACTGGGTGTAGCATATGGGCTTTAATATGTCCATACTTTTCAAATAGTCAGATAACTCAAAAGAGGATTTTTCTCTCTGCGGACATTTTAAACGTATTGATCTAATAACTCCAAACCTTCCACCAGCAGAAGCCTCTTTTTTCATTCATGTAACTGGAAAGAGGGAGTGAATGCACTGAGGATAAGTCTCTGAGACTAAAATTGAAGGGGGGGACATGTCACCCTTCTAATTAAAAACAAAATGGCCTTCAAGACATGGAGTACCTTATATTTCTTTAATCTCAAAATAGCTTATTAAAAACAATTATTATTTTTCTTTCTTCCTCTGCTGACAGCAATGAACTGTGCCTTCATTATTTCAGGCTTTCTGGGTCTTTTTAGAAAAGTAGTTGTAAGTACTGCACACAGTAGGATTATCAAATGCACTTGTACCAAAGCAAGATTATATTAATTAGGGTTGTCTGTGCACTTCTACCCTGTAATATAGACTCCATCCTCTGGCACTCAGCTCATTAATTTCAAAATGCATGCTACTAAAACTCTTATCCTGTTTTTTTTACTTAATTAAATTATTAAGATGAAACTTAATAAAATCAGAGATTTTAAAATGTCATTCAGGGTACTGCTACAATTAAGAGATCAAATATTCATAGTCTGTGGGTACTCAAGTGAGCAAAAGAACATTTATGACTGGTTTTATTTTGATTACTTTTTTCCTTGACTGGACACTTTTTCAGATTCAATAATATTATAGTTTGTAAGGAGGACAATTTTCCAGGCAACGATCTGAGTAGCAGCAATTAATTCAGGCAGATTCTTTGGATCTTTTTAGACACAATGAAGATATGGGCTTTACTCTAGCACTGTGAATGCAAAGCAGCCAGGAAATAAATATTTTGATATGCTGTTGCATGGGTGTCAAACTCACCATGTCATGTGATGTGTTGCAACGTATCGTGACTCTTTTTGCATTGCCGGCAATGGAGTGGGCACAATTCGGTACGATGAAACCGGTCCCCGGGCCAGCAGTTTAACACCCCTGTGCTATTGGGTGGTAAAGAAAGAGCATCAGAAATCAGCTTCCTACTTGAATTGCCAATGGGCGGGATTTTAGGTCTTTCTAAAGTCCCAAGAGTGTGTAGCCTTACCTAGACCTTCAGATAATGTCAGCTAGTGGACCATAAGAAGAAATACCTTCTACAAGATGTCCCAAAAGTGCTGTTCAAAAGGCAACTGGACTTTCTTGGTGTTGTGATTCCTCGTCACCCAGTGGATCCAGCAGCTGAGTCTGGGGAATCAGAGGAGGAGGAGGAGGAGGGGCCTGGAGTGCCATCAGAGTCAGAGGAAGTCTCTGATGAGCTCCAAGACTTACAGTCTGATGTGGAGCCTGGCCCCTCCACTCATGCTAAGGCTGAGACACAGCTGTGCTGGGAGGCTGAGTCAGACTGTGAGGACTCACAGCTGGAAGACATCATAGATGCTCGCAAATGCCGACAGGCAATGAGAGTTGGACAGAGGAATGCCATGGGGCTGCTCCAAAGGCAAAGAAGAAGGCATTAGGAAGCCATGCCTTGGGCTGCATAATAAAAGGGAAGGTGTGGGAGGTGCTGGTTGCTGAAGGCAACCGTTTGGAAGAAATCAAGTTTCATTGAATCATGTTTTGTTTGCCTTTGCCTTTGGACATTTTGCAGGTCTGTAAATAATAATAAAAGGGGTTTGTTTTTCCTGCAGTTCCAGCCTACTTGTTGGAAGAGGGGTTTCTCCTTGTGAGTTTAACAAGGACTCACGTGGGCTGGGACAGAACACTTGATTAGTTTTTCTTTGAAAATGTTTCCTTTCTCTTCCAATAAGTTTTTTCAGTTCAGAACTGAAGAAGTTTCTTGGATAAGAAGGGAAACACTTTCAAGAAAAAAAAACACAAGAAAGTCCAGTAGCCTTTTGAACAACACCTTTGAAACAACCATGATCTGGATGATTGAGAATCTCAATAGACACAGTAGCCTTCTACAAGATGTTACAACCCACAGCTCAACCAGATGCCAGATGTTCCAAATTAAAATTTACACAGCTTTTGCAGGGACTAATAGAAGCTGACCTCCTAAATCAGGGGTGTCAAACTCACCATGTCACATGACGTGTTGTGACGTATCACAACTTTTTCCCCATTGCCAGCAATGGGGTGGGTGCGGTTTTGGCATGACGCATCTGGCCCATGGGCTGGCAGTTTGACATCCCTCTCCTAAATATATGGAAAGCACTATAAACACACCCTTGTCCTATAGATTTAAACAGGAGTATACAGGACAAACTTAATTCTCCTCCCATTGAAAGCAATTATTGTCCAATTAATGTAAAAGCTGATTCTGGTCTCACTGCCTTTTTAAATCTGGCAAACCCTCAATGATCAATTCTAGGAACTGAACTCTGACTGGCATCTATGCCTCTATGTGATATGTCTTAAACATTGCCCAAATGGGCTCCATCTGATATTCCTCCATCTCGTTCAAGTTTTATGCAGCACTCTGTGTGGCTCCAGGAGGAAGGCTGATATAAGAATAAAACAAATAAGAGTTTGTTTCATTTTTAAAAACTATTTTATCTTGCAGTTTTTATTCAGATCATCTTCATTCTTTAATATGATGGTTTTAAGCCATGCACTCATATATGAACCATTCCATCAATTCCATGTGCTATAGGGTTTTAATAAGATGTGGTTTACCTATCCACCTTGCTTAAGTGATTGATTGTGTAGATCAGGGGTGTCAAACTGCCGGCCCGCGGGCTGGACGTGTCACGAGGAAACTGCGCCCACTCCATTGCTGGCAATGGGGAAAAAGCTCCAATAAGTCACGTGACATCACATGATGTCGTGAGTTTACATGTCTGGTGTAGAGGCTCTTTCATCCTCAAGAAGGCATCACTGGGAATGTAACTGTAAAAGTGGTAGTTCTAACAGGATTCACCTGACTGACATTTCGTCAATCTTAATATTTACTGTTTAATGGAGAATATATCAAAGGTACCTTACATCATAAATGCATTAATTCAGATTTCTTATAAACAATGAATAGGTGTTACTGCTAATTAACCCCTCCCCCAATTATTTTGTTTAAAGGATTCAAAGTCTTGAATTCAACCTGATTTATGTAAATTATTTCTTGCACTACTGTGGTTTATCTCTATTTTGTAGAAAATAATGAGAGTAATATAAACTGTCAACATACTGCATAGAGGCATAAAGTAATAGATATTGTACCCTAATAAGAATAATACTTTTTTAATATGGTTATATTTGGCTGGATCTAAAGAGTCATCTGAGGAAATGTCCACCATTAAAAAGGCAATGGAAAGGAAGAATATTTTTTGTTTATCTCCACTTCCATCTCTTATAGAAAATGTTTCCTGTAGAACTAGAAAACTACTAAGAAGTACAGGTAATCCTCAACTTACTACCACAATGGAGCCCAACTCTCCTCCAGGGGGACTGCTGGAGAGGAGGGAGCCGTGGGGGGAGGTGGGGCTGGGGTGATGGCGCGTGTGCCCACAGAGAGGGCTCCGAGTGCCGCCTCTGGCACGTGTGCCATAGGTTCACCACCACTGGTCTAAAACATCCCAGGATGGTCTCAAAATATTTTTGTTAACCTCTAAAATATATATTTCTATTTCAAACCTACAGTATGTAAATTGCTGTTCACAGTTAGTGCTTAATTTAAAACACCGAGATACAGGAATCCCTGCCACCAACTGGACTTGTTATCAATCAATAACAATGTATGTGGGTCATTGCTCTCACATGAATTGAACCGTTACAATGAGCACATGATAACTGACTTATTATCTATTCATTTCAAGCTGGTCTTCAGAGGATTCAGAGAAACAATACCAAGGTGCCACCAAGATGGCCTAGCAGTGCTCTTTGAAGACAATTTAAGGAACCAACCTATAGATGTTCGCCCTTCCCTTATGGTTTCCCTCTAACACCATTCTAATCCCATTGTGACTTGATTATTTTATAGCAAAGTGCTCCACAGAGGCCAGTAATTGGCACACCAGTTCAAATTAGATTGCTGTGTGTTTAGGAAAGCAGAGGTCATTTTACATATCCAGTACCTCTCATTAAGAAGAGAAGGTCAGCATTGGAGGCCTATTTTTCCTCCTCGTTATTACAAGGGGGATATGGATGTTGCGTGATGGAAAGGTTGCATTCAGAGGAAAGCTTACTGTGGCTGCTTTGAGGAAGTCTATTCTAATTATACACATTCAAGCAATAAGAAAGGTTTTCTCCTGACTTCATTTTACCAACTGTTATCATTCAAAACATTGAGACCGTCACCACTGGCATTTTGTTAAAGCAAGGATGAGAAACGGCAACCTTCCAGGCCCATGTGAACTCTAGTCAAATTTGAAATTTCTGCTGGGAGCAATGTGCTCAGGCCTATAGAAAGAGACTTCTGTTTCATGAGAATAAAAAAAAAGGAGAAATAGAGGAAGAAGGTGGAAATGAGGGTATTGAAAGACTAATTCCGGCTGGAATTAGGAAAGTTTGTTAAAGGAATTGCTGAGGCAGAAAGTTGCAGCTGCGATGATTGTAACAAGACTACCGGTAGTAACAAATGGTGGGGGACACTACTGCCAAGTAACAAGAAGATGGAAGGGAGGAGGGAAGAACGTTTACTAAAACAGATGTTTACAAAGATTAATACCTAATGTTGTATGCTATGTTCTAGGATGATTGCTTAGCAATAGGATCTTATGTTTAATGTTGATCACATTAATATTGAACCAGATAAGAGAAACACCAATCAAATAAAGTGTAACAGGAGTATAGTTGAGGCTGGACGCGAGGAGTGGAAAAAGCCTTACTAATTCAGACGTTTTCAAAGACTAATACTTAGTATTGTATATCAGGTGCCATGATGAGTGCTGCATAATATGTTTTTTATGTTCAATGTTGATTGTTTTAATAAAAGAATTTTTATAAAAAAAAAGAAGAAGAAAGTTACAAGTTAGAACAGGGGCGTCAAACTTGCAACATCATGTGACGTGTCGTGACGTATCATGGCTTTTTTGCCATTGCTGGCAATGGGGTGGGCGCGGTTTTGCTATGATGCATCCAGCCCGCGGGTTGGCAGTTTGACACCCCTAAGTAAGAAGGACCCATTTAGAAGGATGCTAGCTAAAGCATGTAGATATATAAACTTTGGTTACTTCTAGCTTATTATAATAGTAAAACACACACCCCTTTTGATAAGAAGGCTTATTAGCATAAACATGCAGTGTATGAATAAGGCAGTAAAGAAGAAGAATCCAATGAAAAGAAACACGTGTCAAGGAACCAATGAGTGGTCCATAGGATGTTAACTTCCTTAATCATAACTGTATAAAATTTGTGTTTGTCTGTTGTTTGGGGGTCTTGGCTCCTTTCGATGTTGAGACCCTTTTGCTGGGTCAATAAAAGAAGCTGAAAATGCCATTCCTGATGTCTGGTGGTCTTTATTGGCTTTGGCATCAGGCTAGGACCAGTTTTGGGACCAAGCTCCCCATGTTTGCCTAGTTTTGGTTATATACTTCCAGACCTCAAGAAAATCAGAAATCTATAAAGCTCCTGGCATACAAGGCTAGAATCCTTTCAGATGGATGGTTTACAACTTGAGCATGCTTGCTGCTATATGTTTTGCAAAGGGAAAAAAGAACAACAAGAAAGACAACTGTTTTGAGAGAGAGAGAAAGAAAGCACTTTTGGGACAACCATGACTTGGATGATTGAGAATCTCCATAGACAGCTGCTGCTATATACATTTGAAATATATTGGAAAAAATACCTTGAGATCAAGCTCCTGGTTTCAACTCTAGACATGATCCTGACAAAGTTATTGTTTGCCTTGCGGAGAAAACCAGATAGGAATCACAATCAAATGAGCCAATTCTACTTTATTGTAAAGCTACTGTCATGGTTCCGACAGATGAAACTCTTCAAAGAACTTCGAGGCATTGTTTACCTTAAAAGAATTTTATTGGAGTAGCATAGCTTCAGCACTAACATAGTTGAAGCCAAAATCTGAAATCCCCTCCCCTGAACACATAGTATCAAAGCACAATTCCCTCCTCTAATTTACAGTCATAAATCACATTCTCCAATTAGTTTGAAATGCAGACTTTCCCTCCATCACTCCATCCCGTCACTTCTTATCATCTCTTATTTCAAAAGCCCTGAATTCACACACTATTACAATATTGTTATGAATAACTAATTCCCATCACATTCCTTCTCCTCCCCCAGTATCATCTAATTCTAAGAGTTAAGCATAAGAAAGAAAAAGGCTGCATCTCCATATATTGTCAAAGCAAGAACATCCAATGTTAGCAGCATTGACAGCTACATTGATGGAATCTTGCAAGGAGGAAACTACAATTCTCTCCCCCCACTTCTCCTTTACTGCTCAATAAACTAGGGAAGGTCTCTTCTGAACCTCTTGCCCCACTCACTATTTAGCTGTGGGCTGTGCTGTCTCTTATCTGACCATTCCCTTGACCGAGTCTCTTCACCCAATCAGTTTCCCACATACCATTATAGCCATGCACTATGAACTTCCTTTGACTTCCTTTGACATGATGGAATGTACTACAGTGAATTAGGGAGTCAAAAACTGAATTCCCTAGACTCATACAAAGTTTTTCTGATGACTCCAAGATATGGATATATCCCACTGATCTGCTCTCTTAGTATTACACAACAGAAATTAGAAATTCAATACATTGTGAAGAATAAAATAGGATGGAAGAATAAAACATATATAATCTAGTCATGTAAACTGGGGCATACATCTAATTATCATAGATATTACATGGCTCCAATTTTTGAATTTGGGGAAGAGTGAAAGATAGAATTAGAGTGGTCCCTATTTGAAAGAAGTGTTCACCACCACAGCTATTTTAATTTAAAATAACTGCAAGGTTTTGGCTTTCTGCTCCAAACAATTCAAAATATTAGCCTGAATGTCATGGGGAAAAATAATAATATTAACGTTTGACTGAAAACTATATACAGGTAATACTAATGCTGAAAAAGCAAAAGTCAACGTGATTAATATTGCAGAGGCTGTTCTAATGGAAACTATTATTTATCTTCACCCATGAAATATTTTATCATTCTTTGTGGAATTCATCACCAAAAAAGCAGGGGGAGAATACCAGTGGCCAATTGCCATTGATGACTAAAATTCTACTTCCTCCCTCACCCTTGTCTGAAGAATGGTTTGGACTGCATTTCCCATCATTCTTGATTACTGAACATCCTGGTTGGATCATATTAATTGGTGATATCAAACATCTGGAAGGCCTGCCAAGTCCCTTGCACCAGTTAAATTTGACTTGACTTGAACACTGGGCCCTATCTAACGAAATGAAATTCAACACAGATAAAAGTAAGGTTTTACACTTAGGCAAGAAAAAAACAATTGTATACGTATGCACTAGGTCAGGGGTGTCAAACTCGCTGCATCATGTGAAATATCATGACATATTGTGACTTTTTTCCCCTTGCCAGAGCTGGGGTGGGTGCAACTTCCACGTGACGCATCTGTCCCATGGACCAACAATTTGACACCCCTGGACTAGGTGAAATTTGGCTTAATGACAGTAGCTGGGGAAGGGATCTTGGAGTCCTAGTGGACAATCACTTAAATATGAGCCAACAGTGTGTGGCAGCAGCCAAATAGTCAATGCAACCCTAGGCTGCATTAATAGAGGGATAGAATCAAGATCATGTGAAGTTCTAATACCACTTTACAAAGCCTTAGTAAGATCACACTTGGAATACTGCATCCAGTTTTGGTCATCACAATACAAAAAAGTTGTAGAAACTCTGGAAAGAGTGCAGAAAAGAGCAACGAGGATGATTAGAAGGCTGGAGGTTAAAACCTATGAAGTGTTCCAACACTGGAGGCTCTCAAAACGAGACTGGACAGCCATTTGTCTGAAATAGTATAAGTCTCTGCCTGAGGAGGAGATTGGACTAGAAGACCAATCCAACTCTGTTAGTCTATGTTCTATGTTTTACATCTGCACTCACTGATTCAAGGGGGAGTTCAGAAGTTTTTTTCTTCTAGATAGACCTGAAGACTGGGATTTCTCAGATAAGCTTAGTTTTAAAAACGAAGAAAATCAGAACGGGCAGAGGAGAGAAAACAGCCACATTACACAGAGAACAGTATATCTCTTGTGCATTCTTGGCCTCCACTTCCCTGCCTTCCAAGCTGCCTCTTAGACAATCTGGCTGGTTCAAAACAATAAAATGAGCCATTTTTTGATCAACATTCTTCCCCTCATGTTCTGTCATTGTTATTTTTATGTCTCCACTGGAACAGTGAAATGTAAGCCTATTTCAGAATCGGAGCATAACAGTTTATAGTGCCCCCTTTTGCCATATCAAAAGGGGGATTCTCACTTAAAGACTTGGAGCAAGCAGTCGAACTTCCAGTGGCAAATGACAGGTCAAAGAGAGTTCACGCCTAATAATGAAGAAAATAAACCCCAATAATTAAAATCCACCACTACCAAATCAGTGACTGAGGAACAGCACATATGAAATTATGTCTGAAACATCAATAACGATGTTTTGCCCTTACAATTATTATTAGCTGGGTAATAGTCATTCCCGACCGATCCCTTTCTGCTGATTTAGTAAAGAGCAACTAATAACGAGGAGAGGTCAAATGTACAAACCAAATGACACTGTATTCCCTGGATGTTTAATATCGTTTCTAATGAGGAAATAAATGCCTAGCAGTATTTTTGTTGGAGGGTGAGCTCTCTGACCAAAATTAATCTAGCAAGGGTAACATATTCCAACAGAAGCACATTTAACTCATTCTTCTGATATGCTGTATCTACATTTCACAAGGGGGTTATTAAATACTGGGCTTTCCACCAATATGGAGGGTGACAGCAACAAAATATATGATTGTATAGCACTACCATGGCTATAGTAAGAAGTAAGGAAGAATAGGGTGTAATGGAAGAGAGGTATCTCCCATTTCCAAGCAGTTTATACCAACTGGGGAAACAATCCCTTAAAAATACATCCATTCATTATAAGATTTTTTGTTGTTGTTAAAATTAAAGTTAAGTGCACGGAAGTAAATAAAATATATCAGAATTCCCCGCACTCTCTTTTTTTTGTTTAATTGTGTCTAACTCTTGATGACAGCTTGGAGGACTCCCTGGAGTTTTCACGGCAAAGCTTTTCAGACGTTGTTCGCCATTGTCGCCTTCCTAGGGTTGAGAGAAAATGACTGTGCCAAGGTCACTCAGCTGGCTTCATGCCCCAGGTGGAACTAGAACTCCCAGTCTCCCAGTTTCTAGCCTGAAGTATATTGCAACTCAATACACTTACTCAGGATACTGACTTAATAGCATGTAATGCATAGCTGACAGATATTCAGTTAACTCAGGATACCAAAATCTGGTAGATCGTAGATAAGAAGAAAGTGTCTTTGACTAGGTTTTATGCTGTTCAGATGGGATGATTGATACCTGTCTCTCTGCTGACCAATAAACAATGTTATACATAGATAGAAGAACTAGCATCTGTGAGTAATTTAACAAGACACCTGAGAATGAACAAGGAACAGGCTATTTTCTTGCCATATAGCTTTACATATTAACAAAGGGTCGCAGGTTGGCATGTAAGTAAGAAACGAAGATGTCTTTTTTAATCAGGCTAGGACCAGATTAAGGCCAATTTCATTAAAGCATTTTGTCAAGTATTATAGTGAGATTGGATCAACAAAATTCTATGCAGTCTGTGCTACATAAAAAAAAACATTTTTGTTAGCTGATTGTGCAAACTTTAGATTCTATGTTGGGTCAAAACAATGAAAGTGAATATCCATATTTTGAAAATTGAAGAGTCGAATTTAGTATTAAACTTTTCATTAAAAATAATGCATCTATAGTTAATTTCCCATCTCACCATGGATGAACAAATAGTCTGAACTGGCATAGTGGCCTTCAGACCAGAGAGCAATTAGAACCCTCACATCTTGGAAAGTGTGAAAAATCAACAACATTGTTACATGAGGGAGATGGGCAATTCTTAAATATGATGAATAAATAAAATAAAATTGAAAAAGGATGGTGGTGATTAGAAGAAACTTGGAAATATTTCAATGAACTCCCATCCCTTTGATATTTTTTTCTTAACAGAATAACAGAGTTGGAAGGTTTTCAAGTTTCAAGTTTAATCAAATTTATATGTCGCCCTTCTCCTAAGACCCAGGGCGGCTCACAACAACAATACAATAATACAATAAAAATTTAAAAATTAATTTCATTCACACCACATACAAACACAATCAGCTGACAATCACTGATGGAGGGACACTCCTAGGGCCCAGGGGCAGAGCACAGCTCATACGCCCAAGCCTGTTGGCATAGATGCGTCTTCAGCAGTTTCTGGAAAGCTAGGAGGGAGGGAGCAGTACGAACCTCTGAGGGAAGCTGGTTCCAGAGGGCTGGGGCAGCAACGGAAAAGGCCCTGGCCCTAGGCCCCGCCAGATGACATTGTCTAACAGACGGGACTCGTAGGAGGCCAACCCTATGCGCCCTAACCGGTCGCTGGGATTTATGAGGCAGAAAACAATCCTGCAAGTATCCTGGTCCATTGCCATAAGGGGCTTTATAGGTCATAACCAACACTTTGAATTGTGTTCGGAGACCAATAGGTAGCCAGTGCAGGGACCTTGGAGGTCTTCTAATCCAACCCTCTACTCAACAGGAGACCCTATACCATTCCAGACAAGTGGCTGTCCAGTCTCTTCTTAAAAGCTTCCAGTGGTGAAGCACCCACAACTTCTGGAGGCAAGTGGTTCCACTGGTTAATTGTTCTCACTGTCAGGAAAGTTCTCCTTAGTTCTAGGTTGCTTCTCTTCTTGATTAGTCTCTATCCATTGCTTCTTGTTCTACCTTCCATGCTTTGAAATGTAGGTTGACGCCCTCTTCTTTGTTCTAGCCCTTTAGAAGACTGCTATCATGTCACCTTGTTTTCATCAGACTAGGTGTACCCAGTTCCTGCAACTGTTCGTATGTTTTAGCCTCCAGTCTCCTAATCATCTTTGTTGTTCTTCTCTGAACTCTTTCTAGAGTCTCAACATCTTTTTTATATTGTGGAGAATATAACATCAATTTATATCTTTAACTTATATATCTTTTTACAATATTTACATCTTGAACTGTACATAATCAAGGAGATAGATTTTATATCATAATAATCTGCATATAACCAAGGAGATGAATGTTATACTATATACTCTGTGGGTGCTTTTACCCATTCTTCTGTTAGAACAGACATTGAAGATTCTATTTCTTTTCTCAGTGATGTCAGAGACTTTTCAAGCCCAATGAATTTTAAACTCCCTTTTCTTCTCTATAGTTTACAGCCACTTTCAGAGTGTTAGTATTTCTAAAGAGGCTTCAAATGTTTGGCCTTTGAGCTGTAAATACTGTGTCATCATTGATTTTGTTAAAACAATAAGTGTATTTTCCTGAATGTCAAGGGTTCTTAAAGTGCAGAGGCTCCCCTGAGCACAAAGTGTGAGAAATTAAGGAGGTCTTAAAAGTGGGGATTCAGACGAAGAAGAAAGGAACCGTATAGGGATCAGACAGTGAAAGACGATTAAGAAAAGATGAATGCAGACAAATATTGAGTCGGGGAAACAGATGAAAACGTGATGTGGGTGGAGAAGCACCCTACTGTCAATAAGGAATACTGAAATGTAGAGTAGCATTCAACACACACACTGTGTGTTGGCTGTCGAATATGTCTGTGGTTGGGTTTGCAATTGGGATTGGGTTTTTTTTTTGAGAGGGAGGGAGTTGCCACTTTAGAAAACTTGTGATCAATGTTTAGGAAAGCAGGGGTGTGTTTTAAACAGGCAATCAATCCGTTATCAAAAACATGGTGAAAATGCTGTTGTGGAGGATAGAATCCCATATGTTTAAGAGAAGCCCTTAAAAATGCAGTATTTTGTACGGAATGTTATTCTTCATCTATGATTAAAAAAAACCCATTAAAGAAATTATAAAGTAAAACATTTGGTTCTGGGGAAAAAGGAATAGAGGAGATTCTTATCATAGGTTCCAGTGTGGGAATCAGATGGCATTACACTGAGGAACCCATTATGGTTTTTAATGTAAAGAAACAAAGCAGAACAAACATTAATTTCTTTGTAAAATATTGACATTGAATCAAGCATTACCTCTAACAACATTTAAAGAACAAAGTATATCTGTTTCATTTAGCAAGGGAATCTCATCAAAGATATGTAGAGCTATTATCTAAGCACCTCTGCTTCTTTTGAAAAATGTTTTTTTTTAAAAAAAAACCAAGAAGATGAACTGGAATTATAATTTGAAAATCATACCACTTTACAATGCCTTGGTAAGGCCACACTTGGAATACTGCATCCAGTTTTGGTCACCACGATGTAAAAAAGATGTTGAGACTCTAGAAAGAGTACAGAGAAGAGCAACAAAGATGATTAGGGGACTGGAAGCTAAAGCATATAAGGAAAGGTTGCTGGAATTGGGTATGTCTAGTTTAACGAAGAGAAAGACGAGGGGGGACATGATAGCAGTGTTCCAATATCTCAGGGGCTGCCACAAAGAAGAGGGAGTCAAGCTATTTTCCAAAGCGCCTGAAGGCAGGACAAGAAGCAACGGGTGGAAACTAACCAAAGAGAGAAGCAACCTAGAACTAAGGAGAAACTTCCTGACAGTTAGAATAATTAGCCAGTGGAACAACCTGCCTCCAGAAGCAATGAATGCTCCAACACTGGAAGTTTTTAAGAAGAAACTGGACAGCCATTTGTCCAAAATGGTATAGGGTTACCTGCCTGAGTAGGAAGTTGGACTTGATGACCTCCAAGTACCTTCCAACTTTATTATTATTATTATTATTATTATTATTATTATTATTATTATTATTATTATTATTATTATTATTACTACTATTACTATTACTATTATTACTATTATTTACTGGAATTCTTCATGGCTCAAAAATGTATTCCTGGATTCTTTCTGCAAGCCATTAAGAACTAATTTGGCCCTTGTATTCATGTAAAAATTATCACCACAAAGTATTAATATTACACACACACACACACACACACACAGAGAGAGAGAGAGAGAGAGAGAGAGAGAGAGAGAGAGAGAGAGAGAGAGAGACAACCCATGACTTATTGGGTCATCTTTTAGGAGATAACAGGATAACAAAACAGAGCAATAGAATGATCAAGGGCAATCAAGGAATGAGAACAAAGCAACTTCTGACTTCCTGCCACTTTGACCATGGCTGATCATCCTCTAGCAGCTGATGGTGGGAAGACTAGGGAAGGACTGGTCTCCAGTGGCCAAAGAAGGGGCCAATCTACCCCTTCTGTGGAGGGTTAGAGGTGGACTAGTCCATTGAATCTCTGGACAGCAGCAAAGCAGCACAGCAACACTGAAGCAATCACAAAGTTGCCAAATTTCAATCCCACATGAGTCATGGTCAAACATTTTGGGTGCATTCTGTAGATTAGCCCATATGAGTTACCATGGTTCAAAAGGTGTCCTATTTTGCATGGTTCTACTCAGTTAAAGGTTATAGACACAAGAGTTATATATACGTATACATATAACTACCATATAACCACCTAATCCAGCTTTGGCTTTGCAAAAAATGTCATTTTGGAGTCTTTATATTCTTTTGTACACTGATTTGAAAAGAAGAGCAATACCAAAAGAAACTATTATATTGCTACTGCTGCTACTAATTTCATAAGACACCATCAGTTATTTCTCATCTTCTTAGCTCCTTCTTTTTGAAAAAGACAGAGAAATTTAGATGATGGGGAAGGAGAAATAGAAAGAGAAGAGTTGTGGACCAGAGGAATGTGTGGATGTAATTTACTTGGACTTCAGTAAGGCATTTGACAAAGTAGATCACAACCTACTACTCAATAAGATAGAAAAATGCGGGTTAGACAGCATCACCACCAGATGGATCCGTAACTGGCTGACTGGCCATACTCAGCATGTAGTCCTCAATGGAACTACATCTACAAGGAGGGAAGTGTGTAGTGGGGTGCCCCAGGGCTCTGTTCTGGGCCCAGTGCTCTTCAACATCTTCATCAATGATTTGGACGAGGGGATAGATGGGGAACTCATCAAATTTGTAGACAACACCAAGCTGGCAGGAATAGCTAACACTCCAGAGTTACAGGCTTAAGATACAGGAGGATCTGGACAGACTTGAACACTGGGTGCTATCTAACAAAATGAGATTCAATGGTGAAAAAAGTAAGGTTCTACATTTAGGCAAGAAAAACCAAATGTACAGGTATAGTATAGGGGGTATCTTGCTTAATAGTAGCAACTGTGAGAGGGATCTCAGAGTCCTAGTGGACAATCACTTAAATATGAGCCATTAGTGTGCTGCAGCTGCCAAAAAAAGCCAACTCCTTTCATCTCTGGCCAATCCACTCATTACTTCATCCCCATGAAGTTTTTCATGATGGACCTCAGATCTGGATAGAAAGCGAGTCACCCACTCTGTCCTACCAGGCTTCATAAACGACTGGAAATGAAGCCATTCTTTCGCAATTCATTTTTGTGATCCTGTGATTGAACCCTTATACACAACTGCATATTTCAGGTTAAACTGATCTAGACAAATAATAGGGGAATTTTATGGCAGAAAAGATCCATCGGATGATCCTACCCCTGAATAGCTATCCCCACACTCACCACAATTCTGTATGAATAATACATCTCACTATAAGAACACAGGCAGGTGTGACTATAAAGAAATACATTTCTGAGGTCTCCTTGTGGTTCATGCATCAAACGCTGATCCTTCAGGCTGCTTTGTAAGAGTCTATAGGCTTGGGACATTAGAGAAATGAAGAGTGTCATGCTAATAGTGCCCTCGCTCCAGTTACAGATGTAAGATGACAGTGATTGCTCCCAGGCATACTAATTACAAAGTATTTAGCAGTCAGGGTCTAGCGTACACCTGCCAGAAGCAGGAGAAGAAGAGACAATGGGGAGTCAGAAATCCATATTCTTCTTACATTGCATGGATTCTCAACTGAAAGGTGAGATGTAAAGAATTGTAGTTGCAAGATAACCACGTGTTGCTACAACCTAGAAACTAAACCCTCCTTTTTTTTAAAAAAAAAAAAGTTTTTTATTTATAATACAGTTAAAACAAAAATGGACATAACGTGACATTCCAGAATAAATATTCCTAACAATTTGTTCCTCTTAATACATATAATTAATACATCATTCTCAATCTCTAAATAAACTTATTCTTCTATAAAATACAATTATATATACATGTATATGTATTTCTGTCTTAACACTAGCTTAAAGCCCGAGCAGTTTCTCCTTAATTCATACCAGTAATAAAATTTGTCCCAGATTTCAAAGTCGTCTGATTCTGTCTCATCCTTCATTTCCATTGTGAGCCTATCCATTTCAGCACACGATAAAATTTTATATAAAATCTCTTCTTCTGTTGGAATTCCTTTATTCCTCCAGTTTTGAGCGTATACCAATCTTGCAGCCGTGAGAATGCGTAACATCAAATAGAATACCCCTTTGTCGTACTTCTGCGTGGTTATGCCTAGTAAAAAGAGTTCTGGTTTTAACTCTACCACCAGCATTAAAACTTCTTCCACCCATTTTTTAACCTTATTCAAAAATTACGGGCTCGTGGGCACTCCCACCACATATGATACTATGTCCCAGTTGCCAATTTACATTTCCAACATTTGGAAGGAGCATTTGAACCCATTTTAGCTAATCTTATGGGTGGGAGATGCCATCTATAGAACATTTCGTAGAGATTTTCTTTGTAGGAGGTGGCCAGAGTGAGCTTCCTGTTTCTTACCCATAGTTCTTGCCAGATGTGCAGATCAAAGTTGAGATCAAAATCCCTGCTCCACTTTAACATGGTCTCTTTTACCTGTTCCTCTTACATTGCCTGATCTAACAAATAATGATATAGTTTTTTTAATCATTTTATCCTCCATACCTAATAATATTTTATCCAGCCCTATATGCCTAACTCTTTTTTATCTTTCCAATATCTTGCCTGTAAACCCTCCTTTTTGATGGCAAATTTGGCATGAGGTGGGGTGGGAAAGAACCGCATGTTGTGGCTTCAGAAGGCACCTTGCAAGACATCTTGGCATTTTAAAAAGTGCATCCTTCTTCAGATGGATGGTAATAAAGTCCTCAAGCACCAATTGTTAGGAATGGACAATTTCCCTTTTAGTCTCTAATGTTGGTCTTCTCTTAAGGTAAGGCTCCATATATTTGACTGCAGCTTCCATTATATTCAGCCAGTTTTTTAGGAAGAGGAAAGGGTTATAGTCCTACACTTCTGACTACTTTAGTAAGTATTTTTATTGGGCATGTACTTACACCTAAAGTCACCAGATTGAATGCTTTTCTCCCACAATAGCAATCTGCGAAGTAGGCTGGGCTGAGGGCGAGTGACTGGCCCAAAGTCACCCAGGTAGTTTCCATGACTGCAGGTGAACTTGAATAAGGGTCTTGCTATTTGTAGTCTAAATGTATCTTAATCATTACTTTAGCATAGTTCTTAGTTTTCACCAAAAGGATGCTGTTGGGAACACTGGAGGAAACGAGGACACAAGTTGACTCCAGACGATTGCAGTTTTTTTTCTTCTTCCATGGATTAGTCAAATCTAATGTCACAGGCCAGACATCTGCATTTTATCTGTGCTGTCTCCTAGCAGTAACTATATCCTTGCATTAAGCTTACAATACCTGGTATTTCCTGGTGATCTCCCATGAAAGTACAAACTGTGACCTACCTTCCTTAGCATCCAGTTCCTAGCAAGTTCAGTTAGATGCTTTCACCACTGTCTATTCATATGTACAATAAGCACACTTAATAATGCAGCAGGGAGGATCTTGCATTAAACCATGGAGAACAGCGAGTCAGAAGGACTAATTCTTTCTTCTATCATCTCCTTTTATATTTGAATAGGGCAGTCATATGGACAGCAGTTCCACCATAAGTACTTTAATCTTCTGCATTCCAGCAGTCTGGACTGGACTCAAAGGATTTCACACAACGATTGGGAAACACACCTCTGCTATCCAGGTAGACACTCACTTCTTTATGTGCAGGTTTTTATTCTGTCTCAGATCAGCACAGCCCATGTTTGTGCATAGAAGGAACCAGAAAGCTGTGTAGAAGGACATAGAAATGTAGAATGTATGAGATGTGTTTGAATATTAGTAGCTCGGATTGGTAGTTGGGCTTTTGGCTTGTTCTCCAAGCTTGGCGATTTGGCTACAAATGTTTCATCTCCAGGGGGACATCTTCAGTGCACTTTGAATTGTGCTTGTCCATCAGAGCACTGACCTTTAAATATCTTTTTTGTGTGATGTAAATTGGTGTGAGTGTTATATGTCCGGATGTTTCTGAGTCATGGTCTGGTTTCAGGCTGTTTGATT
Organism: Bothrops alternatus; assembly: GCA_034064705.1. Lineage (NCBI taxonomy): Eukaryota > Metazoa > Chordata > Lepidosauria > Squamata > Viperidae > Bothrops > Bothrops alternatus. Next base: position 189,670 of record JARGCV010000112.1, on the reverse strand, counting down.
GGCTGGTTATTGTTTCTGGGCTATAATCTTTGGGCCATGTATGTCTTTCAATTGTTTGTCAAATGCTTCTCAAAGATATAGACCAATAACATGGTATTTTAATAATATCGGAATTGTTTGGGACAGGCATTAAGCTAAAAACCAGGAGACCATGGGTTTTAGTCCTGTCTTAGGCACAGAGCCAACTTTTCCTATAACTTGTAGCGTTCATTTTGTACACTTAGTGGCTGAGCTGATATACCAACCATAGATCACAAGCTTCTCTATGGTGGTATCTAATTTCAGGAATTCCATCTGTATAGAGAACCTGATGTCCTTTTTGCTGGAGGTCACTGATATTGACCCTGCCCCATGAAACCCAGCGACCGGTTAGGGCCCACAGAGTCGGCCTTCTCCAGATCCTGTCAGCCAGACAGTGTCGCCTGGCGGGGCCTAGGGGAAGAGCCTTCTCTGTTGCGGCCCCGGCCCTCTGGAACCAACTCCCCCCGGAGATCCGTATTGCCCCCACCCTCTCCGCCTTTCGCAAATTGTTGAAGACCCATCTTTGCCGACAGGCCTGGGGCAGTTAACGCCTTGCCCCAGCCAGTGTATGTTTGTTGTGAGTTTGTCTTTGGATGATTGGTTTTTAATCCAGGGGTTTTATAATGTATTTAATGTCAGATTTCTATATGTCAGTATTTATGTTGTTAGCCGCCCTGAGTTTTTTGTTTTTTTTTGGAATAGGGCGGCATAGAAATCGAATTAAATAAATAAATAAATAAATAAATTAGTATTTCTTTCCTTTCTTATTTCGCTTTAATACTGCTCAACAAACAGCTGATTAGGTATTACTTCTACTGTTTGTTTGCATGTTAGCTGATATCTTGATTTGTTCCATATCACCTGATCTTATCAGATCATATTTTACTCTAGAAATAGAACTAATAAACTGTCAAACTTTTTTTAAAAAAAAACTCATACTGAATTTACCAGATAATTTTGTTTGTCTCCATTTCAAACTCAAATTATGAGCCATATATTTCAAGTTATATGATTGCACATTTAACAAAATGATGTAGCTCTTAAATAATTGCTGAACTTTTGGTGTCTGAACTAAAACAAAGTGCTAATAAAAGATCCTTTATGAGATAACATACAATATAATTTATTAAAGCGTCAGCTCTCAGTGGTATTAGAACTTAGCGTTGAGTAAAATTAACTCTCACATAGATCTCTGTCTTGGATTTGGGTTTATAAAGATATTCTGTGGCCCAGATAGGGCAAGGAAACACATATCTGAAAAGATAACTTCATAGGTGGCAGCTGATTTAACTGGAAATGAAAAATGAAAGAAGAAAGCTAGACAGATGCTATGCTCTTATTTGTTAATCTCACGAAGTGTTAATACCATTTCATAATGCCTTGGTAAGACCACACTTGGAATATTGCATCCAATTTTGGTCACCAAGATATAAAAAAGATATTGAGACTCTGGAAAGAATGCAGAGAAGAGCAACAAAGATGATTAGGGGATTGAAGGCTAAAACATATGAAGAATGGTTGCAGGAATTGGGTATTGCAGACATGTCAAACACAAGGCCTGGGGGCCGGATGCGGCCCGCGAAGTGGTTTCATGTGGTCCCTGAAGCCATCCTGGGAACAGTGAGGGAATGGTCCCCATTACCATGGCCCTGGCCCAGGCCGGCTGGGAGCCAATATACAATTTTGTGGTGATCATCTATGCTGAAACGCATTCAGTCTTACCTCCACAAGGCCATCCAGAAACAGCGAGCAACCAGCCCCTGCTGCGTTGACCCTGCCCTCTGGGTGCATGCTGGTGAGGTGTCACCCTTTGTGAGGAATGAAGAAATGCACCATGCCTTGGCGCTTGCCCCGGTCCCACCCCCTTCTGCCAGAGACCCTCAGATCTGTCCCACTCCTGCCCAGGGCCCCACAGGCACCCTTGACACGAACAATGTAGAGCTGTCCACGCCCACCCATTAGGCCACACTCACTTCATCCACATCCACCCAGTAGGCCACACCCATCCTGGTCACACCCACCTGCCCCCCCAAGAGCAACCGCAATGCTGATGTGGCCCTCAATGAAATTGAGTTCGACACCCCTGGAGTATTGTATGTCTAGTTTAATGAAAAGAAGGACTAGGGGTGACATAGGAGCAGTATTCAAATATCGCAGGGGCTGCCACAAAGAAGAGGCAGTCAACTATTTTCCAAAGCACCTGAAGGCAGGACACAAAGCAATAGACAGGAACTAATCAAGGAGCCAACCTAGAACTAAGAAGAAATTTCCTGACAGTGAGAACAATTAATCAATGGAATGACTTGTGTCCAGAAGTTGTGGGTGCTCCAACATTTCTCTTATAAGAAGAGACAAGACCTCCAAGGTCCCTTCCAACTCAATTCTTCTGATACTCTTTAAATCTAAATAAAATATGAGATTTCGCCCCATTCTGCATCCTAAGTTTCATTGGGCAGCTGGATTTAGAAGCTGTTTATTTTCCTCTTGTGCCCCCCAACTTAATGCCTTATTAGAGCCAATGTAAGCAATTCAAATGAAGACTAACAGGGCTTGAAGTTTTGCTGCTGTTCATGGTGTTGTTTAGTTGCAAGGGATGCTGTGTAGGATCTCAGCATCCTCTAAAACCCAACCAACATCCTAGAACCCTGATGTAGCTGGCTAGGTAGCATAGAGCCATCCTTGAATCATTATTTCCTTTTTAATTTTATGCACCAAACTCTACTTTAGGCAAGAGGCCAGAAGCCCCTGTGGCTGTGCAAACTGACCTGTTTGCTAATTAAAAAAGAAAGCTCCACCAACATGTTAATTTAGGAAATTTAGGTTACGGAACACATTATAGAGCATCGTTCTTCAGTATATTTAAATATGATGCTGTAAACTGAAAAGTAACTTTTAAAAGTTACATATTTCCCTTCCTTATAACTTGATTTTTTTTCCTTACGTTCCAGGGAAATCTTTAACCACACTTTGATTAGTAAAACAAACTAAAACTAGAGTCAGAAGCAGCTTGCACTCCAGTTATTATTACAGACAGACACAAACATACACACACACACACAGAGAGAGAGAGAGAGAGAGAGAGAGAGAGAGAGAGAGAGAGAGAGAGAGAGAGAGAGAGAGAGAGAGAGAGAGAGAGAGAGAGAGAGAGAGAGAGAGAGAGAGAGAGAGAGAGAGAGAGAAGCTGCTTAAATACTTAGAGAATCTACTACAGATTGGGTCGTTGATCACCATTTAGTTTTTTAAAAAAGCCTGAATGCAAATGCGAACATTTATTTTCTTAATTGCTGAAAAAAAATCAATAGTTCATCCCTCCTTTAACCAAGAGACTTCCCATATACCTTAAATAACCTATGAGAAGATCATTTACATCTCAATAACCATTCGTAACCATGTCATGTCATTAAAATCTGAACTGGATCTTAATAATGTAAGTTAGTGACCAGTAAGGGACTTTATTATCCAGGTCAAGCCCTTGGGGAGTGCAATAAACCAAGATGGTATCAGTTCTGTCTATGGAGGGATATATCTCACAGAATAAGCAAAATCTCTTCCCTTGGTTCTTATTTGGAGAACCATTTTCTAAGAAAAACGTATCGTCTTTTCCAAAATCTTTTAACAGCTCCATAAAACAGACAGAAGCAAGAGTAATATTGTGTTCATATCTTATTCAACATTATCTCTTTATTTATATATGTGTTCTGTCTGTCTGTATTTATCTATCTATCATATCTATCTATCTATCTATCTATCTATCTATCTATCTATCTATCTATCTATCTATCTATCTATCTAAATTCTCTCTCTCTCTATCTATCTATCTATCTATCGTCTATCTATTGTCTCTCTTCATCTCTCTCTCTCTCTGTCTATCTATCTATCTATCTATCTATCTATCTATCTATCTATCCATCTATCTATCGTCTATCTATTGTCTCTCTTTCTTCATCTCTCTCTCTATCTATCTATCTGTCTGTCTGTCTGTATCTATCTATCTATCTATCTATCTATCTATCTATCTATCTATCTGTCTGTCTATCTATCTATCTATCTATCTATCTATCTATCTATCTATCTATCTATCTAAATTCTCTCTCTCTCTATCTCTATCTATCTATCTATCTATCTATCTATCTATCTATCTATCTATCTATCGTCTATCTATCGTCTCTCTTCATCTCTCTCTCTCTCTCTCTGTCTATCTATTTGTCTGTCTGTCTGTCTGTCTGTCTGTCTGTCTGTCTGTCTATCTATCTATCTATCTATCTATCTATCTATCTATCTATCTATCTATCTATCTATCTATCTATCTATCTATCTATCTATCTATCCATCTATCCATCTATCCATCTATCCCTTTTCTTTAAAGGAATCCCAAAGGAAAACACAGTAAACAATAAAACCAAATAAAATTGCAGAATTTTAAACCCTAAAACATGTCCATTACAACAATGTTGTCAGCCCAACTAGGGAGCTGGCCAAAGTTCAAATTTGAACATATTTTTATATACAGCCAAAATGATCAGAGATGGATTCTGAAGCTATCAACGGGCTACCTCAACGATGCATTTCACGAGGCAACTGGACTTTCTTGTTTTTCTTTGAAGATGTTTCACTTCTTATCCAAATAAAAAATTTGGGATAACTATAACCTGGATGACTGAGACTCTCCATATATATATTAATGGGCAAAAATCAAGAGACAGGTGTAACTATTTGAAGATACACTTTCAACAGACATTCTGTGCAATATACAAGCACAACATTTGATCCCGATATTGAAACATTTATTTCAATTAAGTCAGCTCTAACCACTTGGTGCACTTGCAATATATACTCTTTGTAATTACCCATTATTGAAATCGCATATGTGATTTATCCTTGCAGCATTTACAGTCAAGCTTCTGTTAATTTTGCAGAAGGTTTTTATTTTTTTATTTTAAAAAGAAAAACTAAGGTCTCAGGGAGGGAATAAAAAACTATTACTGTAAATTAAATATTAAAATGAACTTATTTTTGCATACAAGTGTGATAGTTATGATGATAACTATTCTTAAGAGACGAACTTTTTGAAAGGGTAAAACATGTGCCAGGCTTTGAACTACCACTTCAGCAATGGATAATCTTGAATAGGATTTGTACCTCACATGGCAATGAGGCACAGTATCCTCCCCTCGTTGTGACTGTGGGGTCCTACATCAAAATGTAGATCACATTGTGACTGACTGTAAGCAGAGGGCATATGCCAATCTTGTTAGGATATTTAAATTTAGTAGCTGGAACAGTAAAATTGTACAATGGGCCAGAACACACAGTTGTAGTTGATTGGTAGAGTGCTGGCCCCTGCATGAGGCAATTTACACTATGATTGGTTGCTGTGGGTGTAAAGGGGGCGTTTCCTTTTCCCCCACCTTTTTTCTTTTGTGTGCTCTGTATGCTGTGTTGATTTACCTCATGATGTTAGTTCAAGCTTACATTTATTACAGTCAAAGACCAGAGATCAGAACAAATAAAACACTCAATGAATATCCAGTGAAAATTCTAGAGTAAAATAATAAATAACAGATAAAATCTATATTAAAATCACAATTTGCCATCCAGTCTGTTAGTTACATATGGCTTAACTAAACTATAATATCAATACTTAAACTATGGGGCCCTTAGTCATTGAATATTAAAATGCAAAAAAGAAAAAAAAATGGTAGTGCAAAAGAGTTTGCTACATTAGTTGTGTAAAATGGTTATGGTGGATTAATCACATGTTTAATGATGTTAATGTGTTCCTGACTATCTGTAAAAGACATGCAAAATATATTTATTTATATAAAACTACAAATTCCTGTCAGCGTTTCGTACTTCATTTGGACACCTGCTGTGCAATGCCTTGACAAATCCAGTATTCGAATTCCTTAATATCAATGATGCTGCGCTTCAATCATTAGATGGCCTAGACATTGGCATTTGAACCTAGATCTTTTTTAACATTTATATTTTATTGGGCTTTACTAATCTAGGTGAAATGTTAATATATACTGCTAGTCCATGTACGATACGCCATGCACTAAATAAGTAAATAAACGAGAGGGTAAAGTATGTGGTTTCCTTCTTCTTTAAAGCTGCAACTGAAATCTAATTTTAGACACACACACAAATACTAACACACACACACAAACTAGCCCTCTTTTGTTCCTCAGTTTTGAAAAGGTCACTGTTATTGCCTTGTCCCAAATTCTGGTGATTTGCAGGCAGCTATTACTGACTGAGTTTAGTGATTAAGAAATGCAACATTTGTTGAGGAGCCAGGCCTTTTAGTCCAGAATGGATTATCACTTGATCCCTTCCTTAAAGCATTTTTATACAAGAGTGCATCATCCTTGGAGCCACCCAGGGCTCCATGCCTCATTAACCTGGTCGTTAGATAAATCAAAGGCAGCCTCAGAGACAAAGATAAGCAAACTGCAGGCCAGCAAGACAATGATGTATGGATGCAGGAGGCTAATAGGAAAGTATTGACAGGGAAATGGTGTGCTTATCCTGCAGTCACTGCATATTGCGAGGAGAGCTCCCTGAAGCAGATGGGAATTCACTTGAGGGAATGCAGGAGTCTGAGATTGCTTGACACAAATATGTCCCTCTTCTCTTCAAACAAGACCATACATTTGGGGCATTAACCAGAACAAAAAGCTTCTATAGCAGTGACCAGGAAAAAAAATTTCAGATGTATGTTCATTTTGGAAGTATACAAAATAAGGGTCAAAGTCTTCTTGAAGGGCAAAGGAAAAATTAATGCAAGAACTACCATATAACAACAAAATTTAGCAATTTTGATAGATTAATTTTTGGTCATTTTGGGGTTGCCACAGTCTGCAGAATAGATACAAAAGAGCATCACTAGTAGGGACAGCCATGGGACCTTTTTCCTCTTGGGGGTGGTTAGCCATATTTTCTCATTTTGGAGGTTGGGGGTAGATTGATTGATTGAGACTAGGAAACTATTAGTTTACTTGACTCCTGAAAGTGAATAGCATGGTGGCCTAGTGGTGAAGACACTTGCCTCCCACTTGGAAAGTTGAGAGTTCGATCCGCCAGATGTTTCTCTCTCCCAGGGCACAAAGAGAAAATATAAGTGAACTCTGCTTATGCATCAGGAAGGGCAGCTGGCTAGTAGACTCTCAGCTCCATTTAGTTGCCCTGACTCTACCCCGAATTAAGGGATTACAGGGTTATAAAAACTTGATTCCAGAAAGTCCTGATAAATAGTGTCACTGAAGTTCACAAAAGTATTTCTGGCATCAGTGGATAGTTGCCACAAAGCTCTTCAAATGTGAATAAGCTAGGAGTAATCACCCCCATCCTTTGCCAACATTGCCACCAAAAAAAATATCAAGCGAATCTCCCAATAGTACTGCTCTTCTTTCTAAAGCAGTGTACTCTTTTCTGACAGTGGAATGGTTAAGTAACCCCTATGAAACCATCAGCAAAGGTCACTGATGGTTTCACAACCCCAGCATGGGATGCACTGGGGAAGCAGTGATATCATTAACTGTGCACACAATGCCACATGATTTCCATTGTCTATTTAGGAGCTCTATTAGCCATGAGAGAAAGCCCCAGTTTGTACAATGAGTATCTCAATTTAATTTTCAGCCAGCCTTCTCATGGGATGCCAACAATCCTCATTGCAACATGGGGCTGTTGAGTAGAGATGAGAAATTCCAGATATTATGTGCACATAAACACAATTCTTTTCTTCAACTATTCAAGGGATAAACTATAACATTGCTCTTCTGCCCTGCTACCTGCAAAGATCCACACATTTGTGAGAGTGGTGAATGAGGCTGTTATAGCTACCATGCTAGTGTCAAGGGGGTTGTGTAGAAGGAAGATTGATAATCCTACAGTTTTACCTGATAGTTCTTAGTTCAAGATTGTTACTGTAGAAAAGATATTTGCAGCAGGAGCTAGTGTTACTTAGAAACAGCCCAGCAGTCACTGAAAACACTGCCTTGTCCAGTTAGAGTCATAGAATGATATGGCTAGAAGAGACTTAGAAGTCTTCTATCTAGCCCATTCCTGTGTTAAGGGCAGGAGTCCTTGAATCATCCCAGACAAGTCTATTCTTGAAAACCTCCAGTGATAGATACCCACAACTCCAGGAGGCAAGTTATTCCAATGATTGATTGTTTTCCCTGTCAGAAAAGTTCTCGTTAGTTCTAAAGTTCTCGTTAGTTCTAGGCTAGATCTCTCTTTTTTTAACAAGCCCATCCCCATTACTTCTTGTTCTGCCCTCTGGTGTTTTAGACAATAAATCAATGCCCTCTTCCCTATGACAGCCCTTCAAGTATTGGAAGACTACTATCATATCTCCCATAAGCCTTCTCCTTATTCGGTTAAACATACTTAGTTCTCTTATCCATTCACTATATGAATTAGCCTCCAGACCACTTTTTATCTCTTTTGCTCTTCTCTGTACTCCTTCTAGGTCCTCAGCCTCTTTTTGTGTGTTGTGGTGACCAGAACTCAATGCACTGTTGCAAATATGGCCTCACTGGTGGAATATAGAGCATTACTATCACTGGTGGAATATAGAGCATTACTATCATGATGTTGATGCTTATCCCTCTGTTGATTCAGCCTAGGGTTAACATTGACTTTTTCTGGCAGCTGCAGCACACTGCTGGCTCATATTGAGGTGACAATCCACCAGGCTACCCAGATCCTTTTTACAGGTACTTGAGTTGTGTTAAGTATCTTTGGCTGACACTTTTGGTACAAACCAGGCTGTTTAATTAATGTCTTGCTACAAGTTAAGACTATAATAGTGGTATTTTCTGACGTTCAGTATTTGAATGGTTGAACAATACTTATTATTCGGCGGGCAGCCTGTAGCTGAAGAACAAGTAGCTATCTGATAAAGACATGTGGAATTACTTATGAGTAGTTTTCTTTATTGTTCTTTACCTAGTGACAGAATCTTGCTAGACTAAAGCAACTATTTGCATAATTATATACTTTGGGAATAGTTAGGGAGGAGCCATTTTAATCTTCTTCCTACTGACCAAACTTTCTAAGCTCCACTCTTTGTCCTCTTGAAAGCAGCCTCTCCCTCTTGGGAATCCAGACTAGATTTTACCATACTGTCAACCCTAATCTTACTAATCTGAGCAGGGATGACTGCAAGAGTTGGGGAGGGTGGAAAAAAGTCACTACACAGAGGGTGGGGCATCAGTTTACACACATTCAGACCCCTCAAGATGTCCTCAAATCTGGGAATCTCATAGAGCAGGGGTGTCAAACTCTAATGTCACGTGACGTTTCGTGACGTATCACAACTTTTTCGCCATTGCTGGCAATGGGGTGGGCGCGATTTTGCTATGATACATCCGGCCCTTGGGCCAGCAGTTTGACTCCCCTGTCATAGAGGAATTGATTCCTTACACAAAAGTTATTAATATATCACCTATCAGAATCACACCGTATTGTGTTTTTCCACCTACGAGGGAAATTCCCAGTGTTTTGCCACAAAACATTTGAAATAGCAGGAATACAGCAACACTCCAGAAGCTGCAATCAATGTGGTGTGCATGGGATATGAGAGAGCTGAACCCAGGCTGTGAGTAAATATGAATAAAATGAATAAACAGGATGTTCAAGCTAAATCCTTGTTATAAATAGGACTTAGTAGAGCTATTTGTCATATCTGAAAAAAAAATCTAATGTTTGATACATTTCCCCAATGAACAAAAGTGCTTCAAAAGGGCAAAGTTTGGAGGTGATGGACATTGTAGTCCAATACTTCAGAAGCACATGTGGTTGAATATACCATCTCAGAATGTAGAGTTCTTTCCAATTTAGTTCCGTGTGAGACAAAGTAGACCAGAAACTCCCTTTCTTGGGAGTCAAATTATCCCCTTTTATATCACATGTTATATGAATCTGCTCCTTAGCAGACACTTAGCAAATACATATCTTTTGTCTTTCACTGCTCATTTTGTTACTCAACAGTGTGCCAATCTCTGCAAGTCTACTCAAATGTAAGACTTATTTTTCCAAATTAGGAGAGCCAGTTTAGTGTAGTAGGACATTAGGCTAGAAACAGAAACACTGAGTTCTAGTCCCACTCTAGCACAAAGCCATCTGGTGACCTTTGGCCAGTCCCTCCTTCTCAGCTCTAGCAAGGAGAAAATGGCAAATCACTTCTGAAACTTTCCCAAGAAAATTGCAGAGATTAATCCAGAAAAAAAACAACCCCTAGATTTGATAAATTGAATGAAAATCAAATATACGTACATCGACATAGACATAGACATACTGTAGACATAGAAAAAAAGACTCTTGATCAAACCAATTTATATTTTTATACTCCAATTTTCAAAACGTGGAGACTGATTTAAGGTTAACAATTAATATTTCATACAATTCTAAATATGCTCTTAGGGCAGCGGTTCTCAACCTGTGGGTCGCGACCCCATTTGGGGTCGAACGACCATTTCACGGGGGTTGCCAAACACCGCAGTCTGCCATTTTTTTTGGGTCGGCCATTTTTTGGGGGGTCCGCCATATTTTTCGCCTTTACGATGCAGGCCGTCACGCCGCGCATGCGCGATGCGGGCCCGCCATTTTTTTTGGTCGGCCATTTTTTTTGGTATGCCATTTTTTCCCCTTTGCGATGCGGGCCGCTGCGCATGTGTGATGCGCCCGTCGCACCGCGCATGCGCGATGCGGACCGGGGGCCGGGGTCGAGCCCCGGAAAAGGTTGAGAACCACTGTCTTAGGGGTTTATATAAGAAGGAAGATAACCAGTTTGGTATAATGGTTAAGGAATCAGGCTAGCAACTGGGAGACTATGAATTCTAGGCCCATCTTTATAACAATGCCAGTGGGTAACTTTAGGACAGTCCCACTCTCTTAGCCCTAGGAAAGAGGCTATGGCAAGTCATTTCTGAAATCTTTCCAAGAAAATCATAGGAACTAGTCCAGGTAATCATCAGAGTCACCACTGGTTCTCCCTCTCCCTCTCCCTCTCCCCTCCCCTTCTCCCCCCTCTCCCCCTCTCCCTCCCTCCCTGTCTTACACATGCACACACATGAGGTTTGCAAAAGTTTACCACTTCAATCAATGAACTGGAAGGATGTTGTGTTTACCTTCCGTTCCTTCCCACCTTCTTTTCTGCTATGTTCAATGTGGCATCTTGTGTTTACCTTTCAAAAGGATTGAGAATACCTCAAAATACCTCAGTCCAATTATTACCCTGGTGTCCCATTTCTCTCACAAACTTCTTTGCTCTTTTCATTGATATTTACTCTCTTTTTTTTATCTAAACACTTATTGAAGAGCTAGGGAGCAGTTTGATTAATGGAATTTCAAATCAGCTCTTGTACTTATCTGGTTATTATTCAGTGAAGCTGCAGGTATTCCATCCACTCAGTGGTGGTCCTTGTAAGTTTAACAGTTTCCTTTTTTTTATCTGGTCTGCCCCTCTGGCTCACAGCTGTGCCTCTCTGATGGACTGGCTCATAGTGCCATAGGGGATTGAGAGGGTGCCTCCATTACTCATCTGTGACAATAACCAATCAAGGAAGATGTAGAACTCAATTCCAGCAGAAAGACCTATAATGTCAGAGTCAGGAGGTTATCGGAGAAGGACTTGCACCTTGCTCCCTACTTTTCTTATCAAGAGCTGTACAGTTAATGCTGGAGCTGCAGTTTGCAAAGCTGAGAGCTGCAGATTAAGGGTCCAGATTACTTTGCCTTTTCCTAAATGCTTCGATCTTGATTTAAAAGTAACAGCAAACAAAAAAGCTAAAAGGAAGCTGTTTTTTTGCCAGCCCATAATATATACAATCTTTTGTGTAAAGAATATTAGGAAGCAAATGCAAACTTGATCAGATTACATTCCCCCTCTTCCCCTCCCCCATGTGGTGTCTGAGGTCAGATTGTGCAGAATTGTGGAGAAAGACATCTGTAGCTCTCCAGTTGTTGCTAATTTCAGTATCTCCCAATTCTGGCTATTCTGATGGGGCATCAACATCTGGAGAGCTACAGTTTCCACAACTCTGAGGATAATTTTATGGGTGATCAGAGTTGTACAGTATTAGGTTTCAAAGGTATGATGCAATGAATTGTTGTAGATATAACAATTATTCTAATTTTTCTCAGTGTCCCTACAGAAAGACACTTGGACAAGTTACTCCATGTATATCTCCACTTTTGCTTTCGGTGAGTTTCATTTAAATGATTTTCACTTACGAATGAAGGCAAATATATGTGTCCCAGGATAATGTTGCAGGATCCAGTCTGGGTCAGTCACCAGGGCCAACTTTTCGGACTTCATGATGGAGCCCATCCTCATGCATTTACCACCAGCTTATCAGATATTTAGGAGTCAAGGACTTGGAAGCACAAGAAAACAAGAGCCAATGACTTAATAACCAGCCATCAACACTCCAATCAATAACTAAAAAGCCAACCACATAAATACACCCATAGAATATCCCAAAGCATACATTCTGGTAAGTTCCTTGAGGATGGGTTCCAAGACAATCCAAAAGCTTGGAAGACTAAATCTCTAATTTCAATAACCAATTCAGCTTGGATCCTGTGATTTTCACTTACCACTAGTTTTTCCTGAGCATAACCTACTAAATGTACACCTAATTTTATTTCGTATGCCGTTTCAAATGACGTATTTGTGAGTACCCATGAAAAAAGAAAAGTAGAATAGTAGAATGTTTTTTAAATTTTCCACTTTTTTTAGGGGTCTCCATGTTCACATCAAATGCGGGTGTCATAATATGAAATTTAAGGGAGGGTTGTTTTTTTTGTTTGTTTTTTTAAAAAGAATTTGCTAAATTTGAAATAAATGCTGGCTTTTGAATGGCTGTTAATGTAAAGTGAACTTTCTTGATGTGACTGAATTTAGTAACTAAATGCATGCAAAATTTTTCATATGATCTTGGAAAGTTTCTTTTGTTAAAAAAAAACCAAAATATTAGAAAACCTAGCAGTGTCTCACAAGTTTTTTTAAGACACCTGGTGTGTAGGCAGCATACTGAGCAAAGATTGATCTCAAGACTTGCTGCTGTGAATTTTTAAGCCTCCTTGGAAAGTATAATTATGCTTCAGTTTTAACTATGTACCACATTATCTTAATTATACATTATGTGGGTGTAAGCCAAAGAATGGTAAAATACCATAGTTATTTGTTTTCCCTGTGAAAGCATGACAATTATGTCTTATTGAAATCATCAGTTTTGATTTATTGGTTTTTTTATTAAACCACACTCAAAATCATGATGAAATTTTGGCAATCTATATTTATCAGCATCTGGCTATTTACAAAATATATATTGCCAAAATTTTGTTTGGCTTCCAGTAAAGCAAAGACAAGATGGCAACTACATCTGTAACTTTCACTTGAATTCTTTTAGAGTAATATAACATTCCTCATACAATATCAGACACATTTAATAATAGAATTCCCATTACACTTTTAAGCAAAACTGTATTTCAAATTAACAATCAGAAGCAATGTTTTATCAAGCCAATCAATTAATAAATACCAGCTAATGGGACTTTTTTTTCCTTCAGAAATGGAGAGATTTCACAGATGTTTATGTGGAAATTAAAAACTGGAAGCTTTCAAAGTGCTTCTCATTCCTGCATTATTATGCATTATTGTATAACAGTTCAGTTTGATATTGTTTGGTACAGACAATTATTGCATAAATCATTAAAACATTAGAAATATAATGGCCTGAAAGTGGAAGTCTAGTGAGTTTTTGTAGGAATAAAGTACCCCTGGACTGCAAGACGATCAAAGCAGTCAGTCCTAGAGGAGATCAACCCTGACTGCTCTTTAGAAGGCCAGATCCTGAAGTTGAAACTCAAGTACTTTGGCCACCTAATGAGAAGGAAGGACTCACTGGAGAAGAGCCTAATGCAGGGAAAGATTGAGGGCAATAGAAGAAGGGGATGACAGAGAATGAGGTGGCTGGCTGGAGTCACAGAAGCAGTAGGCCTGAGCTTAAATGGACTCCAGAAGATGGTAGAAGACAGGAAGGCCTGGAGGAACATTGTCCATGGGGTCACGATGGGTCGGACATGACTTCACAACTAACAACAACAACCAAGTACTAACAAACATAAATAAAAGGTAAAATTTAAAAATATTGAAAACATAAATTTTCAATTTTTAATGGATAATAAATGGGAAAGCATGAGGAAACCAAATGAAGTTTCACTTCATCTCATTGGTCATTTATTAATGAACAAGTACTATAGTATTAATGTTATGTCTGGCCTCTCGCAGCTCATTAAAATCCACGTAAATATGTAGTTAAGAGGTTTATTTAATACATTTCAAAAGGATTCATTTCAAAGCAAGCTGCTGGCATTATGTTGGCCTGAACGGCCAAATCAGATCTATTTACATTTAGATAAACAGGCTCTCCTCCTCCTACATCCCAATTAACTTACTCTTTCTTCATCACATTGTCCAAGATCTCATTATTCTTCGATAGGTTTTCAAAACACCAGAAAACTGAGTTCCAAAACACTGCCAAAGTTTTCAGCCCACTCCTTGATGAACGTTGCTCGTGACAAAAGCGTAGTCTTTCTTTCCCCTTCTAATATAGTGTCCGATACGTCACTTCCCCAATTACTTCCTTTTTCCAGTTAACTGACACCTTCGCTTATCAAACCTTCGGAACCTCGGATTAATCCATTTATCTTCTTGTTCTAAATCTGACTCATCATTTTGAGAATCTGATTCAGAATGCATACAAAACTCTTCATTGTCTATCTCAGCTGCCGGGAGGGGAAACCACCCAGAGGGGCCTGGCTGCTGATCCTCGGCTGCCGGGAGGGGAAAACACCCAGAGGGACCTGGCTGCTGATCCTCATCCTCTGATACTTCCCAAGCTGGTTCAGGGACACTCACAACAATTAATATATTTAGTTTACTACTTAAAGGCAATTCATTCAGAACAAAGGACAATAGGACATAAATGTTTTGGCAAGTTTTTAATCACTTTTCATCAAAGTTGCTTTCAAGAAAACCAGGAAACCTATGTATGATAGAGTATATAAAAGTCTCCCAATTGCCAGTTCAATGCTTATCCGTTGCTTAAATGGCACAGATGAGCCAAGAAAGGTCTTCTGTCTTGAGCAAGGGGTTGGACTAGAAGACCTCCAAGGTCTCTTCCAGCCCTATGATTCTAACAAGAAGTGTGTCCTAATCCAGTATGGCACCGGAATTACATTAGCAATTCCTGAACACAGTTATTCTTCTTGATCTAGTTCCACTACTCTGTGCAGCAAGTGGCAAACAGTCAACAATAAGTAATAATTTTAAAAAGTTAAAACCAATCAGCACTTTAAATCAGTATCTGCTCCTTTACATTAAGAACACCTAAATGAAGAAGTAAGCTTTGATTCCTTTTCCAAAATCAAAAGAAGTAAGGGTAGATTGCCAGTGGATTTCATAGAAATGGAAAATTCTTGTGTGCCAGGCAAAACTCCATAAGTGAAGGCAGAAGAAGTTGTCTTTTCTTTACCAATCTCAATGACCCAATAGGGATAGAATTGAGATCACGTGAAGTATTCATACCACTTTACAATGCCTTGGTAAGGCCACACTTGGAATACTGCATCCAGTTTTGGCCACCACGATGTAAAAAAGATGTTGAGACTCTAGAAAGAATGCAGAGAAGAGCAACAAAGAAGATCGGGGGACTGGAGGCTAAAGCATATAAGGAACTGTTGCTGGAATTGGGTATGTCTAGTTTAATGAAGAGAAGGACGAGGGGGGACATGATAGCAGTATTCCAATATCTCAGGGGCTGCCACAAAGAAGAGGGAGTCAAGCTATTCTCCAAAGCGCCTGAAGGCAGGACAAGAAGCAATGGATGGAAACTAACCAAAGAGAGAAGCAACCTAGAACTAAGGAGAAACTTCCTGACAGTTAGAACAATTAATCAGTGGAACAACCTGCCTCCAGAAGCTGTGAATGCTCCAACACTGGAAGTTTTTAAGAATAGATTGGACAGCCATTTGTCTGAAATGGTATAGTGTTTCCTGCCTGAGCAGGGGGTTGGACTAGATGACCTCCAAGGTACCTTCCAACTTTATTATTATTATTATTTATCCTGAAATAGGCTGTCCTTCAGTTCCATTCTTATGGAATTAAGGTCTAAACAAGACCTTCATCAGCCATCAGCTTGACAAGTGAAAACATGTATATGAAGTGGACCCTTAACTGCAAAAGAGCTATTTCAGAAAACTATAGTTGCCTATGAAGTGTCTGTGGTGATTCTCAACCATCCAGGTCATGGCTGTCCCAAAGATAGTTTTCAAAAGGCAACTGGACTTTCTTAGTTTTTTTTCTCGAAAACATTTTGTTTCTCATCCAAGAAGCTCCTTCAGAACTGTTTTCAAGAAAAATGTGTTCAGGAAAAAACTAAGAAAGTCCAGTTGTCTTTTGAAAAGCACCTTTGGGACAATTGCCTATTAAGATTCTAACACAGAGCTAATAATTAACATTGCAACAATATCAGTTTGTAAATTAAATTATATTAAGTCTCAATTTCTGGAATTAATCTACTTTCATGATACACATCAGTACATACTGAAACAACTGAAGCCTTTGTTCATGAGAGTTTTCTCACCCACCCTTATCAACACAACACACAGGGAAAATGATATAGTATTTTCCTTTTATTTTCTTGTTCAGAGGGGACTACCAAAGAATACTATATTCTACTTCCATTGTTCTGCTCTTGCCATGCAGCTTGACTTCGCTTTTTTCTCTCATGCAGCTTAAAGTTCACTTAACAGATAATGGAGACAAAACACTCAGACATCAATGTGATAGAAGGCAGGCAGGAAGATAAAAGCAGGATTCCTGCCATTTACCATAATCCACCACCTACAGCAAAGATGGAATTTGTCCAGCGTTAATCAGAGGCAGGAGAAGTCTGCAACCTCCAGTTAAATAGTCAATAACTAGAAGGCCAGTTGGCATATTGTAATTTCCTTAAGATAATTAGAATATCTCTCCAATTCCTAGCACTTTTTTCTTGTTGTCAATTGTTCTTATTATTTTTAAACTATATATTCATGGATTAAAAGCCTCTGTCTGCATAATAATCGAGGTGAGATGCAAGTTTATGCTCAATCCATTAAAAAAAACTGAAAGAAATACAAAGGTTGACTGGGACAGATCAGACTGAAGAATGTTTGGCAAGGCTGTCACAATTTCAAATCCACGAAATTGGATACTAGAAAATTTCAAAATTCAGATGGTGACCCGATCACACCAAAGGCCACACTGAATTTGTTGTCACCATTCCGGCTAGGTCAGAAGAACTGTTTCAAGCTTGACATAGACAGTTTCATGCTGAAGATATTTAAATTTTTCACACCTAGGCTGGAAAATTAGGATGTGTCTTTTTTTTTTTTTTGCAAGAATACAATTATAAGGTTTAGGACACCCTGTCTTGTGCATAATGCGCAACCGTAGTCTCTGGTACACTTCACAACAGCAGTTTTTTTCTATATAATATTTTCCAGTTTGGGATGATTGAAAAGCAATATATGTACTGTACTGTATCTCCAGATATGGGTCAGAGTCTAAGTGCAGTACAGGTGTTTGTCAACTTACAACCATTCATTTAGTGAGCATTCAAAATTACAACGGCACCGAAAAAAGTGACTTACGGCTGTTTTTCACACTTACAACCCCATGGTCATGTGATCAAGATCTGGATGCTTGTGGCAACTGGCACACATTTGTGGCAGTTGAATTGTACTGGGGTTACGTAATCACCATTTGTAACTTTCCCAGCTGGCTTCTGCAAGCAAATTCAATGGGGGAAGTCAAATTTGCTTAAGGATTGCATGATTCATTTAGCAACCGCAGTGATTTGTGGCAAAAAAGGTCATAAAACAGGGCAAAACTCAACAACTGCCTGGCTTAGCAATGGAAGTTTTGGGCTGAATTGTGTTGGTAAGTCGAGGATTACCTGTATCACAATTCAGTATAGTATTCAAAGCAGTGTAATCTAATGGCTATTTTTTTTATACGCTTCTACTCAGTCCTCAGTTAAATCGTTTGTCACCTTTAGATAGTGAATGAATCAAGAATAACAACAAATCAACAGAACATAAACAAAGTAGTATTGGAACAAATATTCAATCATTATTAGCACAATCAGACAAAATCAGTACCAATTTAGCATAAAATCTGCCTAACAACAGAACGCTGGAGAATATTTTTAAAATGACTTAAGCAATGTAATAAAAAAAACCCTGCATAAATGAAGATCTATTATTAACTTAGGATAGAAAAGTCACAGTTTAGCAACTGGGAAAATTCCATATAGGTACAGTTTCTCATAATCAAGAAACCACTATCCCATAGTCATGTTAATAGGAATTGTTGGGGAAGAGATTAAAATCATACACTCCCCATCTTATTCTTTGCAAGATTATTGTCCCAACTGGACTGCAGGGAAAATCAAGTAGGTTGTCCAGACCATGAGCAGCTAAGACCACATGGGGATTTCAGACTGCCCACCTGAGTTCTACGGCTCAGTTCTGGATGTAATTATCCTTAGACTAGAGCAGCGGTTCTCAACCTGTGGGTCGCGACCCCATTTGGGGTCGAATGACCATTTCACGGGGGTCGCCAAGCACCGCAGCCCACCATTTTTTTTTATTTTGGTCGGCCATTTTTTTTTGGTCGGCCATTTTTTCCCCTATTGTGATGTGGGCTGTTGTGCCGCGCATGCGTGATGCACCCTGTCGCGCCATGCATGTGCGGTGCGGGCCCGCCATTTTTTTTATTTTGGTCGGCCTTTTTTTTTTTGGTCGGCCATTTTTTTCCCTATTGCGATGCAGGCCGTAGTGCCGCGCATGCGCGATGCACCCCGTCACGCCACGCATGCGTGGTGCGGGCCCGCCATTTTTTTAATTTTGGTTGGCCATTTTTTTTTGGTCGGCCATTTTTTTCCCTATTGCGATGCGGGCTGGGGTCGAGCCCCGGAAAAGGTTGAGAACCGCTGGACTAGAGTCATTGAAATCAAGGGGACTTATCATTCTTAATATTAGTCATTTACATTACATGAGCAAGATATCAGTCATTC
Organism: Bothrops alternatus; assembly: GCA_034064705.1. Lineage (NCBI taxonomy): Eukaryota > Metazoa > Chordata > Lepidosauria > Squamata > Viperidae > Bothrops > Bothrops alternatus. The sequence goes on along the minus strand of JARGCV010000112.1, from coordinate 170,507 downwards.
TTAAGCCCGCTTGATTTCAGAATTATTTGGCTCTAATATGAACCGCACAAATGAACAAGAGACTGACACAGTCTCACTATTCTTTTTTTTTTTTTCAATTCTCCTTCAGCCTACAAAACTGAATCAGCACTTATAGGTCTGTTTTTGTTTTTGTTCTTTTCAGAAAAGATAGTTGGTCCCAAACATGGGAGTGCTGATCAAGACTTTCAATCCACTGGCATCATTTCATGAGCAATCCATATCTTTAGCTTTGCAAGCTCAGTTTAACACGGATGCAAGATTTGCTTACTAATGTGAAAAACGCACGTTCCATTTTCCAAGATAATAACATATCTAGCAATAGCAATAGCACTCAGAGTTATATAACACTTCACAGTGCTTTACAGTCCTCTCTAAGTGGTTTACAGAATCAGCCTATTGCTCCCAACAATCTGGGTCCTCATTTTACTGACATTGGAAGGATGGAAGGCTGAGTCAACCTTGAACCAGTGAGAATTGAACTGCTGGCAGTTGGCAGAATTAGCCTGTAATATTGCCTTTTAATCACTGCGCCACCACAACACATTCTATATAAATTTGTTAAATGCATATGTTAAAAATGTATCACAAAAGCAGAGTGTTTAATACAGATTTAGATTTATTTAGATGTAGATGATATAGATCATTATCTACATAGACATAATGTATGTACAAATTTAGTCTTGCAGTGACACTTTTGTTTCCCTCCCAACACGGAGGACAATGTCTTACAGTGATGATAAACTTAGTCTGTATGACAAACATCAAACTCACGAAATGGATATTTCTAAATTCATGCAGAAATAAGATGGTTAGGCTCCCAGATGTAAAGACAACAACCACTAACAAGACTTCGGCTTGGCTTCTGGGTCTTTGATTTGATTATCAATTAGCTCTATCTCACACCCACCTTTATATAATGAATGCATTTTTTTCCACCTTAAACAAAAGATGAGTCTTATTCAAAAAGGGTTGGCCTCGTGTTTTTTTTTTTCTGGTTTTATGTCACACAGGGGAAACATGCTTTTGAGACATTACCTCTGAATTTAGCAGGGACAAGAGTTTACTGCGGTATAGTCATTAGTCAATGCACTAGCTGAAACCTTAAACAAAAGAAAATAAAATACACACAGGCACGCATCCCCCGAAGGCACATCAACCTACCAGTAACGTGAAGCAGGGATTTCAAACACCACTGCCCTAGCATGTGGTTAAATATTGCTCCTCCTGACTTTCAACAGCCCTCCAAGGAATACAATATCACCATCGCCATTGAAATGATGTTGGAGAGCAGAGGGGGGGAGGGGCTGGGCAGAAGAGTGAAGAATGGCATGTTTTTAGCAAATGCACTTCTTTTTGAATCTTCAGTACCAGGGACTTCATGATCATTATACTTTTCAGCTCCCTAAAATTTATCAGCACAAGGAAGCCTGCCATATACTAATAATAATAATAATAATAACAACAATAACAATAACAATAACAATAATAATAATAATAATAATAATAATAATAATAATAATAATAATAGTAAGGAGGAGGAGGAAGAGGAGGAGGAAGAGGAGGAGGAGAAGGAGAAGGAGAAGGAGAAGGAGAAGGAGAAGGAGAAGAAGAAGAAGGAGGAGGAGGAGAAGGAGAAGGAGAAGGAGAAGGAGAAGGAGAAGAAGAAGAAGAAGAAGAAGAAGAAGAAGAAGAAGAAGAAGAAGAAGAAGAAGAAGAAGAAGAAGAAGAAGAAGAAGAAGAAGAAGAAGAAGAAGAAGAAGAAGAAGAAGAAGAAGAAGAAGAAGAAGAAGAAGAAGAAGAAGAAGAAGAAGAAGAAGAAGAAGAAGAAGAAGAAGAAGAAGAAGAAGAAGAAGAAGCTTGCTAATCCTCTTTGGTGTTCTTTCAAAACTCACTGCAAAGACTTAGCACTAAAGAACATCGTCCATTGATTTGCCATTCCTGGTCTTGTAAAAACATTGGAAATGAACCAAAGCATAGTTTTCTGAGCACACAAGCAAAATCGCTTGCCAGTGGTTCATGTGATTGTAATGGACATACTCTCCGCAATGGGACAGCTGATCTTTCATGAAGGGTCTTATTTAGGGCAGCGAATGGACCATTTAAATACTCTGGGAAGCTGAGAAAATATAGGATCAAGTGTCTCCATGGCAAACCATACCTTAAAAACTAATAAATGTGTTGTAGTATAAGCTGCCATGAAGTGCAATCTGATTAAGTGGATTGTAGCCCTTGAAAATAGATTGGTATGAGTATGTCAATCTTTAAGGTGTCATAAGATTATCTGCTGTTTTTGCACAACCTAATCACAACACTCTCCTGCTTGCAAAATCAAACCTTTCAATTTGGAATCTGACCCTCTGTGACTGTGTCTCTCTCTGTGTGTGTGTGGGTAGGTGTGACAACTGTATTAATATAAACACAACCTACTCAAAGGGACACGTGAATAAGAACTAACTATTGCACAAAACATTACTTACGGGACTGTCTGCTGCCCCATGAAACCCAGTGGCCGGTTAGGGCCCACAGAGTCGGCCTTCTCCAGGTCCTGTCAGCCAGACAGTGTCACCTGGCGGGGCCTAGGAGAAGAGCCTTCTCTGTTGTGGCCCCGGCCCTCTGGAACCAACTCCCCCCGGAGATCCGTATCACCCCCACCCTCTCCGCCCTTCGTAAACTGCTTAAAACACACCTCTGCCGGCAGGCCTGGGGCAGTTAACATCTTGCCCCTAGCCAGTGTATGTTTGTGTGTATGTTTGTTGAATGATTGGTTTTCTTTTAACTTAGGGGGTTTTATATATGTATTTTAACTGGTGATTTCTATTTATGTTGTGAGCCGCCCTGAGTTCTCCGGAATAGGGCGGCATAGAAGTCAAATCAAATAAATAAATAAAACCTATTTGAACATTCAAAACTTTAGGGCTAGATCCACAAGCTCTATATACACATTTAAAGGAATTCTGTACTTCTGTAGTTAGAAATATTACCTTATATAGCTTATATCCCCTTTTTAAAAAAAAGAATTGCATTTTCAGACATGCAAAATTATGTTAATGTAGCTTTACAATCAAGTCGAAATGGCTTTTCTGTTTGGTGTATCTAGAAAGGCTGATACTTATCTTACAGGCCTGAAAGTACAGTTGTCTCCTTTAGAGCCTGAGAAATGGGGGGGGGGGGTTTCCTTTCTGAACCTCTTGTAATGCCCCCTACCTAGCTTCATCTTTTATCTGACCATTTCTCAGGCAGGATCTCTTCACTTCTTCTCCCAGCAATTTTCCCACATACTAGTACAAAAGGAAAAGGAAGGAAATGGTGGAAATGGGGATAAAGAACAGAAGCAACAGCACAAGGAAGGAAAAAGAAAGATGGATAAAAACTGGATTGGGGTAAGGAAAAGGTAAGTGGATGAGGGAGGAAAGAAAGTCCCATTCACATGTCAGAGAGAGAGAGAGAGAGAGAGAGAGAGAGAGAGAGAGAGAGAGAGAGAGAGAGAGAGAGAGAGAGAGAGAGAGAGATTCATCATATAAACCACCCTTCCAAAACAACAGGCAATCTTCAGACTGATCATCATCAGGATCCCAAAACGTCATGAATTTTTTTTCTGTTTCTATTGTATTTTTATTCTTCTTATAAAATGCTTATCAAATGCAGTTTCTGATTGAAATCTTCACACAAACAAAAAGGCATTAGATTATCTCTGGCTAAATCCTATTAAATCCGCCTGCTTCCAAGCGTTGTTAGATAAGATAGCAAAATGAAAGAAATTGCATGCATTGTCAAAGCTTATTAAAAATAAGATGAGAGCCATTTGAGGGGAGATTTAAAATAATGCTACCAAACAGAGATAACAAATTCCACAATCCCGAAGTCACCGCTAAATTCTTTTGAAAATCAAGACATGAAACCAATTACAGTTTTAATACTCTCTTCCTCTAGTTTGTTAGTGTTATTCTGTAACCTTGCATGAGCTATACTATCAATAATTTATTCACTTGCACATCAGCCAATTTAATAAGAAATATTAAAATAATGTCCTGAGTTAATTACAGCGAGGGAAAGGAAAATGAAAGGATGGAGGGAAGAATCAGCCCGTAAGAAAATACTTTTGAGCAACTATCATTGTGAAGATTAGTGTTTCATTAATAAAATCAAAAGAATAGGAGTTCCTAGTAGTAGAACTAACTTGACAGAAGAATCAATTATCTCAAGAGATGGTGAGGTCTCTTTTACAGGAGCTATTCAAGCAGAAGCTGGATAGCTATCTGATGCTTTCATCTGAATTCCTGCACTAAGCAGAATGAGGGGTCCTTGGTACTCTCTGAGCTTGGTTGTTTTTTTGCAGATATTTCATTACTCAAATTATGAAAAGCTCAGAGAGCACTAAGGACCCCTCCCCATTTCAACCCTGAGCTGCAAACATTCTCCTTGGTCAGTACTAATCTGACTGTTGCACTGGATGGCCTAAAAGATCTTTTACACAGTATGATACCTTGATTTATTTAGACCTAGTGGCTAGGTCTAAACTCTTTCTGACTGGGGCAGGATACAGGTAGTCCTCAACCACAATTGAGCCCAACATTTATGTTACTAAGTGAAGCATTTGTTAAGGGAGATTTACCCCAGTTTATGACCTCTTTTGCCACAGTTGTTAAGTGAATCACTGCAGTTCAGTTAGTAACACAGTTGTTAAGTGAATGTGGCTTCCCCACTGACTTTGTTTGTCAGAAGGTCTCCAAAGGAGATCACAGGACCCTGGTACACTGCAACTGTCATAAATATGAGTCAACTGCCAAGCATCTGAATGTTGATCATGTGGCCATGGGGATGCTGCAACGGTCCTAAGTTGAAATGTGTTTGAATATTAGTAACTTGGGTTGGTAGTTGGGCTCTTGGTTTGAACTCCAAGCTTGGTAATTTGGTTGCAAATGTTTCGTCTCCATTCGAGGAGACGTCATCCGTGCGCTTTGAATTGTGCTCGTCTGTCAGAGCACTGGCCTTTAAATACCTTTTTTGTGTGATGAAAATTGGTATGAATGTTATTTGTTTGGATATTTCTGAGTCATGATTTCGGGCTGTTTGATTGGATGGTTGTTGTTGGTGGGCCACAGTCTTTGGTGTTAAGTACCATCTGTGTGATGCAAATGAGTGTTAGTGTTGTTTGTTCAGGTGCTTCTGAGTCATAGTCTGGTTTCCGATTGTTTGATTGGCTGGCTGTCATTACCGAGATGAGGTCCGATTTCTTGTGAAGGGTTATGATCACATAAAAAAAGGTATTTAAAGGCCAGTCTTCTGCCAGACACACACAATTCAAAGCACCCTGGTGAGTCTCCTTGAATGGTGATGAAATGTTTGCAACCAAATTGCCAAGTTTGGAGCTCAAACCAACAGCCCATGATTATAAAGGTGAAAAATGGTCATAAGTCACTTTTTTCACTGCTGTTATAACTTTGAACAGTCACTAAATGAAAAGTTGTAAGTTGAGGACTACCTCTAATATAGTAAGAGCTAGTTCACACCTATCTTGTCACCACTCATTGAATAATAGTAAAGCCATGTACTTGGAACCACTTATCTGAAGTTCAGACAATACACAAATTTGGTGAACCTTGTCCACACCCTTAAATTCATCAACAGAACTTCAGAGAGCAGCTTATGCATATTTCTTATTTTCTCACATCACCCAACACTTTTTAATATGTATATTACATTGAAAATCCAACTCAAAAACATCTCTGATAGAGAAACGCTTGTTCAAAAATGTATTGAGATAGCTTTTAAATTGCTTCCTATTCTACTAATAAAGGGAAAGTTATATACCTCACAATGACAACTAGGGGCAACAAATCCTTGGGGGAAACCCAATCTCCATAACATAATTAATTTATTATTTTTGATTTTAATATTAGAAAATAACAAGCTGCAGTGCAAAAGACCAATATCAAGCACAACCTCTATTGCTGTCAATGCCTCTGAACTGCACACACAGGCTTTCTTAGCCAATAAAATAGCAAGTATGGTAGGTATAGAGCAGGGGTAGGCAACCTTGGCTCAGGAATTCTGGGAGTTGAAGTCCACAAGTCATAAAAGAGCCAAGGTTGCCTACCCCTGGTATAGAGGATTGATTGACATTTTCTGATTGGCCATGCTAACCAAGGCAAGGAGATTCTGTAAATTTCAAATATGACCATCTTCTCAGAAAGCTTGGAGACCCTAGGTTTTGCTTTCACTGTTTCATTCAACATTGACCCACCCAAAGTTTTCACAGGTGTGTATTGATCACCATTTTTACAGGGCCTTGAGTGCAATCTGAAAATTGGAGTATTGCCTTAGATCAGACATGTCAAACACAAGGCCCGGGGGCTGGATGCGGCCCACGAAGTGGTTTCATATGGCTGGTGAAGCCATCCTGGAAACAGGGAACAGCCCTCGCTGCCTTGGCCCTGGCCCAGGCTGGCCAGGAGGGAGCCAATGTACAATTTTGTGGTGGCCATCTATGCTGAAACGCATTCAGTCTTAGCTCCACAAGGCCATCTGGAAACAGCAAGGGACCGGCCCCTGCTGCATTGGCCCCACCCCCTGGATGTGCACTGGGAGGTGTCACCCTTTGTGAGGAATGAAGAAATGTGCCATTGCCTGGAAGTGGTCCTGGTCCCACCCCCTTCTGCCAGAGACCCTCCGATCTGTCCCACTCCTGCCCAGGCCTCCACAGGCACCATTGATGCAAACGATGTAGAGCTGGCCATGCCCACCCAGTAGGCCACACCCACTCCATCCACGCCCACTCAGTAGGCTGCACCCACCCTGGCCACACACTCCCGCCCCCCCTGAGGGTAACCGCAATGCTGATGAGGCCCTCAATGAAATTGAGTTTGACATCCCTGCCTTAGAAAGAAGGTGAAACTTCTAATTTAGATTGAAGATCTAAATATATAAAATGCTCTCTCTTTTTTTTTTAAGAAAAAAAAATCCATACACAATGGGCCATAATTGTCAAATCCAGGCAATTAGGATAGAATTTAAGGTAATATGAATAGATGTAGGTTAAACATTCTGGAAGATACGTGCTTGCTAAGATAAACAATGGAGCAGGATTATAATGGGACATAAAGACATTACCATTGAAATATTTATAGAAAGCTAGATGGATATCTGATCCAAGGAGTTTGCTGGGAAACGCAATTCACTCAGATTTCCCCTGCCTTTTGCTTTTTAAAGAAGGATTTCTCAGAAACGCCACAATCTGAGAAGAAAGACACCAGTTCTTCTTTTTTCTTTCTTTCTTTATTTTTTTTGGAGCTCAGCAATGTCTCAAGGCAGAGCATCTGATCTTGACTCTCATGCTGTTTCACTTCACAAGACAAGGAGTTCTTGACTGACGAACCCAATTCGAAAATTTCTGTTTCCAAGTCAGATAGTTGTTAAATGAGTTTTATTTATTTATTTATTTATTTATTTGGACTTATATGCCGCTCCTCTCCGGAGACTCGGAGCGGCTTACAACATATATAAAACAATATACAATCTAAGTCCAAATTAAAAAGCATAAAAACACATTCAACATTCACACAACAATCCACAATCATCCCCAGCCCTTCCGGCAAAGATAGGTTTTAAGATTCTTCCGGAAGGCCGGGAGGGTGGGAGAAATGCGGACTTCAGGGGGCAGTTGGTTCCAGAGGGTGGGCGCCACAACAGAGAAGGCCCTCCCCCTAGGAACCGCCAGATGACATTGTTTCGCTGACGGGACCCGGAGGAGGCCGACCCTGTGCGCTCTCACCGGTCGAAGGGAAGTATGTGGTAGAACAGCGGTTCTCAACATTTTTCAGGCTCCGACCCCGACCTGTGCCGCACATGCGTGGCGCGACCCTGACCTGCACCGCGCATGTGTGGCACGATGGCCCACATCGCGCATGTGCGGTGTTACCCCGCACATGCGCAGTGCTGCCCCCTCCGCCGGCTGAGGGGAAAAGGGGAAAAGGGGAAAAAATGGTGGACTGCATTGTTTGGCGACCCCCATGAAATGGTCGTTCGACCCCAAATGGGTCGCGACCCACAGGTTGAGAACCGCTGTGGTAGAAGACGGTTCCATAAGTATCTTGGTCTAATGCCATGAAACACTTTGAATTGCGCTCGGAGGCCAATAGGCAACCAATGCAGCATGCGGAGAGTTGATGAAATGTGGGCACAACGTGGAAGGCCCACAATTGCTCGCGCAGCTGCATTTTGCACTAATTGTAGTCTCCGAACACTCTTCAAGGGTAGCCCCACGTAGAGAGCATTGCAGTAGTCGATCCTCGAGGTGACAAGGGCATGTGTGACTGTGAGTAGAGACTCCCGATCCAAATAAGGGCGCAACTGGTGCACCAGGCGAACCTGGGCAAATGCTCCATTTTATGACCTTCCTTGCCACAGTTGTTGAGTTAAGTTAGTAATATGGTTGTTAAGTGAAGCTGGCTTCCTCACTGACTTTGCTTGTCGGAAGGGTGCGAAAGGGGATCACGTGACCCCAGGACACTGCAAGCGTCACAAATATGAAACAGTTGCCAAGTGTCTGAATTTTCATCACGAGATTGTGGGGATGCTGCAGTGGTCATGTGTGAAAACTGGTCATAAGTCACTTTTTTCAGTGCCATTGTAAGTTCAAAACATTCACTGAGCAAACCGTTGTAAGTCAAGGACTAGCTGTACACTTTTGTACTGAAAGTTTTGAGTTCTTTTTTACACTCAGATATAGCACATTGGAGTAAAGCTAAGCCAGAATTCTAGGCTGTGGAGTGAGTGTTCGCTTAAGTTTTTGGTATGTAAGGAACATCATTCTCCTACCTGTAGTTCAAGCAACTACTCTTTGCAACAAATAACAATAGTACTTAGATTTATATACTGCTTCATAGTGCTTTACAGCCCTCTCTTTACAGAGCTTACAGAGCCAGCATATTGCCCCCCCCCAACAATCTGGGACTTCATTTTACCAACCTCGGAAGGATGGAAGGCTGAGTCAACCTTGAGCTGGTCAGAATCGAACTCCTGGCAGTCAGCAGAATTAGCCTGCAATACTGCATTCTAACCACTGCACCACCATGCCTCATTGTTTGATAGAGCACGGCTGTCAAACTCGCCGCATCGCATGATGTGTCGCGACGCATCGTGACTTTTTTGTGCGGCCTCCATATGATGCAATCGGCCCGTGGGCCGGCAGTTTGACACCCCTGTGATAGAAGGTAACTGAGACCTTTAACATATCTGAAGTTGAACCAAAGAAACACAACTTACTGTACTGGCTCCAAATATAGTCCTGATATTTTCTTTCTGAAGATCCAAAAGAACTGTAAATCCATCTTTTTCAATTTAGGGGTTACAATTCACATTATCATTATTTTGGCTCCAAAGGGAGGTAGGAGGTGTGTTTCATGTAATTGATGATGTCATTGAGAGGGCAAGGCCAAACATCTTTGATCACTTTGGTAGTTTGGTGAAGACTTAGGAGAATGCATTCGAGATTTTGCTTGAAAGGTCACCAAGAATATGACATTTGAAAATCAGCTAGGCTGCATTAACAGAGGGATAGAATCAAGATCACATGAAGTATTAATACCACTCTACAATGCCTTGGTAACGCCACACTTGGAATACTGCATCCAGTTTTGGTCACCACGATGTAAAAAAAGATGTTGAGACTCTAGAAAGAGTACAGAGAAGAGCAACGAAGATGATTAGGGGACTGGAAGCTAAAACTTATAAGGAACGGTTGCTGGAATTGAGTATGTCTAGTTTAACGAAGAGAAGGATGAGGGGGGACATGATAGCAGTGTTCCAATATCTCAGGGGCTGCCACAAAGAAGAAGTCAAGCTATTTTCCAAGGCGCCTGAAGGCAGGACAAGAAGCAACGGGTGGAAACTAAGCAAGGAGAGAAGCAACCTAGAACTAAGGAGAAACTTCCTGACAGTTAGAACAATTAATCAGTGGAACAACCTGCCTCCAGAAATGGTGAATGCTCCAACACTGGAAGTTTTTAAGAAGAGACTGGGCAGCCATTTGTATGAAATGGTATAGTGTTTCCTGCCTGAGCAGGGGGTTGGACTAGATGACCTCCAAGGTCCCTTCCAACTTTATTATTATTATTATTATTATTATTATTATTATTATTATTATTATCATCATCATCATCATCATCATCATCACCACCACCACCACCACCATTATTATTATTATTATTATTATTATTATTATTATTATTATTAATTCTGGCAGTTTGGTCTCAGCTGCTCTGGAGGGTTTCAAAACACATTTTGATGGTTTCATGCAGCAGTGAGTTATTCATCTTTCCTGTAGAGCCAGCCCATATCTGCAATTTCAAGAACTGATTTGAACCTCCCACATCGTTCCAAGTAGATCTCAGAGCAGATCCCAGATCACTCCTCCTTGTCACTGCTCCAATATTAAGACAGGAGTGACTCCAGTCTTTTTCAGCTGATTAGCATGATTTAAAATGAAATTTCTTCATCTCAAGCTAGAGCTACTTGAGCATGGAAAGAAAAACCTTCCTTTATCCTTTAATAACCTCTATTTATTCATCTTTGGTTAAAACTGTTGCCAAAGGAGAACATTTCTTGCTTCTCTAATAGCAGGATGTTCCTCCAGGAGGGCCATTGTGGTGCCTGTGTCTGCCCGAAAGAGACAGAGAAAACCCACCATGTTTTAAAAATAAAAGCATGAAATAATGCATCCATTCTAATATGATTGTCATGTGACTGGTTACTGTCCAAAGTACTGAATCATATACTAAACTTCTATGATTAAGTCTATTGTCACTGTGCTGAGTCAATTAAAAAAAAATCCATCAGTAAGAACATGGAATAACAGTGTTGGAAGGGACCCTGAAGGTCTTCTAGTCCAGCCCCCTGCTCAAGCAGGAGACTTATACCATTTCAGATAAATGGTTGTCCAGTCTCTTTTGGAAAGCTGCCAGTGTTGGAGCACCCACAGCTTCTGAAGGCAAGCTGTTCCATTGGTTGATTGCTCTCAGCCTTAGGAAATTTCTCCTTAGTTCTAGGTTGCTTCTCTCCTTAGTTACTTTCCATCCATTGTTTCTTGTCTTGCTTTTTGGTGCTTTCAAAAAGAGTTTAGTTAACAATGTGGCATAAACATAACTTCATTCTAAATTTAAGGGCAATGTGTATGGAGATTTTAAAAAAGGAGCTGCACTAGCTATTACAAGGTGCACTTCTGTCATCACAAATCATGCAGCTGAAAGAGAAAAGAAAGGAAGAAAAAAAAACATGGTGCTTCTTTTCATTCTGACCTTGCAAACTTAATTAGACCTAATAGCGATTAGCCCGCCTAATGTTTTTATAGTCTAGTTGACCAGAAGGAAAATATTTGCCCTTTTTTCAGATTTGTCCTTTATTTGTTTTTTTTCCAAGAAAATACGCTCAGCAATTGTACAGGAAGTACTAGGAAATAGAAATCCTGAGTTTCTAGGTCTCGGTGAGGAGAACCTTTCATTTTAATCACAACCTTTTCGTACTGACAAAATATTTGTACTTTCCTAATATACCACCAAATGGACTTCAGAAATCTTTCAAGTTAAATGTTCCTGGTTGGTTAACACTGTTCCACACTTTATGACTATGGTCATCGGTATCCTTGTCATTCTTGTCAGTCATTCAGTCATGTCCAACCAGTGGCCACTCTATGGATCAGCACTCTCCATGCCCCTCTGTCTCGCACTGGGTATCCTTGCACCAGGTAATAATTCTTTATCAATTATTCACCCATTAGAACAGGGGTCTTCAAACTTGGCCCTTTTATGTCTTGTGGACTTCAACTCCCAGAATTCCTCAGCCAGTGTGCCTGGCTGAGGAATTCTGGGAGTTGAGGCCCACAAGTCATAAAAGGGCCAAGTTTGAAGACCCCTGCATTAGAACCATCAATTTATGGGTTTAATCCATTTCTCTTTCTAAAATTAAATAAGCAATCCTAAACCGACAGATTTCAGATTAGCAATACCTTCAAGAGAACTGGAATTCTGATGCAATTATAGCTCCCTTAATACATGATGAATTATTTAAACAATACATAAAATTACAACTGAACAGACCATCCAAGATAACATAACACACACATACGTAACTAACACACACATTATATATAATAATATATATTATATAATATTATGCATGTTTATATATGTATATATACACTCACACACACACACATTCTCCTATTTCATCCATTACAGAAACTAACAAAATTGTAAGATTACTTTAAAGTTCCACCACCCTTTATCATTGATTATTTCTCCTTTTTTCTGGATTTGCTCACATGATCAACTTGGAAAGGGGGATTACTTTCTTCCTGATTATAAACTTTCTAGAAATTAGCCTCTGCGGGTATCCTAACAACTGCTTAGCTTCTTGGTTTAACTCTTTTTTATAAACTTCCTTTGATGCACAATGCATACATACTGAAAGTAGGCTTATTGCAAAGACAAAGCTTTTTGTGACTAAAATATATGATCTCCTCTCTTCTAGAGCTACTGGATCTGGGATATAAAATTCCAAAGGTTCTCTGGATGGTGGTTACCCTCTCCTAACTCTTTGCTGACATCTGGTGATCATCTGGACGTTTGCACTCTTATCTGCACATCAATATATCTAAGCCTATATAGGCACCTGGCTATCGTTCCTGTTTTACCATCACCACTGTTAAAATCTCATATCACAAAAGCTTTTGCCTGCCAGGGATGTAATTATTTGATGCAATATCCTGGATGTGATTACAGTGTGGGCACATAAATTTGCAGAGGTAACTCTCAATCCTCAATTGATAACATTAACCCTAATCCTTTGGTGTGAAAAAATGGCAGAAGAGAGACAAAATAAGTGCATGTAATCAATTGGTATGCAAACTCAGTGGCAGAATAAATGTCTTCATGGGCAAAAAAGGAACAAGAGCCTACAGCTAAATAGTATGAACATATTAACCTAAATTGTGTCTTAAAATACAGGACATTTTCATATACAAACAAACAGATACAGCTCATTATAGTTTAATGAAGAGAAGGATGAAGGGGAACATGATAGCAGTGTTCCAATATCTCAGGGGCTGCCACAAAGAAGAGGGAGTCAAGCTATTCTCCAAAGTGCCTGAAGGCAGGACAAGAAGCAACAGAGGGAAACTAATCAAGGAGAGAAGTAACCTAGAACTAAGGAGAAACTTCCTGACAGTTAGAACAATTAACCAGTGGAACAACCTGCCTCCAGAAGCGGTGAATGCTCCAACACTGGAAGTTTTTAAGAAGAAACTGGACAGCCATTTGTCAGAAATGGTATAGGATTTCCTGCCTGAGCAGGGCATTGGACTAGATCAGGGGTTCTCAACCTTGGCAACTTTAAGACTTGTGGACTTCAACTCCCAGAATTCCTCAGCCAGCAAAGCTGGCTGAGGAATTCTGGGAGTTGAAGTCCACAAGTCTTAAAGTTGCCAAGGTTGAGAACCCCTGGACTAGATGACCTCCAAGGTCCCTTCCAACTTTATTATTATTATTATTATTATTATTATTATTATTATTATTATTATTATTATTATTAGCCAGAGATGCATTCTGTACTCTCTATGCCAGCTGCCCCAGCTTTATCTGGTGCCACAACTGAATGCCACTACTTAGGAGAGAGAAGCCATAATACAGATTCCACCTTGCACATTGAAAAATCTGCATGATTGAATCATAGAACGTAACAGAGTTAGAAGAGACCTTGGAGATTTTCTAATCCAAACTCCTGCTCAAGCAGAAGACCCTATACCACTCCAGACAAATGGCTGTCCAGTCTCTTCTTAAAAGCCTCCAGTGTTGAAGCACCCACAACTTCTGAAGGCAAGCTGTTCCACTGATCGATTAATTGTTAACTGTCAGGAAATTTCTCCTTAGTTCTACATTGGGTCTCTCCTTGATTAGTTTCCATCCATTGTTTCTTATCCTGCCTTGTTTTGAAAAATAGATTTGCCCCCCCTCATCTTTGTGGCAGCCCCTCAAATATTGAAACACTGCTATCATATCTCCCTAGTCCTCCTTTTCATCAGACTAGACAAACAGAAATCCAGCAACCTGAATCAAGCAAGAGGGTTTTTTTGGAAATAAAAGTAACATGCATCACAAGAGGTCTTATGCATGTGATTTTAGCATTTTTCTTAAGCCTCAGAGGTCAACCTGCATTCAAAATCTTTACAGTTACAAGCATTGTATTGTTTCTTTTTAGGAGTGAGTGAGAAAGAGAGGGGGAAAAAACAATTGAATGAGAAAAGCCCAGAGGATAGACTGACAGATGTCAAGTAGAGATGTGCTGCCAGGTGTCAGTCTAATAAACAGAAACTTCCCATCTCTTTGGGTTAATAAGACACCTGCCTCAAAGCTAACCACCCCCTTGGTTATCCCAGGCTGCCACAATACTTAAACTCTTGATGAAGTTCTCACTGTGTCAAAGGAACTGACTAACAAAGCCACTGAGTCAATTTAACCTGGTGAAACTGGACCCTGTAGGCTGGGTTATCAGAGTTTTGTGTTGAGATAATTACCACACTAAAGAGAGCATATGGGCTGTCAGCCTTGGCACATGGCCTGCACCAGCTGTTACCTAGGTGCTTTGGAAAAATCTACTGAACAGCATTTTGGATGCAGAATGGCTCTGTATAAGTTTTCCAAGCTCTCTGCTGGGAGTTCCCCATAATAAATTTATTTCCTGTTGAGGAGGCAGCTCATGACCAATGTAATACTGGGGGAAAAAGAAGTCACCGGGTGTTTTGAAAACAGAATAATGGCCTTTAAAAAAAGACGAAGACGCTCCCTCCCCCTTCTTGCTTCTAACACAAAAATGGTGATTATTTCAACGGTAAGCCTAGTGAAAAACATTGTATTACTCAGCGGTGACAAGAGTGTGGCTTTCTCCTGCTGCAATGGGCTCGCGGCAAGAACCGAGGTGAAATCATTGGGGAACAACTTGGTGGCAACTGTTTTATCCCTCGCAAGGCCTGCCAAGATTGCTGGCCTTTCCATAAGTGGTGTGGTAATGAGTCAATTCTAATTATCGGCAACAAGGACAGTTTCAGGGCTGGAAAGTTCCAGCTGCTGGATTGCCCTTTGGTGATGTGGAGCAACAGAAGGGGACCTTTGCTGCCACTTTTTGCCTCTGATTAGCTTGCTCTATCTCCTCATCACCAAAAAGAAGAATTGCGCTGGCAAATTGTCAAGAGATTACAAGAGTTAGCTATATATGTCCCGATAATCTCCAGTGAAGAATAAAGGCTAAGTAAATTCTCAATTAGCAAGGATTGGGAGGGGATGGTTTCTTTATAATATGTAGGGTTGCGGTTGTTTAGTCATTAAGTCATGCCTGACTCTTCACGACTCCATGGACTATAGCATGCCAGGCCCTGTTGTCCTCCACTGTGTCCCAGAGTTTGCCCAAACTTGTGTTCATTGTGTCAATAACCCTATCTAACCATCTCATACTCTGTTGTCCCCTTCTCCTTTTTTCTTCCATCTTTCCCAACATCAGGGTCTTTTTCAATGAGATGATGATGATGATGATGATGATGATGATAATAATAATAATAATAATAATAATAATAATAATAATAATAATAATAATAATAATAATAATAATAATAATAATAATATAGTTGGAAGGGACCTTGGAGGTCTTCTAGTTCGACCCCCTGCTCAGGCAGGAAACCCTATACCATTTCAGACAAATGGCTGTCCAGTCTCTTCTTAAAAATTTCCAGTGTTGGAGCATTCACAGCTTCTGAAGGCAGGTTGTTCCACTGATTAATTATTCTAACTGTCAGAAAATTTCTCCTTAGTTCTAGGTTGCTTCTCTCTTTGGTTAGTTTCCATCCGCTGCTTCTTGTCCTGCCTTCAGGTACTTTGGAGAATAGCTTGACTCCCTCTTCTTTGGGGCAGCCCCTGAGATATTGGAACACTGCTATTATGTCACCCCTCATCCTTCTCTTCATTAAACTAGACATACTCAATTCCAGCAACCATTCCTTAGAAGTTTTAGCCTCCAGTCTCCTGATCATTTTTATTGCTCTTCTCTGTACTCTTTCTAGAGTCTCAACATCTTTTTTATATCATGGTGACCAAAACTGGATGCGGTATTTCAAGTGTGGCCTTATCAAGGCATTGTAAAGTGGGATTAACACTTCACGTGATCTTGATTCTATCCCTCTGTTAATGCAGCCTAGCATCATGTTGACTTTTTTGGCAGCTGCAGCACATTGCTGGCTCATATTTAAGTGATTGTCCACTAGGACTCCAAGATCCCTCTCACAGTTGCTACTATCGAGCAGGGTATAACCTATACTATACTTGTGCATTTAGTTTTTCTTGCCTAAATGTAGAACCTTACTCCTTAGGTGGCCAAAGAATTTGAGACATGTAGGGACCCCTTTAAATTTATGGCCTCTAAAAAATTAGTTTCTTCTGGATAAGTTTAAATCTCAAATGATACATGGCTAAAAAACAGTTAAAACAAGATTTGCTCTTCCTGACAAGGACAGATACACAGAAAAATGCCCTGAAGTATATAAAATGTTGTTTACACACCACATTGGCAACTGTAGGAACAGAGTCAAAAAATCCAAGTGTGAGCAGTCTAGATTTCTTCTCACTTACTAGATCATTCCTTTAAACAAAAATTATGTCCACCCAGGTCCAAATCAAACCTTCCACATCTCAAACTGATTTTCCAATGAGATTTAGATTTCAGACAGAGCTTGATTCAGCTGAGGCCAAAGTTGTGGTCTCAGAGGAGTGTGTGACTGAGCTTTAAGTTTGGATTTCCCCTATGCAGCCTCTTTCTTCACCCACTCTCCAGGGCATGCCTTGGTTTTCTGAAATGCTTTGGGAAATGAAACACAGAAAGAAACCCCTGCAGCACCATTGGAGGAAGATGAAAAGTGAGTCCAATTGAATATGAATAGAAACCCATATTATGATTAACATTGTAGCAATAATGGGAGTGACACATCTGCCTACTCTTATTGTGTCTTCCTGTAGCCACCCAGTGGCTCTGTTAATAGAACTTGGTCCTACTAGGGAAGGATGGGTGCAGGGATGCTATGAAGAATATTCTTATTATTTGGCAAGTAAAGTCACTCAGATTCTCTGAGAGTTGGACATCTGCTGGATGGGTCCAGTTGAGAGGCCCAGGAATCACCTGGAGTGAGTTTAATCCTGTGACTTTCCAGGAAGTGGACAGGGTTTCCCAGTCTGTTAGCTTGGCCACCTGATTACTAGATGCAGGTCCTTCTTGTATGGTTAAAGTCACCTAGGAGATGACCTGTGATTGGGACCATGTGCATTTTCCTATTTGAGATTTGTGGAATCCCCTTAGATCAGGAGTAGGCAACCTTGGCTCTTTTATGAATCATGGACTTCAACTTCCAGAATTCCTGAGCCAGCATGGCTAGCTCAGGAATTCTGGGAGATGAAGTCCACGAGTCATAAAAGAGCCAAGGTCGTCTACCCCTGCTTTAGACTCTCAACTCCTGCTAATACTGCAGGTGAAGCTGAGGTCAAGAGGCCCTTCCAGTTGATTAGTGTGCCAGAAAACACTTTCCTGGACTGGGGAGGTCCTTCAGAGAGCCACCCATGCCATAGTTATCTCATAATTGGATTACTTAATGCACTTGGGGCTATCCTTGAAGATCGTGTGGAAGCTACAGCTAGTCCAGAATGTAGCAGGGTGGACAAAGATGGGGGCATTACTTTATCTACTTATAACCTCTCTGCTTTTCTGCAATTGTTTCTGCACATTCAGTTCAATCTGGAAGTATAAGAACATAAGAAGAGCCATGCTGAATCAGGCCAAAGCCCATCGAGTCCAGCATTCTGTGTCACACAGTGGCCCACCAATTGTACATGGGGATCTTGAGCAGAAAGAGAAGGCAAAACCCTCCCTTTCCCTTGACTCCCAACAAATGGCACCCAAG